>CM069910.1:42582457-42951473 GCA_036172215.1 Camellia granthamiana
GGTGCGAATCAAAGTTCGTAAAGTCCGAATTAAACTAATTATTACAAATCCAAATAAATAAATAAGCGAGGCTAATTAACTAGCTAACTATGCTATTACAACAAGGAGAACCAAGATAAATAGACTCACTATTTAAACTAATTAACTAAAACAATTACAAATAAACAATAATAATTACAACATTTAATGATTAACGAGACTAATTACAATAAACAAAGTTAAATTAATTAATTAATTACAATGATCATAATGTAAGCGAGGATGCGCAAAAATTTGCATGCATGCACAGTGTTCAAGAACAACTCTGTTTGCCCCAAGCTTACTTTGTTTCACCTCAGCCACTGCCCTCTGTTTTCTGGAAAAATGCACTGCTGACCAAACATTGAGGGTCAACTGGCCCTCAATGAAGCTCGGTCGGGCCTAGAGAAGGCCAGCCGTGCCTCAATTTTGTGCAAAACTCTATTTTGTGTTCTGAAGTGTAAATAGTGCAGACAAATTTGTTCAAGCTCTGTTTTTCCCTTCTTTCCTTCTCTGTCATGGAAAAGCCATGAGAGAAGGTTAGAATTGTTGCCAAAACCATCAATAACCAAATTGATTGCTTGATGATTCCGGATACAATTTTGGACAAAAATTTAATAAATACAATGGACATGACCACTCCTCCCTCTTTATCATGGAATGAACTCAAAAAAAGGAAGTAAAGATGCTTCAAGAATCATCAAAATGCCATGAATTAGCGCATAATCACTCTTGACTTGATAAATTTGGCATAACGTCCAGCCAAGCCCAAGCAAGATGATTTATTTTCTTTATATGTGTTGGTTGCTTTTAAACCAATTCTTTTAGTCATTTCCATTCTTTAGTCCATTTGTCCGAAGTGATGATTAAGTCCTCTAAAAGGAGATAAGCATCAAATGGGAAGTAATTCTCAACATGAAAGAGAGATTACGTTGTTGACAAGGAATCTCCGTAGAGATTAAGCCATTAAGCGTGAATCTCTAGTTCATGTGTTGAATAACCATCAACCGATTGAAACAACTCTCAAATGAAAGAAAGGAGTGGCAAGTTGATTCTTAAAATGAGTTTATTACCATGGAAATTAAACTAAAAAAAGGCTAAGAACAACATGATACAAGTTATGTATGAAGACTAATGCTACAACAAATGAACTAAGCAAAGCTTAAACCAATTAAATAGAGTAGGACAGCCCTAAAATAGTCTATAATAAGCCCAAAATAGTGGCTGAAAATGTAAGAAAAGAGCTCAAAAGCTAAACAAAAAGGTAAAGTTAATGAAGCTATGTAAGCAAGAATAAGGAGGGATGGCCAACCCGTCCAATTTCAAGACTTCAAATCATGTTTTTGGCCTTAATTGAACCCTGAAAATCAGTTCAAAAATCAAAGAAAACGAGTGTAAAGGAACCGAGGGTTGAGCTACAAAAATAGGTGCAAGTAAGGGTACCTTACCACCTTTGGTAGCTTGTCCAAACCCAAGTTCCAACACTTAAAATAGATGTAAAATAGCCCAAGAATAGAAAAAAATCGATAGAAATGAAGTAAGCAAAAGCAAGAACAAAAGTTACAAGCTTATACCTATCAACATGGAGTAAGCTTTGGTTGATGATCAAACTCACTCTTGACACAATCTCAAGCTTGAATTATGCTTCTCAAGGGTCAACCAAGGCTCTAAGATGATGAGTCAATGTTGTGTGTGGTGTATATAGATGATACAAGGTTAATAGGTTAACTCAAAGGTAGCTTGCAATGGAAGAAGGAGGAAGGAAGAGCTCTCTCTATGTGTATAGGCTTTCTTTCAATTGTTCAACCCCCAAAATAGAGGTGTATGGTCGTATTTATAGAATTTGAGCACAAAAGGTGATAAATATCTTCAAAAATGGACAGCTGGTGGCCTCCCACCCAGAACAGTGTTTCTCCCTACTGAAGCCCGACTGGCCCTCAATAGCCACGGCTGGCCCTCAATGAGGCACAGCCAGGCCTCAATGAATTCCCCTATTTTTCTATTTCAACCTTAACACAGGGTGGCACAAGGGGTATAAAGGGATTTCTTGGGTATGATCACTGAGAATATGGAAGGTTTGGGATTGTGTCGAAGCTTGAACAAGACTTCTTCGTTGAGACCTCAAACCATGCACAATACCACTTTCATCATTTAGTGTTCCGAGTAAAGCGCTCAAGCCTTGCGGGCGGTCAAAAATGAGGTGTCCACAGATAGGCTATGCCAAACCTTACTTGTTTTGCGGAGTGAAAAGTCGAGTGGTTTGTTGTGGATTGGTTCTTCCTTGAAGTCATTATCACTTTCCAATTCAGCAGCTATTTCAATTTGTGTCTTCCTTGATGGGCATACTTTTTTGGCTTGGGTTCACTAGCAGCTTCTTTCACTTGGCCGATTTCTTCTTTTGTCTTTTCTTTCCCCTTCTCCTTTCCTTCATCAGTACCCTCTTTTGGCTTGCGTTCAGTAGCAGGTTCTTTGTCTTTTTTGATTTTTTCTTTTGTCTTTTCATTCTCTTTCTCTTTTTCTTTTCCTTCTCTTTTCCTTCATCAGTACCCTCTTTTGGCTTGGATACAACAACAGCAGCTTCTTTTTCTTTCCTGTATCTTCTTTGTCATTTTATTTATGCAGATTTTCTTTGGCTTTTGTCATTGGTTGGTATTCAAACTCTGGCTTATGTGTTCTTTTTCTTGACTTTTGTTTGATTCTCTTAACCATTGATCTTTGTTTGGGACTTTTTTCTGCTTGTTCTTAATGATGTTCTTTTTTCTTTGGAACTGTGTTTCTAGTTTTTTTCACTTACATTATCTTCAACTCCTCTTCCTTTCTACTCAATTCAGCTATGAATTTTTGTTCCATTTCCTGCATTTGTGCTCTCATGGATGCTATGAGTTTGTCCTTGTCATCCTCTTAGGTTGATGTTTGTGCTTGGTCATCACGTATAAAAATGTTGCACTTTGTTTTGGTTAGTTGAATTAAATTTTGCAGTTTGGTTCAGTATTAGACAAGAGTTTACTTGTTCATGAAATGTGTCGAATTTCTTATGGACTTCTTCTTCTTGTTGGTCTGTCCCTTTTTGTTCTTGTTGGTTTGCTTGTTCTTTTTCTTCAAGTTGTTATTTTTGTTGGTTTGTCAGTTCTTGTTCTTTGACTTCTTCTTGTTGGTCTGTTGGTTCTTCTTCTTCATCAGTGTCTTCTTGTTTATCACCTTCTTCTTCTTCTTCTTGATCAGTCTCTTCTTTTTCTTTATCACTCTCTTTTTCTTGTTCATCACTTTCTTCGTCTGCAATTTGTTTCTTTTTTTGTTCTTGCATTCTTTTCTTTCTTTTTTGTTGTTGTTCTTGTTCTGATTCTGATTGGTATTTTTCTTCGAGAAAGTCTTCCTCATCACTGTCTAGAAGTTTCTTTTTTGTTTCTTTTGATTGTTTTTTTCTCTTCTTGTCCTTTCTGTGGTCATGTTTCTTTGCTGAAGAGTCTGTTAATGTGCTTTAATTGATATGCAATAACTGTATTTCTTTTTTAGTTGGGGTTAAAGCACTTTGGTCAACCTGCATTGGAACAATGTGGCATATATAACTCATATATCAGTAATACTGGAAAACTGGTCAGTTTCATAACATAATTTTTATTGTGATCAATGTGAGTGAAGTGTTGAAAATTTGTTGTTTGAAACTGCAAACTTTTACAATTTCATAATATAATGTTTACTGTGATCAATGTTAAAGGAGTGTTAAATAGATTTTTGCTTTAAAACTGTAAAATTTTACACTTTCATAACATTATTGTTACTGCAATTACTGTGGAACGAGTGTTGTATAGATTTGTGCTTTAAAATTGCAAACTTTTATAGTTTCATAACATGATTGTTATTGTAATGAATGTGAAAGGAGTGTTGAATAGATTTGTGCATTGAAACTACAAACTTTTACAGTTTCATAACATGATTGTTACTGCAATTACTGTGAGAGGAGTGTTAAATAGGTTTGTGCTTTGAATTGCAAACTTCAACAGTTTCATAACATGATTGTTACTGTAATGACTGTGAAATGAGTGTTGAATAGATTTGTGCTTTGAGAGTATAGAAGAGTTTGAATACTTTTTCAAAGTCAGCAAGGCTGATGTGTTTCCACTTGGAGTACATTTTGCTAAGGTTCCACTTCATAAACCTCGGGAAGCCTTCTTTATTGGATGGTCGAAGGAGTTTACTACGCTCATAGTACCAGTACTGTAAAAAAAAAAAAATTGAAATATGTTAGATAGTTTGAGATAGTTGGATGTTTGATATTTTGTGTGAAGTAGTTGAGTGTGTGTTTACCAAGAGTAACATAACGCATCCAGTGACATGCCTTGGGTTGTTGTTTGCATTTGCCATTGAATTCATCAATGTATCTTTTATTGCCTCAACCCAATTGTACTTCCTGATGTTGTTGAGATTTTCAACATAGTTGAGGAAACTCCAATTGAGTCTATGTCCTGTTGTAAGCATGAGGAGTTTCAGGCACAAGTAAAGGGTGATGACCGTTGCAAGATCTTGATGGTCATTGGTTGAATTTCCTTATTTTGTTTCTTGAAACATTTTGGTCAACGACTTGGCATCCAGTCTCTTCACTGATTTGCATCTTCTTTTGTAAAATTCGAGCTCAAAATTCTTTGGCCTTACATAGGATTTGGTGGTGATACTGTCTTCTCCACAGTCGATACCAAATATAAGCCTCACATCACTGTTTATGACTTTCATTTCCTTTTTGCCAAGTATAAATGCTTTTTTTTTTTTTGGTTATAGAGTGTTGTCATTTCTGCTACAATCTGCACCAAGAGGCCTTCATTTGTGTTGAGAAGAGAGCATTTATAATGGCCTAAAAAGGGATTTTTTGCAGCTTTGTTTTTTGGGCTATTGTGAATTTGACCCCCTTGAACAGTTTGATTACCATTCCGATGTTAGAACAGTAATTAAACTGTTGGACTCTCTTTGCAGGGACTGCTCATTTTTTTCCCTTTTGATGCCTTGGTTTGTGTTTCGAGACTTGATTGGCTTTCTTGGAGCTTTCCTTTTTTTGTTGGAGGAGCTTCTTGTTTTTTTTGTTGGCTTTCTTTTATTTGTTTTCTTTTATGGTTGGAGGTGTGGTTGGTGTTTTTTGTGTGGGTGTGGTCTATGGTTTAGTTCTTGGGCTTTTTCTTATAGGTAGTGTGGTTGTTTTGTGGGTTTCTTTTATTGTTTTTGGTGGTGGTAGTTGGGTTTTTTTTTTGTAGAGGGGGAGATGTTGGTGGCATGTCGGTGGATATGGGTGAAAGAGTGTCAAAAAGGGAGACACTTAAATCCCTGATTGGATTTTTGGGTATATGGGTTTGCTTCTTCCAATATTTTCCAATAGCTATTTCTGAAAAAATCAAAGCAAAAGTAGGGCATGAGTAATATAGTTACAAAACTATATAATTTGGTAGTTTTATATGCAGTTTAATATTAAGTTATATCTATTTGTTGTTAATAGTTACAAAACTGTATAATTTGGCAGTTCAATTTGTACTTTATAATAAGTTTACCTATTTGTTTTGAATAGTGATTAAACTGTGTAATTTTACAGTTTCATTTGCAGTTTGAATAAATTTAGATATTTAATTGTAGAGTGATGTAACTGTATGATTGTAGACCGCCCAAACTCCACTCCGTGCGCGAGGGCGCGAATTGTGGTTCTAGCTACTACAGTTCGGACTTCTGTCACGGTTCTGAATCTAATCTCACAAAGTGCAATGTAAGACTGATAAATCACCAAAGAGTCCAAATCCGACAAATTGTTTTAGAAAATCGATTTTAATCAAAAAGCTCCAAACATGGACTGCTTTGCCAGATTTCAGAGTCGCCACCTAAATATTTTGTTTTGGGAAATTTAGGAAACTCTGACTCGTGCCTAAGGCCACGTGTCCGTTATCACCAAAGTTGCCTCGGCTCGAGAACTTGGGTACGAGAGGGGAAGGTCCTGAAATGAGCACCCCCGCTCACCCGATCAAAGGATCGGCCTCTACTAACATGATATGTTGTTTTTTAAAATACATGTGTTCTTATTCCAGTTTATTAGCTAACCGTTACTATGTGATGCGCACAGCATACAAGTATAGACTAAATCACTCAATTTCGAACAAAACATCTCATGTTTGTTTTTCGAAAATGGTTTAAAGGTGCTACTCGCAAGTAGGCTAAGACGCGGATTTGCCACCCTCAAGTGGGCTTAGAAAACATGATTTTGCCACTTCAAGTGGGCTCAAAACGCACATTTTGATGAATTGTTGCAATTCAAGCAATAACGCCTTCATCCACAGGTATTCATGCAGTTAAACACTTAAGCAGTTAGCTTCATGGTAATATGCAATCACACTCATGCAATATACTAAAGCTTAAACACTTACAGTGTACTCCGAGCCAAAACAGAAGCTAGTTAGAAATCATGCATGATCCTAGCTATGTTAAGATGCCTAATGCAACACATGCAAAATGCAACTAACCTATCTAAGATGGCATATGAATGCAACATTTGATAACATGCTGTTAAACACGTATTCAAGTAAGTATTGAAATACAATGCAGTTTGAATGATGCGCCGAGCCCGGTGCATGCAAGATAGATGAATGGATACACGCATGCAAGCATAAGGATGCTAATTGAAACATGCCCTAAAACTAACCATTGAAAGTTGGTAAATAAAAGAGAGAAAGACGTGGGGTTGGAAGACATGCATCACACACACGCACACTTATTACAACAGTTGTGCCCTCTCAACGGAGGGTCCGAATAATAAGCTAACTAGCTACGCTAAGCTAATTAATTATTACAATACAAATGAATTTGAACAACTAGCTAATATAAGCTAATTAAGTACAAACCAAATTAATTAATTAAACACTTAAATAATTAATTACAAAAAAACTAAGCTAATGAACTAATTTAGCTAAGAAATTTAAACGAATGGCCTCGGGAAACGAGAGAGATATGCATGCTCGGTCAACTTCGCTTGGAAATCCACTACCGTGCCTTTAATGCCTCTGTTTGCATACTTCTGTATCTCTGAAAATTGTGCCAACTTCCAAAATGCTTTTGATCCACCTTAGGAATATTCTGAGGGGTAGTCGGCCAAGAGGGATGGCCATCGGCTAGAGTTTATGGCTATCGGCCAATTTTGATAGCCGATCGGCAAGCTTGGTGGCCGGTCGGCAGCTCTGATGGCCGGTCGGCCACTGCTTCCTGCAATTCCTCCTTTTTTGTTGCAACGGAGCACAAACAGAGGCATGTCAGTGTATTTGCAAGGTATGTGTGCACAACCACCCTCCCTATCATTTCTTAAGCTCAATGGAGGGCGGTACTCGGCTCTCGAGCCACCAATCACACATCTCAATGCATGATGGCCAAAAAGGCTAAGTTGCACAAATCAACGTCGATGAATGCACACAAACAACACATAAGACTCGATGAACCTTCACCTTATCATATATGATCAAAGGTGTTAGTGACCTAAGGAACGAGGCATGTTTCATCACTTTGAGTATGAAACGTGCGACATTCCTCGAGTTTGGATCGACGTCCAACCCAAACACAATGCAACACACACAACATGCTAATACAATGCAATACAACAACATGCAAATAACATGAGCATGGCAAGGGCTATGTAATGCAAAACTCAATGGACCAAACCAACCTCAAACAAGCCTCATGCATACCAAGACAATGGTCAAAACATGCTGAAAATGAAGTCCAAAAGTAAATACAAGCATGCATACACATTGGTTCATAAACAAGGCATGAAGACACAACTCTCAAACACATTGAAGGAGTGGAAAATGTGAAAGTGTGGCAATGAAATATGCTCTGAAATCATGTAAGGAATAACGCCAAATCATGCACATAACACAAGCATAGCATGCTAAGAGGCTCAAAGCTTAAGACTAGCAAAGGGACTTGCACCATGGCCATATCAATCAAACCCCAAAGAGCCAAGATGATTCAAAACAGTCCTAAGATAGGTCAAAACAATGCTAGAAACATGCTTAAATATAGCCAACATGTGCTAGAATTAGAGGCATGAAGCATGGAGCATACAAGGCCAATGAGGAGGATTATACTACACCTACCAAAACCAAGCATGAGATGACTACACCAACAAAAATCAGAGTTGTATTATGGCAAAATAACACCCAAAACACACTGAAATGGTAGCCCAAAAGCTTAGGCAAGATGGCATGCATATTGGCTCATGTTTAAGGCATAAAGCACCGATCCTCCAAAGCATTGAAAGAGTGAAAGATGTGAAGACATGACCACATTGCACATACTAAAATTACATACCAAATGATGCTAAATCATGCAAATAGCCCAAGCAATGCATGCTAATGACTTGGAAACTCGAAGCTAGTGAACATGATTGCACTATGGCTATACAAAGCAAGGCATGCATGACCAAAAACACTTAAAATAGAGCTTAAGCGTGGAAAAACATGAATCAAAGCTTGCTGGAGTGGAGCAAAAAACATGCTAGAATGATGGTCCAAAGCATGATGCATGTTAAGGGTATGAGGAGGATTGCACTACAAGTGCAAGGAGCATGCAAGAGGTAATCAAACCAAGCCAAAATAGAATTATAACATGTTAGAAAAGTCACAAAAACATGCTAAGATAGAGCCTCAAGGAGGTAGAAAAACATGCTAACTTGGTGAGCCATCAACACAAGAACACAAGAGAAGAGGAGGGGGGACAACCCCCTCCTATTTGAGGCCTCAAAACCACATTTCTACCACTGAAATTCCTCTGGAATTCAGTGGTGAAGAGGCCAAACAAGGGTGATCCAAAGGCCTAAAAGAGATGGCTCAAAACAAAGCCAAGTAAGGCACAAAAGGGGGTAGACCACCCCCAACACCAAAGAGGCCTTAAACAAACACTTTAAGCACTTCAAAACAAGACTTTTTTTCAGTTGAAAGTTAAGCCAAAAGAAGCATGCAAATAGGGCCAAATAAGCTATGAAAACAAAGCTTTCAAGAGATAAGAGACTCACCCTTGAAAAACCTCTTTAGAACAGCAACTTCAGAGGAAAAAACACCAAGCTTAAACCACCCAAATGCAACCTCCAAGAATCTCAGCTCAGCAGTGAAGGTGTTTCACTAGGTGCTTTAGTGCAAAAGTGTGAAGAAATGACACTTTTGAGCACAAACAAGTGCAAATATATATATATATATAGAGAGAGAGAGAAATATATAGAGAGATATATGTTTTTTATCTCCAATTTTCAGAACCTCTGGAAAGGGAGAGGGACCTCCCTTCTTATAGAAATCCAAGTCTTAAGCTTGTTGAACAAGCTAGAGACTTGGTTCAATCCCTCCATACACGTGTATGGACGATCAGTTCTATGCTCACCAGCTATCACAGTTGGCAAAGAAATATTTGCAAAAGCAAATAAAAAGGTCTTGACCAAAAAGTATGGCCGACTGGTCAATAAAGGTGCCGACCGGCCATCAGAGGTGCCGATGGAGAGAGGACACGGCCGATAGGCATGAGGCCTAGCCGATGGGTTGTTGGGCTGGCCAACAAGCCACCCTCTTCCCTCAGAAACAAAACCACAAGTTCTTGGTCCACAACCAAGCACAAAACAGACAAGTTGAGAGGTTCCAAGGCAAGGCGAGCAGCCGAGACCTTTAGGAACTGAAAACGAACACAAGCATGGATGATCATCGAGTGTTCAAACGATGACATCCAAGTCTTGAGGACGATCAACAATGGGGTGTCTACAATGATGTTTCATTTTTATAAACACTAGGTGAGAATCAATGGACAATAAGAATAGTCCATTGTATTTCGTAAACAACAGCAATAAAAACAAGAAGATGAAGTATTCAACGAAATGTAGCAACAATAAGAAGAATAAACCAATATTTAACAACAATAACAAGAAACAACAAGAATAAGAATAAGAATAAGAATAAGAAGTTGAACGTGTAAAAATAGGGATGATGTGTAAAAACAGGGGACTAAACATTAATAAAACAAAAAAGAGATCTAGAATCATAGGTAGAATGTATAAAATAGGGTTTATACATTTGAAGTACGTAAAATGTGTTTAAACAAGGGTTTGTTTTTTTTTTTTTATGAAAGTGTTATTGAAACGGTATGATATATACAGAATATCAAAGAATAATTTAAAATTTTGAATGAAAAATAAAGATGAAGGGAGATTTTATTTTTTTTTCCCCCATTTTTGTGAATCGGAAGTCAGAAACTATAAAATATCTTTAGAGCTGTGATGGTTCTTCGTGTTGTTGAGAGTCACCGATAGGAGAAGATGAACGGCTTCGATTTGTGGTTAGGATTTTAGATGTAGTGGAGTCAAACGGTAGAGAGATGAAGGACTGAGAATGCAGAGTCGAGCAGCAGAGATGTCAGAGTGAAATGGTCAGACTGGTGTGAGATGATCGTGGGTGGAGGTTGCGTGCGTGTAAATTGGATGATATGTGAAGGTATTTTTGTCTGATTGCTAATTTGAGGACTTAATGGAGTATTGAATTTGTTTTGAGTCTAAGGCTGTGTTATGTTGGGCTTGGACCTTTGGGTCAATTCCCCAAAAATATATCAGTTTTGGGCCAAGGCTTTGGTCATAAAATTTTCCTGCCGGAACACTAAAATATTATATTCAATATTTATTTTTATTTATTCCTTATCTTACATTTTAGAATTCTTATAATTTGTAAATTATTATTCATAATAAATCATATTATTCATAAATTTTATTAGTATTCCCATTTTTAAAATTACAAGATAAACAGATTTCTTAGTCTGCTCTTGCCACCTCCCAATGTGCCATGCTCCCGATATGATACAGGGTGGAGGTGTGTGCCATCCCTAATAGCGTGCAATGTACGCTTAGTTTATAATTCCTTGACAAAAATATAAATTTTTGGTTTTCAACTTTAATATCTTATAACATTTGATGTATATATGGACTTTATATGAACTTTTTGATATAATTAGTATTTTCAGATCTACTTGTTACATGTTTGCTATGAAATTCTAAAGAGAAAAAAAAAAAAAAAAAAAAAAGAAGACAAATTTCACTAGTTAACACAGTAAAATATCACTATGTTAATGTTACTGTTTGAATTTAGTATTTGAACCAACACATATGTTATCATCACTACCACAGTCCTCACCCTCTGGAGTGGTGAGAATTAGACCAGCTCCACTTCCTTCTTTTTTGGAAGAGCCATCAACATTTAGGGTCCAGGAATATAGGTTGACCTCCTTAGAAATGATGTAGGCTAGTGTTGGAGGCTTGTTTGGGGCGGTATTGGTAAACTCAAGGATGAAATTGACAACTGTTTGGCCTTTGATAGTCGTCTGAGGACGGTTAGAAACTTCAAACTAGCTTAATTCGACAGACCACTGCATGAGCCTGCCAAAGGACTCCAGTTACTGCCTAATTTTTTTTAAAGGTTGGTCTGTGAGAACTAAGGTAGAATAGGCTTGAAAATAAGGCCGGAGTCGTCTGGAGGCAATGACCAGAGCTAATGCCATTTTTTCCAACAAAGGATAGTTCTGTTCTGCCCCTCTGAATGCTCGGCTAATGTAATAAACTGGGCGCTGGATGAGATCTTTTTCTCTGATCAACGCAACACTGACCGCAGTAGCGGAAACGACTAAGTAGAGAAAGAGGAGCTCCCTTGGGATTGCTTGAAAGAGGATAGGAGGGTTGGCCATGCATTGTTTCAATTGTTGGAATGCTGCTTCGCACTCAGTATTCAAAGTGAAAGCTTTTTGGAGCACTTTAAAAAATGGGAGACACTTGTCCGTTGCTCTAGAAATGAAGCGGTTGCGGGCAAACACTCTACCAGTGAGCCGTTGAACTTCCTTTATAGTTCTAGGGGGTTGTATTTCGACCAAGACCTTGATCTTCTCTGGATTGGCCTCGATGCCCCTATGGCTGACCATAAAACCTAAAAATTTGAGAGACCCTACGCCAAAAGCACATTTCTCAAGATTCAACTTCATCTGGTATTTGCGCAAGGTTTGGAAGGTCTCCTGAAGATCGAATAGATGATCCGAGGCGAGCTTACTTTTGACCAACATGTCATCAATGTAGACCTCCATATTCTGACCGATCTAATTTTTGAATATTGCATTGACCAACAATTGGCAAGTAGCTCCTGCATTCTTCAAGCCGAACGGCATCACTTAGTAATGGTAAGTCCCCCAGTCAGTAATGAAAGAAGTATGTTTTTGGTTCATAGCATGTATAAGGATTTGGTTGTAATCCGAAAAAGCATCCATAAAGTTGAGCATTTGATGGTCTGCTATCGTATCAACCAACTGATTTATTCTGGGAAGTGGATAGCTATCCTTTGGGCATGCTCGGTTGAGATCGAAATAATCGACACAAAGTCTCCATTTGTCATTTTTTGTGCGGACCAAGACCATATTGGATAACCGCTTGGGATAATCAATATTTTTGATGAACTTGGCCTTCAACAATGTGTTCACTTCTTCAGCAATGAGATCGTTGCGCTCTGGATGGAAAATGCGCTGCTTCTGGCGGACTGGTCAGAATTGGGGTTCGTTGTTGAGACGATGAGTAATAATAGAAGGATTGATGCCTAGCATGTCCGCATGAGTCCAAGCAAAGACATCTTTGTGCTCGGTGAGGAGATCTGTAAGGTTGGCCTTGGCCTAAGGGCTTAGCTGGCTGCCAATCTTAGCTGTCTTCGGTGGGTCTGTGGGGTTAATGGATACTTCGACTAACTCCTCCACTGGTTCCCCCTGAATCAGCTCCTCTTCGTCTCTGGTGTCAAGGCCCTTGAAGATAATTTCCTCCTTTACCTTGACCTCCTTTAACGAGGCGACATAATATTCTCAAGTTACAATCTGCTCGCTTCTCACAGTGTCGACCCCATGGTCAGTTGAAAACTTCATGGCCAAATGATACGTGGACGTCACAACTTAGAAAGCATTGAGAGCTGTACATCCAAGTGTAATATTGTAAGCAGAAAGACAGTCAACGACCAGGAAGGTGAGGAGCTTTGTGGTTTGCCTTGGGTATTCTCCAATAGTGATTGGAAGATTAATGGAGCCTATGGAGGTCACCTAATCCCCAGTGAAGTCGACCAAGGGGGTTCACAGGGGTGATAACTTTTCTTCCCTAATCTTAAGCTGCCTGAAAGCATTAAGGAAGATAACATCTGATGAACTACCATTGTCGACAAGCACACGCCTGATTTTGTAGTTTAATAGGAGAGCAGAGATGACCAGAGGGTTGTCATGAGGGTATCAGATTCCAGTGCAGTCTGCATTCGTGAAGGTGATCGGCTCCGACCACTGTTTGGGTTGCTTGGGTGGTCAGTTGACCGTCGTCACCTCTTTGTCCGACCCTTGTCTGATTTTTCAAAACTTGGCTCGTTGTGCCGATCGAGATGGTTCACCACACGCAAGGCCTTCTGCAATGACCCTGATTTCTCCCAGTGGGGGTACGGGTCCTCCTTGAGCTCGGGGTTGTTGTTGGGCTCGATCATTATCTTGCCTAGGCTGGTCAGCTGGCCAGCCTTGGAGGCGTACGTTTGTCGTTTTGTCGCGGGGGATTGGTTCTGGCCTTTTGGTGTGGTCGAGTTGTGGTGAACCAGCTTAAACGCCCTTGACGGATTAGTTCCTCAACCTGATCCTTAAGATTGATGCACTCATCGGTGTTATAGCCATGGTCGCAATGGATGCGACAGTATTTAAACTGGTCTTGCCGGATGGAAGGGAAATTTGAAGGTTAAGGCCATTTTAGGTTATAGTCATGTTAGATTTGGTGCAAGATTTGCTCCATGGATGAGTTAAGAGGAATATACCATTCGAACCGACCGGGGCAAACCGACCGGGTATACCGCTCCATGGTGAGTATATTGGGGGTGTCTGGGCTCAGGTTATTTTCTCTTCTCTTTGGTTTGTGGGGGCTTGGATGTAGAGTCTTGGCGAGCGGCCAAAGAATCTTCAACATTCATGTACTTTTAGGCTTTGGCAAGGAAAGGGGCCATGGTAGTCGGGGCATTTTTTGAGAGAGAAAAAAGGAAATCTAACGGGCGTAGACCGACCATGAAGGCTGTTAAAATGACCTTATCATCATTCTTCTCAACCTGTAAAGCTTCTGTATTGAAGCGAGTAACAAAGCCACGTAGTGACTCTCTCTTCATTTGTTGAATGTTGAGCAACTGAGTTGCTGGGTGTCGTTGACATTGAGCACCAATGAAATGGCTCAAGAAGGATTCGCTCAGCTGGTTAAAGGAAGTGACGGAGTTTGGCTGGAGCTCACTAAACTAGAGTCGTGCCAACCCCTTTAGCATAACAAGGAAAGCACGACACATGATCTCATCAGGAAAAGCGTAGAGGATCATGAGTGTCTTGTGTTGTAGAGACCCAAATTTTTGTAATTATCATTAAATCCCTAACCTTGAGCATATTTCAATAAAGCCCTTGAATTTTCACTTAATTACGTTGTGAACCCTAGAATCGAGAAGCATCGCAGATTAATTAGATTAAACCCTAATTGATCTCGGTAGATTAATAATCACCTTTAAAACCCTATTATTAATTATTAGACCCTGTAATTATAGATTAATTACTTTAAAATCTTAATTCCGATAATGTTGTTTTCGCTCGGTTTCTCGTATTTCTTTGCGCTTTAATTTAACAGGACTCGAATTTATTATTTTAACTATTTTCTAATGTTAGTATATTAATTATAAATATCAAAGTTTCATAAATTTAGACTTGGTCCCTATATACTTCTATTTTATTTCATTCCAAACCTTAATTATAATATTTTATCAATTTATGTACTTGTGCCTATTATTTTATGTTTATAAATACAAATATCTCCTATATATATATATATATATATATCTTGGAGCCCAAGTAGTTGGCCATGTGATGGATGGGAGGGCCTTGATGGCATTGATGGACAACTTTGACAAATTATACTTATAAGAAACCTCCCAATCCTTTCTCTATATATATGCACACTTCTCTCCCTCATTTTACACATTTTCAACCATGCACTGGAGAAGTGAGAGAAAGTGATCTTGGAAAAGAGAGAGAGAGAGAGAGAGAGAGAGAGAAGAGAAGAAGAAAAAGAAGAATTGTGTTGAGTCTAATACAACAAAGGTAAACCTACATCACCTCTTCTCTCAAGTTCCTTTACCACTTGTTTTTCCCCTCCTAATACATGCTATTTGTACATATATGTTGTAGTCTAGGCCTACATTCTTTTATAAATGTGTATTAATCAAGAAATGGTGTGCTTCTCTTTCTTTCTTAAATTTCCAGCAGCAAATCTTTTCCGTCTCTTGAATTTATTTTCCTATCAAAACTCCATAGACTCAAAATCTATTTTATGGGGTAATATTTGGTATGTCTAGAGTATGTGATAATTTTGGTAGGACCTAAGGATGTATTTTTATAAGCTAAACATTTTTTCTAAGTTTGTTACTCACAGAACCAGAAAAACAGTCAAATTTCTCCATTTTTAGAAAATTCCAGAAAAATAATCTTGAGTCCAATTTTATATCAAAATCTTAATCTTGGTGTTATATTTCAACTAAAAATTTTTTGAACTCAAGAGAGTGAGGGGTTTGAGAGAAAAACTGATTTGCGTAACGGTCAACGAATCTGGATAGATCTTGATAATTCTGAATTATCTTAAAATATAAAATATCTATCCTACTTTCGTAAATTGAGTTTGAAAGTAGACTTATTTATCTACAAACTCATGTGAGGCCAAGTACTTAGGGCCAATAAAAGTATTTTTTTCATAATTATTTTCAAACTAGTTCAAATCTGAAAATTTAGAAATTTGTGTTAATATGCTCTTATTTGGTTTGCAACTCTTATATTCTATGTTTCTTGAATGTTTTAGTCTTGATATGTAATCTATGATAAATTGTGAATTTGCTTTACCATGAATAAATTGCTTGTTTAGTTTGGATTCGTAATTATGTTGACCATGCTTTGCTATAATTGAGAATATAATGCACTTAATAAAGGGAAAATCAAATGGGATGGTAATGGGTTACAATCATTGTAGTAAATTTTATGAGATAATAAATGATGGATTCAAAAGTATAATATAGTGAAATGTATTCCATTTTGGTGAAGTCTTGCGCAATTCTAGCTGCTTAACATAATTGGGAGGTATAAAGGTGGCAGTGAGGGTCTCACACAGGGAGAGTATTGACCGCAAGAGCAAACTGGTCAAAATCTGGGCAACAAGAATTTTGAAAAACAAGCTACAAACCTGTTCCAAATGCAATCGAGACACTCACAAAGCCAAACTCAATGAGAAATAAGGGGAAACAAGACATGAACCACCGCATAAAAGAATGAAACCTGGATCCAAAGTACCCAACGGGTTGGGTTAAAACCAGAATCGCTATACCTCCCTCCTTAAGGAATTTCGTCCCCGAAATTTAAAATTAACAACAACTCTGTGTCAACAATACTCGCAACCATGGCCCATCCACCGGTCATCCTTTCTCAATGATAAACAAAGTTCTCAACATGGAATATAAAATTCACGTTTCCAAAACATATTCAAACATTAATAAACAAGTTCGGATACTTCTCACGGACTTCCACCTCGTGTTCCCAAGTTACATCCTTAACCCCGTGATGTCTCCACAACATCTTTACCAAAGGAATCATCTTGCCTCGCAAGACTTGGTCTCGAGTATCTAAAACTCTTACCGGTCTTCTCTCATACGAGGCATCCTCATCTATCTCTAAGTCGTTCCAATCCAACAAGTGTGATGGATCCGACGCATACTTCTGGAGCATACTGATATGAAATACATCATGAATCCCAGAAAGCTATGGTGGCAAGGCCAAGCGATAAACTACCTCTCCAATCTCTCTAGGATCTCAAAAGACCCAATAAATTTAGGAGACAATCTCCCACTCTTCCCAAACCTCATCAAACCCCGTCTAGGTGAAATCTTCAAGAAGACGTGATATCCTACCTCAATGGATAACGGTCTCCTCCTACGATCGGCATAGCTCTTTCAACGATTCTGAGCCGTGACCAACCTTTTACGGATAAATGCTACTTTCTTCATTGTTTTTTGGACTAACTCAGGACCTATCATAGGAGCATCACCCACTTCGGCCCAACACACAGGAGATCTACACGGTCGACCATACAAGGCCTCGAATGGTGCCATACCAATACTTAACTAGAAGCTATTGTTATAGGCAAACTCCGCTAAGGGCAAGTGTCTCTCCCACGACCCCTTAAAGTCGAGAACACAACCCCGAAGCATATTCTCTAAGATCTGAATGGTGAGCTCTGACTGACCGTCAGTCTGAGAATGATATGTGGTACAAAAAGTTAATCTCGTGCCCAAGGCATTTTGTAGGCTCTGTCACAACCGAGTCGTAAAATGCAGATCTCTATCCGAAACGATAGTCATGGAGGCCCCATGAAGTCTCATTATGTCCCTAATATAAAGTTCGGCAATATAATCTACCGAGTCACTCACATGCATAGGTACAAAGTGCGTCGACTTGGTTAACCGGTCAACTACCACCTAAATCGCATCATTACCCGTTGAGTCCTCGGAAAACCCACAACGAAATCCATCGTGATATGCTCCCATTTCCACTCGCCTATGGGCAAGGGTTGCAACAAACCCGCTGGCCTCTGATGCTCGGCCTTCACTAGTTGACAAGTAAGGCACCTCAAAACAAATAAGGCTACATCTCTCTTCATACCCCTCCACCAAAACTGGTGACTAAGGTCACGATACATCTTTGTGCCTCTCGAGTGCACCGCAAGGCGTGAGTGGTGAAACTCTTGGAGTACTTCCTATCGACAAAACTTCGGCACGAAAAGGCAGTCAAGGTATCTAACACTTGAGTCAGAATATACATTCAAGCCTTTCTCTACGTTCCCACTAGAGATCTTTTCCCAGAGGGTTTTGATCTCGGAATCACCCTGTTGTGCTTCTACAACTCGACTCACAAGTGTAGGTTGAGTAACCATGGTAAACAAAGCTTCTGACTCAATGGACTCGTCGAGATGCAAGTCAAACTTGCCAATAACGCCCAACATCTTCCATTCCTAAATCGCAATACTAGCTACACTGCCAATGGATTTCCTACTCAAGGCATCGGTCACAACATTGGCCTTTCCCAGATGATAATCCAACTCAAAGTCATAATCTTTTGTAAAATCCATCCACCTCCTCTACCTCAGATTCAAGTCTTTTTGTGTAAATAGATATTTCAGACTCTTGTGATCAGAAAACACTTCAAACTTCTCACCATACAAATAATGCCTCCAAATCTTCAAGGCAAAGATCACTGTTGCTAATTCTGGATCATGAGTAGGGTAGTTTCTCTCATGAGTTTTCAAATACCGCTAGCCATAGGCTACAACCTTTCCCTCTTGCATCAACACACAATCCAAACCTTCTCGAGATGCGTCACAACACACTGAATAGCCCGAACCCCTCTCCAAAATAATCAATACTGGGGCAGCGGTTAGTCTAACCTTAAGCTCTTGGAACGACTTTTCACAAGTCTCATCCACACAAATTTAATCCCCTTCCTTGTCAATCTAGTCAACGGTGAGGCCAGTCTAGAGAAATCTTTCACGAAATGACGGTAATACCTAGCTAAGCCCAAGAAACTACGAATTTTAAAGGCATTCTTAGGTTGTTCCCAATCTTGCACTGCTTCTATTTTGGAAGAGTCTACAGTCACTTCTTTTGCAGATACTAAATGACCTAAGAACTTTGTCTTTTTCAACTAGAATTCACATTTCCCAAATTTAGCATATAGTTTGTGGGCTCTAAGTAACTCAAGTACTATTCGCAAGTGTTTTCGTGTTCCTCCTCAGAAGGTGAGTAAATTAAGATATCATCAATGAAGACGACCACGAAATGGTCTAGGAACTCACAAAAGATCTGGTTCATCAAATCCATAAACATGGCAAGTGCGTTGGTTAGCCCAAAATGCATCACCAAAAACTCGTAATGGCCATACCGCATACGGAATGTCGTTTTCTGGATGTCCTCCTCCTTTACTCTTAACTACTGATATCTCAATCTCAGGTCTATCTTAGAAAAGCAACAAGACCCCTTCAACTGATAAAACAGGTCATCTATACGAGGCTGATGGCTTGGTGTCAGCCTTGAACCAGACGCACCCGATGTACCATCCAACTGAGGGCAAAACTTCTTCAAGTGCCCTACCTGCCCACACTGATAACAAGTGAGTGGCTACCTGTAGACACCCCATTTTTGACCACCCTTAAGACTTGGGCACTATTAATTGCTTACTTGATGATGAAAAGTGTGCAGTGCAAAGGTTCGATTTTTTCGGCAATGAGAGAGAGTCAAATCCGAACCTTACACCCCGTTTTTGGACCAAAATTATTTTGACCAAAAGATTTTAGACCTTAAAACCCTCTCTTTCAAAATATTTTTGAAACAAAGTTTCTACGATGTTCCGAGGCTCACATTTCGTTAAATGTTGCGCTTTTTGGTAAACCGAGCAAGGACAAAGTGGAAATGAATGAAAGAGAGATGAAATCTTTGAAAAATCTTTCAAAACACCTTGTTTAGGGGTTTGGGGTTGAAGAAGAGAGGAGAGGAGAGAAGAAAACTAGTTTGGGAGAAGTTCAGCATGAATCTGGAAATGATCGAAACTGAGCGGCTTCATCAAAATAGGCATAACATTTTGCACAGTTGAAATTTTGATGTGGGCTTCCACCATTGGAAAGCTTACTTCTGGGGCTTCAATTTGAACACAAAAATGACCTGAAAAGGAGTCTAGATGAAGGAGATATGCCCATTTAAAGTTTGACCTGCAGAGTAGATTTTTGTTGTCGGCCAGAAAAGTAGCCGGCCGGCCAGTTGAGGTAGCCGGCTGGCCAGTTGAAGTAGCCTACCAGCCACTTTTGTCAAAAACTCATTTTTTTTACAGATCTTTCTTCTCTAGCTGTTATACACTGCTTCAAATATTTCCAAACTCAGATATTTCGACCAAAGCTCCATTTTTGCTATATATGGAGCCATATCACTCATTTTGAGAAAAAAAGAATATTTTAGCAATTGTGGGAGCCTCTCTCTCTAAAAATCCTCTCTCTGTAGAAGATTTGTGAGCAAATTCTCCCATCTCTCCAGAATTTTCTCTCTCTCCTCTTGTTTTAGGCTTGAAAATGAGAATGCCCTACATATTTGCATACACTTCCTTAACCAAAGTTGATCATCTTTGGGTTGAGGTACCTTGGGACTTTGTTTGAGCTCCAAAAGGTGGTTTTGGCTCAAATTTTGGCTGGTTTTGCTGCTGTGCTTCAAGGGTAAGCACTTCTCCCTTTCAAGCTTGTTTTTGCACACTTGCTTTATCCCCTTTTTCCCATTGTTTTGTACTATTTTGGGGCAAGTTTTGAACAATAAAAAACTCTGATTTTGAGGTTCTAAAATGGCGGTTTATGCCTTGTTTGGTTAGGGGGTGTTTCCTCCCTTTTGCTCTTTGGCTTGTAAAGCCTTTTGAGCCACATTTCAACGCTTTTGAAACCATCTCTTTTTGGCCCTTTAACCACTGAATTCCAAAGGAATTTCAGTGGTGGAAAGGTGGTTTTGAGGTCCCAAATAGGAGGGGGTGGTCCCCTCTCCTCTTGCCTTGCTTGCATGTCTTGTTGGCCTACCAAATGAGCATGCATTTCTCCTTCTTTTAAGCTGAGTTCAAGCATGTTTTTGTGACTTTTTGGGCCTGCTCTAACTCTTTTTTAGGCTGGTTTGGTTATTGCTTGCATGCTTCTTACACTTGTAGTGTAATCTTGCTAATTAGCCTTGTATGCTTGATGCTTTAGCCCACCATTCTAGCTTATTTTGGCTACACTCCAGTGTGCTTTTACTCATGTTTTAGCATGCTTAAACTCTGTTTGAAGTGGTCTTGGCCCTTTGGGGCTTGCTTCGTATAGCTATAGTGTAAAGGCCTTTGACTAGCTTTGAGTTTCAAAGTCCCTAGCATGCTTTGTATGTGATGATTGCATGCCTTAGCCTCAGTTCTCACATGATTTCAGTGTATATAGCATAGTCACACTCTCACATATTCCACTCTTTCATAGCTTTTGTGAGTTGTGCCTTATGCCTTGTTTGTGAGCCAATGCTTGAGCATGATTTTATCGCCTCATGAACTTCCTTCTCAGCATGTTTTGGCCTTTGTTTTGACATGATTGAGCTCTATCCAGAGCTGGTTTGGCTGTTTAGGCCATGTATTGCATGCCTCTTGTGTGAATGCCTTAACTAGCTTTGAGTTTTAGGGCCTCTTGCATGCTATACTTGTGATGTTTGCATGATATGTCATCATTTGGCATGTGATTCCAGTGCTCATATCTCTGCCATACTCTTGCATATATCACTCTTTCAATGTGTTTGAGAGTTGAGCATTGTATCTTACTTGCGAGCCATAAGTTGAGCATGCATTTTCTTCCCTTTTATGCTATCATCTTAGCACCTTTTGGCCACTATTTTGGCATGCATGAGGTCTGTTTAGAGCTGGTTTAGCCATTTGAGCATTGTCTTGCATGCCTCTAGTGTAATACACTTCACTAGCTTTGATGCCTTTGCCTTAAACATGCATTCTTTAGTTGTTTGCATGATTTTAAGTCTTTTGCATGGCATTTTAGTGCTGGGCTTTTGCACTCCATTAATTCACTCTTTCATGTGCTTTGAAAGAGGTCTTTAGCCCCTTGTTGGCTTGAGCATGGAATTGAGGCTCTCATGCCTAATGGTTTTAGCCTTCTCTTGAGGGCTTCTACTAACCAAAAGCATGAGGCTTCTTTCATGCTTAAGGTGCTTGTGGCTTAGGCCATCTTTCCCATTAGAGGACAATCACATTGAACTTAACCGGTTAATGGACTAATTGGTAAGTTAAAATGAGCAAACAAAAATCAACCAAGTAAAACATGCCAAGATAAACACATATTGTTTGTGTTGCATTGTGTTTGGATCGGACGTTAATCCAAACACAAGAAATGTTAGACGTTTCATACTCCAAGTGATGAAACGTGTCACATTTCTTGGTCGCCGACCCTCTTGACCATGCATGATAGAGGTGGAGGCTCTTATGTGTTGTTTGTGCATTCACTAACATTGTGCAAGCTTGACTCTTCGGCCATCATGCATTGAGATGCGGTGGTTGGTGGTTTGAGAGCCGAGTACTTCGCTCATTTGAGCTTGAGAATTGA
The DNA here is from genome assembly GCA_036172215.1 of Camellia granthamiana. Lineage (NCBI taxonomy): Eukaryota > Viridiplantae > Streptophyta > Magnoliopsida > Ericales > Theaceae > Camellia > Camellia granthamiana. The sequence goes on from CM069910.1 coordinate 42,604,719, forward strand.
TAAGGAGAGTAGTTGCACACACATTTCCTTGCAAATGCATTGTTGTGCCTTTGTTGTTCTCTGTTGCAGCAAAATTGGAATTCTGGAAGGAGAGGTGGCCAGCCGGCCACTTGCACTAGCCAACCGACCACTTGCACTGGCCGGCCGGCTCAGTTGAGGTAGCCTACCAACTAGTTGAGGTGGCCAGCCGGGCCACTTTGCAGCAAAATTGTCCAAAGTGTTCCTGTGTTGGGGCAGATACAATCTGGAAGGTGTGTAAGATGTTCTGAGATCACTGCGAGTGCAAACAGAGGCAACTCATGGCAAAGGCAGTGCATTTCTGAGCGGAAGCAAAACCAAGCATGCATCTCTCCCTCGCCCTCGAGGCCATTTTACCGCTTTACTTAGCTAGTTAATTTGCCGGTTTTGTAATTAATTAGTTAATGTGCTTAGCTAATTTAATTCGTCTTTGTAATATTCTAATTAGCTTAGTATAGCTAGTTTCAATTCGGTTTGTAATTAATTAGCCTAAGCATAGTTAATTAGTTGATTTGTAATAAGTAGCTTAGCTTAGCTCTTATTATTCGGACCCTCCTGCAAGAGGGCATATTGTTGTAATAAGTATGCGTATGTGTATGCATGTCTTCCAACCCCATTTTTTTCTCCCTTTTACTTACTGCTTTCGATGGTTAGTTTAGGGCATATTTCAATTCATACCTTATGCTTTGCATGTGTGTATCGTTCATTTGCATTGCATGCACCGGGCTCAGCGCATCATTCAAACTGCATTGTATTTCAATACCTATTTGAATACATGTATCACAGTGTTGCATTCATATGCCATTTTAGACAGCCAAGCCTACTTAGTTGCATTTTTGCATGTGTTGCATTAGGCATCTTGTATAGTTAGGATCATGCATATTTCTAACTAGCTTTTGTTTTGGCTCGGAGTACACTGCAAGTGTTTACGCTTTAGCATCCTTGCATGAGTGTGAGTGTTGCCATGATAGCATGCTTGCCATGAGGCTATTTGCTTAAGTGATTAAATGCATGAATGCCTATGGATGGAGGCTTCATTACTTGAATTGGAACAATTCATCAAAATATGAGTTTTAAGCCCACTTTGCGAAGTGGCAAATCATCATGTTTTAAGCCCACCCGAGGGTGGCAAATCCGCGCTTTAGCCCACTTGCGAGTGGCACTTTCAAACTATTTTCAAAAACGAACATGAATTGTTTTGTTCCAATTTGAGTGATTTAGTCTATACTTGTATGCTGTGCGCATCACATAGTAATGCTAGATTAATAATCGGAATAAGAACACATGTGTCTATAAAACAACATATCATGATAGTAGAGGCCGATCTTTTGATCGGGCGAGTGGGGGTGCTCATTTCATGACCTTCCCCCCTCGTACCCAAGTTCTCGAGCCGAGGTAACTTTGGTGATGACGGACACGTGGCCTTTGGCACGAGTCAAGGTTTCCTAAATTTCCCAAAATAAAATATTTAGGTAGCGACTCTGTAATTTGGCAAAGCAGTCTAGTTTGGCATTTATGATTCAAAATCTGATTTTCCAAAATAATTTGCCGGATTAGACTCTTTGCTAATTTATCAGTCTTACATTGGGCCTGTTTGGCACAGCTTATAATCAGCTTATTCTAGCTTTCAGCTTAATTTAAGCTATTTTGATGTGTTTGGTTTAGCTTATAGCTTATAGCTTATAACTTTTTGGAAGTCAGAAATCAGCTTATTCTTTAAGTGGGGCAGGAGATGCTTTAAGAATAAGCTGGAAATCAGCTTAAGCTGAAAGTTATAAGCTATAAGCTGTTTGGGCATAAGCTATAAGCAGTTTCCCACAGCCCTACCAAACAGGGCCATTGCACTTTGTGAGATTAGATTCAGAACTGTGACAGGAGTCCGAACTGTAGCAAGAACCTAATCCGCGCCGACTCCGAAAGGGGGGCGTGCGGAGAGAGTTCGGGCGGTCTACACTACCCTCTCCCTTGACTTTGGCTTTGAGAACGAGCAGCAAATGAAACAGACCATTGTCCTCTTTCCCTTTCCGAGCAAGCTGGAGACTTGTGGCCTAACTAGTCATACTTGAAACAAGTGAAATCTCTCTGGCCACCTCTCCCAGAACCTGAACTCGGTATCGAAAAAGTGGACCTCGACTGAGCTCCCTATGACTGTTGCGAGTTGGAACCCCTCTGCCTCTTACTATCCCCCTAAACCTTCTGATTCCTTCTGGAGCCCCTCATCCGCATCTCCTACATCTGAATCACGGTCTCAAGATAAGCCGTTGACTCTACAAGTCACCCCGTAATCTCTAATCATTGAACCGGCTACCTTGAAGAGAAGCCCCATCTAAATCCCGTAATCTATACTGTAGACACCCTATTTTTGACCGTCCTTGCGACTTGGGCGCCACCACTTGTGCACCCAATGATGAATTTGTATATGCTTGTCGAGTGCTCGAAGTTCTCAGCAGAATGCCACAGCTTTGAGCCTTTAAACCCTACACACTTTTTGCCTTGTTTTGGACCAAAACCACAGTTTTTCAAGCCTAAAAACCCTTGGACCAGTAGGCCCACTGGTGTGGGCTGCTGGCCAACATTAGTGGCCTGCCCGCCACTTGTGTGTTTTGTAAATATTTACGCAAGCTGTGCCAGCTATTTCCATAGGTGTATGCATCTGCTCACACGTATATGTATGGATGTATTTGAGGGAGTTTTATGCTTTTCTATAAATAGAAGACCTCCCCTTCCATTTTTGAGGGTTGGAAATTTTGGAGCAAAAACATTTCTCTTTCTCTCTCTACAATTCCCTCTCTCTCTTGCAAATTCTTAAGCTTTTGCCTATACACTCTAAACCAAACCTTGTGGTCTTTGAACTGAGGTACTTTGAACTTACTTTGGGGCTGCTTAAACTCTATATTTTTGGGCAGAACCTTGTGTTTTAAGGCCATTAAGGGCGGAGTGGATCACCTTTCTTTGCACCTCACTTCTTAGGCCTTTGCCGTTGTGTTTCCCACCTTTTTGTTATACTTTTTTTGAGCTTTTCACTACTAAATTTCAAAGCTTTTTCAGAGGCTAAAACCATGTTTTGAAGTCCAAAAATTGAGGGGGTAGCCTCCCCTCCTTATGCCTTGTTTACTAGCTTAACTTGCTTCATGTTATAGCTTACTCTCTTAGATTTTTATCCTTCATTTCCAACACTATTTTTAGGTGTTTTAGGATTGTTTTAGTGTTTACTGCATTTATGCCATGTATTGCATGCTTGTAGTGTAGTAGTCCCCATAGGTTTGGTGGTTTAGGCCTTAGCCACTAACCTATCTGAGTTAATAGTGTTTATTTCAAGCTTTCCATACATGTTTTCATCTCTGATCACCTCTACAACCTCTCTCCTTTCTTAGCTTTTTCTTTGCTTTGAAAGTTGTTTCAAACTAGTTGTTTGTTTAAGCATGAGATTGAGGTATTGGGCTTAATGGTTTAATCCCTTTGGGGGTTCATTACCAACGGCATGATGTCTCTCTCATGCCCAAAACAAACTCTTTGTTCGATGCCTCTTTCCATTAGAGGACTTAAAGATCACTATTAGACTCAACGAACTAAAGAATGGCTGGTAACTTAAAATGAAGTAATAAAATCGGGACTAAAATGATGCAAGATAATAACTTGTTTAGGGTTCGATCGGACGTTAATTGAACCCTTGAGTCTTGAGTCGTTTCATACTTGTTCGTGATGAAAACGGTTCAAGAGTCATTGTCAACCACTTCTCTTGATCAAACCATGATAGGGAGGAAGTTTGAGGGTCTTTTATTGTGCATTTATTGAATTGTACCCCTTGATTCATAGGCCATCATGCAATGAAATTGCATCGATTGATGGCTTGTGAATCAAACTTACCACTCCTTTGAGCTGTTTGATGATAAGGAAGGGTAAGTTGTACAAACATCTCTTGAGAATACCCTGTTTGTACTCTGTTTGCTCTCTGTTGCAGCAGGAGGAACCGGGCTCCACTGGCCGGCCAGCCACTTTTTCTAGCTGGCAGGCCAACTTTTTTGGACGGCAGGCTACCTTTTGTGGCCGATCGGCGACTACTTTTGGCCTGCCGGCCACTTTTGGAAAAACTAAGCAATCCATTTTTTATACAGAGCAGAGCTGATTCTGAGGTGAAAAATAGTGCAAATGTTCTAATTGTGCAAACAGAGGCATTCTGGCAGCAAAATAGTGGCTTTTTCTGGTGGAAATCCGCACGCATGCATGAGCACTCCTCGCTTCCCAGGGCTGTTTAGTTTAATTAATTAGCTTAGTTATTTATTTAATGTTGTATTCATGTTGTAATTAATTAGTTAGTTAATAGCATAGTAAGTTTATTCGGTGTTGTAATTATTTAATTAGATAGAATAGTTAGTTTATTCTTCATTTCCTAATAGTTAGTTAATTTGTAGTAATTAGCTAGTTAGTTTATTCGAACCCTCCTGTGTGAGGGAAAACTTATAATAATGTATATATCTTCCAATCCCACGTCTTTCTCCCTTTTATTTACCAGCTTATGATGGTTAGTTTAGGGCATCATGTTTCATTAGCATCTTTCATGTCTTGCATCCATTGTCTTGCATACATTGAGCTCGGCACATCATTCTAACTTGCATTGTAGTTAGATACGCACTTTGACCGCATGCTATTTGTAGACACCTCATTTTTTACGGCCGTTACGACTTGGACGTCATCGCTTGCACACCCAATGATGAGTGTATATGCTTGTCAAGTGCTCGAAGTCCTCGGCGGAATGCCACAGCTTTGAGCCTTTCAAACCTTGCACCCATGTTGCTTTGTTTTGGACCCAAACCTTGGATCTTTAAGCCTGCAACCTCTGGTGGCATGCCGGCCACTACTTTGGGCTGCCAACCATCACTTCTGGTTGCCGGCCATCAATGTCTTTTGTAGATATTTTGTGACAGTTGTGCCAGCTGCTTACGTAGATGCTTGCATCTGCTCCCACATGTATAGCTGGATGTTTATGAGGGAAATTCATGTTTTCTATATATATAGATGACCCCCTCTCATATTTCGAGGTTAGAAAAATTTTAGAACAAAATTTTTCCTCTCTCTACAATTCTCTCTCTCTTACAAATTTCTTTACCTTTGCCTATACACTCTTCACCTTTACCTGTACACTCTTAACCAAACCTCTCCATCTTTGAGCTGAGGTGTCTTTGAGCCTTGTTTAAGCTCTTGAGGGTGTGTTTGCCTCGTTTTATTGCTTGGAATTGATCTCCTCTTCAAGAGGTATAAGGCTTTGCCTTTTTACTTGTTGTATTACTCTTTTTCTTACTATTTTCCAACTGTTTTTGGGCTGAAGCTTGGGTTTTAAGGCCAATAAAGGTTGAGGGGTGGTTCACCGTTCTTTACACCTTGTCCTCAAGGCCTTTACCCTTGTGTTTCCCACATTTACACTATCTTTTTTTAAGCTTTTAAACACTGATTTTCAAAGCTATTTCAGTGGCTAAAATCATGTTTTGAAGTCCAAAATTGGAGGAGTTAGCCTTCCCTCCTTGTGTTTTGCTTACTAGTCTAGCATGCTCCATGTTTTAGTTTATTAATCTAGCTATTTTTGTCTTAATTTCAGCATGTTTTAGGACTGCCTTTAAGTGTTTGTTACATTTGATCCTTGTTTTGTATGCTTGTAATGTAATTTTTCCTCATGAGTTTGGTGTTTTAGGCCTTAGACCCCATCTTATTTGAGTTAGTAGTGTTTATTTATGACTTTTCATATTTATGATCACTCTTAATCACCTCTGCAACCTCCCTCATTTCTTGGTTTTTGTTTTTCTTTGAAAGTGGTTTCAAACTACTTGTTTGTTTAAGCATGAGATTAAGATGTCATGCTTAATGGTTTAATCCCTATGGGGGTTCATTATCAATGGTATGATGTCTCTTTCATGCCCAAAGAAACTCTTGGTTTGAGCCCTCTTTCCATTAGAGGACTTAAATTCACCTTTGGACTCAATTGACTAAAGAATGGATAGTAATCTAAAATGGAGTAATAAAACTTAAGGCTAAAAATGATGCAAGATAATAACTTGGTTTGGATTCAATTGGACGTTAAATGAACCCTTGAGTCTTGAGTCATTTCATACTCATTAGTAATGAAAACAGTTCAAGATTCAATGTCAACTACTTCCCTTGATCTTTCATGATAGGGATATGGTTTTGAGAGTCTTGTTTTATTGCATTTATTGAACTTGCACCTTTGGTTCATAGGCCATCATGCAATGAAATTGCATAGATTGATGATTTGTAAATCAAGTTTTACCACTTCTTTGAGCAGTTCAGATGATAAGGAGGGGTAAATTGTGCAAAAAAAATCCTTGAGAATACACTGTCTCTGCACTATTTGCTCTCTATTGCAGTGGGGAAGTTTAGGCATCAATGGCCGACAAGCCCCTATTGGTGGCCGGAAGGCCACCATCAGTGGACGACAGGCCCTCTGCCGGCCACTAGTGCAAAATCAAGCAGTGTTCTTCTGAAGCAAAACAGAGTTGGTCTAGAGGTGGAAATCAGTGTAAGTGTCCTACTGTGCAACAGAGGTATTCAGCAGTAGAAACATTGACTTTTTGGGTGAAAACCGCATTCATGCATGAGTCCTCCATTGATCTTCGAGATCTGCATTATAACAATATTAGTGTTGTGCTTGAAGTAGTAGCTTTGTAATTTAATTAGTTAGAATAGCTAATTCGTTACGTGTTGTAATTATTTTAATTAACTAGAATAGTTAATTAGTTTGGTTTGTAATAATTAGTTAAGTAGTTTAGCTAATTATTCATTTCATTTTTGTAATAGCTTGTTAATTAATTAGCTTAGCTTTAATTAGTTAGCTAGTTAGTTTATTTGGACTCTCCTTCGTGAGAGCGTAATGTTGTAATAATATGTATGTCTTCTACCATACGTCTTTTTCCTTTTTATTTACTAGCTTACGATGGTTAGTTTAGGGCATCATGTTTTGTTTAGCATTCTCCATGTTTGCATCTATTTGTTTTGCATGCACCCAGGCTCAGCTCATCATTCTAACTTGCATTGTTAGTAAAACATTATTTGAATACGTGCTTAGACCGCATACTATCAAATTGCTTCATTTGCCATATTAGTAGCTGAGCCTATTAAATACATATTGCATGTGTTGCATTAGTCATATTGCATAGTTAGGAAACATGCATTTTTCTAACTAGTTTCTCTTTTGGCTTGGAGTACTAGGTAAGCATTTACTCGCTTTAGCATAATTGCATGAGTGTGATTGTTGTCATGTTTAGCATGCTTACCATAAGGCTAATTGCTTAAGTGCTATAAACTGCTTGAATTGGAATAATTTGAGTAATGTTCATATGCGATCACTTTTTCAAGTGGTACATATTCGAAACAATTTTCAAAATAAACATGAATCAAATGTTCCAATTCTTGCAAATTAGTCTATACTTGTGTGCGTGCGCATTGGAACAAGAGCATATAATGTAAATAAGAATCACATTATGATTAGTAGAGGCCGATCTTTGATAGGGCGAGCGGGGGTGCTCAATTCATGACCTTTCCCTCTCGTACCTAAGTTTCCGAGCCGAGACAATTTTGGTGATGATGTGGCCTTTGGCACGAGTCATGGGTTTCTTAAATTTTCCCAAAAAAATATTTAGGTGGCGACTCTGTATCTGGCAAAGCAGTCCATTTTTGGCAATTTGATTCAAAATCAATTTTCCAAAAGATTTGCTAGATTTGGACTCCTTGGTGTTTATCTATTTCACATTGCACTTGTGAGATCAGATTCAGAACCGCAGGAGTCCAATACTGTAGAGCTTATTCGACTTCCGAAATGGGGCACGAAAAAGTCGAGCTACATTATCAAATTGATTCACATGTCATAATTAGTAGCCGAGCCTATTAGTTACATATCACATGTGCCACATTAGTCATGTTGCATTATTTAGGTGCATGCATATTTTCTAACTCTTTTGTTTCTTTTGGCTTGCCTTGGAGTACGAGGTGAGCATTTTTGTGCTTTAGCATGTTGCATGCATGTGATTGTTGTCATATTTAGTATGCTTGCCATGAGGCTAAATGCTTAATTGATAAATTGTTTGAATGCCTATGAATGGAGGCTAATTGCTTAAACTCGAATAGTTTGATCAAAGTACATATGAGCCCACTTTTTCAAGTAGCACAATCTCAAAACCGTTTTTCAAAAAACAAACTTGAAATCAAAGTGTTCCAATTTTCGTAAATTAGTCTATACTTGTGTGTGCATCACATAGTTAGCCTAATAATTGGAACAAGGGCATATAATGTAGATAAGAATCACATTATGATTAGTAGAGGCCGATCTTTGATTAGGCGAGTGGGGTGCTTAATTCATGACCTTCCCCTCTCGTACCTAAGTTCCCAAGCTGAGACACTTTGGTGATGACAGATAAGTGGCCTTTGGCACGAGTCTTGGGTTTCCTAAATTTCCCAAAAACATTTAGGTGGCGACTCTGTATCTGGCAAAGCAGTCCATTTTTGGCATTTTTATTCAAAATCAATTTTCCAAAAGATTTACCAGATTTGGATTCTTTGATGTTTATCTATATCACATTGCACTTGTGAGATTAGATTCAGAACCGTGGGAGCTCGAACTATGGGGCTAGTCGTCTTCAAAAGGAGCACAAAAAGCCGAGCAACAGTTTCTTGCGACTTTGCTGAGGACTTTAGAGAACTTGACTCAAACTTCATGATATGAATTTTTATCTACACTTATATGTTTTTTTGCATTTGCATTTGTATTGGTACACTTAAGTCACTGTGTTTTCCATTTGCTATTCCTGGACGGTTTGCAGGAGGCTTACCCAAAAGCTTGCCAAAAGGCTGACCGGTCGTAGGCTCTGCCATGTTGAGAACACAACCCTTGGATCTGGACTACCACTGTATCGTTTGATCCTCCTTTCACTTCTCGGTGTTAGGTGTGAGAGGTATATTAGGTAATCTTGCTGAGGTACCCTCTTTGACCATTTGGCCTAGCTGTATATAGTAAAGACTTAGAGACTAATCCAAACTAGGATAGGATGCTCACCCGAAATGCAAGATTGCATAAAAACCGCTTGATTGACTAGTGAAACCCTAGCTCCTGACGAAACTAGGACAGAGTAACCCTACCAAAGTATATGACTCTCTTTCAAGCCATGAAGGTGTTAGTCAAAAAAAGGCACCTCAAACCCTTAGAACCTCGCCCACTTCCTGACCCTCTTCAACCCAAACATAACCCTACAAAGTACTGTGCGTTCCATCAACAGCATGGCCATGATACCGAACAATGCTTCTACTTACGTCATAAGATTCAAGATCTCATTAACAATAAGGTTATCGTGCCACCCCAACCATCCCAAAGGCCAAACATAACTACCAACCCGTTGCCAACCCACAATCAAGTCCCCCCACCTCGAAATCTTAATATGATCCATACACTGGCCACCATATATGACCCCAACATATATATTGCTCCCTCCCACCTACCAAAGTCAACATTGTTCATTCCCGAAGGCACAGATCTGTGCATAATGGACACATCCACACCTCAACCTAAGCCTGTGGTGATGACACTTACAGTAAAAGGGAGGTCAATCTTGGAGGAGGATATTAGTTTGTTGCTCGAGTGTCCTGAGGACTTATCTAATGAGGTGTATGATCCGATTTGTTACATTGTGCCAACCAATCACGTCAAATCTAAATTGGTGCTACCAATCTCGGTAGACATCAATGTGGTCAGAGAGAACGGCCCGAGCCAAGGGTTAGATGATCTAGCTGAATTCGAGGAGGATTTGGACAACCTGCAGTTCTTTGATGAGTAGAATCAGAGAGATGTGCAGATTGGGTGGTTCGACCTAAACGGATCAACTGACAATACTGGATGGCTGAGTGATGAGCCAGACAAGGAAGAAGCAACTGGAATGAAATCAGAGGAAAAAAAAGCAAAGATAGTTGTAGTAGCCGAAAGGGCTGATGAGAAAGGAAAGCTACCGCAGAGCGATGGTTTGGAAAACCCAGCCCAAGAAGTGGGCGCTGTGAACACTGTGGATACTGAACAGGAAGCTGCACTGAGGTAGTTTGAACAAGAAATGATTGAGGACAGCCGGGAAACTATAAATTCACAACACCTTGTGAGGGATACCTATGATGTGAAAGTGATACAAGCAGAGCCGGACAACTGTTTGTCAGTCACTAAAGGCAAATGATGGGACGATGATGATCTATATCTGGCCCACAGCAACAAAGACTGGGGTGATTGCCTTCTGGACAATACATGGTATGTTGAAGAAATAGACTATACGATGAGAAGTGGGCGGTATTTTAAGCCACCGCACCTGGATCAAGCGGAGGCATCTGGAAAGGACAAAAAGGCCGAGAAACAGAAGAAGAAATAACTAGAAGAAGAGACAGTATTGAAACAGCTCAAGAAAATTCAAGTTGATATCTCCATCTGGGGTCTTCTCATGGCCTCACGAGTACACTAGCAGGCAGTATTTTCAGCAATGGACAAGGCTAAATTGTCCATTGATACTACACGCAAGCAACTTGTGGGCCTGGTCTTTCCGGGTGGTACCAAACCAATGCTCACTTTCTCTGACAAAGAGTTACCACCGGAAGGCTCGACCCACAACAAACCACTGTACATCTCTGTGGAATGTAGGGAGAAGTAGGTGCCAGTGGTGTTGGTGGACACTGGTTCTGATATTAATGTATGTCTTTCCTGTACTACTTACGCGGTTGGCCTCAAACTGGCGGACTTCATTCCTACAGCCCAGGTAATATAGGCGTACGACAATACAAGTAGAGAGGTCATGGGTACAGTGATGGTGCAAGTTTAAGTGGGCCTATCAGAGCAAGAGATCGAGTTTCATGTCCTGGATGTTCCGACCACCTTTAATTTGCTGTTAGGGAGGCCTTGGTCACACCATGTGAAGTGCCACTATTTTTGGGAATGCTTCCATCCACCCACCTTCTGAGGTGACTACGCCAGTGCTAGAGATCAACCATGGGGATGAAGATGTATTCCTCTCAAGATTCACTCTGGCTAAAGCCCGAGTAGTGTAGACCATTCTGGTCGTAGATGAAGGCATGTATATTAGTGCCCAGTCCGTCTATTTCATGAACAAGCTGTTGTATATTTCAGAAATGGGGCTTGGACCAAATGGTCGGAAAGGTGTTACAGTAATGGCAGATGTGCCACACAACCCGCATACCTTTGGACTAGGCTATGTGTCCACCAAAGAGGACCGGATCAGGAAGGGAAAAGAAATGAGAGGCAGAGCTGAAGCAAAGAGAGCTGGAAAGTAGTATGAGCTTATCCACAGGCCAATCCGAGGGACGCTGAATGGCCATTTTGTTCGGGAGGGAGAGGACTTCCTTTTTGCGGATTTCTTGAGCCTTGGGTAAATTCCTCTAAATAGCGCGTCCCTGGGTTTGAGATCTTCTTTGATCTACAGCTGCAGAACAGTGAAAAAGAAAGGGTTGAACCGAGCAGCAAGGTTGACCGAAGCACAGAAGATGACTCAGACGGCAGTGAACCTGAAGTAGGGGCAGCACTGGCTAATCTCCTGACAGATCCTACAACTGACCTAGAGAACTTGGGGGAAAACTTTACTATCTCTATGATCGGGGAAGAACCGGGGGTTGACCCAACTGCTAGAATTCTGGATGCATCAGAGGCACCACATCTTACTTGGCAGCTAGAGAAAGGTTTTCTTTCCAATTCTAAATCGGGTGATAAGCCAGAATTTGATTTCATTGAGTCTGTGGAGTCGAAATTAGATTCAAGTCAATTTGGGGAATCTGAGTCTGGCATTCCTGGAGGTGGTAACCTAGATGCCAAAGTCCTGTCGAGGTCCTCTTTTTCTTTTGCTTTTGAGTCGGTTGTAACCGAGGAGCCAAAACTTTTGAATGAGAACGCTACAGATTCTGAATACTTCTCTGTGCCGGTGATTTATTGCATTGACTAGGATTTTCAGAATTTTAACAAAAACGAAGAGAAAGAAATTCATTTGGCTTTGAAAAACTTGATTAATTGAGAGGAGGAGAAGTTTGTTAAACCCTGTGTTGATGAAATCATTACTATTAATGTGGGCATTGAGAATGATCCACGCTTGGTCCAGATATGGTCCACGTTGTCTTTAGAGGAACGCGAGCACTTAGTCGCTTTATTAAAGGATTTCAAAGATGTTTTTGCGTGGTCCTACGAAGACATGCCTGGAATCGACCCTAAGATTGTACAACATCAGATCCCTCTTGACATTGAGGCCCGACCAGTTAAGCAGAAACTGCGTAGAATTCGCTCAGATTGGGCACCGAAAATCAAGGAAGAGGTCACCAAGCAAATCGACGTAGGTTTCTTGTTAGTATATGAGTACTCGACTTGGTTGGCCAACATTGTCCCAGTGCCGAAGAAGGATGGCAGAATCCGAGTGTGTGTAGACTTCCGGGATTTGAACAAAGCTAGTCCAAATGATGACTTTCCTCTGTTGTACATTGACGAGTTGGTAGACTTCACTATGGGTCATGCATTGCTATCATTTATGGATGGGTTTTTCGAGTATAACCAGATTCTAATGGCACCAAAGGATCGAGAGAAGACCGCATTCACCACTTCGTGGGAAACCTACTGCTATCGGGTCATGCCGTTTAGGTTGAAAAATGCTAGGGCTACTTATCAAAGGAGCTGGGACCACAATTTTGCACAACATGATTCACAAAGAGGTCGAGGTGTATGTGAATGACATGATTGTCAAGTCCAATGAGCGAGAAGGCCACTACACCACGTTGGAAAGATTCTTTCAACGGATCAGGGAATACAGGTTGAGGTTAAATCTGCAGAAGTATACCTTTGGGATGACAGTAGGGAAAATACTAGGATTTCTGATCACGCAAAGGGGCATTGAAGTAGATCTTTCCAAAATCAAGGCCATCTTAGAAATGCCACCACCAAAGACTGAAAAGGAGTTGCATGGCTTTTTGGGTAAAGTGCAATTCATAAGACTGTTTATTTCTAAATTAACCTTGACTTGTGAACTAATATTTGGTCTCTTGAACAAAGGGAAGAAATTCCGATGGGATGATCGCTGTTAGGTTGTCTTTGAACAGATTAAACAGTACCTCCAGAATCCACCCGTGTTATCGCCACCAAAGCTGGGAAAGCCTTTGATTCTATACCTGTCAGTAACAGACTCGACCATGGGGTGCATGCTCGCCCAGAAATCTAAAGATAAGGTGGAGAAGACCATTTACTACTTGAGTAAAAAGCTGCTGGATTATGAGACCTGCTACACTCCCCTCGAAAAGGTTTGCCTAGCCTTAGTATGGGCTACCAGGAAGTTGAGACACTACTTGTTAGCTCACTCTGTAATTCTGGTTTCAAGATTAGATCCCATCAAATATCTCTTTGAGAAACCTGCGCTTACAGGTAGGCTAGCCTGTTTGTTGCTTCTTCTCTCCGAATTTGATCTCAAATATGTCACATGCAAGTCGGTCAAGGGAAGAGCTATGGCAGAATTCCTGGCAGATCACTCGGTAGAAAGAGATGAGGCAGTGGAATACCTATTCCCAGATGAAGACATTCCACAGGTTAAAGAATAAACTCAGACAATGTACTTTGACGGAGCATCCAATCAGTACAGTTATGGGATCGGCGTGTTGCTGATAGCAATCGATGATTCCCATATACCCCTCACCTTTAAACTCTGGTTCAAAGTGTCCAACAACGAAGCAGTATGAAGCATGTATCACTGGTCTGGAAGCTGCCCTAGAACTAGGGGCAATACGATTGGATGTCATCGGAGACTCGCACCGGGTCGTTTCTCAAGCGAACAGAGATTGGCAAGTCAAAGAAGAGAAGACGAAGGTTTACCATCAGACCCTAGATATGCTGATTCTGAGGTTTGAAAAGCTAGCATTTACACACTTGTTGAGGGAGAACAACGGGTTCACTAATGCTTTGGCAACTCCATCTTCCATGGTAGACATACCACTTGGAGTCCAGATGCGTCCGATAATTATCGAACAGAAATACACGCCAGCCTATGAGACCATTGCCGCGATAAATGAAATTCAGGATAAAAACTCTTGGCATTACGATATTTGAAACTTCCTGGAAAAGGAGACGTATCCACCAGTGGCAAATGCCAAAGACAAATAGGGTATACGGCGTTTGGCAGTTCAGTTCATCATCTGCAGGGGTAAACTGTACAAGAGAGATCATTTAGAAATGCACAAACTGTGTGTGGAAGAAGAGGAATCAAAGCACCTTATGGAGGCTATCCACAAAGAAAAGTGCGGCGCACATATGAATGGTGTGATGCTAGCCTGGAAGATCCTTATACAAGGCTATTATTGGTCTACTATAGAGGAGAATTATATTGGTTTCGTACGGCAATGCCACAAGTGTCAAATCCATGCTAATCACATGAATATTCCGCCGTCAAAGCTGTACAACATGACTTCACCATGGCCTTTCTCAATTTACGGAATCGATGTTATTGGTGCGGTCTTGTTGAAAGGGTTGAATGGGCATGAGTTCATTCTAGTGGCAATTGACTATTTCACGAAGTGGGTGGAAGCTTAATCCTATGCAGTGTTGAAGGCGTCGCATGTGGCCAAGTTTATGAGGAATAACATCATTTGCAGATATGGGGTTCCGAATGAGATCATATCAGATAACGGCTCGCATTTCAAGAAAGTGGTGGTAGACCTACTCAAGAAATACAACATGACTTTTCATAACTCATCCACATATAGACAACAAACTAATGGAGTTGTGGAGGCCGCTAACAAGAATATCAAGAACATTTTACGGAAGATGGTGGAAACATACAGGGATTGGCCGGATAAACTATCATTTGCACTCTAGGGTTACAAAACATCAATCTAAACATCTACAGGGGCAACCCCCTATTCTCTCGTCTATGGGATGGAGGCCATTCTGCCAATTGAAATTGAAGTACCGTCGCTACGAGTTATGGCTGAGTGTCAGATAGTAGAAGCGGATTGGCAATAGAGCAGGTTTGAGAAATTGATGTTGTTTGATGAGAGAAGGCTAAAGGCATTGTATCATGTTCAGGGCTACCAGAGCAGAACTACTAGGGCTTTTAACAAGAAAGTTAAGTCCTGAAATCTCAAGGAGGGAGATATAGTGCTGAAAGACAACCGAGCTTCCATCCATGACCCTAGGGGCAAGTTCAGACCCAATTGGACTGGTCCTTACATCATCAAAGCTATTTGGTCAGGAGGGGCGGTTATTCTCATGGACCTAGATGGCCTGAAATTTTCACAGCCAATCAACATAGACAAATTGAAGAAGTATTACCCCTAAGAGGCTCACTAGACCGAAAACCCGAAAGGGCGACCTAGGCAAAAGTTAGAGCGTAAAAAATTAGAAATAAAGAAAAATTGAGCTCGCAAGGTTGAAAACCCTAAAGGGCAACCTTGGCAAAAGTTAGAGCGCAAAAGGAGAGAGTTAATACTCGAGTGAACCTTAACCGAACAATGTAAGGTCTGATTCCCATCTTTAGGATACGTAGGCAACTTCATCTTGAAGTTCGGCCGTAACCATCTCCAACTCAACTGTCCTGTCCATTTGTCTAATCAGGTCATCTTTGTTTGTTATCTGTGAGCTTGGTTGTGATCTTCATTTTGGGAAGAAGGCCCAGTGTACAATATAGAGCAGTGGTGGTATGCAATCAGGGACAGTTATGATCTTTTAATTTGGAGTTGTACATCTTAAGGACTGATTCTGTGTGTGTCATGTGGTGATCAGTTTCGAAAATGGTTTTGAAAAGTTTTAATAAAAGTTGATTTTTTCTCAAATTTTACCTTTTACCTTAGACCACTTTTGGACCAAAAAGGAAAATTTTTAGTGCTCACAACTTCAATTCCATTGATTTCAACATAAATACATTCTCCAACTCTCTGATACAAATCAAAGTTGCTTTTACATCATAAAACTTGAAAATAAAGGTCAAAGTAATAAACTAGGGGCATAAGCGAGTCAGGTGTTTCTGCATCCTCTACTCATGCTTGTGGACGGCTCTGTAGCCAAAGTTAGTTGAACTTGCACCTCATCCTCGAGCCAAGCTAAGCACTCACCAGAAACGACATAGCTAAAACTAGGGGCAGGGGCCAGAAGCTCTCTCGTCCTCCAGGCAGTGAGGTACCAAGCCAGGTGCGAAGTGCGCATTGGGAATGAAGCTGGGTGTTCCACCCCCTCATTTGGGCAGATCTAATCATGTCCAAACTGGCGCCTGAACCAGAAGGGGAAACGAAACACATAATTCGTGAGGCCAATCAACTAAATACCCAATTGTCGAGTTATGTTGTAGCTCATCTCGACTAAGTCAAGCCAAGAGCAACGCCAAATTATGTCGGCTGCAGATCTACTGCACATCCAGTTACACCACCATCCCTCGTTAGGAAAGTCCACTAGTTGCTGGCGGAAGAAGTAAGCCCAGGCTGAATACTCAAGACAAGGGTCCACCACCTTCAATTTATCCATGAGCCATATCTAGGGAAGGATAGAGAAAAATAAGAGAGATTAAAGAATAGAGAGATGTGCGCTGAGAGAAAAGTAAAGAAAAGGGTTTGAGAGAAAAATAGGGCATAAGTGCCAAGCGATGTGAGAAACACATATAAGACAGGGTGGGAAATAATACCTGAAGCAATAGTGGGGTCCCCGTAAACCTGGTGGTCTCTTGCCAATGAAAAGTATCTAAACCCACCAAGGTTTCGGCCAGTGCCAAGCCAGTACAACTCTTACCCTTTTTCAGGCATTGTGCCACTTCGATCAATCGAATGTTAGCTCTGTCGAAACTAGGGGCAAAGAGGAAATGCGTAACCATACATAAACAGAGGGCGTGTTTCCGAAAGTCTCGCCAGAGGAGGTCGCCTCTGTCTTCGATGTTAGAAAATCGAAGAATCGAGATGGGTATGTCTAGCTCTCCGTTGTGGGCCAAAGATCGGGCTTTGTGCAAAGTGAGCCAACACATTCATCCCAAAGCTTGGGCGTGGCCAAAACGAGGCTGAGGTATGATTTCCTCATCACGCCGGGTTTCTATTAATGCCCAAAATTCTTCAAAAGTCGGGCACATTTCCTGTGTTCCAAAGCGAAATACATGCGTAATGGGGTCCCAGCATCAGACTACGGCATAGAGGAACGAAAAACAAAGTCGAGTACGGCTCAACGGAAAAAACGTGTTTATGTTAAAACCCCAGAAATTTACCTTTTCCATGCCATCTAAGGTGGCTATCCAATCTGTGAGCTTTTCGGCAAGAAATCTCCATTTATAGAAGAAACAGTAGCTAGAATGAGGTTCTGGAGAAGAAAGCATGAAGGAAAATATGATAACCATGTTCCGTATTTAGCTAATTGGTCCTTATTATGAATATGATTATGTGTTTGATATGATTTTGTGTGCCATTATGTGAAAATATGTGGTTTTGAATTTCTATCTGTTCACCGTAGGAATATCTGTTTCATTACCTGCTTTGGAATTTAAATTGAAGGCCTTATCGGCTGTAAAAACCGAAATTGATTGCGCCATTGTGATTGGCATAATTTTTAGAGCCTACGGTGAAATTTAATTGAAAATTGATTTGGATCAAATTAATTAGATTAAATTAATGGGTTAGTGCTCAATTATTTTACATTAGAATAATGTATTTGAGAGAGGGCTTTTAGAGGCCATTATACACCCTCACTTGGTTCCTTTTTGAGCTCATCATCCGAAATTCCTCTCTAGAGAGAGAGAGAATCGGATTTAGAGAGAGAGGGGGTTCAATTTTGAAGATTTTGCTAAGGAGCTCAAGCTTTGAAGGGCTAGGCTCAAGAACTTGCTCCTATTTGGAAGATTGAACCTCTAGGTGAGCATTTGAACATAAACTTATGAGTATAAGTTGTAAATTGTGTATCCAAGCTAGTTAGGTAATTAAGAGCAAGAATTGAAATGAATTTGAAGTTAAAATGAACATGCATGTGCATAATTGTTACAATTTTGGATGTTCTAGCATGTAGCATGTTAAATATGAAGAATGAAGCATCAAACCTTACATGCATGAGTAGTTTTGTGTAGCTTCATGATTTGGAGCATCATGTGTACCATTTGTAACAGAAATGAAGTCAAAATTTGACATGCATGCATGATCGAAGAGGTTATGAAATTGGTATGAGTTTGAATGTATGAGTTTGTTATGTTGGAGTTAAGATTGACATTAATTTGGGACATGCATGTGATTAAATTATGAAATTGAGCTTCATTGTGTTGTAATTTGGTGTTTGTACCATGTTAGGATATGTATATGTGAAGTTTGAGCCAAAATCATGCATTTAGAGCCTTTGAATGTCAAGTTGAAAGCTTAAGAACATGTTCTGGAAAACCCAGAAAATTTGATGTCCGCTTAAGCGGGGAAACTGCCGCTCGAGCGTGAATTTCGTCCTCCCAGTATTTCTGTAGACTTGGATGTCCGCTCGAGCGGGAAAGTTCACGCTCGAGCGGGGAGCTATGTAGACAGACCTTCAGATCGAGCGCCAGACTTCACGCTCGAGCGTACTTTTGATGCATCCACTACTTTTGCAGACCTCATGGGTCCGCTCGAGCGGGGACCTTGTTTTCTGAAATTTTGAAAAGACATTCTGAGTTTCGTTTTCCGTTCTCTTTCACTTCTAAGTACTCTTAGGCATGCATTGAGCATTGTAATTGAGTTAGAAGGATAAGAATAAAGCCTAGAGAGGAATATGTGAATTAAAGAACGGATTAAATCGGTTATGACCCATATGTGTTATGTGATGTGTAGGGTCAAGCTCTAGGCCAAATCAACCAGCCGATCACTGTGAGTAATATCTTAACAGAGATATCTGAAATGTGTTGCTGTCCAATTGCTTACTTCTATGTAAGTTTTATAAGTTCATTGATTCGATTGGTGGACAAGGTTTGCTATACCAAATGAGTGGGCCTGAGGCCAGTCTGATCTGAATACTAGAATGAATGGGCCAGAGGTCGTTTTGACATGAATGAATGGGCCGGAGGCCGTTTCGACATGAACGAATGAATGGGCCAAAGGCCAGTTTGACATGAAAGTTTAAATGGGCCAAAGGCCGGTTTGGCATGAAAGTTTGAATGGGCCGAAGGCCAGTTTGACATGATAATATGAATGGGCCAGAGGCCAGTTTGACATGAAAGTTTAAATGGGCCAAAGGCCAATTTGACATGAAAGTTTGAATGGGCCAAAGGCCAGTTTGACATGATAGTATGAATGGGCCAGAGGCTAGTTTGACATGAAAGTTTAAATGGGCCGAAGGCCAGTTTGACATAAAAGTTTAAATGGGCCAAAAGCCAGTTTGACATGAAAGTTTGAATGGGCCGAAGGCCAGTTTGACATGATAGTATGAATGGGCCAGAGGCCAGTTTGACATGAAAGTTTAAATGGGCCAAAGGCCAGTTTGACATGAAAGTTTGAATGGGCCGAAGGCCAGTTTGACATGATAGTATGAATGGGCCAGAGGCCAGTTTGACATGAAAGTTTAAATGGACCGAAGGCCAGTTTGACATGAAAGTTTGAATGGGCCGAAGGCCAGTTTGACATAAATAGTATCAATGGGCCAGAGGCCAGTTTGACATAAAGGTATGAATGGGCCAAAGGCCAGTTTGACCTAAATGATACGAATGAATTAAGCTCGAGGCCGTATGATGTGTTTGGAACCGCAGTTACTTAACTTACATATGTCTATGTATGTACGTATTAGTTAGAAATATAAAATGGGCCCAAGGCCGTTTGATGTATATTGTTCCAATGTATATCTTTTATTTAATATTATTCACTGGGCTTTCGCTCACGCTCATTCATGTGTTTGTAGGTGAGCCTAGAGAGGTCCAGATCCAGCCTCAGTGAAGTCTGTATGGAACAACCAAAGTTTTGAAGAGTCAGCCCTTGCGTCTCACGCACAAGACACGTCTTCGCCCTTTTGCCATTCTGTGTATTTTGTTATGTGGCGAGGACTTTGGTTTACATCTGTGTATAGTTTTGTTTGGCTGACTTAGATTTGAATGATCCTGTAACCTTAAGCTACTATACTTTCTGTTGTGAGTTATTAACATATGTAAATGTGGAATGTTATGATGTGCATATAAGCACGACTCTATGGACAAAATTTTAAATTTGGTTCCGTTTGGCCCCTTTACTCTGATGAGTTTTGTCTTATTTGGTTTGAGCCCGTAGGTAATCACGTGATTACTGGCCAGTTATGGCCTTAACCCATAGGGGCGGGTTCGGGTCATGACAAAAAACCTTTTGTAGAAGATATGGCTGTGAGTAGAGGCCAGCTGTCAGCATTCTGGTGGTTCTTCACATTAATTGTGGCCGGCCGTCCACTTTTTCTAGCCTGCTATCCACTATTGGTGGCCGGCCGTCCATTTGTGGGCCTGGCCGCTTTGGCAGTCTAGCTTTGTTTTGTTCTTTGTATTATGCTGTCTTGTTTTGAGTCTTTCGGTTTTAGCACGTGTGCATAGCTGTGTTTAGTTTGTTTTTAATTTGTTTTTGGTTAATCGAGTTGTATTTTGTATTTTGGTCATTAGTCGGCTCATTATCTGATTAAGAACATCATTCCAATGCAAGCATTTTCAGTTTGAAGTTCAACTTCATTTTCATTGTGCAAGTGTGGTGCTCATGATACAAAAACAAAACTATTTTCATAAAACTGCGAAGTTTTATTCCGATCATGGTTTTTTTACAAAAGAGGGTACAAGTTTTCAAAAGCAAAGTAAAGCCTATTTGAAACTATACATGTGCTAAACTATCAAAATAAAAGAAACTAGGAAAAAGGTACAAAAATCGGCATCAGTCATCTCAAGCTTGAGAAGCCCTCTTCGTCCTCTTCCTCGGAGGGGACTCAGGGGCACTGTCTCCGTCAACACCATTATCAGAATCAGACTCTAAGCCAAAGCCGGTCTCATCATCTCCGCTCCCTGACTTTGAGCCAGCCTCGGCATCAACTCTGCTCCCTGATCTTGAGCCAGCATCATTATCCCCGCTCTCCGACGACTAAGAATATCGGCTTACTGCCTCCTCGAAGTCACTGGTCTCGGCATCATCGTCACTCAAAACGGGCTTCGAGGGACTGCTCCGGCCCCAAGCACTCCTGTCCCTGCCTCGACTATAGTGCTCAACTTGGTCACGTGCTGGGACCTGTCTCTCTCTCCTCTCTGCTCCTGGGGAAGACGTTGCGGCTGTTGGTGCTATCGCTGCTATCGGTACCCTCGGTATAGATGGAATCTGAAAAGCAGGTGTCGACATATCATATACAGTGTGTATTATTGTAGGATGTAATATGATGAATGAACGTCATGCAGAAACCAATTACAGTATGGGTGTGTTTGATTTGAGGGATAAGGGAGGGACTATTTACTGTGCAGATTGTAATTCGGGGAAAGCATTCAATCCGACGTTTGTTTTTTTTTAGTCTGCCGGACATGGAGTCCGGCAGAACTCCTTATCCCCCATATGGGAGACTACTATATCCTGGGGGGGTATGGGACAATTTTTGAGGGACTATCCACTATTAGGATTATGTGGTGAAATGATCATTTTGACCCTCTACTATTTAATTATGTACTATATTTAGTAAAATTCAATAAAATTTAAATGTCTCAATTTAAAAATAAAATAACTTTATTTAACTTTTTATTGATGTTTTATTTATTTAATTTTTTAAAATAATTTTTTATAGATATTTTATTCATGTTTTATTTTAAAATTTTGTTTATAATTTATTTAATTTCATTATTTCAATTTTAATAGATGTTTTATTTAATTATTATTATTTTTAAAAATAAATTTATTTAAAATTTTAATTAAAAAATAACATATATTTTTATTGATATTTTATTTATTTAATTTTAAAAAAAGAAATTTATTTAATTGTGTAAAAAATAAAATAAAATAAAATTATATTTAATCTAGCTAAAAATAATTAAAATATTAAAGATATGTTTAATATTGCTGTTACATAGTAAACAATTGAAAATGGATGAAATAGTCTTTTGTTCATTTATCCTATCTAGTCTGTCCAACCAAACATTGGATTCACTAAAACTAGTCATTTCCAGACATCTAATCCCATGAAGAAACAAACACGGAATATGCATCCAATCCAACCAAATAGTCTGGGGGATTCACAGTCCCAAGATTTAAGTCTGATAGATTCTAATCCCCCCTTATCCAGTCCGTCCAATCAAACACACCCTATGAGTACAGTGTGCCAATGTAGGATGTCATTACAGTGTGGGGTGGTATGAATACTACAGTGGGAGTACCAGTGTTTCAGTGGGAATATGATTGTGTGGTGCACAACAGAGTTAGCAATGAAATGCATGCCGAAATAGAAAAAATATATGGATACCGTGGAGATCAAGTGGCGTCTCTCTCCTCTGCACCATGCCAATTAGATAAGCAACCAGCTGGAGCAAGCCCTCTGAGTACTCAGTTGGTGCCTACGAAGGCATTTGAGTAATCAAAATCTGAAGAGTTAATATCTGGAAAGGGAGATTCAGTTACAAATTGTAAGGTGTGGTCCATACCTGAGGTGCACCTCGAGCTCTGACATACCCGTGCCCTACCTTTGCTGACGCGATTAAAATCTGGTAGGCTATCCCAGTCGGCCGCCAGCATGTAAGTACAGTGGTAATCACTGGCCAACCGGCAACCTGCGTAACGGGATGGGTCACTCTAATATTGGCCCCGGACACCTTAGTCGCCTCACCCGCCACGGGAGCACCTGCTACCTCGCCCGCGTAAACGCCCATCAAAGAGGGCATGAGATGAGTCTGGATGAACATTGCGTAATCGCCCTCCGCTCTAAAGAAGTCAGCAATAATCGTCTCAACTGAGAGGCTATTTGCTATCCTCATGGACGCTGGGGGTGGCATGGGAACAACCGGATTAGGCAAGCCTAGAATCTGGCATATAAACCGCTCACTTAAGAACCACGCTCGGCAAACTGGGCCCTCCAGTAAAATTCAGAATTGGGATGTGGCCCAAGCCCCGGCATACTAATCTCTAACTCCAGCTGGCATCGTCGCCCAAGGCTGCTAGATAGTCTGCAAGTAGAGAATGCACAAGTTGTTATGTTATTACCAGTCGCCAAGATGAATCAGAATGGTATTGAGAAGGAAACAGAAATGACCATGAATTTTGGATTACCTCTCGGGCAGCCACCGTATCGAAATATCGACGGTAGAAGGTGAAGGTCATATCATCGCGGCTCCAGCATTGACATTGGCCGTCATACCATCACGAATAAGGTACAACGGGAGGAATATCATTCACCGGCTCAGAAGCGAGAGTCGAAAAATATGCGTAAACCTACAACTGCAGGAAAAGGTTAGCAATATTGTCAACAATGCATGAACAGATGTAGAAAGTGTGAAGCAGAAAGACAAGTTATAAACAGATATTGAACAGAAAGTGCAAAGATCAGCACAGCGTGTGAACAAATATTGAACAAAAAGTGCAAAGTAGAAAGCACAATGCATGAACAAATATTGAACAGAAAGTGCAAAACAAAAATCACAAATTATGAACATATGTGAACAAGAGAATACAAAAGTAGAAAGGTGTTGTGCATACCTCCCAGGCTCTCCAGTAGCCTCCGACCCGCTCTCCCCTCATGCGGGAAGTGGAGCTCATGTTAGCCATAGAGTGTGGTGAGGCCAGCTCCACACCCTAGTTGTAGAATCGGACTCGGGGCAAGGTCACGAGGGCGCTTAGTAAGTATAAACCTGCGGTGTTCCACCTACTCGCAAACAAAGTGGTACCGAGGAGGAACATCTAGAGGCCCCTGGCATACTACTCTACCTCATCCGGTATCTTGGGCTCGCTCTCGCGAAAGTGCCCAAAAAACCAGTTGTATCTCACCATCATTGGTCTGGATAGAGGTGGGCGCACTCCGAGCAGGTGGATCCAAGCCGCCTCCCACTCGTCCATGTCCATGTCAAAAGGGATCGAATCACCTCCTACTCCTAAGCCTGCAAGCATGGCAAAGCCATAGGGAGTCATCGTCATCTCCCCAGTTGAAGAGAGGTGGAAAAAGTTGGTAGTGTCCCACCACCTCTCCACCAATGCTCCGAGAAGAACCCGGCTCGTTATGTGACGTGAAAGTCCAGAGCAGAATAGGCTGAAACCAGCCTCGTCGACAAGATTGCGGACATTTGAAAGGTGCTCATCATACCAATCCCTGGCTGTCGCCGCTACATAACCTCTATAAGAACGAAAGTCCTCCTATCACAAAGAAATAGTGAAGTAGATAAAAGACAATGATAAAAGAGCATTCAGATAAAAGGCAGCTTAAGAAATATAGTTAAGGGAAAGATAGGAATGCATGAAAGTAGAGTTTGTACCTCGGTAGCGCTGAAGGCAAGGTGAGAGTCCGGCTCCCTCAGTAGAACGTCTTCTGGTACATCACCAATGAAATCGTTGAAGCACCTGATGCCTCCAAGCGGCAGTATGTGTGTGCGAGGACGATAAATCATGGGATCAAAGGGTCGTACCCCTAGTGATAGTGGCTCAGGCTCAAGCTTTGAAACGAACTCCGCCTCAAGATTAGCTGCGATGCCCTTCGCTGCCTCATCAACCTTAGTAATCACTGGCTCCTCAAGCTCAGCAGGAGGTGATAATGGAGGTGGAACCTCAGGAGGAGCACCATCATGAGGAATATCATCTGCCATCTGGAAAGTGGGTGAAAATGGGTGAAAAATGAAGAAAAATGGAGAAAAGAGAAAAAACTTGGAAAAAGTCAACCATGGGAGAGAGAAAATGGGAGAAAAAGTCAAAACCCAGGAGAGTTCACCAAACCCAAGAGACATTCGAGGAGAATAAACCTAAAGTGGTGAAAACTCGAGAAAAGTGATGAAATCAAAACCTGATCGGTTCAAAGTGTAGAGAATCAAAATGGTTTCGCGAATGAAGTTTACGTGGGGCATTGGAAAATGCGTATAAAGCACAAATCTAGAGAGATGAAGCACCTAGAGAGAGAGGGATAAAGATTTCGGATGTGTGGGTGTGTGAAAAGTGAGGCGTTGATGTGTATTTAAAGAGATCTGAAGCAAAATGGCCGAGTTGCCCCCGAAAATGCACGTGTCGCCGGCCGACAGGTGGCCGGCGCTCCTCCCTTGTGGCCGGCAGGTGGCCGGTGGTCCTTATTTGTGGCCTGGTGATGTTTTGTGCCTCTGTTCCCCGAGCAGTGTATGAGAGGTTCTCTTTTGGGTCCAGATTGATTCTTAGGGAGCTCGAAACTATGCTCCCGTGCGTAAGCGTGCCCCACTTGCCAATTTAAATGAGGTGTATCCTTTTTGAGCATGTTGCAAAGTCTCCGAGAGGTAAGTCGGAGGTTGTCGTTGCACATCACTTTTGCTCGTTCTGTCGAATTACATATTTGTTGTCTTCTATTGCATAGCATATGCGTTTTCACATATATTTATGTTGCAGGCATGTCCTGCATCATTCATGATTCATGCATAGAATGTACTTTCAATCTTGGCATAGAGCATGCTTTCAATTAACATCATACGTCCGTTGTCTATCCTGCATGGAATATGCATTGTCATTGTATTAATTTGTAAACACATTCACTTTGTGCATCTATCGCACGCGTTCACTTTGTGCATCACACGTTCACTTTGTGCATCTATCACATGCGTTCACTTTATGCATTTATCGCACACGTTCACTTTGTGCATATATCGCATGCGTTCACTTTGTGCATATATCGCATGCGTTCACTTTGTGCATCTGTCGCACGCGTTCACTTTGTGCGTCTGTTGCACTCGTTCACTTTGTGCATCTATTGCACGTGTTCATTTTGTGCATCTATCACACACATTCTCTTTGTGCATCTATCACACTTGTTCACATCGTGCATCTATCGTACACTTTCATTACGTTGTGTTTATTTTGTGATCTTATTACCTTTTTCGAGTATCTCGAGACACGTGAAACACAATCCCGAGCAGTTTTTTTCCTTTTCTCACAGTTTCAGCGTGATTAGAGTGTCTCAAGACGCGAGAAACGCGGCCCTGAGCGGGTTTTATCTTGAGACGCGTGAAACACAACCTCGAGCGGGTTTTATCTCGGGACGCATGAAACGCGGCCCTGAGCGGGATTTATCTCAGGACGCGTGAAATGCAACCCTGAATGGATTTTATCACAAGACACGTGAAACACAACCCTGAGCGGGTTTTATCTTGGGACACGTGAAACGCGATCCCAAGCAGGTTTTATCTCAGGACGCGTGAAATGTGGCCCTAAGCGAGTTTCATCTCGGGACGCGTGAAACATGACCCCGAATGATTTTTCTCCTCTTCTCATGACTTCAGCGTGATTAGAGTATCTCAGGATACATGAAACACGGCCCTGAGCAGGTTTTATCTTGAGATACGTGAAATGCAATCCTAAGCAATTTTTCTCCTCTTCTCACGATTTCAGCGTGATTAGAGTATCTCAGGACATGTGAAACGCAGCCCTGAGCGAGTTTTATCTCGGGATGCATGAAATGCGACGCCGAGCGATTTTTCTTCTCTTCTCATGATTTCAGTGTGATTAGAGCATCTCAAGATGCATGAAACGCAACCTTGAGTAGATTTTCATCTCAAGATGCATGAAGCGTGGCCCCGAGCGATTTTCGTTTCTCAGTTTCTCAAGACATGTGAAACGCGACCCTGAACAGTGTTTTCTTTCCTCGTCTCACGTTTTGGCGTGGTTAGAGTGTGTTTTAGATCTTTTCACGTGGAACCTGTGTTGGTTTTAAGCTTAAAGCTGCTTATTCATATGTTGTTATCTTGTTATTGCTTATTGCATCTGTTATTGCTTATTGCATCATCTTGCATGACCATGAGTTTTCAAAATAGCCAGCTTCGCAAAGCTTGTGAGTCTAGCTTTCAAAGTATTTTCCTGCATAGCATTTGCATTATGCCCCAGAACTATGCTGGTTTGATTCCTTGTAAAGGGATACGTAGGCAACCCTTGGGTTCAACCAACTACATCTGCATCTGCATCTTGTTTCTTTGCCCAAGTTTTACGGCCTTGTCAAAATGGGTTGTCTTCGGGCTTTGATATTCACTCACGTCATTTCATGACTTGGAGCTCTGTCAAAGAAGGACAACTATAAACACCCCATTTTTGACCGTCCTTGCGACTTGGGCGCCACCGCTTGTGCACCCAACGATGAATTTGTATATACTTATCAAGTGCTTGAAGTCCTTAGCAGAATGCCACAGCTTTGAGCCTTCAAACCCTATACACCTTTTGCCTTGTTTTGGGCCAAAATCACAGTTTTTCAAGCCTAAAAACCCTAGGCCCTACAAGCCCACTAGTGTGGGTTGCCGGCCAACATTAGTGACTTGCCAACCATTTGTGCGTTTTTGTAGATATTTATACCAGTTGTGCCAACTGTTTCCACAAGTGCATGCATCTGCTCACACGTGAATGTGTATGGATGTTTCTAAGGGAGTTTCATGTTTTTCTATAAATAGAAGACCTTCCCTTCCATTTTTGAGGGTTAAAAATTTTAGAGCAAAAACATTTCTCTCTCTCTACAATTCCCTCTCTCTCTTGCAAATTCTTAAGCTTTTGCCTATACACTCTAAACCAAACCTTATGGTCTTTGAACTGAGATACTTTTGAGCTTACTTTGAGCTTTTGAGGGTGTGTAAGTGTTGATTTGTTACTTAAAAAGGGTTCTCCTTTTCAGGAGATATAAGTCTTGGCTTATTTCTTTGATTTATTTGCTATTTTTCCTACTATTTTGGACTGTTTTGGGGCTGCTTAAACTCTGTATTTTTAGGCTGAAAATTATGGTTTAAGGCACTGAGGGTGGAGGGGTGGATCACCCTTTTTTTGCACCTCACTTCTTAGGCCTTTGCCCTTGTGTTTCCCACCTTTTTGTTATACTTTTTTTGAGCTTTTTACTACTGAATTTCAGAGCTTTTTCAGAGGCTAAAACCATGTTTTGAAGTCCAAAAATGGAGGGGATAGCCTCCCCTCCTTACGCTTTGTTTACTAGCTTAACTTGCTCCATGTTATAGCTTACTCTCTTGGCTTTTTATCCTTGATTTCTAGCACTATTTTTAGGTGTTTTAGGACTGTTTTAGTGTGTTTACTGCATTTATGCCTTGTATTGCATGCTTGTAGTGTAGTAGTCCTCATAGGTTTGGTGGTTTAGGCCTTAGCCACTAACGTATCTGAGTTGATAGTGTTTATTTCAAGCTTTCCATACATGTTTTCATCTCTAATCACCTTTGTAACCTCCCTCCTTTCTTGGATTTTTGTTTGCTTTGAAAGTTGTTTCAAACTAGTTGTTTGTTTAAGCATAACGACATGATGTCTCTCTCATGCCCAAAACAAACTCTTTGTTTGATGCCTCTTTCCATTAGAGGACTTAAAGATCACTATTGGACTCAATGAACTAAAGAATGGTTGGTAACTTAAAATAAAGTAATAAAATTGGGACTAAAATGATGCAAGATAATAACTTGTTTAGGGTTCAATCGGACGTTAACTGAACCCTTGAGTCTTGAGTCGTTTCATACTTGTTTGTGATGAAAACGATTCAAGAGTCATTGTCAACCACTTCCCTTAATCAATCCATGATAGAGAGGAGGTTTGAGAGTCTTTTATTGTGCATTTATTGAATTGAACCGCTTGATTCATAGGCCATCATGCAATGAAATTGCATCGATTGATGGCTTGTGAATCAAACTTACCACTCCTTTGAGCTGTTTGATGATAAGGAATGGTAAATTGTACAAACATCCCTTGAGACTACCCTGTTTGTGCTCTGTTTGCTCTCTGTTGCAGCAGGAGGAACCAAGCTCCAGTGGCCGACTGGCCACTTTTTCTGGCTGGCAGGCCAACTTTTTTGGACAGCAAGCTACCTTTTATGGCCGGCCAGCCACTTTTTGAAAAACCAAGAAGTCCCTTTTCGATACCAAACAAAGTTGATTCTGAGGTGAAAAACAATGCAAATGTTCTAATTGTGCAAACAGAGGCATTATGGCAGTAGAACAGTGGCTTTTTTGGGTAAAAATCCGCGCACATGCATGAGCACTCCTCACTTCCTGGGGCTGTTTATTTTAATTCCTTAGCTTAGTTATTTCTTTAATGTTGTATTCATGTTGTAATTAATTAGTTAGTTAATAGCATAGTAAGTTTATTCGGTGTTGTAATTATTTAATTAGCTAGAATAGTTAGTTAATTCGTAGTAGTTAGCTAGTTAGTTTATTCAGACCCTCCTGTGTGAGGGCTAACTTGTAATAATGTGTATGTCTTCCAATTCCACGTCTTTCTCCCTTTTATTTACCACTGATAAAAGTTTATTGGCAGAATCATGAAGAAACTTATGCTACATGGAAACGGAAGAAGACATGATGAGGAGATATCCGGATTTGTTTCCATTGGCCCCAATGTTCTTCCAGAATGAAGGTAATTCGAGTTTGGAGGACCAAACTCTTTAAGAGGGGAAGACTGTAACAACCCCGATCCCTGATTAACGTTAATTAAAGATTAATTATGCTTGATTAGTAATTAAGGAGAAATTTTGAATTTAATTGCATGTGTGTATCGCATTATTTGTGTTTATATCTGTTTAACGTAGAAAGATCTATCCATGTTTTATTTGGTTTATGAATAGAAGGCCTTATCGGCATCCGATTCAGAAATTGATTTGATATATATGTTATTTGGAATTTTTAGGACCTTATGGTAGGTTTAAATAAAATTTGATTTGGAACGATTAAATTAGATTAAATTAATGCCACTTATTTCAACCTCAATTGATAACACCTTTACCCAAGCCTAATTAAGGCACTAGTGGGTTTCCTTGTGCATTCATGCACTCCCGAGTTACTCCTTATTGTTACAAAACATGAGAGAGAGGGAGGGAGAGAATAATTGGAGCTCAACCAAGGATTTTGCTAGAATTATTGAAATTGGGAAGAATTAGCTTGGAACCATAGTGTGCTCATCATCTAGATCTTACTTGAGAGGTTGAGGTATGAATTCAACACTTAGATTATATAATTATGATGTTTAGAACATGAATTCACAAAGATTATGTTGAGTTAAGCAAGACTTGAGTTAATTAAGATTGTAGAAGGACCATACCATGCATGCATGTCTATTCTTTTACAAATTGAACATGATTTCCAAGAATTCTCTCATGCAAGTTTGAAATTCATCTTAATTTAAGGAAATCATCAAGTTTCAAGTTGTTTTGTGACATTTGATCATGTTTTGAGAAGCTCAAGGTTAAGAAAATCCATGCATGTTATGTTCATGAAACATTATTAAAGTTTAAGTTGAAATTTTGTACAATTGGCATGTCTTTGGGCCATGATTTCTTAAAATGATCCTTAAAACATGTTGTTTTATGAGCCTCTATGAGTTTCCTAAAGTTTTGGCCCCAAATGTTGAGTTTTGAAGTGCTTGGTTCGAGTTTGAAGCTTGGAGATCAAATCTGGAAATTCCAGATTTTGCATTCACGCTCGAGCGTAGGAGTTCACGCTCGAGCGAGAACTCTGAGTGCGTGCACTTACACTCAAGCGACTGGAAGCTCGCTCAAACGTGAAATACATGTATCCAGAAGTTCATGTGTTTTGCAGCATGCTCGAGCGAAGGAAATCACGTTCGAGCGGGGATCTAAGTCTCATGCTCGAGCGGAGATCGAGCGTCCGTCGAGCGTGAAATGCAAGAAACCAGTACTTTTCAAAGTTTACAGTCCGCTCGAGCGAAGGAAGTTACGCTCGAGCGAACCTTCACATTTTGCATGTCTGCTCGAGCGAGGAAAGCCACGCTTGAGCGTGGACCCTGTTTTCAGCAAACTTTGGAAAATGTTTTCAAGTACATTTCTGCATCCTCATTCCATCCTAGGCGTTCCTAGGCCATGATTAAGACCCCATAATGAGGTTAAAGGTTAGAAACACACTCAGAACAAATGAAGTAAGTTATGTACAATTCGAATGTGTGTTTCAGGTGTGTGTTTGTTATTTGTTAATGTAGGTCGTGCGGTAAACCATTTGATTAGTCTGCTCTGTCTGTCTGCACCGAAGCCAACTGTGAGTAATAACATAATAAAGCTATGTTCAACTTTATTTATTTTCTGTATGATGAAATAAGATTTGTTTTCTGAAATGCTATGTTCTGTACAATGAATGATTGTCCAATTTCTGACATGTATTCATGGCATCCTTAGCATCATGTGATATCTGTTAGCTGTTACCCGGTATCGGAGGTCCCATTATGGGACTTATTATGTCTGTCATCTGTTACCCGTACCGGAGGCTCCATCATGGAGCTCAGCATGTTTATTCTCTGTTACCCGGATCTGGAGGTTCCTTTATGGAACTGGTTATTCATAACCACCACATGTTCTGCATCTGTTCTGTATCTGCTCTATTAGCACTAATGGATGTACCACGTATGATTAAGCATGAACTCTGATTTTTTTATTTAATTTGAACAAGAATATGAATATGAATCTGAATTATGATTTCTGAATCTGTAAGGATATCATTCATTAAAATCCTTTACTCCGTTATTATTCACTGGGCTTTCGCTCACTATTTATATTATGTATGTAAGTGAGCAGGCACGTGACTTGGCCCAGAGTTGATGGCCTACGTTCCAGTTTTGTTAGCCAACCTTTGTGCCACCCGAGGAGGTTCCGGATGGAGTCAAGTTTTTATGGCTATTTTTGTAATCTTAATAGACTTGGTATGTTTTGTTAAGTCTTCGGCAAGATGTCTGCCATTATACTCCCATGAGTGATATGTAAATATTGTGTCTTTGGCAATACTCGTAAGTTTATAAAAGTTTTAAGCTATTTTGTCCCATGTATGTCATCACAGCTTATTGGACCTCCTATATTTTGTATATTTTCTTCTGCAGCCCCTAATTATATGTTAATCTGCCAAGAGGCCTCTGGTAATCCAAGGATTACTGGCCGGTTACGATACTAAACCCATAGGGGCGGGTTTGGGTCATGACAGTCACATAATCATGTTATTAGATAGCACACAAAACTTACAAAAGTCTCTATCAAGCGAGACAAACCCATTGTGGTAAAAATCACTTCCCACGTACCCAAAGTATTCAAACCCGGTACGCTCTGATACCAAGTTGTCATGCCCCAAAATAAATACAATAATCCAACCCATAACAGTTATTAAATAACAATCTTTCATCCTCAGAAAATCATCAAACGACACCCATGTAAACATAGCCTATACAAGCACTACCATTACTATTTTATGGATATTTCGTTCGTAGGAAGCGGCACCCTTGTATACGTGCATTTTTCAAGACTTTCACTCTGGACACACAGGCCAACTTGATTTGGTGATACATACCTCTTTTCCACGTTCACCTCTTTTTCTCAAAATCATATACATTTTCAATGTATTAAACATGCAACAATGTTTAATACACATGGATAAGAAATTAGTTTGGTTCACCTAATTCTCATGCAATTTCTACAACTGTAGAAACCCCATTTTTTACCCCCTTAAGACTTGGGCGCCTCAGGTTGATCACTCAATGATGAAAGTTATGTTGTACAAATGCTCGATTTCTTCAACAAGAAGAGTTTCTAAATCCCAACCTTACACCCCATTTTGACCAAAACTATTTTAGATTTTAAAACCCTCTTTTGCAAAATATTTTTCCAAATGCTTCTATTATATTCTGAGGCTCGCATTTCGTTGAAAGATTACACTTTTCGGTAAACCGAGTAAGGACAAAGTGAAAATAAATGGAAGGGAGGTAAACTCTTTGAAAAATCTTTAAAACCTCTTATTTATAGTTTTGGATTTGAAGAAAATTGGAGAGGGAAGAAAACAAGTTGGGGAAATGGTTGAGCATGAAACCGTTAATAAAGAACTGAGCAGCCTTCACTAAATCAGGCCTATCTCTTTGTACAGTTAGACTTTAGTTGTGAGGCCACCCCTATAGGAAAGTGGACTTCCAGGGCTTCAATTTAGACTCAAGAATCTCCTAAAGCCAAGTCCGGATGAGGGAGATATGGCCGTTTGAAGTTAGGCATCAATCCGTTAGGATAGAAATGAGCAGCCTTCACTAAAATACGCATATCTCTTTGAAAACTTAAAATTTAGATGTAAGGCCACCACCATTGGAAATTAAATTTTTGGGGCTTCAATTTAGACCAAAAAATCACCTAAAACTGAATCCGGATGAGGGAGATATGCCCATTTGAAGTCGGGCCTAGAAGCAAATTTTTGTGGCCGATAACCCACTATTTATGGACGGCCGCCCACTATTAGTGGCCGGCCGGCCACTACTTCTAGCCTGCCAGCCACTTGTGTAAAACGTAGATATTTGTTGCCAGCTATCCCCTAAAGCTCCATCTGTTCTTATACAGCTGGAGCTATATATAATTGACCAACCTTCATGTTTTTAGGTCACAAAAAATTCCAAAAGCCCTAATTCTTGAAATTCTCTCTCTATCTCTATCTTGCAACACACACACCTTACCTAAACACTTCCTAAACCAATATTGGAGCTCTCATTGTTGAGATTATTGAGTCCAAATTTCATCCCTTGAGAGTAAGAACTTGTGGGTTTGTTAACAAAAGAGTTGCCTTGCTTCAAGAGGTATAATTTTGAGCATCTTTACACTTCCTGTTTTCTATCTTTTCTTGCTGATTTTGAACTATTTTTACACTATTTTTATGGGTTGAAACTTGTTATTTAAGGCCATTAAAGGTAGAGGGGTTGACCACCCTTCTTTGAACCTTGCTTCTTAGGCCTTTGCCATTGTGTTTCCCATTCTTTTCCCAACTTTTTTTGAGCGTTTTATCACTAGTTTTTAGAGTTTTTCAGATGCTAAAAATCATGTTTTGAAGTCCCAAAAATAGAGGGGATAGCCACCCCTCCTTGTGCTTGTTTATTAACTTAGTTGCTCCATGTTTTTAGCTTATTAATTTTAGCTCTTTTGACTTCAATTCGAGCACTGTTTTAGCCTATTTTAGGACTGTTTTTATGTGTTAGTGTCATCCATGCTTTGTATAGTATGCTTATAGTGTAATGGTCCTCATAGGTTTGGTGGTTTAGGCCTTAACCACCAACCTATTTGAGTTGATGGTGTTTATTTCTTGCTTTCCATACTTGTGTTCATCTTTAAGCACCTCTGCACCTCTATCATTTCTTGGCTCTTTTTGTGGCCTTGAGAGTTGATTTAAACCAATTGTTTGTTTAAGCTAGAGATAGAGGTATTGTGCTTAATGGTTTAATCCCTCTGGGGGTTCATCACCAATGGCATGATGTCTCTCTCATGCCCAAAACAACCATTTGTTTGATGCTTCTCTCCATTAGTGGACTTAAAGCTCATTATTGGACTTAATGAACTAATGAATGAAAGGTAATTAAAATAGAGTAATAAAACTTGGACTAAAATGGAACAAGATAATAACATAATTTGGTGTTCAATCGGATCGGACGTTAATTGAACACATAGAGACTTGAGTCATTTCATACTTGTTAATGATGAAATGGTTCAAGTTTCCAAGGTCAACCACTTCCCATGATCAATCCATGATAAGGAGGAGGTTTTCAGAGTCTTTACTTGTGCATTTATTGAAATTGTACCCCTTGATTCATAAGTCGTCATGCAATGAAATTGCGCCGATTGATGGCTTGCGAATCGAGCCTACCTCTCCTTTGAGTTGTTTGATGATAAAGAGAGGCAGGATGGACAAACATCCCTTGAGAATGCTTTGTTTGTACTCTATTTGTTCTCTGTTGCAGCAGGAAAGAACCAACATTAATGGCCGACAGGCCACTTTTATTGGACGACATGCTACCATTTGTGGCCGGCCGGCCACTACTTCTGGCCTACTAGCCACTTTTGTCAAATTGAGAAGCAACTTTTTGGAACAGAACAGAGCAGAGGCTGTGGGGAAAAGATGTTCTAATTGTGCAACAGAGGCATTCTGGCACCAGAACAGTGGGGCTTTCTGGTGGAAATCTGTGCATGCATAAGCAATCCCTTACTTATCAAAGTCCGTTCGCTTGTGGACTTGTAATAACTAGCTAGCTAGTTCATTTGGTGTTGTAAATTAATCCACTTTGTGTTGTAATTATTAATTAGTTAGAATAGCTAGTTAATTTGTGTTGTAATTAATTAATTAGAGTAGCTAGTTAATTTGTTGCAATTGATTAATTAGTTAGATTGATTAATTTTTGTGTTGCACTTATTTAATTAGCTAGAATAGTTAGTTAATTTGTGGTGTTGTAATAATTAGCAAGTATAGTTAATTTACTTCATTTGGTTTGTAATAGCTACTTAATTCATAGTAATTAGCTAGGGCTATTCATTCGAACCCTCCTACGCGAGGGCACAGTTGTAATAATGTGTATGTCTTCCAACCCCACGTATTTCTCCCTTTTCTTTACCTGCTTATGATAGTTAGTTTAGGGCATCATGTTTCGTTTAGCATCTCTCATGCCTTGCATCCATTGTCTTACATGTATTGAGCTCAGCGCATCATTCTAACTTACATTGTTAGTTAATACTTCTTTGAATACATGTTTAAACCGCATGCTTTTAAATTGATTCACATGCCATAACTAGTAGCCGAGCTTATTAGTTGCATATCACATGTGTTGCATTAGCTATATCGCATTAATTAGGAATATGCATTTTTCTAATTATTTTGTTTTGATTGGCTTGCCTTGGAGTACTAGGTGAGCTTTTCTTTGCTTTAGCATATCGCACGCGTGTGATTGTTGCCATGTCTAGTATGCTTGCCATGAGGCTAAGTGCTTAATTGATAAATTGCTTGAATGCCTGTAGATGAAGGCTAATTCCTTGAATTGGAATAATTTGAGTAACGTCTATGAGATCCCTTTTTCAAGTGGTACATATTCAAACACTTTTCAAAACAAACATGAATCAAATGTTCCAATTTTTCAAATTAGTCTATACTTGTGTGCACATCACATAGTAAGTTAGTCTAATAAATCGGAACAAGAGCATATAATGTAAATAAGGATCACATCATAATTAGTAGAGGCCGATCTTTGATCGGGCGAGTGGGGCTGTTCAATTCATGACCTTCCCCTCTCGTACCTAAGTTCCCGAGCCGAGACAATCTTGTTGATGACAAACATGTGCCCTTTGGCACGAGTCATGGGTTTCTTAAATTTTCCAAAAACATTTCGGTGGCAACTCTGTATCTGGCAAAGCAGTCCATTTTTGGCATTTTGATTCAAAATCAATTTTCCAAAAGACTTGCCGAATTTGGACTCTTTGGTGTTTATCTATTTCACATTGCACTTATGAGATTAGATTTAGAACCGCGAGAGTCCAAAAAATGAGCACGAAAAGTCGAGCTACAACAATGCTCATAGCTATCTTCCACCGATAGCCCAAAACAGATATCTCTAAATAGATAAATAATTCCATAAAGGTAAACTTTTCCAAAATCTCCAGATGGAGATGATAATACATATCTAACTCCACCATTATCATCATCATTTCAATTTCATAATTCCCAACATCCATTCCATTTTCTCTTTACAATCACAAACATTTGCATTTTAGGGCAAAACCCCTTTCTCTTTGAAAATCAATTTCAACACAATAAATATCTCATTTCAACATATATCAACTCCAAGTTCATTACCACAACCATTTCCGAGAAACCATTTGAAAACCCCTCTTTTACATTTTGATTTCAAACCCTAGGTTTTACCAAAAACCACCAAACCACTATAATCTTTCGAAATAACAAATAGCAAAGGTAAAACCCATACTAGAGTGTGGAGAATCCCTACCTCGAAGCTATAAGACCAAGCAGAGAGTGGAAAAACCTCAAAGAAGCCGAAATCCACTTTTATTCGAATGAAAAGAGAGCCCACAGAATGTTCTACCTTTTTTACAAAGGGAGTAGGGTGAAGAAATCACTAGATCTTGGTGTTTTTGTAGAGAGAATGTAAGTTTTAGAGAGTGTCTAGATCTAGGGTTTATGGAAGGTTTAGAGAGATAGTGAAATGCAAAAGTGACCAAAAATGGTGGTTCTGTGATCCGATGTACGCACAAACCGTTGAGCGCAAGAAGTGGCACTCGAGCGTTTAGACACAAAAGTGATCACCGCTCGAGTGTAGGAAGTGACGCTCGAGCTTCAAGACACAAGAAAAAAGGCGTCACCGCTTGAGCTCAAGAAGTTTCGCTTGAGCATAAAATACAATCTCTCAGAAGTTTTACAGACATAAGGCTAACCGCTCGAGCGCAAGAATGACCGCTCGAACACAAGAATCTCTGCTCGAGCGTAGAACACACACTTCCAAAAGTTTTGCACACTTCCAAAAATACTGGAAGGTCTCAAAGACCGCTCTAGTGACCGGCTGACCGCTCGAGCAAACAGGCCAAAATTTAAGGACCGCTCAAGCGAACTAGTCAAAATCTAGGCAACAAGAGTTTTGAAAAACAAGGTACCAACCTGTTCCAAATGCAACCGAGACACTCCCAAAGCCAAACTCAATGAGAAATAAGGGGAAACAAGACATGAACCACCGCATAAAACAATGGAACCCGGATCCAAAGTACCCAACGGGTTGGGTCAAAACCAAAATCGCTATAACCTCCCCCCTTAAGGAATTTTGTCCCCAAAATTTAAAATTAACAACAACTCTGTGTTTAAATTAATTACAACAATACTCGCAACCATAGCCCATCCACCGGTCATCCTTTCTCAATGATAAACAAAGTTCTTAACATGGAATATACAATTCACATTTCCAAAACATATTCAAACATTAATAAACAAGTCTGGATACTTCACACAGACTCCCACATCACATTTCTAAGTTGCTTCCTTAACCCCGTGGTGTCTCCACAACACCTTTACCAAAGGAATCGTCTTGCCTCGCAAGACTTGGTCTCAAGTATCTAAAACTCTTACCAGTCTTCCCTCATACAAGACATCCTTATTTATATCTAAGTTGGTCTAATTGAACATGTGTGATGGATCCGACTCATACTTCTGGAGCATACTGATATGAAATTCATCATGAACCCCAGAAAGCTGTGGCGGCAAGGCCAAGCGATAAGCTACCTCTCCAATCCGCTCTAGGATCTCAAATGACCCAATAAATCTAGGAGACAATTTTCCACTCTTCCCAAACCTCATCAAATCCCGTCTAAGTGATATCTTCAAGAATAAGTGATCTCCTACCTCAAAGGATAACGGTCTCCTCCTAATCGGCATAGCTCTTTTAGGGACTCTAAGTCGTGACCAACCGCTTATGGATAAGTGCAACTTTCTTCGTCGTTTTCTAGACTAACTCAGGACCTATCATAGGAGCATCACCCACTTTAGCCCAACACATAAGAGATCTACACAGTCGGCCATACAAGGCCTCGAATGGTGCCATACCAATACTCAACTAGAAGCTATTGTTATAGGCAAACTCCCCTAAGGGCAAGTGTCTCTCCTACGACCCCTTAAAGTCGAGAACACAACCCCGAAGCATATCCGCTAAGATCTGAATGGTGCACTCTGACTGACCGTCAGTCTGAGAATGATACATGATACAAAAAGTTAATCTCGTGCCTAAGGCATTTTGTAGGCTCTACCACAACCAAGCCATAAAACGCAAATCTCTATCCAAAACAATAGTCATAGAGACCCCATGAAGTCTCACTATGTCCCTAATATAAAGATCGGCAAGATAATCTACCGAGTCACTCACACGCAAAGGTACAAAGTGTGTCGACTTGGTTAACCGATCAACTACCACCCAAATCGCATCATTACCCCGTTGACTCCTCAGAAAACCCACAACAAAATCCATTGTGATATGCTCCCATTTCCACTCGGCTATAGGCAAGGGTTGCAACAAACCCGCTGGCCTCTGATGCTCGGCCTTCACTTGTTGACAAGTAAGGCACCTCAAAATGAATAAGGCTACATCTCTCTTCATACCCCTCTACCAAAACTGATGACTAAGGTCACGATACATCTTTGTACCTCTCAGGTGCACCGCAAAGCGTGAGTGGTGAAACTCTAGGAGTACTTCCTCTCGACAAAACTCCGGCACGAAAAGGCAGTCAAGGTATCTAACACTCGAGTCAGAACATACGTTCAAGCCTTTCTCTACCTTCCCACTAGAAATCTTTTCCAGGAGGGTTTTGATCTCGGAATCACCCCGATGTGCTTCTACAACTCAACTCACAAGTGTAGGTTGAGTAACCATGGTAAACAAAGTTGCCGACTCAATGAACTCACCGAGATGCAAGTCAAACTCGCCAATAATGCCCAACATCTTCCTTTCCCGAATGGCAATACTAGCTGCACTGCCAATGGATTTCCTACTCAAGGCATTAGACACAACATTGGCCTTCCCCAGATGATAATACAACTCAAAGTCATAATCTTCTATAAGCTCCATCCACCTCTTCTGCCTCAGTTTCAAGTCTTTCTATGTAAACAGATATTTTAGACTCTTGTGATCAGAAAACACATCAAACTTCTCACCATACAAATAATGCCTCCAAATTTTCAAGGCAAAGATCACTGCTGCTAACTCTAAGTCATGAATAGGGTAGTTTCTCTCATGAGTTTTCAAACAGCCATATGCTACAACCTTTCCCTCTTTGCATAAACACATAACCCAAACCTTCCTGAGATGCGTCACAATACACTGAATAGCCCAAACCCCTCTCCGGAATAATCAATACTGGGACAGTAATAAGCCTAACCTTAACCTCTTGGAACGACTTTTCACAAGTCTCACTCCACACAAATTTAATTCCCTTCCTAGTCAGTCTAGTCAACGGTAAGGCCAATCTAGAGAAGTCTTTCACAAAATGATGGTAATACCCAGCTAAGCCTAAGAAACTACGAATTTTAAAGACATTCTTAGGTTGTTCCCAATCTTGCACTGCTTCTATTTTGGACGAGTCTACAGTCACTCCTTCCCCAAATGCTAAATGACCTAAGAACTTAGTCTTTTTTCAACCAGAATTCACATTTCCCAAATTTAGCATACAGTTTGTGGGCTCTAAGTAACTCAAGTACTACCCGCAAGTGTTCTTCGTATTCCTCCTCGGAAGGTGAGTAAATTAAGATATCATCAACGAAGATGACCACAAAATGGTCTAGGAACTCACGAAAGATTCAGTTCATCAAATCCATAAATATGGCAAGTGTGTTGGTTAGCCCAAAATGCATCACAAAAAACTCGTAATGGCCATACCACGTACGGAATGCCGTTTTCTGGATATCCTCCTCCTTCACTCTCAACTGGTGATATCTCGATCTCAGGTCTATCTTAGAAAAGCAACAAGACCCCTTCAGCTGATAAAACAGGTCATCTATATGAGGCATTGGGTACTTGTTCTTAACAGTTACCCAGTTCAACTTCCGATAATCAATACAAAGTCGCACAGTGTCATCTTTCTTCTTGGCAAAGAGAGCCGGTGCTCTCCAAGGTGAAGTACTAAGGTGAATAAAACCCTTATCTAATAATTCTTGGAGTTGAACTTTCAACTCATTCAACTCGACAGGTGCAAATCTATACGGTGCCATAGAAATCAGTGTCGTGCCAGGCACTAAGTCAATAGAGAATTCAATCTCACGGTGGGATGGCAAACTAGGAAGATCCTTGGAAAAGACATGAGGGTATTCACAAACTACCCTTGGTAACTCAACTTGAACCTCATCACATTCTTTACCCAAGAAGGTTGCAAAAAAATCACTAAGCTCACTCCGACCACACGGATCATAAACCGGTGACAAAACTCTATCAACCCGATCCTCTAACAAATAAAAACAATCACCACCTGATGTACATATAACAAATCTCTGACGATAACAATCTATAATAGCACAATATGAAGACAACCAGTCCATACCCAAAATAGCATCAAAACCCAACATATCAATCAACACAAATGCAAAAGGAAGTCGACGTCCGGCAACCTCTGTATCACAACCTCGACACCCTTGATCCAACATAACCTCACCACCAATAGGTGGCTCTACCCTGAGTAGAGATGCTAATTGAGCCACTTCCAACCCCAAAGCTGATGCAAATGCAGACGATATAAAAGAATGGGATACACACATATCAATTAACACATTGGCCATAGAATTGCATAACAAGAATGTACCTCTCACTACCGAAGGCCTGGCAACAAATCTAGCATAATAATAGCATACACATACCCCATGGGTCTCTGCTCAACCTACTCACCTCTTGGAGCATAAGTCTGATAGACTGACTAAGCCAATAAGGTTCCCTAATTGGCCCCTGAGGCCTAAACTGACTGGGTAGGCTGATGGCTTGGTGTCGACCTTGAACCAGATGCACCCGACGTACCACCCAACTGAGGGCAGAACTTCTTCAAGTGTCCTGCCTGCCCACACTGATAACAAGTGAGCTGTTGCCCTCTCCCCTAACTCTGGCTCTGAGAACGAGCCACAAATTAAACAAACCACTGCCCTTATCCCCTTTGTGGGCAAACTGGAGACTTGTGGCCTAACTAGCCACACTTGAAACAAGTGAAATGTCTCTGGCCACCTCTCCCAAAACCTGAACTCGGTATAGAAAAAATGGACCTCTACTGAGCTCCCTAGGACTGTTGTGAGGCGGAACCCCCTCTGCCTCTTACTGTTCCCCTGAACCTCCTGATTCCTTCTGGAGCCCCTCATCCACACCTCCTCCATCTGAATCACGATCTCAAGATAAGCCGCCACCTCTACAAGTAGCCTGTAATCTCTAATCATTAAACCTGCTACCTTGAAGAGAAGCCTGATCCTCAACCTTTTCTCAAACTCCACACAACGGCTCTCCTCGATCGCCACTAATTTTGGTGCAAATCTAGAGAGGCTAGTAAAGCTTGCCCTAAACTCGACTACAGGCATGTTGAGCTTTGAGAATCGCTCCCT
This sequence comes from Camellia granthamiana, assembly GCA_036172215.1. Taxonomy (NCBI): domain Eukaryota; kingdom Viridiplantae; phylum Streptophyta; class Magnoliopsida; order Ericales; family Theaceae; genus Camellia; species Camellia granthamiana. Next base: position 42,646,712 of record CM069910.1, read on the forward strand.
CAACTTCTCTCTAACCGTAGGAGGTAAGAACTTCTCCTGGAAGGCATTGACAAAGGCCTCCCAAGTCACCCCAATACACCCACGCATATACTTCCTCCATTGACCCGCATCTCCTTTCAGCTGGAAGGATGCCAAGGTCACTCTCAATAGGTCATCCTCAATGCCAAGCATCTCGAATGTTTTCACCATTTACTCGAGCCATTCATCCTCTTTCAGTGGCTCTTTAGGATCACCTACAAACTCATCCCAATTCAACTGGAAAAACTTTCGCTTCAGAAAAAATGGACTCGTCTCAGCAACATGGGCTTAGACCTGATTCTCAGCTTTGAGACTATCCATGGATTCCCGCAATGCTCCTGGCATTTCGCGAGCTAAGGCACCCATGGCCTGTTGACCTGTTGGCTCAGCCACATTGGCCTAACCCTCCCTCCTCTTGTACCGGAATATCACCCGGTATCGGCACCTCCTGCAGTCTAGGCCTACCACGCCTACCACCACGACCATGTCCTGACATCCTAATAATGGTAACACAGATAATTAACACATTTACAAATGTGCCGAAGCTAATTGACTCACGTCTGAATACGATGGACAACACTTAATTCATTCCACATAAACACTTAATCACGTAAACACATACAAATTTCTTTCCCAGATAATGATCGTCCCACGACATTGCTAGAGTTCCAATTAGAAATAGCAGTGATCAATTGCTTTTCTAACAGGACTTCTAGAAACTCGTAGATGTAGCTCGCCTTTTTTCGCGCCCCCTTTCGGAAGGTTTGAAAAAAAGCCCTACAGTTCGGACTCCCGCGGTTCTAAATCTAATCTCACAAGTGCAATGTGAAATTGATAAACACCAAAGAGTCCAAATCCGAAAAATTGTTTTGGAAAATTGATTTTGAATCAAAAATGCCAAAAATTAGACTGCTTTGCTAGATACAGAGTCGCCACCTAAATATTTTATTTTGGAAAAATTTAGGAAACCCATGACTCGTGCCAAAGGCCACGTGTCTGTCATCACCAAAGTTGCCTCGGCTCGGGAACTTAGGTATGAGAGGGGAAGGTTATGAATTGAGCACCCTCACTCGCCCGATCAAAGATCGGTCTCTACTAATCATGATATAATTTTTATCAACACTATGTGCTCTTGTTCCAGTTATTAAGCTAGCTTTACTATGTGATGTGCACAATCAAGTATAGACTAGTTTGCTCAATTTGGAACAATTCAACTCATGTTTGTTTGCGAAAATGGTTTGAATTTGCTACCTCAAGTGGGCTTAAAGTTTGCGGATTTGCCACCAAAAATAGTGGGCATAAAACATGATTTGCCACTCAACAAAGTGGGCTTAAAACTTACATTCGTTAAATCATTCCAATTCAAACAACAAACCTTCATCCACAGACATTCATGCAGTTTAGCATTTAAGCACATAGCCTCATGGTGAGCATGCTAATGATGGCAACATTCACATTCATACAAGTATGCTAAAGCATAAAAACTCACCTAGTACTCCAAGCCAAGAAAATATGAGTTAGAAAAATACGCATGGTTCCTAACTATATTAAGTGTCTAGTGCAACACATGCAATATGCAATTAATAGGCTCGGCTACTAATACGGCATATGGATCGATTTGATAACATGCGGTTAAACACGTATTCAAATAAGTATTGAAACAACAATGCAGTTTGAATGATGCGCCGAGCCTCGGTGCATGCAATACAAATGAATGGATGCAAGCATAAGGTATGCTAATTTGAAATGTGTCCCTAATCTAACCATCAAAAGCGATTAAATAAAAGGGAGAAAGACGTGGGGTTGGAAAACATACACACACGCGCACACTTATTACAACATTATGCCCTCACAAAGGAGGGTCCGAATGAATAAAAGCTAACTAGCTAGCTAAACTAAACTAATTAAGCTAATTATTACAACACTTTAAATGGATTAACTAACTATTCTAAGCTAATTAAGTAAAACAATTAAATAATTAACTATCTAAGTTAATTAAATATTACAAAGAAAACTAATTAGCTAAATACTTAACTAATTAATTACAAAGCAACTAAGCTAATTAATTACAACATGAATTAATTAACTAATCTACTTAAATAATTACACTATTTGCATGCGTTAGCTACAACTAATTAACTAAGCAAATTAACTAAAAGGCCTCGGGAAACGAGGGATGCATGTATGCTCAGTTTTTCACCCGAAAGGCCACTGTTTTGCTGCTGCAAGCCTCTGTTGCACAGAAACATTTACACTTTCTCTTTCTCCAGATCAACTCTGTTTTGCTTCAGAAACACTCTGCTGAATTTTCATTAGTGGCCGACAGTGGGGCCAGTCGGCCACTGCTGATGGTCAGTCGGCCAACAATGATAACCGGTCGGCTACTAATGGTGGCCGGTCGCCTACTGGTGGTGGCCATCGGCCACCACTAGCTTGGACTTCCTTGCTGCAACAGAGAGAAAACAGAGCAAAATAGTGTACTTTTTGAAGGTTTGTTTGTATTGTTACCCTCCTTATCATCAAACAAGTTCAAATGAGTGATGCTCTTGGCTCTCAAACCATCAACCAAGCAATTTCATTGCATGATGGCCAAAGAACCAAGTTTGTACAAGTTCGATAAATGCACAAACAAGACTCAAATGACCATCACCCTATCATGCATGATCAAGGGCAATGGAGACCTAAGAAAATGGCACATTTCATCACTTTTAAGTCTGAAATGTTCCATTTTCCTTGTGTTCAAACTAACATCATATTTGAACACATGCAATGCAACACAAAGAAGTGCTTATCTTACCACTTTTACTTGCCAATTTTGTTTACACATTTTAGTTACCAAAGGTCATGTTTGATTCACAAAATTAATAGTGAAGTATTAATAATCCTATTAAATTAGTGTGGTATTCACTATCCAATTGGATTAATATCCATTGGATTAATAATCTCACCCCTACCCCATTACTAATAATACTACAAATTTGTTGGATTAATTATCCATTGGATTAATAATCCTAAACCAAAATGTTAAAACAAACATAGGATAATTGGGCCCACGGATTAATAATCCCAATCCCATACTCTAATCCACCCAATCAAACATGCCCAAAGTGTCCTCTAAGATGAAAGAAGTGTCAACCAAGGGATAATGTAAGGTAAGAGAGAGATCATGCCATTGATAATGAACCCTCAAAGAGGATTAAACCATTAAGCATAACCTCAATCTCAAGCTTAGAGGATCCCAAGCTTGAAACAACCCTCAAAAGCAAATAAAAGAGTGAAGCAAAGAGGGAGGTTGCAGAGATTATAGTACTGAAATGGAGTGAAAAACAACACCAAAAGATGCTATTAACTCAAACAAGAGGTGTCTAAGACCCTAAAACACCAACTTGTGAGGACTATTACACTACAACCATGCAAAACAGAATGAACTAACTAGCCCAAAACAGAGCTAAAGCAGGCTATTTCAGAGGCTAAAACATGTTGGACTTGAGCTAAGTTAAGCTAGAAAAACATGCTAACACATAAAGCTAACTAAGCATGCAAACAAGACACAAGGAGGGGAGGCTAACCCCTCCAAATTTGGACTTCAAAATGAGTTTTTTACCATTGGAAAACCTCTGAAATTCAGTGGTTAAAAGGCCCAAAATTTTGGTTTGAAAGTAGTGAACAAAGGTATAAAAGCTTTACAAACTAAGAAGTAAAAATGGTGAGCCACCCCCCTTAATTGAAAATGGCCTCAAACCATCACCTTTAGGCCACAAAGATAGAGTTTTTTACAGTTCAAAACCAGCCCCAAAACAGTCCCAAAACAATAGAAGAAGATGGCAAAGCAAGTATCTAAAACAAGCTATCAAAGCAAGTGTTATACCTCTTGAAGCCAAGACATAATTTGGCCGAAAATCCAAGACAAATCCTCCTCCTAGAGCTCAAAAAAAGTCCCAAGCTACCTCAGCCCAAAGACTAGCAACTTTTGTTAAGGATTGATAGACAAAAGTGGAGTGTATCCAAGCAACTATGCGCAAAATTGCTAGAGAGAGAGAGAGAGAGAGAGAGAGAAATTTGTTCCAAAATTGCTAACCCTAAAAAATGGGGGAAGGAACCCCCATATACATAGAAAAACAAGCCTTGAGCTTAGAAACATCTCATCATACACGTGTAGGGAGATGCAGCTCAATGTGCTAACAGCTGGCACAGCTGTCAACAAAAATCTAGAAAAAGGCACTGGTGGTCGTCGGCCACCACCAGTAGCCGACCGGCCACCACTGATGGTCGATCGGCCACACCAATGGCCGACAGCCTATGGTGGTAGCCAACAGGTCACCACAAGTTCCAGGCTTGAAACAACAAGGTTTTGGTCCAAAACAAAGCACAAAATGGACAAGCTTTAAAGGCTCAAAGACAGGGCATTCCACCGAGGACTTCGGGCACTCAAGACGAACAAATGCTATCACAATCATCGTATACACAAGTGATGACGTCCAAGTCTTGAGCACGGTAAAAAATGGGATGACTACAATAGACCCAATCAATATCCTAGAAATTAAATTTCATACCCACTTAGTCACATAATCATGTTATCACATAGCACACAAAACTTACGAAAGTCTCTATCAAGCGTAACAAACTCATTGTGGTAAAAATCACTTCCCACGTACCCAAAGTACTCAAACTCGGTACGCTCTTATGCCAAGTTGTCATGCCCCAAAATAAATACAATAATCCAACCCATAATAGTTATTAAATAACAACGCATATTGTAATAAAATGTCATTCATTTCATATGAATTAATTGTTACAAAAGATAGCACATGCAATGACACATTCGCAAGTCTTAACCCTGAATCTATAGCTTGTACCATATACAGTTGAAAATGAATAAAAGACTACACAGTTATACAAATGCCTTAATGGCTTACATCTTTCCAAGTCGATACTTGGTTACAAGAAAAGTGAGCTCAAACTCAATACAGATAAAGCCCTAGGCTTATAGAGAATTAAATACAGAATAACAAAAATGAGCCTTCAGCTCTACGGTCCTCCCAAGCTATTACCTTGGTGGAAACATATTACCAGCACCTGAAAATGGTTTTCCCATATAGGGTGAGCCAAAGCCCATTAAAAATAATCCAACACAATGTATAAATCTTAACAAAGCCATAAGGTTTTATGCATATGCAATGCTCATGCGAAAACAATTTATATCTTTTTTCAAAAGCCATACAATTCCAAGTCTATATCACAGTTCTCAAAATCATCTCATTTACAATAGAAAATAGGGGGAAACTCAAACCAGTACAACCTTTCATGGATATTTCATCCGCAGGAATCCATCAAATGGCACCCATTTAAACGTAGCCTATACAAGCACTATTATTGCCATTTTATGGATATTTCGTCCATGAGAACTGACACCCATGTATACATGCATTTTTCAGGACTTTCACCTAGACACGCATGCTAACTTGATTTGCTGATACACACCTCTTGCCCACTTTTATCCCTTTTTCTTAAAATCATATATATTTTCAATGTATTAAATAAGCAACAATGTTCAATGGACATGGATGAGAAATTAGTTTTAGTTCATCTAATTCTCATGCAATTTATACAACACTCATAGCTATCCTCCACCAATAGCCCAAAACAGATATCTCTAAACAGATAAATAATTCTATAAAGGTAAACTTTTCCAAAATCTCGAGATGGGGATGATAATACATATCCAACTCCACCATTATTATCAACATCATTTCAATTTCATAACTCCCAACATCCATTCCATTTTCTCTTTACAATCACAAACATTTACATTTTAGGGCGAATCCCTTTCTCTTTGAAAATTAATTTCAACACATATCAACTCCAAGTTCATTACCACAACCATTTCCAAGAAACCATTTGAAAACCCCTCTTTTACATTTTGATTTCAAACCCTAGGTTTTACCAAAAGCCCTCCAAACCACTATAATCTTTTGAAATAAAAAATAGCAAAGGTAAAACCCATACTAGAGTGTGGAGAACCCCTATCTCAAAGCTAGAAGACCAAGGAAAGAGTGGAGAAACCTCAAAGAATTCAAAATACAATTTTTCTTGGGTGAAAAGAGAGCCCGTGGAGTGTTCTACCTTTTTCACAAAGGGAGTAGGGTGAAGAAATCACTAAATCTTGGTGTTTTTATAGAGAGAAAGTAAGTTTTAGAGAAAGAGTGTATAGATCTAGGGTTTATGGAAGGTTTAGAGAGAGATTGAAATGAAAAAATGACCAAAAATGGTGGTTCTGCGATCTGATATACACACAGACCGCTTGAGCACAAAAAGTGACGCTCGAGCGTTCAGACAAAAAGTGATCACCACTCAAGCACAGGAAGTGATGCTCGAGCATCAAGACACAAGGAAAAAGGCGTCACCGCTCCAGCTCAAGAAGTTTCGCTGGAGCGTAGAATAAAATCTCTCAAAAGTTTTACAGATATAAGGCTAACCGCTCGAGTGCAAGAATGACCACTGGAACCAACACTGCTCGAGTGCAAGAATCTCCGCTCGAGCATAGAACACACACTCTCAAAAGTTTTCTAGACCTACAAAAATACTAGAAGGACTCAAAGACTGCTCGAGCGACCGAATGTCCGCTCGAGCGAACATGTCAAAATTTAAGGACCGCTCGAGCAAACTAATCAAAATCTAGGCAACAAGAGTTTGAAAAACAAGCTACCAACCTCTAGACACCCCACTTTTGACCGACCTTAAGACTCAAACGTCATCGATTGAGCGCTCGATGATTGTACATGTTTGTGCTCGTTTTGAGTTTTCGGAGCCTTCGGCTGAGCGCCTTGTCTCGGGACCTCCTAACTTTCTCCTCTTGGCCTGGTTTTCGAACCATGCCTTGCTGCCTTTGCCTAGAAGGAAACAGAGGCTTGTAGGCCACTTTTTGTAGCCGTAGACTACTTTTCCCTCTCGTAGGCCACTTTTTGCACCCGGAGACTAGTTTTTGAGGCTTCCGGCTGAGTGCCTCGCCTTGCAGACTCTTGTCTTGCTTCCTTTTTGGTTTTTTTTTTAACCAAACCTTGTTATCCTTTTCCTGGAGAGTGGAACAGGGGTGTAGACCAGTTTTTCCCCCTGTAGACCACTTTTTGTTCCTGTAGACCACTTTTGGTGGTCGGCCAGCTAGAGTGGGTGGTCTCTGGACCACCTAAGGTGGTCGGCAGCCTGCCACCACCTTCTACTCTCTGTGCAGACCCTCTCTCCCCCTTGCCGACCAGTCTGTAGACCACTTTTTCTGGTCGGTCGACTAGTGGGAGTGGTCGGCCGACCACTTTAACTGGTCGGCGGCCGACCTGCATTTTTTGCAGATATTTTCCTTGCCAGCTGTGCCAGCTGGTGAGCACAGAATGCATCCTCCATACACATGGAGGGATTGCACCAAGCCTCTAGCTTGTTCAACAAGCTTGAGGCTTGGAATTCATATAAAGGAGACTCCTCCCTCTTGCTTCAGGTTCAGAAAAAATTGGCTGAGGGCTATACAAATCCTTCTATCTCTATATTGCTCCCTCTCTCTCTATATTTGTTCCATTTTGTGCTCAAAAGTGCCATTTCTTCACACTTTTGCACACAAACACCTAGTGAAACACCTTCACTCTTGGGCTGAGGTTCTTGGACGTTTGTTTGAAGCTCAAAAGCTTGGTTTTTACCTCTGAAGTTGCTGCTTTGAAGTGGTTCTTCAAGGGTGAGTCTCCATCCTCTTTAAAGCTTTGTTTATATTGCTTATTTGGCCCTATTTGCATGATCTTTTAGGCCTAACTTTAAACTTCAAAAAGCTTCATTTTCAAGTGCTTAAAGTGTTTGTTTGAGGCCTCTTTGGTGTTGGGGGTGGTCTACCCCCTTTTGTGCCTTATTTTGCCTTATTTTGGGCTATCCTTTTAGGCCTTTGAGGTCACCTTTGTTTGGCCTCTTCACCACTAAATTCCAGAGGAATTTCAGTGGTGGAAAGTGTGTTTTGAGGTCCCAAATGGGTGGGGGGTTGTCCCCCCTCCTCTTTTCTTGTGTGCTTGTGTTGATGGCTCACCAAGTTAGCATGTATTTCTACCTCCTTGAGGCTCCATCTTAGCATGTTTCAAGCCTTGTTTTTCCATGATATAGCTCTGTCTAGGGTTGGTTTGGTTACCTCTTGCATGCTCCTTGCACTTGTAGTGCAATTCCACTCACTAGCCTAGCATGCTTACTACTTTGGCCTATGGTTCTAGCTTGTTTTGGCTCTATTTCAGTATGGTTTTTGCCATGATTTCACATGCTCTAGGTTTGATTTGGGTGGTCTTGATCATGCATGCTTTGCTTTGTATAGCCATAGTGCAATTTTGCTCACTAGCTTGGTGTTTTGAGTCCACTAGCATGCATTGCTTGGGCTATTTGCATGATTTAGCACCATTTGTTATATGATTTCAAAGCATGTTCCACTGCCATACTCTCCCATGTTTCACACATTCAATGCTTTTGGAAGGTTATACTTTGTGCCTCAATCATGAGCCAATTGGCATGCATGCTTGCCTAAGCCTTTGGGCTACCATCTCAGTATGTTTTTGGAGTTATTTTACCATGTTACAACTCTGATTTTTGTTTGTGAAGTCACCTCGTGCTTGGTTTTGGTAGGTGTAGTGTAATCCCACTCATTAGCCTTGCATGCATCATGTTTTATGCCTCCCATTCTAGCATGTGTTAGTTCTATTCCGTGCATGTTTTGGCATTGTTTTGACCTACCTTGGGACTGTTTTGAATCATCTTGGCCCTTTGGGGCTTGCTTAATATGGCTATGGTGCAAGTGCCTTTGCTAGTCTTAAGCTTTGAGCCTCCTAGCATGCTTTATTTGTGATATGTGCATGATTTGGCATCATTTCTTACATGATTTCAGAGCATATTTCATTGCCACACTCTCACATTTTCCACTCCTTCAATGTGTTTGAGAGTTGTGTCTTCATGCCTTGTTGGTAAGCCAATGTGTATGCATGCTTGTATAAGCTTTTGGACCCCCTTTTCAACATGTTTTGGCCTTTTTTTTGGCATGGTTTTGGTCTGTTTGGGGTTGGTTTAAGTCCATTGAACTTGGTATGGCATGCCTCTTGTGAGATGCTCTTTACTAGCTTTGATATTCTTAGCCTCCGGACATGTCTTGCATGCATTGTTCATATATTGGAGCCTTGTGCATACCACTCTAACATTGTTAGATAGGCATGTTATGTGTGTTGCATTGTGTTTGGATCAGATGTTGATCCAAACACGAGAAACGAGGGGCGTTTCATACTTGAAGTGATGAAACGCGCCTCATTTCTCGGTCGCCGACCCTCTTGATCAAGCATGATAGAAGTGGAGGCCCTTATGTGTTATTTGTGCATTCATTGACATTGAATTGTGCAAACTTGGCTTCTCGGCCATCGTGCATTGCAATGATCGGTTGGTGGCCCGAGAGTTGAGTACCGCACTCCCTTGAGCTTAAGAAATGATAGGGAGGGTGGTTGTGCACACATAGCTTGCAAATACACTGCTATGCCCCTTCTTGTTCTTTGTTGCAACAAAACTGGAGTTTGGCAGATTTTCTGGTCGGCAGACCAGTAAAGGTGGTCGGCTGACCACTTTTTCTGGTCTATAACCAGTTTTTCTGGTCTACAGGTGGTCTACACCACCCTTTTCTCGTCGGCAGCCCACCAGGAGGTCCCCATGTTAGAGTAGAAGCATTCTGGAGGTTTGTGCAGTGTTCTGAGATCAAATGCAAACAGAGACAATTTTGGGCATAGCAATGGATTTCCGAACGAAGCCGATCGAGCATGCATGCCCCCCTCGCCCCGAGGACCTCTTTTAATTGCTTTACTTAGCTACTTTACTTCGTTAGCTAGTTCGTCGGTTTTGTACTTAATTAGTTAATGCGCTTAATTAATTGATTTGTGTTATAATAATTAGTTAACTAGGAATAGTTAATTAGTTTCAGTTTGTAATTAATTAGCTTAGCATAGCTGGTTAGTTGATTTATTCGGACCCTCCGTCGAGAGGGCAAATGTTGTAATAAGTGTGCGTGCGTGTGTGCATGTCTTCCAACCCCATTTCTTTCTCCCTTTTACTTATCAGCTTTTGATGGTTAGTTTAGGGCATACTTCGATTAGCATACTTATGCTTTGCCTACGTGCATCCATTCATCTGTCTTGCATGCACTAGGCTCAGCGCATCATACAAACTGCATTGTATTTCATTACCAATTTGAATACATGTTATCTAGTTGCATTCACATGACATCTTAGAATAGCCGAGCCTATCTTAGTTGCATTTTTGCATGTGTTGCATTAGGCATTGTTGACATAGCTAGGATCATGTATTGATTACTAACTAGCTTCTGTTTTGGCTTGGAGTACACTGTGAGTGTTTATGCTTTAGAATCCTTGCATGCGTGTAAGTGACTGCCATGCTTAGCATGCTTGCCATGAGGCTAACTGCTTAAATGATTAACTGCATGAATGCTTGTGGATGAAGGCTTCATTGCTTGAATTGGAACAATTCATCGAAATATGAGTTTTAAGCCCACTTGAAATGGCAAATCATCATGTTTTAAGCCCACTTGAGGGTGGCAAATCCGCGTCTTAGCCTACTTGTGAGTAGCACTTTCAAACCATTTTTGAAAAACAAACATGAGATGTTTTATTCCAAATCAAGCGATTTAGTCTATACTTGTATGTTGTGCGCATCACGTAGTAAGTTAGCTAATAAATCAGAATAAGAACGCATGTGTTTTCAAAAACAACATATCATGTTAATAGAGGCCGATCTTTGATCGGGCGAGCGGGGGGTGCTTATTTCATGACCTTCCCCCCTCGTACCCAAGTTCCCGAGCCGAGGCAACTTTGGTGATGACGAACACGTGGCCTTAGGCACGAGTCAGGGTTTCCTAAATTTTCCAAAAATAAAATATTTAGATGGCAACTCTAAAATCTGGCAAAGTAGTCCATGTTTGGCGCTTTTTGATTAAAATCGATTTTCCAAAACGATTTGCCGGATTTGGACTCTTTAGTGATTTATCAGTCTTACATTGCACTTTGGGAGATTAGATTCAGAACCGTGACAGGAGTCCGAACTGTAGTAGCTAGAACACTATTCCCACCCTCGCGCGCGGAGCGGAGTTCGGGCGGTCTACACAACCTGTTCCAAATGCAACCGAGACATTCCCAAAGCCAAACTCAATGAGAAATAAAGGGAAAGAAGACATGAACCACTGCATAAAACAATGCAACCCGGATCCAAAGTACCCAATGGGTCAGGTCAAAACTAGAATCGTTATATCTAGGGTCTGTCTATAAGGCATGCCCCAATTATCTTTCACAAGACAACACCACGATTTAAGTAAATTTTCACAGATTATACTTTCTCTAGTTTTACAGTCCAATTTGGCTAAATACTAGCCAGTCTATCACCTTTTTCTTTCTACAATTGCATTTCCTCAAATTAGATCTTCACTATGGGTCGGTCTTATAGTCCAAGAGCTTTAAATAGTATACTTTCAATGTTGGTCGACTTGCTTTACCAATTTATTTTCTGATTTTACCAGTTTTATAGTCCATGACCTTTGAGTAATGCACTCTTGATGTTCCCTCCTCACTGATTGGTTTTGGTTTAATTTTCCCTCCACTGTCAGTGGTTGCTTCAGTTATTAGTATTTCAACCAACTCCATCATACCATATTAGTCTTAATTTTTCCTTGCTCTTTATGAGTGCCACAGTAATATATTTGACTTAAAGGTTAGTCAAACAATAAGATATGCACATCACATATATCTGCCATAACTGAAACACATCATTATATTAACAACGCTCTTGCAAAAAACATTTCTTTATTACAACACTTATAAATTTTCGTACATTTTTACAAGGACAGATTAAAACAAAACAAACAAAATAGAAAAATACTACACTACCATCAAGCTCAGTTCACTCCCCCTCCAACTCATTCTTCCTCAGTGGACATTAGATCTTCTTCTTCAATGCCCTTATCCAGCAAAGTGCAGGCGATGTCTCCATCCCCTGGCTCTACAAGGTTGAAGTCGATGTCTGGGAAGGTCACTTCTACTCTTTGCTCAAACCTCACCCAACTACTATCCCAATACTCGCTAAGTAAGTGCTTGAAATAGTTTAACTGTTGAAAGTTCTAGATTGTTTTCGCCTTTGTCTGTCCTTCCACCAGCTCAGCAGCACTTGTGCTTGATGGGCCTGCCACAGACCTCCTTTCCCTGACCAAGCTTGTGGCCACAATAGTGTCCACTACAACTTGGAATTCAATAGACTGCTTGAATTGTTCCACAACTGTGGTGTAGAGGTCGGGGTAGGCCACCCTTTCTAACGCCATCACTTTGGCCAGATCGGCCGCCTTGGCCCTTTCCTCCTCCAGGGCCTTGTTCTCTACACCAAGCGCATTTTCCAACTCAGCAACTCGCGCATTAGCCTCCTCCTTCTCCTTCAGCGACAACTCACGAAGCTCTTTATTATTGGTTAGAGCCTCCTCCAAACGTTCATTAGCAGTGGTAAGGGTCTGCTAAACATCTAGGACTTTCCTCTACTCAGCTGCCACTTCGAACTCCAGCAACATCGCCCTCCGGCGAGCAGTTTCCAGTTCGAGCTTAGACTGGTTCAACAAAGCCTTGACATCCGCCAACTCAACCCCAGCTTTGGCTTGATCCATTTTGTCTTGGTCAACTATGTGGCCCTACACCATGGCTAATACTTCCATCTTTTTGGCTCGTTGCATGTGCAACAGACCTTTGGCACATGCACAGTGACAACCCTCATTTTGCCTTAGTCATGTTCATGAGCATTCGCATGATCTTGTCTTGTTAAGGTTGCATCCTTAGGCTTTGATTCATTTTGCCTAGGTAAAGATCCTTGCCTTGTTTTGTGCTAGTATGTTTTGCCTAAGTGTTATGTGCGTGCTTTGTTCCTTGCTATGTGTGTTGAGCACCAACACCTAAGACCATCTTGGAACCACCTTGGTTGACCTCCACCGTCACCTAGGCATATTAGCCAAGATGTCATCATCTAGGCCGAGGTGTGCATCACCTAGGCCGAGATGTGTATCATCTAGGCCGAGATATTATCACCTAGGCATCCAACATCTTTGATCACTGCACTCAGAGATCTTGTTCCGGGACTGGTATGACCTAGACCGAGGTATGGCACATCTAGGCCGAGGTGTGGCACAGCTAGGTCAAGTGTTATCCTTCCTAGCCGAGATCATTGAGACCTTACTTGCCGAAGCCTATGTCTTAATCCGAGATCATTGTCTTGTTAGAGTGTCCATGCCACCTTACTTGTTGTACACACCTTGTCATACTCTTGTCTTGTCATTCTGGCACCTTTTTTAGGAGATCCAATCCGGCGTTGCCACGTGTCCCAGCAGAGGGTTAAGTTAGGTACTAGCTGAGAAACCCATATCATTTTGTCATATCCTAGCCTTGTAGAGAGAGAAGCTCTAGGAAGAAGAGAAAAGAAGTTCTTAGAGAGAGAGAGAGCTAGATCTCCAAGCTTGATCTTCACATGTTGAACCGTTAGATTCGTGTTTTGAGGTTAGATTCTTGATCTACTCTTGTTGTTCTTTACATTAATCCGATCACATTGCATGATCTTGCATGATTCATGAGCCATGCATTGATTTAAAATTTGTTTTAGAAAGAGAAAGTGATGTTCATGTGTTCTTGAAGAAAAACCATGTTTTGATCCGAAAGTTTGTATCAAAATCCATGTTTTTGTGTTTGTTTTCATGAAATCTCCAAGTATGGATACTCAGGTCCATGTTTTTTAACTCACATCATGAAATCCCAAATTTTGAATAAAGAAGTTATGATTTAAGCATTCGTGTTCTTCATGTTCATGTTCTTCATGTTCTTCAAGGGAGGAAACCCAGATTTCCAGACTTCACTTTTCCCTAAGTGTGATCACCGAGGCCACTCTTACCTAGACCTCACACCTAGGCCAAGCATCGTATCTCACCTTGGCATACCTTGCATGATCACTTGCACCTTAGCCTATCTTACATGCACATCTAGGCCAACCACCACACACCTAGGCCGACCTCTGCACACCTAGGCCGACCATGGTACACCCTTGCCGGCACCTTGTAACACCTCGGCAGGCAGCTGCACACCGAAGCCTAGAAGACCACACCTCAGCCAAAAGGTGTGGAATCTCGGCCAAGACCTCCCGAGTTCACCCAGCTAGGTCATTTTGGCCTAGATCATCTCTGTGCATCCATTCCAAGACTTGGTTGGTACCCAGCATGTTTCCCTAGATGAAAAATAATGATTTAACTCTCAGCACATATTTCCTTTGTCTTGACTTGGTTTTGGAAAGAAATGCCGGGATCATTTACACTCATGTAAAGCTTGTTTTGAGAATGCATTGCATAGCCATCTTTGAGTATTCCTTCTTGTCTTCTTGAAATGCGTTCAATAGAGTTTGCCATGTATTTGTAGGTCTTGGATCCTTGCCTTAATCCCTACACCCGAAGAGCTATGTGAGTGGTATTTTTAATAAAGCTCTGTTATAATGTTTTGATAAAAGCTTTGTTTTGCTTTGTTTTGGAAAACTATTTGATCAAGCATGAATGATTATCCTCTAATTTTTGTATGAAGTATTATGTTTGTTTTGATGACATTCTTGGAAGGTCCTCCCGTGCTAGGGGACGTTAAGCCTATTTAGCACATTTGTTTGAGATATCTCTTGCCATCAACGGTCATGTACGGATGGTACCACCGACGGTCTTGTACGGGTGGGTTTGTCTAATCGATTCCGGGTCGATTATTCCTTTATTTTGTCAGGATTGTCATCCTTTGTATTATGTAGATGTTATTAAACATCCAAGAAGCTTTGAAAGAATTTGATTGATGAACTTGATTCATCCCATGTTTTGTTACAAGCTATAATATGTATTGTTTTGATAAAGATCTCGGATATCATTCATTCAAACATTTATTACTTATATCATTCACTGAGTATCCAAGCTCACCCTCCCCTTTATATATATGTAGGTGGCGAGCAAGAAGGCGGCGACGCCTAAGATGTTATTTGCAAGATGTTTTGACTCATGTTTTGTATCATCTTGAAGATTATGCTTCTTAGTTTGTAATTCATGTCTTTTGTACATTTCGACTTGAAAAGCCTTTTAATAAAGATGTAATATGCACTTTATATTATTTTGTATTCAAGTTGTAAAACCATGTTATGATGTATGTCATTTCATTTGATCTATGCACAGCACTTATGGACAACTTAGATTTAAATTTATTGCTTCCGCACACGTAGGCCCCATATGTATACTCTGATTGTGTGTGAACCTTTGTAAGTTGGCCTTTGGGAATCTCGGATTACTGGCCATCACGGCACCATTCTACTAAGGGGGGAATAGGGTCGTGACCTGTACTTCATGCTGTCCTACGCCAATGTGTAATTTCTCCCTTGCCCCTTATAATTCTGTCTGCACCCTTTCAAGTTGTGCTTTAAGCGGGTCCATCTCCATTTGAGCCCCCACCCCCTTGCACAGTAATGCGACTGCCAAAGTCAATGATTCCATTTGAGCTGAGCAAAATGCTCTCATAAGGTAAGCATCCCCAAATCGAGAGACGTACCTCACGAGTACATCATTTATGGCTTTGAGTAGGCGTTGGGCAGCAGCCTTGGCATCCTGCAGCATGTTGGTGGGCTTGCCCGCTTCGGACAATGAGTGACCAACCACTGCACTTAGATAGCAAGCAACAATGCTCACTATTCTGAAGGCAGAGTTCGCCCCAATTGTACTTTTTTGTTCTGCAATGGGGCATTTTTTTTTCCACCTCTTCCTCTGTCACGTGCTCCATCCTTCTTACTTCCTCTTGGATGGGAGGTCAACGATCTGCTCTATTCCTCTTACCTCCTCTGAGGGGGAGAGGTCAATGGTCTGTTTTTTCTGCCTCAACAACCCCCACATCCCCTATCTCAGTGATTAAGGGATCAGCCTCGCCCCTATCATAAACCATCCCAGACCTTTGCTCCCCCACTTCTACTTATTTTACTGGCTCAGCCCTCTTCTCCTTGGCCTTTTTGGCCTTTCTCCCCTCACCTTCCTTTTTTGGTGCATACCACTTCTTTTTTACTATCTACTTTATCTCTACCTTACTTCTTTCTTTTACAGGATCTACTGGAACTTTTAGAGGCACCAATCCCGCTCCTCCAAGGCCTTAGGACAAGGGTGAACGAGCCTCTACATATATGGTTTGGGTGTTGGGCCCAACTCTTGTTGTTTCAACTTTTCCGCCACCTCAAACGCCCAACGGTCATCAGCCTCTTGGGCCTTCCTTCTAGCCTCAACCTCTTCTGGGATGGGATCCCCCTCTGTGGGTTTAGGACCCAAACCAGTGGCAAAGAGCACATAGGGCTTCACCAGATCATCCCACATTGGCCCTTCTTTCTCTCGCCACTACTTCACATCCTTTACTTATTTCTCCTCCGCTGCCGTTATCTTAGGCTCTACGGACTTGGTAGGAATCTTCCAAATTGTCCTCACCTCCTTTTTTCCATTCACCGAGATGTAAAACCACTTGATCCTCCACCCTTTGACTGACGAAAAGAGTGCTGCCACCAAATCCTCTGCCTAACACCACCTACAGCGACACCCAAGTCTCCTATTGGCCTATTGCCTTATAGCACGAGAAGAACTCATCGACCGTCATTTGTCGCCCCCCGGTCGCTTGCGGCCAGACAATGGCACTAGCAAATAATATCTTCCAAGCATTTGGCACTAGCTGACCTGCTGCCACCTCTAGCAGATTTAGAATGTCCACAACCAATTAGGGCAATGGTAACCTCAAACCCCCAAACAACGCCCCTTCGTACAAGGTAAACTCCATGGGCCTGGCATCAGATGCCCTCTCCTCCACCTTTGGCAGCCTTGATTCTATGTTGTCAGGGATTTGATATTTGGTTCAGATCTCCTCAAGGTCCTCTGCCGTTAGTGTCGATTTGTTGGCCTTGGTGTGCCAGTGGTCAGCGCCACTTGGTTAATAGGTTGTGATATCATGTTCGTCGGAATTGGTCAAGGCGGCCTTCTTTTTTTTGCTCTACTAACCTTTCAACTCTATATTACTCTACTAGCGCCACTCCGTCATCATCTCCGAGTGGATCCATCGTCATAGTAGGAGCTTTCTCCTATGCCATCTCTCTCACGTTTCTATGTATTCCTTCGATTGCAGACACAATGAAATGCGAAATTATGAAGATATAAGAATTAGGGTAGACAAAGGAGGAAAATTCTAGGATGCTCTAGTTTTTTGTAATTAGGTATGTGAAATGCACAAATGAAAAAGCCCAAGCTTTGCCTGTTTGCCACAAGTCATAATTGAACTTCGCCAGTTTGAATCAATTCGCTAAGTGTAGAGGGAACGCTACATATGAAGGGAAAGGGTAAACTCAATGGGTAACCCAAACCCTTTCAAATTTAGTCCCTTCACCTTCAGTGCCCCAGATCACCCTATGTGGATAGCAAGGATTAACTCCCCCCCCGACTCATTCTCTTTCTTTCCTCACGTCTGTTTCACATCGCATCATCAAGTGCTTCTGTATTCCTCGAGCCCCGTGCACCATCAAAACAATCAAGTCACTCGACCACCTTGACGGTCGGCCACCTCGACCCTCGCTCGGTCGTCTCATTGGTCAGCCACCTTGACGGTCGGCCACCCTCGCTCAACCATCTTATTGATTGTAAATTTTATTTTTATTTTTTTTATTTTATGACTTTTTACTTGCTAGTTTGGTTAGTCTCTTTCAAAGTTTGATGTCATGACAACATGTCTAAATTTTTTTGGGAAGTTTATACATTCATAGATTATGTTGCTTCTTCGAACCTAGACCCTTAACTGGCTTCGTGTGTTATACTTTCATAAAACTTCATGAGATTTGGGATACATACACACACATGCCCACATTTATATGTATCTCTTGCGATTTTAGTTAGTTTTTTTAATTTTGTTTTTTATTCTAAACCTTATGATAGCCTTCGGGATGGAGCTTTTGAGTGTGCAATCTACATCATGTTATAAAATACATGCCAATGGAGTTGGAACTATGGTAATGAAGCAAATCTATTCTTTGTAGGGCTTTACTCAAATTAGGATTACAAATTTTATTCTAAACCTGATGATAGTCTCTAGGATGGAGTTTTTGACAATGCAGGCTGGATATGATGAGCATCTTTGGAGGGTTTCTGAGGAGGAGCAAACAACTGAATATCGAAACAAGATTTATGATGGCCTATTAGGAAAAGATGGACATGGGTTATTGTAAGACCTATGGAGGAGTACCTTGGAGTGCAATACATACGCAGAAGGCTAACCCATGTCAATCTTTAATGCCTAACTTTTTATCAATTGAAGAGATCACACAAAATGTGACGCATGCAGTTGAGTCTAAGTTCACTTCGAACAAACT
The DNA here is from genome assembly GCA_036172215.1 of Camellia granthamiana. NCBI lineage: Eukaryota > Viridiplantae > Streptophyta > Magnoliopsida > Ericales > Theaceae > Camellia > Camellia granthamiana. Next base: position 42,665,201 of record CM069910.1, read on the forward strand.
GGTATGTATATAGTTCATTTTAGATTAATTTTTTTTTTTTTTTAAAAAAAAAAAAAAGAAGTAAAGCTCTATTTGCATAGTTTAATGTATTAATAGATAAATTTGGTCATGATTTGATTTTGTGTATGGTTCTTTGGCTCTTATTTATTTTGCTCTTCTACCGCTAGTTTGGCTTGAATTAGGGTTTCTTTTCTTTTGGTACGGTATGAATGCAATATTTATTTTAGAGTTGATGTAGAATATTTTGCATGATATAGAAGAGAAGGACTTGATGTAGCATAAAATCTTCTCTTCATAACCTAGTGACAGTATGTTTAATGTAGAGCAAGTTAAAAGATGTTGATCCACTACAATATCTTCAAGGTTTACCCAATGTGGTTTATCTCGATCTTGTTGAGGCATATAAAGTAGAGGAATTGTGTTTCAAGGCTTGTGGGTTCCAGAAACTTAAGATTTTATTGCTTATTAGATTAAAAGGATTGAGGCGGGTGACAGTGATAGAAGGTGCGATACCTCATCTTGAAGAGCTATACATTGAGAATTGCAAATTGATAGAGGAGTTGCCCTCATGCATTGAACAGCTAATCAACCTTACATTGCTTGACTTATTTGATATGTCTGATATATTGCTTTCCAAGTTGAATAGAGACCTACAAGATGGGGATTACTAGAGAATAGCTCACATCCCTGAAGTTTGGATCGGGGACACAAAAGATGGGCACTGGAGAGGAACTAATAAGTAGAGGGAGAGAAAAAGAAAGAGTTTCTACCACGTTTGAACTCTTCATATTCCAAATCCTTGTATTCTTTTGGTTTTTAATCTTTTTTCCCTCAACTAGTTTATTTGAACCCCCTGCCCTACTCTTTTTTTTTTTTTTTTTTTTTTGCACAAATAAGTAATCTTTTCTACATTTGTAACTTTCCCATAACACATCTCTCAAAAAAAAATGGCAAATATGTTTATCATTTACAATTATGACTCTAGTCAGAACCTAGTATTCTAATTGAGAGCATTTGCAAAATTGTGACTAAAGTCAAACTTTGTAGTTAAAATTCTACCTATATCTTTCCAATCCTTCAATGTGCGACTCGTTATAAGATCCCTTATTTTATTCCCTTACATCACTGTGACACAAAACACTATAATTAACCCCTATGGTCAAGTCAAATACAACCAAAACAAAATGGCCTTGTATTGCAATTCTTTCAAACAAGTGAATTCATGTACCAGTGCACCGAACTCATACATTTGTGTACGTAAGTTGGCTCTTATATCCTAACAAACAACCCCGCTGAAGACCTACCCAAAAAGATATGCACCCAATGTGGAGTTTCAATGTGAGACTCAGCATATGTTAAAGTAGGTCTTGTGTATGCAAGTTGACTCACATTTTGCTCTAAGTTGAAAATAAGAGTAGACATTTTTACGAGGGAGATTGTGTTATGTGACTTCCTACTCAAGGGATGTTCGCGGTTCGGTTGCGGCGGGGAACCTCCAATCTGCCATCCGTCTGCCGGATTGGCGGATTGGAAAAAATCAATCCGCATCCATCCGTCAGATTAACAGATGCAGATTGAGCGGATTGGCAGATTGGTAAATGGAAGTGAATCAGTTTGGCAGTTTAAACTTTTACAAATTTTGAACATAATACAACAACTTGTCAACAATTTTTTTTTTTTTTTCGGTGATAACGATCCAACTCAACATAACCAAAAGATTATCAAGTAAATTGTCAAATACCACTAATAAATACATATAAGAAAACCATGCATTATGGGTTGTGAGGGTGGGGTTTGCAGGGTTGTGGTGATTGGTGTATTCTGTTTATCTTGTCTATTGGTTAGGTGTCATAATGGGTGTTTTGTGTGATTGGTGGGTGCTTTTGTTTTGTCTGTTGTTTTGGTTTGTTTATGTTGGTTTCTCATCAACATCTTGTCTTGAGCTTACATTTGATTGGGTGTCTCTCTTGGTGTCAACCTAGTTGGGATTAGGATGGGATGCTTGGATAATGTTGCTCTTGGTCTTATCTTTATTGATGTTTGCTCATATGTAATGTATGTTTGTTATCATCTATAAAGTTTTTTATTTGCCACTCAAAAAAGAAAGCCATGCATTATCAAAACTATTTCATTACTTTTTTTTTTTATTCAAAAACTATTTAATTTGATTTTTGTTTTAAATGAAAAAATTAAGCCTTATATTTTTCATACAAAAATACCAAATATTAACTCTTGCCATTTGATAAGAGGATTTTCAAATTGAAAACACAATAGAATATTTAAATTCTTTCTCATTTGAAAACATAAACAAAATATCTAAATAAATTGAAAACATAAAGTCTTACAAATTATTAGGGGTGCTCGCGACTTGGCGATTTTGTTGCGACCAAAGAAACCTCAAATTCATCATCCGTCGAAAACTTGGCAGATTAGAAAAAATCAATCTACAACTGTCCGCTCGTCATCACACATCCATCCAAAATGTGGCGGATCGATTCGGTTCAGTTGGTTTGGGCGGATCAAAATATCCACTGCTCACCCCTTAGAGTACATTGGTTAGTTTTATGGGAGAGTAGTTTAGTCATCATCTGATCTTTGAATAATTAGAAACCTTGAGTTAATAATTTTTTATTATTTATGTTGTACTAGTATAAACTTATAATTAAGGGAGTCCCAACAAAATTTTTATTAAATAAATCAATATAACTACAAAAGTAAAATAAATAAATAAAATTGTAGGCATCTCTTTCGCTATATGAAAATGTCTCACACCCCCTATATTATTTAACCTCCCTAAAACTATCATGAAGTATCAATTTACCCCTCTCTACTGAAACTACCATGAAGTATCACTTTACCCCTTCCCCTCGGAAACTATCACAAAGTATCACTTTACTCTCTAAACTATAGAAATGATACAATTAAACATTTCAATAAATATACTGATACATAAATTATAAGTTGCAAGAATAATGGTATTGACATGGTCGCGCTATGTGGCCATTGGATGGAAATGCCAATTTGATGATATTCAAATCGTTAATCATGCCACGTGTCTAATTAGATTACATGGATAGACTATGTGTGAAGAAATGTCTAATTAGATGTAGTTATGATGTTAATTGCTAAAATTTCACCTAAACATTTACTTATTTATTAGAAATTTAACTAAACATTTACTCGCTAGTCTATCTTTGGTATTTAATTTTATAATTTTTACTCGTTTACTAGAAATTTCACTTTGCTAATAGTTAAATTTCACCTAAATATTAAGGCTAAATTTTACTATTTTAAGATAATGAAATTTCACTAGTTGAAGACAATGAAATAAGTATTACTATCAAGTTTTAATTAAACAATATTAAAATTTTGATAATTTAATATTTTAGAATTAATTAGACAACAAATTAAATATAAAAAAATAAATTATTGTTAGCTGATTACAAATTTAGTGAAAACTTACATAATTTTGTGTTATTTAAAATTTAATGAGATGACTTACTTGAATATGTGTAACTTGCATCATTTTGTGAAAACTTACTTGATTTTGTATTGTTTAAAACTTTTATTAAATGACTTATGAAAAATTTGTGTTAACTTACGTATTTTTTTGAGATCGCTTACGTGAGTTTGTGAAAGACTAACTTGATTTTATGTTGGTCAAAATTTTGTCAAATGACTTACTCGAATTTGTGTAACTTACGCATTTTTGTGAGATCATTTACGTAAGTTTGTAAAAACTTACTTGATTTTATGTTGTTCAAAACTTTTATGAGATGACTTACGGGAAATTTGTGTTAACTTAAATATTTTTGTGAGATCACTCACGTGAGTTTATGAAAACTTACTTGATTTTATGTTGATCAAAATTTTGTCATATGACTTACTTGAATTTGTGTAGCTTATGCATTTTTGTGAGATCACTTACATGATTTGTGAAAACTTACTTGATTTTGTATTGTTCAAAACTTTTATGAGATGACTTACGAAAAATTTGTGTTAACTTACACATTTTTGTGATATTACTTACGTGAGTTTGTGAAAACTTACCTGATTTTGTGTTGGTCAAAATTTTGTCAAATGATTTACTCAAATTTGTGTTACTTATATATTTTTGTGAGATCACTTGCGTAAGTTTGTGAAAACTTACTTGATTTTGTGTTGTTCAAAATTTTTATAAGGTAATATGAACAAAAACACAAAATGAGCTACCATCTGCCCTCCAAATTACCAAACATGTCCATATCAAATCTCGAATCTACAAAAAAATGAGACACAAAAAAAAAAATGCAAGTTAGACAATTATTATCTTATCCATAAAATATACAATTTAACATGCATTTTTCGAATTAGTTTTCAAATCGGGAGTCCGATACAAGTTCAGTAAGTTTCCACAACTTACATTAGTCCCTCCCGACGTGTTTGAGGTGTTCCCCAGGCTGTCCCATGGCCGTTGCACGATTTTGGCCCCCGAAGGTCTATTTTCAAGCTTAAGTGTGAAAAAGTACAATTTTGGACTTAGTTTTCAAACCGGGAGTCCCGTGCTAGTTCCGTAAGTTTACACAACTCACATTGGTCCCCCCCAAGGTGTTTGAGGTGTTCCTTGGGCCGTCTCGTGGCTGTTGCACGATTTTGGCCTCCGGTGACCTATTTTCAAGCTTAAGTGTGAAAAAGTACCTTTTTGGACTTAGTTTTCAAACTGGGAGTCCCGTGCTAATTCCATAAGTTTTCACAACTCACATTAGTCCCTCCTGAGGTGTTTGAGGTGTTCCCCAGGCCGCCTCGTGGCTGTTGTACAATCTTGGCATCCGGTGGCCTATTTTCAAGCTTAAGTGTGAAAAAGTACCTTTTTGGACTTAGTTTTCAAACCGGGAGTCCCATGCTAGTTTCGTAAGTTTTCACAACTTACATTGGTCCCTCCCAACGTGTTTGAGGTGTTCCCCGGGCCGTCCTGTGACTGTTGCACGATTTTGGCCCCCGAAGGTCTATTTTCAAGCTTAAGTGTGAAAAAGTGCAATTTTGGACTTAGTTTTCAAACCGGAAGTCCCGTGCTAGTTCCGTAAGTTTCCACAGCTCACATTGGTCCCTCCCGAGGTGTTTGAGGTGTTCCCCAGGCCGTCTCGTGGCTATTGCACGATTTTGGCATCCGGTGGCCTATTTTCAAGCTTCAGTGTCAAAAAGTGCCTTTTCGACTTAATTTTCAAACCGGGAGTCCCGTGCTAGTTCTGCAAGTTTCCACAACTTACATTGGTCCCTTCCGACATGTTTGAGGTGTTCCCCAGGCCGTCCCATGGCTGTTGCACGATTTTCACCCCCGAATGTCTATTTCCAAGCTTAAGTGTGAAAAACTGTAATTTTGGACTTAGTTTTCAAACCGGGAGTCCCGTGCTAGTTTCGTAAGCTTCTACAACTCACATTGGTCCCTTCCGAGGTGTTTGAGGAGTTCCCCGGGCCGTCTCGTGGATGTTGCATGATTTTGGCCTCCAATGGCCTGTTTTCAAGCTTAAGTGTGAAAAAGTGCATTTTTGGACTTAGTTTTCAAACCCAGAGTCCCGTGCTAGTTCCGTAAGTTTCCACAACTCACATTGGTCTCTCTTGAGGTGTTTGAGGTGTTCCCCAGGCTGTCTCGTGGCTGTTGCACGATTTTGGCATCCGGTGGCCTATTTTCAAGCTTAAGTGTGAAAAAGTGCCTTTTTCGACTTAGCTTTCAAATCAGGAGTCCCGTGCTAGTTCCGTAAGTTTCCACAACTCAAATTGGTCCCTCCCGAGGTGTTTGAGGTGTTTCATGGGCCGTCCCATGGCTGTTGCACGATTTTGGCATCCGGTAGCCTATTTTCAAGCTTAAGTGTGAAAAAGTGCATTTTTGGACTTAATTTTCAAACTGGGAGTCCCGTGCTAGTTCCGTAAGTTTCCACAACTCACATTGGTCCCTTACAAGGTGTTGGAGGTGTTCCCTGGGCCATCTCGTGGTTGTTGCATGATTTTGGCCTCCGGTGGTCTATTTTCAAACTTAAGTGTGAAAAAGTGCCTTTTTGGACTTAGTTTTCAAACCGGGATTCCCGTGCTAATTCCATAACTTTCCACAACTTACATTGGTCCCTCCCAACGTGTTTGAGGTGTTCCCCGGGCCATCCCGTGGCTGTTGCATGATTTTGGCCTCCGAAGGTCTATTTTCAAGCTTAAATGTGAAAAAATGCAATTTTGGACTTAGTTTTCAAACCGGGATTCTCGTGCTAGTTTCGTAAGTTTTCACAACTCACATTGGTCCCTCCTGAGGTGTTTGAGGTGTTCCTCGGGCCGTCTAGTGGCTGTTGCACGATTTTGGCATCCGGTGACCAATTTTCAAGCTTAAGTGTAAAAAATTGCCTTTTTGGACTTAGTTTTCAAACCAGGAGTCCCGTGCTAGTTCCGTAAGTTTCCACAACTCACATTGGTCCCTCCCAAGGTGTTTGAGGTGTTTCCCAGGCTGTCCCATGGCTGTTGCACGATTTTGGCCTCCAGTGGCCTATTTTCAAGCTCAAGTGTAAAAAAGTGCCTTTTTGGACTTAGTTTTCAAACCGAGAGTCCCGTGCTAGTTCCGTAAGTTTCCACAACTCACATTGGTCCCTCCCGAGGTGTTTTAGGTGTTCCCCTGGCCGTCTCGTGGCTGTTTCACGATTTTGGCCGCCGATGGCCTATTTTCAAGCTTAAGTGTGAAAAAGTGCATTTTTGGACTTAGTTTTCAAACCGAGAGTCCCGTGCTAGTTTCGTAAGTTTCCACAACTCACATTGGTCCCTCCCGAGGTGTTTGAGGTGTTCTCCTAGCCGTCTCATGACTGTTGCACGATTTTGGCAACCAGTGGCCTATTTTCAAGCTTAAGTATGAGAACGTGTCTTTTTCGATTTAGTTTTCAAAGCGGGAGTCCCGTGCTAGTTCCGTAAGTTTCCACAACTTACATTGGTCCCTCCCGACGTGTTTGAGGTGTTCCCTGGGCCGTCCCGTGGCTGTTGCACGATTTTGGCCCCCGAAGGTCTATTTTCAAGCTTAAGTGTAGAAAAGTGCAATTTTGGACTTAGTTTTCAAACCGGGAGTCCCGTGCTTGTTCCGTAAGTTTCCACAACTCACATTGGTCCCTCCTGACGTGTTTGAGGTGTTCCCCGGGCCGTCCCGTGGCTGTTGCACAATTTTTGCCCCCGAATGTCTATTTTCAAGCTTAAGTCTGAAAAAGTGTAATTTTGGACTTAGTTTTCAAACCGGGAGTCCCGTGCTAGTTCCATAAGTTTCACAACAAACATTGGTCCCTCCTGAGGTGTTTGAGGTGTTTCCTGAGCTGTCTCATGGATGTTGCATGATTTTGGCCTCCAATAGCCTATTTTCAAGCTTAAGTGTGAAAAAGTACATTTTTGGACTTAGTTTTCAAACCCGAAGTCCCGTGCTAGTTCCGTAAGTTTTCACAACTCACATTGGTCCCCCCCGAGGTGTTTGAGGTGTTCCCCGGGCCGTCTCATGGCTGTTGCATGATTTTGGCATCCGGTGGCCTATTTTCAAGCTTAAGTGTGAAAAAGTGCCTTTTTCGACTTAGTTTTCAAACTGGGAGTCCCGTGCTAGTTCCATGCCTACATGTTGGAATAGTTTTTGCCTTAGTTTTCGACTTAGTTTCATGCCTACATGTTGGAATAGTGCAAATTTCCAACTAATTTCCTAATTGGGAGCCACGTGCATATTTCAGTGTTTGTGATGTTTCTCGGGCTTTTACATGCATAGTTCACTATCTTAGTTGAAGAAGAAATTTCTACTAAATTAACATAGAAACATAATACACTAACCAAGAAGCTTGTCCATCAAAATCTGAACCTTCCCCACTCTCAAAATTTCCCGTGATACCTTTTTGCCTCAAACACTCTATAATACTTTGTATCTTCTTGCTTTATTTCTTCTCTGACTTTTCAAACCTTGCAATTTATTCATTTTGTTGTGCTATTTGTAGCTCGAGGCGTTGAACATAGTCACTATTTTCAGCAGGTGCAACAGTTGTATTCATAGAAGAAGAAGGCCTCATGCCGAGTCCTTTCACATAACCTAGCCTTGGCTGAAGCACCTTAACTGACAACTCCTCTAGGGTCAAGGGGATCGCACTAGTCTGCGGGAGGTGTTCTGCTTGCGTCTGTATCATGTTGTCCTATTAATTTGAAATAAATCAAACAAGTATTAGTTATTCTACCCTACATAGCAAAATAAATAATATTATCAAAATTGAAAGGCATTGCCTTGTACATATATAATTAACTTGGCTCTCCGATGAAATCCATTCATGCGTGTCCGAATTGTAGTGGATGGACTTGTAAAATTCTGCTAAATCGGGCACTTTGCCATTTGCAATTATCTGCTTCATTTGTTTGTCAATGTTAATTCAATGATTTAAATAACAAAGCCTACTAATCCAATAAAATAAATTAGTAGAACGCACCGAGCTGTGTACCCTGACCGGGATTGATTTTGATCCACATCAATGTTTTGTTTTCATTTGCATCCTATTATTCACATTAGCTAGTGATTGTTCCTACACAATTGAAACACCAATACAAACAAGAAAAGATAACATTAGTAAGAAAAAACTTAATTTTTGACAATTAACATACATAAAACAATTTACCTTGAATTTTTTACTATCCACTTGTCAATTAGAGATGTCCACTGATTAAGAGTAACTCTTGCAAGTGGGTGGCTTCTCACGTAATCCTCCCTTCTTGCATCCTTAAGTTGCTTGTATTGTTTGTGCAACTTATAGGTGAAACGACTCAATCGTCGACCAAACTGTGTGTCTAAAGCCTTTGCTACATCAGTCCGATTGCCTTGTAGATCAAACTGATCCTGCAAAATGAAAAAAAAATTAAAAATTACAAAGAAACAAAGCCTAAACATGAAAAGAGTTTGTCAATAATTACTGCTAAGCGTTGGATCATCGGCTCCTTATCAATAACATTCTCCTTCTTCCACCTACGAACGCTCAGGTCTGGTAACTGCGTTCGAACCTCTATACCAATCTTGGAGGCCTTGTCTCCTACTGGTGCACGAAACTGTTCAGGTACAGGAACTAACATCTTCCCATCCTTCTCGACAATGCGATAGGCTTGTATGCCGCGTGTCGAGCCACGACCACGTCTGTCATGTGATGCTGTAAGGATATAATATTGATTGAGTCAGTAAGTAAACAAATGCAAGTTAAACCTTAAAAACAACTTTGCAAACTTACCAACGATGCTAAATGCAGTCACCTCATCCTCAGGTTGCACATTATGAGATGGTAAGGGTTGGGTACCGACCTCCTCACTTGGGGGATCCATCATTTCCTCTGGGGTGGGAGTTAATGGCCTTAAATGAGACCGTAAACGAAGTCCTAGTGCCATCTATTGTTCCTAAAAGAACATAATCAAGCAGTGAAAACGATATTTAAAACAGTTAAAATATATTTTAAAAGAGATATGATGTGTAAGATATGTGAAGAAGAAATGTAAATAGTAAAAGACATGTTCACACACAAATATAAAATAATGTGTATAATACCTCGCGGTCAAAGGAACCCAATGACTCATCATCATTGTCATCCTCACTCTCTGAAGGATTATACTCAACATCATCATTTACCTCAACCCTAATTCCCTTTTTCCCTTGCAGTTGCACATTTGGGCTGAACTGCACTCCCTAAAGAATTTGTAATATTCTTCACTCTAAGATTGTTCATTACCACATAGTTCTCCTTGATTCGCTTATTTCTTTGTTTCTTGTATTCTGTTAGCTTCTTAGTTCTCAAATCACCTGGTTTCAGCCATTGTTTTTTGCCTCGGACCATTTTCTGCAACTATATAACATAATTCAACTTTAATTGAAAAATATAGACAATGTCATCATGTACCATTACATAAAAGAAGAAAAAGAAAGCAACATAAACATATAAAATAAAAATTACATTAATTAATAACATCTGTTTGAAAATAAAGTGATATACTAAAAATTACATATCATAATCCATACCAGGATCCATATCAACATCAGGAATGTTATGTTCTTCATCTCCTTCATCATCTCTATTCTCTTCCATTATCGCATCTGATGACCCTACTTCCGAAATAACATTGAATTCAACATCATCCCTACAGTATCGAACAATTGGGTCAATGTCAATTGGAACAACATCAGTAATGTTTTCTTGTTGGAACACATCATTATTTTCTAAAGGATCCAATAATTCTCCATCACTAGTGTCTGGAACATCAAAGACACCCCTATGTTGCACCCTTTGTATGACATTCCAAGGTTCACCCAATTTGGTATCATTCAGATATAAGACTTGCCTAGCTTGACTAGGTAGGATAAATGGGTCAGATTGGTACCATCGACTTGTGACGTCAATGCTTGTGCAATATGTATCAAATCGTATTGTTCTATTTCTACCAGTGCTACCGGTGTTGTACCATTCACACTGGAACAAAACAACCTTTTTACCACATATGTAGTCAAATTCCAAAACCTTGCACAAGTGACCGTAGAAGTCATGCAATTTTCCTTCATGATCCCCGTGTGTAAGCACACCACTATTCTGACTCATACGATGGTTGTCTAGATCTCGAGTATGGAACCGGCTGCTATTGATTATGCAACCTAAGTACTCTTTCACTAGCAAATTAGGACCATTTGCTAATGACCACAATTCATCAATTGCCTCTAATGACTCTTCCATTCTCAATCTATTTATCTACAATTACATTTAACAAACAATAAGTAAATAATTTATGAATGACGACATTTTGTAAAAATTTTATTTTGTTCAAGTTATAAATGTCGAAAAATTATAAATGTTTTACCCTCTCTTTGAACCACTTGGGAAATTATTGTCGTTGTATGTGGGTTATGTCATGTCCAGCTTAAGTTTGTAATAGATTTTTGTGTTCCCTACTCAAAAAAAAAAAAAAAAAAAAGTGATTACTACGTAGTCCCGCAAATAAAAAAGCTAAGCATAAACATAATTCAATGAAAAACATACTCCAAATACTTTTCAATCTCTGGGCTATTGTACAACACAAACCAATGAGCAATATCACGAATTTCTTGAGACATTTCAGCATCTCGTGTGATTAGACCAATTGGACGTGCAGTTTCTGTGAATACTATCAACCCTTGTTGACGTTCACCGCGATCTTCATTCCGTTCTGGTCGATTATGCACGGTTTCAATCCCATCAACATACATTGAACAAAAAGTAATGCGCTCTTTGACAATGTAAGCTTGGCAATTGAACCTTCTAGTTGAGCTCGGTTGGTCACATATTTTTTTAATGTTCCAAGAAACCTTCAAGAGAGAACGAATTAGGAGTATAATGCAACACCCTTACGCAAATCTCATTTACAAGTATAAGTGTAAAAAATACCTTTTAATTGGGTACATCCATCGATATTGTACGGGTCCTCCAAGAATAGCCTCACAAGACAAATGAACAGCCAAGTGGATCATCACATTGAAGAAAGCTGAAGGAAAGATCTTTTCAAGCTTGCATAAAATGTGTATTATACATTCCTCTAATTTCTCCAGTTCGCTCCGCCTTAGTGTCCTAGAGCATAGGTCTTGGAAGAAATTGGTTAACTCAAAAAGTGTTGTGCTAATTTCTTTATCCACGTAACTACACATTCCAATGGGAAGAATTCTTTGTATCAGTACATGGCAGTCGTGGCTTTTTAGGCCTGTTAGTCTACCATTTCTTGCATTCACTGATTTGGATATGTTTGCCGCATACCCATCTGGATACTTGACAATTTTTAAAAATTCAAAGAAACCCTCCCTCTCTGCAGGTGTCAATGAAAAGATTGCTCGAGGCTTGACATATGATCCATCGGGTCGTTGTGTTAGCCATAGCTCTTTCCTTATACCCATATCTTCCAAGTCTAACCGTGCCTTGTCTGTGTCCTTGTTCTTTCCATCAATGCCTAACATAGTTCCGAAAACATTTTCACTAAAATTTTTCTCCACATGCATGACATCAATGTTGTGTCGAAGTTTTCACTTCTTCCAATAGGATAATTCATACAAGATGCTTACCTTTGTCCAATTAGGTGCTTGACGGGGCCTTTTTCTATTACTTGGATGCTTTCCATATATGACACCTGTCATGTTGTCCAACTGGTCTTGTATCTTTTCCGCCGACAATTCAAAGATCTCTTTCGTTTCTCAATCTTACCATTGTAAGCCCTACTCTTTCGCCTTTCTGGGTGGTCCTCAGGCAAGTAACATCGATGGTTAGTGTACCCCGTCTTACTTCTCAGAGATTCAAAATACGGTTCATCATTGCAAGTGTAACAAGAATAATGACCCTTTGTTCTCCACTCAAATATGTCACCAAATGCAGGCCAATCATGTATTGTCCACAACAAAGCTGCATGCATTCGAAAAGTCTCATTGGTGGAGGCATCGTAAGTCAATGCACCATTTGTCCATAAATCATTCAACTCATCCACCAATGGTCACATGTAGACGTCAATATCAATCCCTGGCTGCTATTCTCCAGGAATAAGTAATGACATCAAAGAAAATGGATCCTTCATAACCAACCAAGGTGGCAAGTTGTATGGAATGAGTATGACGGGCCACAAACTATAAAAGTTGTTCATGTTCCCAAAAGGGTTAAACCCACCAACGGCCAACCCTAGCCTTACATTTTGAGGCTCCAAGGCAAACTTGGGATGTTGTGCATCAAATTCCTTCCACTCATCACTATCAGCGGGATGCCTCAATATCTCGTCGTCCACTCGTTTGTCTTTGTACCATCTCATGTCCTCAACCCTCTTCTTTGACATGTACAATCTTTTCAACCTTGGTGTCAAAGGAAAGTACCGCAATACTTTATGAGGGATCTTCTTACCCCTTCCACGATTGATCTTGTATCTAGATGTCTTACAAGTCGGACATTTATCTAGTGTTGCATTCTCCTTCCAAAATAATGTACAATCATTTATGCAAGCATGAATGAGCTCATATGACAAGCCCAAGTCATGTAGTATTTTCTTAGCTTCATAAGTTGACTTTGGAACCAAATTTTCTTTCGGTAAAAGTCTACTTAAAAACTCTAGCATCATATCAACCGACTTATTGCTCCAATGATTTGTTACCTTCATATTAAGCACCTCAATCACAAACTTCAACAAAGTATAATTTGTACAATTTGGGAACAGCTCACGCTTGGCATCAGTCAACAATTGATCAAAAGTTCTCACTTCCTCCCCTTGGGTTATATCAGTCAATTCCCCTCTTATTCGATCTTCCACTAAGGCTTCAATACCACCTACAATTTCATCACCATCAAGTCGCATTTCATCATCATGGTAAGCCTCGTTTGAAACACGGGGTTCCCCGTGCTGGTGCCATATAGTGTAAGTTTGCATAATCCTATATTGGAGCAAATGAATTTCCACATTTTGAAGATTTTGTCTACAAACATTCACACACTTTATACATGGGCACAACAGATTACCATTCTAGTCTATAACCTCCATTGCAAATTGAAGAAATAACTTGACCCCATCATTATATGTTTACTCATCCTTCCATCAGTCGTCCTACCTAGGGCAATCCAACTTTTATCCATGTCTGATCACAAATGAAAGATTATGAACAATATAGTATAATGTAGACTTGTCTATTTATGAACTAATTAAATTGAAAAATTCAATAAGAACTTCACCAAATATATGTCCAGATCTTTAATGAAGATTCTTATACAAGTTCTAATGTTATATGCAAGTAAGGAATAAAAACTAACAAAAATGGTCATTATTGATTTTAACATTCTAACACTACCATTCTAACACCATTCCTACTGCAATACAAAAGCAAAATACTCCACCATTATAACACCAAAATACTCCACCAGCAGAACTCCCACACTGAAGGTTACTAATGTTGCACCTACTAACCTAGGCCCCTTCTAACCAAAACAGAAATCCCACAAAAACAAAACCAAAAATGACAGCCACTTCTGAACATAACATTCTAACAAAAGTTCTTAGTTATACCTCATGTGATATTTAATTATAACTTCTTCTTCTTTTTTTAAGTTACAATCCTTATAGTATTGAGTTATGTTATTTGTTATAATCAAATTTACAAATGACATAATTTCCATATGATATATATCCTCCTTTTATAAGTAATGATTAAGAGTATGACTAATATGCCTATCTTCATACAAAGCCATCTTACCTAAAATTAATTAGGGCAAAATATTTATTTTATGGCATTTGACATTAAATTATGTGGACTTATCTTTAGAGGGGCGTGTACATGAATAATTCCTTCCTCATGATGAATAATCCCTTCCTCATGGTGACGATCCCATGATTTCAACCATGATTATATAATTCCCTTCCTCATGGCGATCCCACGATTTAAACCATAATTATATAATTATGTTACCACTTGTTGAATTGAGTTCTACAATCTTGCTTCAAACCATTTGGTGTTAGACATACGACTTCACTTCATCTTTAATAATATTTGACATTGCAACACATTTTGATTTTCAATACAAGCACTTCGCAAGCAATGTGGGTATAAAATAAACATCAAACACCAGTCACAAGAATTATGCAAAATGGTTCAAACCATTCATAGTTGATAAAAAAATGCAACATCAAACACTACTAAAAACATACTAGCTAGTCCAAGAGCATACTTGATACTACCTAAACATAACATTACTACTACTACTACTACAGAGACCAAAGAGGCATGGCCTCTAATACATGTAATGAACCGCCACTGTCAAAAGGCCTAAAATATGCAGCCTATATATATGCAGCAGATGGGATTGAAATTGAAGTCAAAATGCTGAGTGGGATTGAAGAATAGTTGTATGGAAAAAGAAGCAACAATAGAAAAATAGTAGGTTGTATATATATATTTTATATGTAAAAAAATCTGCAACTAGTGAGAGGGAAACTGAGGAATGAAAGGTGGGGATCAACCGAAAAAGAAAAAATTGAGAAGTGGTGAAATCGACTGCTAAAGTTATATATATATACATATATATTTTATATGTATACAGAGCATATACAAAGCATATTTTATATGTATACAGAGCATATTTTATATGTATATAGAGCATATACATCAAACAAAGAAAATATTAGACAAAGGGAGCATCGAGAGAGAGAGAGACTAACAGCGGTGGTGGTTCTCCGATCGGCACAGCAGCGGCGGTGAGGAAAGGAGGGGCTAACGATCAGCAGCAAGGGAAGGAGTAACCAACGGCGGCAGTGAGGAAAGGCTGTCGGCGGTGAGTCGATGAAATGGTAGCAGCGGCGGTGAGTTGTTGAAATGGTAGCAGCGGCGGTGAGGGAACTCTATGTGTGAATGAGTATAAAGTGTGTGTGTGTGTGTGTGAAATAGGTTTGATGGAGAAATTATTGTGTGTGTTTGAGAAGAAGAAGAACCGATTGCGCCAAAACATTTTTATTTCCCCTCTAAAATATTTAGTGACTAAATTATTTATTGGTGACAAAATTATTTCTTCACCAAAGATAAAAATATTAGCCACAAAAATAGTTTTGTCACTAAATGATATTAAAATATTAAAAATTATTAGTGACAAAAATATATATTCGTCATTAATAATTTTATAATTGGTGACCAATTTTTTCGTCACCAAAAGTCTCAATTTTGGCACCCTCCGAAAAATTTAGCGGGAAAATATTTGGTGACAAAAAAAATATAAATAATGACGAAAAATAATTTTGTCACCTAATTTTTTTATTATGATTTAGATTGGTGACGAAATTTTATTTGTCTCTAAAAATGGTACATTTGGAGACGAAAAATTATTTTTGTCATTAAAATATACGTATTTCGCGACAAAAAAAATTTTCGTCATTAGTTTTCATCTCTAAAGACTATTTTTGTTGTAGTGAGCCCACTTTGCCCATAATCTCCCCCTCTACAAAACTTGAGTGCCCCTTGGGGCCTACCCCAAGTTCCAAACCCAAGCCTTCTAAACCCATACAAAGTTTGTCTACCAAACCAATGTGGGACAACCCTTAACGCAAACCTTCATGAAATTTCACCAAAAAACATCATTTCCATGGAGCTCACTTTGGCTTCAATTTCTCATTCACCCGATAATGGTTTTGAGCAACCAAATATACTACGTGAATCATAACGCGGCATGGACCACGTTACCACTTTGAACCACCAACTTTGGCGCATGGGTCCCACCTAAAAAATAGACCAAAGTTAAGAAAAAAAATTGTTTTTTCCAAAACCATTTCTTACAATCCCCCACATGAATGGAATTTGATGACAACGGAAATGCAACAATATGCAGAATTTGTCGAAAGAGTATAAATCAAAAAATATCTTGCATCAGGATAGGTAGCTTTCGGCCTTGAACCTTCCCTAGTGATAACCTATCGGACTTCCTAGCTAACCAATGGATGCGATGCCTTGAATTGTTCAGCAGTTTGTATAAGCCAAGACAATAGATTTCACACAAAATATCTTCACACAAAATATCATAGTTCTCACGGTTGTGTTCATTTTGGCCTTGAACGCTCCTGGTTGTTCATGAGTGCTTCTAAAGAATTTTGCCTCTTCATTCTCATAGAACCGGCCCTAGTTCGACACTCATATAGGTGATTCTTATTGTGAGTATCTCCTTATACTTTTCTTGATTTTTATGCCTAAATCAAGATATAAGTAATCATTAAAAACAAAGCTTATCCTTAAACTCCTGCATACAACACATGTTGCAGATATCACTCTCACCATAGGAATGGGTAGGGAATTTTAACCCCTTGGTGATTTCTGGCGAGCCACATATAACTTAGTTGTCCCTTTGAACTTAGTTCTTGGGATCTCCAGTCATATAAGTAGGGTTACCATTATCATGACTCTTATGTAATAGGCTTTAATCTCATCCCCTTTAATGAACTATACACTTGCTCTTTAGTCAAACCTTTTGTTAACGGATCTGCAATATTCTCTTTAGATTTTATATAATCTATTGAGATTATTCTATTTGAGAGCAATTGCCTTACGGTATTATGTCGACGACGAATATGTCGTGACTTACCATTATACATATGACTCTGTGCCCTGCCTATTGCAAATTGACTATCACAATAAATGCAAATAGCTGGCACAGGTTTTGGCCACATTGGAATGTCTTCAGAGAAGTGGCGAAGCCATTATGCTTCTTCACCTGCTTTGTCTAAAGCGATGAACTCAGATTCTATTGTGGATCGTGCGATGCATGTTTGTTTTGTGGATTTCCAAGAAACAACAATGCCTCCCAGAGTAAAGACATATCCACTAGTGGATTTTGAATCTTTAGTATCCGATATCCAATTGACATGACAATAACCTTCTAGTACTGCAGGATATCGAGTAAAGTTCAAACCATAATCACGGGTAAATCTTAGATATCTAAGAACCTGAATGATTTCTTTCCAATTGTCTTCTTCGGGGTTACTAGTTTACCTACTCAATTTACTAAGAGCATAAGCTATATTAGGACGAGTACAATTCATTAGGTACATTAGGCTTCCAATGATTTAGGAGTATTTTAACTGAGACACCGCATCACCTTTATTTTTCGATAAATAAAGACTAATGTCCACAAGTGTTGTAGCTACATTCATATCATCCTTGATAAATTTACCAAGAATTTTCTCAATATAATGAGATTGAGATAATTCATACCCATCAGATGTTTTAGTAATTTTCATTCCTAATATAATATCTGCAACCCCTATATCTTTCATATCAAATCTTTTGTTTAGCATTTGCTTGGTTGATTTGATCATGTTTTAACTGCTTCCAATGATAAGCATGTCATCCACATAAAGACAAACGATGACATAACCTTTGTCAGTGTTTTTAACATAGACGCACTTGTCACCTTCGTTTATCTTAAACCCATTAGTAAGCAGAGCATGATCAAATTTTTCATGCCATTGCTTAGAAGCTTGTTTTAATCCATAAAGAAATTTTACAAGCCGATAAACTTTCTTTTCTTGCCCTGGCACTACAACCCCTTCAGGTTGCTCCATATAAATCTCTTCATTTAGATCACTGTTTAAGAAAGCTGTCTTAACATCCATTTGATGTATTTCTAAATAATACAACGCTGCTATAGCAATAAGCATGCGAATGGATGTTATTCTTGTCACAAGGGAATATGTGTCAAAATAGTCCAGACCTTCCTTTTGTCTGTAACCTTTTACCACAAGTCTTACTTTATACTTGTCTATTGAACCATCTGCTTTCATTTTTCTCTTGAATATCCATTTATATCCAAAAAGTTTAGAACAAGGTGGAAGATCCACCAATTCCCAAGTATGATTTTGCATAATGGATTCAATTTTATTATTAACAACCTCTTTCCACAAAGGTGTTTCAAGACCTGTCGTTGCTTCCTTAAAGCTTTGAGGTTCATTTTCTAACAGGTATGTCAGAAAATCTGGACCAAAGGATTTTGATGTTCTCGCTCTCTTACTTCGTCTTGGTTCATCATTAGTTAAATCCTGTTGATCGAAACCATTACTAACCTCTTATGTTTGATTGTCATTAGTCTCTTGACTTTATGTACAATCATAAGTTCTTTTATGTGAACTTAATTCTTGTGCTTTCTTGTAAGGAAAAACATGTTCAAAAAACACAGCATTCCTTGACTCTATAATAGTGTTCACATTTATATCAGGTATTTCTGATTTATAAGTCAGAAACCGATATGTATTACTATTCTGAGCATAACCAATAAACACACAATCCATTATTTTTAGTCCTATCTTAGTCTTTTTCAGAACAGGAAATTCTACCTTTGCCAAACAACCCCCATACTTTTAAGTATTTGTAGAAAGGTGATCGACCTTTTCACAATTCATAAGGAGTGCTGTTAGTTTTCTTGTGGGATATTCTGTTAAGAACATAGTTAGCAGACAATATTGCTTCCCCCCACAAGTTCTGCGGTGAGCTTTAACTTAGTAACATGGCATTTATCATTTCTTTAGGGGTTCTATTCTTTCTTTCAGCAATCCCATTTTCCTGTGGAGAATAGGGTGCTGTAGTTTGGTGAATAATGCCATGTTGTGCACAAAATTCATTTAAAGGTGCATCATATTCACCACCCCTATCACTTCTAGCCATTTTAATGGTTTTCCCAAGTTGATTTTCAACTTCAATTTTGTAGAGTTTAAACATTTCTAAGGCTTCATCTTTACTTCCAAGTAAGTATACATAACAATATCTTTTGCAATCATCGATAAATGTTATGAAATACTTTTTGCCTCCTCTAGTTTGAACAAATTTAAGATCACATACATCTGTATGAATTAATTATAGAGGTTCGGTTTTTCTTTCAACTGATTTAAATGGTTAGTTTTATTTCTACACAAATCTCACATTTGTGATTAGGATCAATTTCAAACTTTGATATATACTCCAAACCAATTAGTCTACGCAAAGTATCAAAATTTTCATGTCCTAATCTACCATGCCATAAATTTGACTCAAGAATATAAGCAAAAGATGTGTTATTCTTATTAACAGAAAGTTTTGGTACAACCGTCATTACATTTAACTTAAAGAGACCATCGCTCATGTATCCCTTATTAACATACATGCCACTCTTTGTTAATACAAATTTATCAGACTCAAAAACAAGCCTAAAACCATTTTTACTTAACAAAGAACCAGAAACTAAATTCTTTCGGATGTCTGGTACATGCAGTACGTTGTTGAGGGTTAGTTCTTTCCCCGATGTCATCTTCAAGATCACTTTCCCTTGTCCAGCCACAACAGAAGTAGATGAATTTCCCATGAATAGTTACTCACCATTTGCAGCCTCATTATAAGTAGTGAACATCTTCTTGTCCGCATAAATGTGTCGAGTTGCCCTAATGTCAACCCACCATTCCTTGGGATTTCCAACCAAATTAGCCTCAAACACCGCAACAAAGAGATTGATGTCATTCACCCCGTTAGAGATGTATTCAACTTCTGTCACTTTGGCTTGATTGGTAGTCTTCTTGCTTGTACTTTCGCGATCATTCTTAGGGTAGCGGCAATCAGAGGCTTGATGTCCGGTCTTGCCACAATTATAACATTTACCTTTGAACTTTTTATTGCCATTGTTGTCACCTTGTTTAGGACCATCTCCAGCAAACTTCCTCTTTTTGTTTTGTGGTTTGGGCACATGTTCAACCACATTAGCCTTGGACTCAATGGGATTTTTACCATTCATCTTTTCAGTCTTACGGTTATCTTCCTCAATTCTTAGTCTTACAATCAATTCATCCATGGTCATCTCCTTGCGTTTATGTTTTAAATAATTTTTGAAATCTTTCCAAGTCGGTGGTAATTTTTTCACTAACGCAGCGACTTAGAAAGACTCGCTCAGAGACATACCCTCAACATGAATATCATGCAAAATTATTTGAAATTTTGAACTTGAGAAATTACCATTTGGGAGTCTACCATAACGAAGTCCATAAATTTACTGACAACAAATTTCTTTGTGCCGGCATCCTCTGTCTTGTATTTTTTTCTCCAAAGAATCCCACAAGTCTTTTGCTGTTTCAGAGGGCTGTAAACATTATACAGCATGTTGTCAAGGCCATTGAGGATGTAGTTTCTACACAGAAAATCAGAATGTTTCCAAGCGTCTACAGCGGCAACAACTTACCGATCACTTTCATCCTTTTTTAGTACTAGAGCCTCTTCACGGAGAAATCGGGTTAGATTTAAAGTTGTAAGATAGACCAGCATTTTCTACTACCATCTCTTAAACCCAGTGTCATTAAATTTTTCTGGTTTTTCTCCATGATTTATTGGAACTTGAATATGGTTCTAGATAAGGACTGGAGTCGTTGTAACAATCGGATTTGAAGTACTACTTTCAGCAGCCATAATATCTGATTACAAAAATCAAAAAAACCAAAACACAAATTAATTTTCTAGTTACTCAAACCAGAAAATAAATTATAACACAAAATAATTTTATTTTTCTAGTTACTAAAACCAGGAAAATAAAATACTACACAATAATTTTCTGTAACACTACTACACAAATTAATATTCTGAAATTGTTAATGACACCAGTATATTACTACTAGTTATCAAAGAAAATAAACAGTATATTACTACTATTTGTATTTTTCAACCAGAATATCACTTTGTAAAAGTACAGAAAATAAATACAATGAAGACACCAAAAAATAATCTGTCTTAAGATTGTTAGACAATCTTCACTGTATTATGAATAAATTCTGTTTGTGTACTCAACAACAAACAAAACACAGAAGAAATAAAGGAAATGAGAGAGATTATTTGATTACAAAAATCAAACCAGAATATAAAATAAAATAAAACAAAATAGATTTTTATTTTATTACAAAAACAAAATCAAAATCAAAATCTGATATAAATAAACAAATTGAAAATAAATTAAATACTTACCTTATTTATTTGTTGAACAAATTTTTGATCAAGTCCAGTGTTTAACACTATGTCCTTAAGACAGATTCGTCCTCTCCATGGTGCTTTCAAATTATGGACGTCTATCTCTCAGGATAAAATGATCAATAACGAATAATAGCAGCACTATAAATTATTCGCACAATGAACACACTTTGTGTTTATACTCTTTCTCACATGAAAATTAAATGCAGCAAAATACAGAGAGTAATTATAGAAGGAAAAACGAATTTTCTGAATGAAAAAACCAAATGAGGGACTTGTCTATTTATATGTGCAAATGTGGCTTTTCAAATTTGAATCCAACAGGTATGGTACCTGTTCAAACAGATACAAAACCTGTCTAGTTTGAATTGAACAGGTAAGGCACTGTTTTGAACAGATACAATCTGTTCGGTTTGAATTTTGAACAGATAACTGAATCTGTTCGGTTTCTTTTGGACAAATATAGACCTATTTGGGTGTAGGAATAATCTGGACACCATTTCGGAATTGTTTTCAAAATTTAAATTCAAAATAATTTTAGAAAAAATAAAAATCCAAAATGTTTTTGGCCCAAAAAGATAATCATTGGGCCGGACAAGCCCAACCAAATCTCATTCCACGCACCCAGCTTGGACAGATGGACAGATGGACGGCGCGCCTGTTTATTTTGGATCCAATGGGTCTAATCCACTTTGTCCATAACCTCGCCCTCTACAAAACTTGAGCGCTCCTTAGGGCCTACCCCAAATTCCAAACCCAAGCCTTATAAACCCACACAAAGTTTGTCTACCAAACCAATGTGGGACAACCTTTAACTCAAACCTTTATGAAATTTCACAAAAAAACACCATTTCCATGGAGCTCACTTTGGCTTCAATTTCTCATTCACCCGATAATGGTTTTGAGCAACCAAATATACTACGTGAATCACAATGCGACATAGAACGCGTTACCATTTTGACCCGCCAACTGTCCCACCTAAAAAATAGATCAAAGTTAAGGAAAAAATTTGTTTTTTCCAAAACCATTTCTTACAAATTTGGAGGTGCTATTGGTTCTCTTCTGGGTGATCTACCTTAAGCGAATTTGAAACACTTTTCAATGGCCTTATTTCCACTTCGTTTCTGTCTGAGTGTATTCATTATCAAGTGAATTGTGTGCCGAAGTAGCACGAGTGTCATCACTCCACATCATATTGAAACTGTAACATACATTGTGCGACGGATTGGTTCCCTGTCCTGTATTTGAGTGACTGCAACGATAGAAAATGCATAAATAAATGCTATTGATGTACTTGACAACCACATGATCACCATTAAAATCCACATATAACTCCTGCACTTCAAGGGTAATCCACTAATAATGAGCAACATTATTGTGCTCAGAGGTACAAAAAAACCTACCAGGTTGGCATAGATGTAAGATATATATGTTTCCAGATAATTATAGGCAACTACAGCTTCTCCTGCTTTGTATGAATTTTGGATGTCTGTGATTGAATCTTCTTTCCAAACTCCACCAGGTGGACTAATTCCTACTCAGAGAGCCATTGTTGCAAGAACAAATGCCACCACCGTTACTTTATCCCTTTTCTTCACCAGACAGTCACCATTATTGAGAATGCTTTGCGACTTATCCCCTTGTGTGGCTAATGATGTGGTGTGATCATGAAGAAATGAGGGTATTTGTGGATTACTTGCAGTTGCGGGAAATGGTATAGCTTGATCATGTTCAACAGCTTTCAAGCCCCAACTTCTTGGAGGCAGTTTTTAATATCACAATTTTGCACATCTCTTGGATTTTGTGCTAGAATATCCAATGCTATATACCCATTTGCATTTGTGGCATTTACATCTATGCCATTTGTAAGCAAATATTTTACAATCTGCAGCACATTAATTTGTAGTCATATTAGACGAAAAAAATTGGCATTAGGCTAGCATAACTGAGAGGGAAAACAATTTATGCATCTTGGACGAAAGCCATCCAGGTCATTACAATCCTATTTCCATCAGTAATTAATGTGGATGAAGTATACATTAGTTTCAGCTGGCTCATACAAATGTTAGTTCATACAATGCAAGATTGAGTGTGAAAGGGTGTGAAAGGTTTTTAAGCTATGCGATCACATTTTTTAGGGTTAAATTGGCATCACATTAATAGGTGGAAAAGTACATAAATTTGAATGATAGAATTACCCTTTACATTATGTTATGCTCTTGAAGACGTAGCAATTGATGTTGGGTAGACCAGTGAGCCTAGAATATGCCAAAGATGACAAAACTACAATACAAAAAAAAAAAAAAAGAATATACAACTCTCCCTGTTTGATTTAAATCATCTCCATTTCAATGTATAAGGTTATAAATGTTAAGTTAATTTGAATTTTAAAATCTCCTTTAAGTTATGTTTGAATCTTAGATTTAATTACAGTTTGGTGGAGGAGAAAAAAAAAAAAGGAATAAAAAAAAGTGACAAAAATTAGGCATTTATTTTTATCACTTTTCCCCCCTACAAGTCCCTACTCAAATAAAAGATCCAAATACATTCTTTCAATGTTATATATATATATATATATTAAATAAAGATATATTGATGTAATTATTTCACAACATTGATTCTTAAATGAAATTCTATTTCATTCATATGATAAAGAGGATACAAAATTCTATATTGATGTAATTAATATTTAACTAGTTAAAATATTGAATTGAAATCGCACAATTTGTTAAAAATAATCTTACTATATGATTTTTTTTTTTAGACAATATTTTATCAAATTAATTACACTAAAGAAAGGAAAATGATCTCTCTAGATTTTTATTTTTTGTAAGTAATGAAAAACTAGAAAGACAAAATATATATATACGTCGCTACAAGAAATAACGCTTTTAGCAACCAAATTTTTGGTCGCAAAAAGCTCAAATCTGGTCGCTAATAGTTTTTCGCGACCAAAAAAAGTTGGTCGCAATTTAGTCGTCAAAAGCCCGTCACATAAGGTTTTTGGCGACCAGAAGTGAAGTTGGTCACGGAAAGTTATCATTTGCGACCACATATTTTGGTTGCGAAAAGGATTTTAATTTGTCAAAAGTTGATCATTTTGCGACCAAAAATTTGGTCGCTAAAAGTTAACATTTGCGACTACCTATTTTGGTCGCTAAAAGGGTTTAAATTTGTTGAAAGTCCGAATTCGTGACTATTTATTTGGTCGCTAAAAGTCTATGCTTTAGTGACCACGTCCACGGTCACCAATAGTTATTCCTAGAACCTTCTCAAACACCTATTGTGACTAAAATTTTATTGGTAGCAAAAAGCTTTCAATTTCAAAAATTAATTTTTTAAATCTAATGCTATTTTTTTTTTAATACCTATAATACATTTGCAATTAATGCATAATTCATGTTCATCCAATCAATTTCAACATGCTAATCCATCAACAATCCAATCTAGAAACAAAAAACCATCGACTATAAAGTCAAAATAGTAGTTAATCTATCTAATTACGACCACTTGTCAACGTGAACATATTACACGTCCAAAATAACCATCCATTCGTTTAGTTTACAACGAATTTATATCAAAAACATATTTACCAAAACCATGAAAGATTTCAAAAACCATTAATATCCAAGTGCGTGTCATATTTGTCCAATGCGAAATATATCAAAAACTCCACGTATAAGCACAACTTAGAATTAATGCACCGGCAAACTCAGGTCCATAAACACACATGACTACACCTCTAGCTACCTGCAATAAAAAATTAAAAAAAGAAGAAAGCGTTGTTAATAATAATATTTTTTTCATACATTTCTATTTAATTTTGTAAAAATCTGTGGGTCTAATTCCACTCCCAAAACTAGCAATCACATACAGCCTTACTGTCTAGTTCAAAAAAATAAAATAAATAGGGAATTAATCTAACTAGAGAATGATTCATTAATGGTGACAACTATCATCAAAGTTTTTCAAAAACAATTATTAATTTTCATGATAGGAAACATGTAGAAATATTCAAATGAGTCACAAGCAACTTAAAAAGTTAGAAGGCGTTTTTCCCAATGTCAATTCTAATTGGAGTTCCTATACTTAGGATTGGATTCTTATAGTTATTTCCTAGTAGAACTAGGATTTCCCTACCATTATAAATTTGGTTATGATCCTCTTGACTAAGTAGAAATTAACTCAACTTACCAATTACATTCCCACTAAAATTAATCAACATTTGAAAAATATCAAACAAATTAAGCTTGCAAAAATGCATTAAGTGTGGGTATATATGTATGTATTCAGATCTTTATTAGTCTTATGATAATTGGATCAAACTATCACGGAGCAATGGTATGAAAAGGATAGAACGAGTTAAGCTTGCAAAAACGCATTCAAACCTTGTACTAGCAAGTGTGGGTACCATCTCCATATGAATTTAGCAATGTATCAAGGTTGTGGAAAGAAATAATCCCACTCGCCTCATCTAATCTTGCTTTAGTTAACTTCTATCTGATCAATTTTAGGATTGAAGTTGGGGATGGCAGGAGGATTCAATTTTGGGCAGATATGGTTCGACAATATAAGTTTGAAGGAGGAGTTCCCTAGGTTGTTTGGACTATCATATGAAAAAGAGGACTCATTTAGGCGTTATTATCAAAAGAGAGTACTTGACTCAAATTAAGGAGATCACAGATAAACCAATTGAAGAACAAGTTTTACATTGTTATCAAATTCGTGTTCTATGGAAGGGTACTTGACTCAAATTAAGGAGATAACAGATTGGTTAGCCCAAGCTTCTTCACCAATTAAGGATGAAGACTTTGTTCTACTCAGAGGCGCATCTAAAACAGCAAAAGCAGCAAAACAGAGGCGCATCTAAAACAAAAAAACATGGGCGCATCTAAAGCAATAAAACAGAGGCACAAACAAATATTCTAGTTTCACAATGGATTATTGTTCCTTCCTGAAGTGTTCCCTCTAGGAAGTGTAACATTTCCTATAACATTTATAGACCAAAGTCAAGTTCCCATTATACATGTGTGTATATATGCATATACCTAAATACATATATAGGGTAAATTATCAAACATATTAAACCCAAGGAACACACCAAGCAACAAAATGAGATAGTAATACATGACGAGAAAAATTGACCGAAGTAGCCTTTTCGTTGAGTATTAAGTTATTATTATTTTCATCCATTCTAGTAATCAGCACATATATTTTGTGTCTCACCCATACCACATAAAATAACAATGAGTAAAGAGCACAAAATAAAACCAATAAAACAGAGCAAAGCAAATCTACAACCTAGGTGAGAAGTGACAAAGAAGAAAATTTCATAACTTGATTACAAAATAGCGAAAGCAGCACTTAAGCAACGTATATAATTTGCCAATTGAACCCCCATTGTGCACAACCAAGTCAAGAAGAAAGGCATTACCTTGTTTTAAAATGTCTCAGCAAATAGTTCTTGAAAACTTCAGCCACATTACAAGATCATAGTTAAAGATACCGTCGAGGGAATATACACATGTCCTTTAGAATGATAGCATGAAAGTCACAATCTAGCCAAATAGTGAAATCCATAATAAATAAATAAATAAAATAAAAAATACAAAAATAAGGCATCAAGTTCACCTGTCATTTTTTTTTTTTCTTTTCTCAATTATTTAAGTACTTGTAGTGCAGTGGCCAATAAGTAACCTAATTATCCCTTGTATTATCCCTTGTAAGAATGTATGACTTGTAGTCATCATTTGTAGAATTTTGTCTACTAGGGCAAAAAATAGGGTATTATACAACCTCATGAGAAAAGGGACTTTAGCTAGGTATTGGCAGCATATCCACTCTTCGTCCAAGCAATCTATTAATGGCAAAACAACTATGTTTAATATTTTTATGCGTTTAATATTATTGTTACAGTAGAAAATTCCCACAATTACATTATTAATATATCTCACAATTTTATGAAACAAATACATTACTTATGTACCTAACCAGCAAGAGTGTAGCTCTATTTTCCATCAGAAAAATTTACTACAGAAAAAAGCTCCGTTTTTATTCCTCAAATCAACAACTTATTTGGACAAAGAAATTATATTTTTATTAAGTCAATGTTTTTCCCATTAGATCAACCAATCAATAATTTTTAATTACTCTTTCTTCATTCTTTGTAGTTGGAAGTCGATAACAATGCTAATCCCAATAATAATCCCATTCAATGGTGTATCTAAATTGGAAAAAACCAAATCAATGGGCAAAACCCAAATCAAACTGAGGAAAAAAAAAACAGATTTCATTGTTTGATTTTTTTGTAAGAAAAACCCAATTACAGATACGATTCACATATAAGATTCAAATAAACGTCTTCGAAACAAATGAAGGCTTAGAGGAGGGAGAAAAAAAAAAAAACCAGATTTTGGTTTTGTCCTCATTCGTTCATGGTGGGCATTAGACAAAACAACACATAAAAAAAATTCAAGAACTAAGCTTTTTGGTTACCTAATTGCAGATTCCGTTGGAAAATTGGTTTTATATAGGCTTATTTTGGGCCAACTTTGAGCCCAAAATTAAGTGGGCCCCAAACGTCTTTTGGGGTGGGTCCGAAAAGGTGACGTGTTCCTTGCCACATGGCAAGTCACACGGTGAAGACGGTTCGTTAAAACCATTTATGAGTGAATGGAAACTTGATGTCGTTTTCGGGTTCGTGGAATGGACATTTAAAGAAGTAAAATATGGGTTTCCTTGAAATGGTTATCCCACATTAAAACTTTAAGAGAGCTTTTGTTGGTATATAAGCTCTTGGTGTACTAACTTGGGTTGGGGCCCAAGGGGCACCCCAAGTTTGTAGAAGGCAGGAGTTATGGACAAATAGAACCTTGGCTGAAACCACCACACACGCGCACACCGCCGCCAACCGACTAGCCAAGCCGTGCCAAGTGTGGGTATCGATCAGGTCGGTTCTAATATTAATTTTTTGGACAAAATTTTATTTGAATTTTTCCAGAAATTCTTAATGAAATTAAATTCCAATTTTGAGCCAAAATTGAAATTAATTTTCTGTCCAAAATTTTACCACCTTCAGTCCGAAATTCCACACAAGTTCAAACTGTTTTACAATTATAAAACTGCTCAACAATTTCCAACAGCGGTTTCTGGTTGAATCTGCCTCCATATCTGTTTGAATTCAAACAGTATCTGTTCAAATTGAAAACTACACCTATTCACTTCCTTGGTACCTGTTCAGGTCAGATTGGTTGCCTATAAATACCAGCCTTATTCCAAAAGATTAGAGATCCAAAAAATTGACTGAAAATTTCATTTTGCTATCATATTTTTTCTCCTTTGCATTATTTATTCTTCATTCTAGTTTTAGAGAAAATTAAAGAGAGTATAAAATACAAGGTTCTAGTTCGCTGGACAAATTTGTTTGGAGTGCTACTACAAATTTATGAAGATCATTGTATCTTGGGAGATAGACACCACTTAACTGTAAACACCGTAGCAGGGCGAATCTGTCTTAAGGACAGAGTGTCACACACTCGACTTGGTCTTTAAATATTCATTCAGTTCGGTAAAATAATTTTGGTATGTTATTTATTTTATGTGTTTGATTTAGTTTCAATTTATTTTTTGTACACAGAAGATTGTTTAACAGATTCTTCACGAGCTTGGAGAGTATTTTGATCGATGTCTCAATATCGATTTGAAACCCCCTTGTGTAGAGGTGGTGTTGGGCGGAGGCGGCATTGAGAGGAGGTAGAGCTTCCGGATTTGGGCTTTTGGACGATTCGTTATCTTGTCTTGGTCTTCAATTTTGAATTTTGACTCCGACGATGCTTACATGGCAGCTCAAAATACTGATAGGGCTTTTGATTTTTCTATTGCTTTTGTTTTTGACTATAGAAAGAGGTGGCAACAATGGTGGAGCAAGGGTTGGGTGTCTCTCTCTATCTTCTATGTGCAAACCCTTGTTCCTTTTGATTAGAAGAATTCAAGAATCCCAAGAGTTGGGTGTCTCTCTCTGTCTATTTTGATTTTTTTTTTTTTTTAATATGTGTTTTGGTGTTTGGTCCCAGAGTTTTTTTTTTTTTTTTGGGGCACTATTATTTTTCGATCATAGATTTCACCACAAAAATTGCAAGATTCTAGAAGAGAAAAAAAAGAATTAATCAGTGTGTTTAGTTTCAATTTTCTGAATTTAGTTTTTTGAAAATTGAATTTTTTATTTTTCGTATTTTTTTCTTTTTAGTGAATATTTTTAAATTTTAAGATTTTTTTTTACTTTTTTGGATGTACCTTACTTAGATGTATCTAAATAGAAAAATATTTGTGAAAAAATATTTTAAAAAATTAATAAATACAAAAAAATACAAAAATTGTACTGAGTTTTTGTATTTTTTTTTTGTATTTTTTGGTATTTAGTGTATTTTTTAAAGATTTTTTCACAAATATTATAATTTTTAAGTGTATTTATGTTTGGTATGTCTAAGAATTAAAAAAATGCTTAAAATATTTAAAAAATTGTTGAAAACATTAAAATACAAAAAATAAAAAAGTAGAATTTTCTAAAAATTGTTTTTTGAAAACCAAAACCAAACAAGATGATACTATTTTCTAATAAATTTAAAATGGCAAAAATTTCCTTGATACTCATTTTCTAGCAACCTGTAAAATTATTTCACAAAAACAAAATATTGTTCCGTAGCCCCAAAAAACGATAATTAAAGTTACAAAATAAGAACAAAAAAAAAATTTAATTATAAAAAAAAGAAAGATAAATCAAGCACAAGAACATCTGATTTTTATTTTTTGAAGCAACAGAGTTGATTTAAGAAAATAAATTTATAATAGAGTCACCAATATTTTATCCTTCAAAAATATAGTAGAGGAATAGCAGATATCAGATTGTAATTCAACCTCAACAAAGGACAAAAAGAAAAGGGGTGAGGCATGTTGGCCCATTCAAACTCTGTAGCATAGCTCCATTACTAAATAGCTAACAAAAACCCCAAAATTATACAAAAAATTTACTAAAATTCTGCCATTTATCAGTTACAATACAAACATCATGTATGTAGGTATAGAAATATATATGTATATGGAGAGAAAACTAGAGGAGTTCATGTGAGAGAAAAGAAAACAAAACAAAACAAAACAAAATCAAAAGAACACTGACGACAATGCAAGTGGCGGAGGCAACCGGACTGATGGCAAAAGTAATTGAACTGGTGGCGTAGGGAGAACAGGGGACGAAGAAAATAGAGTGTAGAGAGTGCCAATCGGGAGGGTAGAGAGTGACGAAGTGAATAGCCGATGGGGAGGGTACAAAGGCAGAGAGGAACTATGGCTATTGGGAGAAAAAAGGAGAATGACAAAAGGATGAGAAGCTCACTAGGTTTTGGAAATGTTCAAAACGATGTAGTTTACTTAAAAAATAATCATTTTATTTTCTGCGACCACAATTCACTTGGTCACCAAAAGTTTAGAAATTCCGCCTAATTTTTTCGCTCTCCCGCCACTATACCTTCAACCAACAAAAGGTTCTATATTGGTTACCAAAGAGCTGTTGGTCGCTAAAACTTTGATCATCCGCAACTAAAATTTTTTTTGGTTGCAGAAAGTAAACTATTTGTGACCAACTCCGGGTGTGGTCGCAGAATGTAGTTGCCAAAAAGTTTTCAGATCCCACTTTTTTTTTCCCTCTCCCGCTATTACTTTCCGCGACCATATTTCTTTTTTTGGTCGCAAAAAATTACCTATTAGCTACCAAAATGTCGTTGGTCGCAAAAACACAACTCATAAGCGACCAAAAAAATATTAGTCGCAGAAAGTCAATCTGCGACCAACTCAAAAAAGGTGGTCATCAAAAGTGTTTTTTCTTATAGTGCGTTGTAGGGAAATTATTCCATACTCCTAAAATATTGTTCCTTTTCACTCACAAAATAGATCTACCATCACAATTTAGACATACCACTAGTTATTTTTTACAAGTCTAACACAAAAGTGATGAATCTTATCATTTATACTAATAATTATTACTTTACGTTGTGTTTAATTGAAAGATTTAGAAAGAGATTTGGAAGAAAAAAAAATGTATGAAATTATGTAAAATATATGTATATTGTATTTATATTTTATCTTTTTTTTTCTCTTTTTCTTTTTAAATCTCCTTTTAAAATTTTCAACTAAACACAACATTAGAACATTACCTACTAATACTCTAAGGCCCCGTTTGTTTTCAGAGATAAAATGGAGAGGATTGATAGTGAGGGGATTAATAGTGAGGGGATTGTTAGTGAAGGGATTAATTATCCCACATTGGAGGCTTCACAAAAAATAATAGAAAGTGGACGTCAAGCAACTCAGCTAACGCTGTTCAGTTCCTTTCTTCGAGTTATTGCCGTGACAATTAAAAATAAGGGACAAAATACCTACACCTCCCTTGAGATTTAACGAAATGATAGATTTTTCCTGAAATTTCAAAAATTACATCTCGTCCCATCACAATTAACGTCATTAACGGATATCATAAATTGATTAAAATGCCCTTTTGACAAATAAGGGCAAATTGCCTACACCCCCTTGAGGCTTAGCTAAATTACAGACTTTCTCCTAAGGTTTAGCTAAATTATAGATTCCCCTTGAGATTTAGATAAATTATCATTTTTAAATAAGTTATGAAATGCAAAATTAAAATAAAAAAATACTTGTCACACTACAAAAAATTAAAGTTTTAGAGACCAAAATTTAAGGACAAAATTATTTTTAGGGGACCAAATATTTTTGTTACGAAAAGCGTCATTATATTTTTAGCAACGAAAATTGAATATTAGTGATTAATTATTATCTTTTTGGTATCAATTTTTTGTCGCAAAAAATAAACCATTTTGAAACCAAATTATTTTGTCCCTAAAAGTCTATTTATTATTGATATTTTCAAAATTTTATCGCTAAAAGCCTTATTTTGACTTTTCAAGGCAACCTTTTTGCGACAATCCTCACGACGATAAAATTAGTCCCCAAATATCTTTTACAACAAAATTTTCAATTTCAAATATCAAAAAATTGGTCTCCAAAACTCTTATATGTTGTAGTGTCAGATGGTGAAAATATCATAAAATTAACAAATAATTAAATAAGTTAAAAACACAAAAAATGGCTTATCAAAAAATTCTTAGAATATGTTTGGTTTGATTTTTAGAAAAAAAAAAAATTTTAAAAATTAATTTGGTTAAGAAATTAAAAATAAAAAATAATTTTTATTTTTATATAATTTTATCTTTTGAGTGGTTAGAAATAATTTTTACAAATTAAATATATTTTTTCATATTTATTTTTATTAAATTAGTTGTTTTTTTAAAAAAAATTCTAAAAAAATTTTCTAAACAACAAATCAAACATGGTTCCAAAAACTTTTTTTTTTTTCCATCTAATGTAATTCTTTTGTAAATTTTGTTAATTTATCAAAGGGATTTCAGCATGAGCAATATTATCTATCAATTTATATTTTGGTGATGTCAGCTAACCATTCTTAACGTTTAGTTAACGGCAGGGGTTAAATTGTTATGCTAATATAGACTTCGGGGGGACGAGATGTAATTTCTAAAATCTCAAGGAAAAATCTGTAATTTAGCTAAATCTCAAGAGAGGTGTAGGTAATTTGCCCAAAATAAGTGTTGACTAGTTATTGAACCACGTTAGATACCCGCCACAACTGCACCAAGGTGACAGTAATGAAATTATGGGAGCTCGTGATTTGGTTTTGAACGGTTTAATTTGCGATTTGGATCCGTCTACATATGTGTGGTTTGGAAAAAATTGAACCCGCAACGTCCTGTAGTGCGAGTTGTGATTTGTGCGGATAGGGTTCATGAATGTGCTGACGGTTATGAGCGGTTTGCGGATTGGACTTTTTTCTTTTAAAATTTATTTTTAGACCTTTTTTCCCTATTTTGTAAATATTTATTTTGGACTCTTTTCCCCCCATTTTCTAAAGTGCTCAACATTAATAATTAATGAATTAAAACTTATAAAATTAAAAACACAACAAAATCAATTCCTAACACAAGCAAATCATTCAAAATCCTGAATTTTTAAATAAAATCATAAACTAACACAAGTACATCTTTCAAAATCCTAAACTAAATCATCAAAATCATTCACCACTCGACAATACAACTAATGCAAAATCATTCAAAATATGTAGGATAGAATGAATAAAATCAACAGTCCAGGTTAAAAAATAAAAAAATAATAAATAAAAATAAATAAATAAAATATTTTTTTTTTTTAAAAAGGTCTAAGTGCAGGCTGGTTCTTGCGAATGCGAATAAAACCCGCAACTTGCCCGCAACCCACAATAATGCCATATTTCAAATCACATCCACCCACATTGTGTTTGCGAAACTATCCATTTGTATGCGGATCGGTTCGGGTTGGGCAGGCTGGGCGGTTCGGATAACCCTATACCCAGCCCTAAGTAAAACCACCCCTAAACATTTTAAATAAGAAAAATGCTACATTTCTCAAATTTTTTTTGCAACGATGTTACATTTATAAAATTTAGTGTGGTTTGAATTATCTAAATTTGTTTATGTAGGTCATCTGATAGGTCGTTCGATAGGTTGTTCGAATGATATGGTGATGACTGTAGTAGATAAGGGTGAAGCCAGTCATCAAGCAATCGTCTGAGCAATCATTTGGGTTGTAATCTGGTTGGCACAAATTCGACCGACAATAAATTCGATGGATAAATTATTTCAATTTTTCCCCTCAAACTTCTCTCAATGATGTGACAAACAATTTAAAGAAAATTGGTTTGTTGGTATTGAAAATTGGGAGATGTAACATTGAAAAGTGTACTAAATTATAAAATAAACATAAAATAAATAAAAAAATTATTTAAGACTCTTCAAAAATTTATTAGTGATAAATTTTATAAATATTAATAATCAAACTCATAATTTTATTTTAAAATCTATAATTATTTTTTGAAAAGAGTACTAAATTATAATTTCCCCATTTACATATATGGTATGGGAATCTTACTACAAATTGGTATAATTACATTATGAAATTTCGTATCATAAATTAACGTAACAAAATGTTCAAAATTTTGTAATTCATATAACAAAAATTTATGATTTAATTGTGACATGTTTTATTATATCAATTGATGATAAGATTACATATTTTATGATTAATATTACAAAACTTTATAATGAAATTACGTTAATTTATAATGAAGTACATATTAATATATCATCTTAATATGTACCTCAAAAAAAATGGACACCATAGGATTTTCCATATGGTATATACCTTTTGAGAGCAATCATGCTGACGGAATTGGGGTGCCTGTTGTGCACCTAGCACAGTAAGCACTGTCGTGCAGTCTTATTGGCTTATTTTGGGGTCTGTTTTGATAATCTGAATTATTCACATTTTAGAGTACATTGAATAGAACATACTTATAAAAAATTAAGTTAATCGAATATCGTTAACCCTTTCATCCACTCACATTTGTATGCATTTTAATACTTTAAATCACAATGTCATTTATTTTTTAAGATACAAATGTGAGTGGATAAAAGGGTTAATGATATCCAATTAACTTAATTTTTTACAAGTATGTTCTACTCGATGTACTCTAAAATGTGAACGGTTCGGAGTATCAAAACGGATCCCAAAATAAGCCCATAAGATCACACAATAGTGTCTGCTGTGCTTGGTGCACAACAGGCACCCCAACTCCCATGTGGATAGGTTCACCTCAACCACCCCATATTATTCGCCAATTTTTTATCAATTAGCAACAACTAAAATAAAGAGAATTAGAGAGTAGAAAGTAAATAAATTTGCAATGGCCAGATAATAAATTAATCATTCATAACTTCAATTATGGTTGTACCTCAATTTGTTTATCGACGATGGCTAGATGTAGGGGTGTAAATCTAACCTGGCCCGGCCTGGCTTTGCCCATGTCAGACCTCGCGGGCTCCAGCCAAAATTTGGGCTGAGTCGGGCTGGGCCATGCGCCAAAAAAATTAGGCCCATGCCCAAGTCCAAGGGTATTCAAGCCTTGGGCGGGCCAGTGGGTCGAGCCTCGGGCTTGGGCGGGCCTAAACATTTTTTTTCTACCAAACTTTTATTATTTTCCACTAAAAAAAAAACACTGGGCCTCGAGCCAGGCTTTAAGTGGGCCTTAAGCGAGCCGTTGGCCGAGCCATCGGCGTCGGGCCAAGCTTCAAAATGATGGCCTAGGCTCCAGCCCAAGGGCTCGGGCCCAAACGAGCCAGGCCCACCCCGAGCCGCGGGCCATTTTTACACTCCTAGCTAGATGCAGTATGGTTTCCAATAACAGATTTAAAGCCTCCGTTTGGCAGAACTTGACGCATAGATGTAATATGATATCACCATGATCCACCGTAGTTCGAGCCGCTTAAGGCATTGCCTGAACCAACTCTCTCAAGACATCGACCTTTCCCTTCATCGCTGCAAGATGGAGAGGGTTCAAACCATCTCGATTGATAACCATGCACATCACGGGTCCAGCCAATAATAGTCCCATTCAAGTGCTGCTTCAAGGAGCCTCTCCTCTAGTTTCTCTATGCGTTTATTGTCTCTGAATTCTGGCAGGGGTTTTGACAACTTTTTAAAGTCCAAAATCGTCTAATAAGACAAAAGATGTATTATTCAGACCAATGTTTTGAAAACTAAATCGATGAGCGAACCGGAAAAGAGACTTGGTGGATGGGTCACCGATTTAACCGTTGAGTCAAAGCGATTGAACATAACGTCATAATTAATATTGTATAATTAAAAAAATATAATTATAAATTATAAATAAATAAAGATATATATAAATACTGAAATAAAAATAAAAATAAAAATTGTTACATAGTATTTATTGATAATGTTTAATAAAGTCAAAATTGATAAGAAAAAGTCACTTGTTTTAAAGAAATTAAATTTTTTTAACATTTCCTTCAAACAAATTGATTG
Source organism: Camellia granthamiana (assembly GCA_036172215.1). Lineage (NCBI taxonomy): Eukaryota > Viridiplantae > Streptophyta > Magnoliopsida > Ericales > Theaceae > Camellia > Camellia granthamiana. The sequence continues at coordinate 42,701,682 of CM069910.1, forward strand.
AATGCTAGATTTAATTTTGGAGGGAAAGGAAATTTTCAACTCTCCCTCCAATCAATATGATTCAAATAATTTGATTGAATCCCACATAGAATTTTGTAGGTACTCTTTAAAAAAATCTTTTCCTATAAATAGTAATAGACTTTCATAATCTCCTCAAATTTTCAATGAGACTTCTCCTCATAAGAGGAGACTCTTAAAGTAAGAGTTTTTAGTCAAAATTTTAAAATATATATATATATAAGAAAAAAAGAAAAGAAAAGAAAAGAAGAAGAAGATTAAAAAAAAAAAATTAAAAAGGTTAATGATTTTCCAATCGCCGGGTCGTTTAAAAACTGGTACCAAGTCACCAGTTTTCCCCATTGAACCAGCGGTTCTTTCGGTTTTGACAATCTAAACTGGTTTTCAGCCTAGTCTGGATTTTGGGGTTCTTCTGGATCGAAACTAGGCCCAGGTCCCGGTTTCACCTATAGCGATCCCGGTTTTGACCCGACCTTTGTTATATTCTGGACTCGGGTTTTGTGGTTTAATATTGTTATTCATGTCTTGTTTTCCCTCATTTATCTTTGGGTTTAAGTATTGGAATGTCTTGGGCATGTTCGAAGCAGGTTAGTTGCTAGTTGTTCAAGTTGTTGTTGTCCAGAAATTACTTCTTCGCTCGAGCGAGGCTTCTTGCGCTCGAGCGAACCTTGTGAAATTTGCTTCTTCGCTCGAGCGAGATTTGTGTGCTCTCAGTATTTTGCCCAAACGCAGAATTTCTGGAAAGGTTGAGGTCTTCGCTCGAGCGAGGTTTATTGCACTCGAGGGAGGGTGTGCATCTGTAAAACTTCTGAAGGTATGTATTCTGCGCTCAAGCAACGCTTCTTGCACTCTATAGCGATCCCAGTTTTGACCCGACCTTTGTTGTATTATGGACTCGGGTTTCGCGGTTTAATATTGTTATCCATATCTTGTTTTCCTCCTTTAACTCTTCAATTTGAGTTTTGGAACACGTTGGGCGTGTTTGGAACAGGTTGGTTGTTAGTTGGTCAAAATTATTGTTGTCCAGATTTTGGCTTTTTCGCTCGAGCGAGGCTTCTTGCGCTCGAGCGTGCCTTGTGAAATTTAGTTCTTCGCTCGAGCGAGGTTTCTTACGCTCGAGCGAGATTTGAGAGTCCTCAGGTTTCTTTTCCAGACGCAAAATTTGTGGGAAGGTGAAGTTCTTTGCTCGAGCGAGGCTTCTTGCGCTCGAGCGAGCGTGTACGTCTGTAAAACTTCTGAAGCTTTGCATTCTGCACTCTAGCAACTCTTCTTGTGCTCGAGCGAGGTCACTTGTTGTGTCTGGTCGCTCAAGCGACAACTCCTTCGCTCTAGCGAAGGTCACGTATATCAATTCCAGCAGAGGAGTTTTATATCACTTTTTGATTTTCCTTTTGCAAGAAACCCTAATCCGGCACCCTCTCTCTCTAGAACTCTCTCTCTCTCTCTGCAAATACTCCAATATCCAAGCATCTCTACCCTACTTCCTTTGAGAAAAAGGTGGAGCATCTTGTGGGCTTCCATTTCATCCGAACCAAACTTGGTTTTGTGCACTTTTGAGGTTCTTTTTCATCTCCTTTGAGCTTCTACACTTGAGGTAGGGATATTCTACACCTTGATATGGATTTTAACCTAGATATGTGTTGTTGTGTATACATGACGGGATTTGAGAGTGAATATGAGTAAACTAGGGTTTGGGTTCAAAATTTAAAAGAGGAGTTCTACATATTGATCTATAAAATGACTACGGGGCCTTGTGTATGAAGTTTCTCTAGTGCTAAAATGGTGGAATCTAGCCATTAGGTTAAATTTGAGGAAAATGGGGAGATTTGCCCTAATTTGAGTTAAATAATGAAATTGATTTGGGAAATATGAAATTGGGAGGGTGTATGAATGATTGGTGTAGTTGGATTTGATAAATCACTCACCTATGGAAAATTTGATAAATTATCTATTGATCGATTGTATATCTGTTTAGAAATATCAGTTTTGGACTATCGGTGGAGGATAGCTATGATTGTTGTAGAAACTGCATAAGGATTAGGTGAATTGAAACTAATCATTTGAATTACGTCACTGAATATGACGGTTTGATTAAACTATTGAATATGTGATTTGGATAGTCATTGTACATGACGATGCTTTTAAATACATTGTATATGTATCATTGTTTGGGAGAAGATAGGGGATGTACTCCATTGTGTGGGAGGAGACAGGGGATGGACTCCATTTAAAATTAAGTTGGCCAGAGTGTCCAAGATGAAAGTCCCGAAATCTTATATATATATATATAGGTGTCGATTCCCTCAGAAATGAATCTGTAAAATGGCAACATTGAAGTGTTGGATAATGGTTGTTATTGAATTATGAACAAATGAGTTGTAGTCTTATTCGGGTTGATTAGATAATAATGAACTAGAATCATGAATTGACTGGAAATGAATGAATGGAAATAGATTGAGATGTAAATATCAATACTGGATGGTCATGGAAAATATGTAAGTTGCTCACGAATGTTGAACATTTAACTGATACATATATCTTAGTTAAACTTCATAAATTGTGTTAGTATATCTCTACTGGGCGTTGGTTCACCCTACTTGGGAAACGATTTTTAGATACTGGTGACATGCCACCTCCAAGGACATAGCTTGGGAGGATTAGGGGCTGAAGACTTTATTTTTGTTATATTATGTTTAAATGTTCATTCAAGCCGAGGGCTTTACATGTATAGAGCTTAGGACTCTTTCTTTTGTTGTAACCAGGTGATATCTTGGAAAGGTGTAAGCCCTTAGGGCATTTATTTTGTTATCACCAACTTGTATTACATGTTGTAGATTCAGAATGAATGATTGTAAATGTATAATACATGTAATACCTTTTTGTAATATAAACTTTGATAAATGAAAGTATATCATTTTCATGCAATCGATGGATCTTATGAATGGATTATTTATATTGTGTTTTGAGGGCGTTACAACTTGGTATCAGAGCATACCGGGTTTGAATACTTTGGGTATGTGGGAAGTGGTTAGTACCATAATGGGTTTGTCTCCCTTATTAGAGACTTAAGTAAGGATGATGCGTGTTTATATGATAACATGCTTATGTGATTAAATGGGTATGGGATTTAGTTCCTAAGATGTTGATTGGGCCTATGGGTTTCTGGAAGTCCTATTAGAAAAGCAGTTGATCACTGCTGTTTCTAATTGGAACTTTAACAACGCCGCGGGACAGTCACTATCTAGGAAGGAAATTCGTATGTATTTATGTGATTATGTGCTTATGTGCAGTGAATAACAGTTGTCTATCATATTAGAACGTGAGTGAATTAGCTTCGGTACATTTGTAAATGTGCTAATCTCCTTGTTACCTTCATTAGGATGACAGGACGAGGTCATGGTGGTAGGCGTGGTAGGCATAGAAGACATGAGATGCCTATATCCGGCGTAGAAGGAAGGAGTTGGTCAGGCTAATGTGGCCGAACCAGTTGGTCAACAGGCCATGGGCGCCTTAGCCCGCGAAATAGCCAGAGCATTGAGGGAATCCATGGACATTCTTAGGGCTGAGAATCAAGTCCAGGCCCAAGTAGCTGAAACCGAGCCATCCTTTCTAAAGAGGGAGTTCTTTCGGTCGAATCCGGACGAGTTTTTAGGTGATCCCAAAGAACCACTGAAGGCTAATGAGTGGTTAGAACAGATGGTGAAGACGTTTGAGATGCTCGGCATCGAAGACGGAGGTTTGAGAGTGACCTTGGCATCCTTCCAGCTGAAGAGAGACGCGAGTCAGTGGTGGAATTATGCGCGGGGGCGCATTGGAGGAACTTGGGAAGCCTTTGTGGATGCCTTCCAGGACAAGTACTTACCTGCTACAGTAAGGGAGAAGTTGAGGGATCAATTCTCCAAGTTGGTGCAGTTGAATACACCAGTGGCTGAGTTTGAGGCCACCTTCACTAGTTTGTTGAGGTTTGCACCAGAGTTAGTGGCAATCGAGGACTGCCGATGTTTGGAGTTTGAAAAGAGGTTGAGAACCGGGCTTATGTTTAGAGTGGCCGGGTCTATGATTAGGGACTATGGGCGCCTTGTGGAGGATGCAGCCCATCTTGAGACTATTATGCATGCAGAAGAGAAGAGAATGAAGGGCTCCAGAAGGAGTCAGGATGGTCAGGGGGACAGTAAGAGGCAGAGGGGTTCTAACCTTCAGCAGTCCTAGAGAGCACATTCGAGGTCTACCTTTCCAGTGCCGAGTTTGGGTTCTGAAAAAGGTGGTCAGGGAGACATCACTTGTTTCAAATGTGGTCAGTTGGGCCACAAGTCTCCAGCTTGCCCACAGAGGAGAGGAAGGCAGTGAGCAGCTTCATCTTCGACTCGTTCTTAGGGCCAGAGTTAGGGTAGAGGCCAGTCGTTCACTTGTTATCAATGTGGGCAGGCGGGGCACTTGAAGAGGTTTTGTCCACAGTTGGGTAGCACACCTGGTGCATCTGGTTTGAGGCAGACACAGAGTCGCCAGCCAGCTCAGTCAACACAGGCCTCGAGGGCCAATCAAGGAGCCTCTTCGGCATAGTCAGTACAGCAGTCTTATGCTCCGAGGGGTGAGTAGGTAGATCAGAGACCTACGGGGCGTGTGTATGCTATTACAGCGCCAGATCTTGTACTTGTTCCATCAGTAGTGAGAGGTACCTTCCTGTTTTGCAATTCAGTTGCTAATGTGTTAATTAATACGGGTGCATCCCATTCCTTTATATCTTCTGCATTTGCATCGGTTTTGGGATTGGAGTTGGCACAGTTAGCATCTCCAATTTGTGTCGAGTCACCTATTAGTGGTGAGGTTATTCTAAAACAGGGGTGTCGGGGTTATGACATAGAGGTCACTGGTCTTCGATTACCTTTTGCATTTGTTTTGCTTGATATGACTAGCTTTGATGTTATTTTGGGTATGGATTAGTTATCGTCATACCGGGCTGTTATAGATTGCTACCGTCAGAGGGTTACTGTATGTACCTTGAGTGGTGATTGCTTTTATTTCTTGGGGGACCGGGTAGATAGAGTCCTATCACCGATATATGATCTGCGGGGGCGGAGTGAACTTAGTTGTCTTCTTGCTAGCTTTTTGAGTAGTGAGTGTGATGAGGCCCGAGTTGAGTTGCCAAGAATGGTTTATGAGTACTCGGATGTTTTTCTCAAGGATCTTATTAGTGTACCACCTCACCGGGAGATCGAGTTTTCTATTGGTCTAGTGCCTGCCACGGCACCGATTTCTATGGCACCATATCGATTTACGCCAGCTGAGTTGAGCAAGTTGAAGGTTCAACTCCAAGAATTACTAGATAAGGGTTTTATTCGCCCTAGTACTTCGCCTTGGGGAGCACCGACCCTCTTTGCTAAAAAGAAAGATGGAGCCTTGCGACTCTGTATTGATTACCGAAAGTTGAACCGGGTTACGGTTAAGAACAAGTATCCAATGCCACGTATAGATGACTTGTTTGATCAGTTGAAAGGGTCTCGTTGTTTCTCTAAGATAAACTTGAGATCAGGCTATCACCAATTGAGAGTAAGGGAGGAGGATACTCCGAAGACGGCATTCCATACACAGTATGGCCATTATGAGTTTCTTGTGATGCCTTTTGGGCTAACCAATGCCCCAGCTGTGTTTATGGACTTGATGAACCGAATCTTCCTAGAATTCTTAGACCATTTTGTGGTCGTCTTTGTGGACGATATCCTGATTTACTCACCCTCTGAGGAGAAGCATGAAAAACACTTGCGAGTGGTGCTTAAGTTGCTCAGAGCTCATAAACTGTATGCCAAGTTGAGGAAGTGTGAGTTCTGGCTAAAAAAGGTTAAGTTCTTAGGCCATGTAGTATCCAGAGAATGGGTAACTGTAGATTCATCCAAAATAGAGGTAGTGCAAGATTGGGCACAATCTAAGAATGCTTTCGAGATTTATAGTTTCTTAGGGTTGGCCTGGTATTACTGTCAGTTTGTGAAGGATTTCTCCAAATTAGCTTCGCCTTTGACTAGATTGACGAGGAAATGGGTCAAATTTGTGTGGAGTGAGACTTATAAAAAGTCGTTCCAAGAGCTTAAAGTTAGACTTACCACTGCTCCTGTCTTGATTATTCCAGAGAGGGGTTTGGGCTATTTAGTATATTGTGACGCCTCACGAGAAGGTTTAGGTTTTGTGTTGATACAAGAGGGGAAGGTAGTGGCCTATGGCTCACGGTAGTTAAAAACCCACGAGAGGAATTACCCTACCCACGATTTAGAGTTGGCAGCGGTGATTTTTGCCTTGAAGATTTGGAGGCACTATCTGTATGGTGAGAGATTTGAGGTGTTTTCCAATCATAAGAGTCTGAAATATCTGTTTACACAGAAAGACTTGAATTTGAGGCAGAGAATGTGGATGGAATTCATAGAAGATTATGATTTTGAATTGCATTACCATCCGGGGAAGGCCAACGTTGTGGCCAACGCTCTGAGTAGGAAGTCTGTTATTAGTATAGGTTGTATTGCCATCCGGGAATGAGAGATGTTGGGTACTCTTTAGGAGTTTGACTTGCATTTTGGCAAATCCGTTGAATCTGCAACCTTGTTTTCTGTAGTTGCACAACCTACACTTTTGAACCAAGTGTTAGAGGTGCAGAAGGGAAACCTTGAAGTAGAATCCCTCCGAGAGAAGATCTCCAGTGGGAAGGTAGAGAAGGGCTTGACTGTGTATCCCAACCTGAGTATGAGACACCGTGACCGCTTATTTGTGCCGGAGTCTTGCCGAGAGAAAGTACTCCGAGAGTTTCACCATTCACACCTTGCGGTGCATCCGGGAGGCACAAAGATGTATCACGACCTGAGTCGTCAGTTTTGGTGGAGAGGTATGAAGAAGGATGTGGCCGTGTTTGTATCAAAATGCCTTACTTGTCAGCAAGTGAAGGCCGAGCATCAGAGGCCAACGGGTTTGTTGCAACCCTTGCCTATAACTGAGTGGAAGTGGGAGCATGTCACAATAAATTTTGTTGTGGGCCTTCCGAGGACTCAACGGGGTAGTAATGCCATTTGGGTGGTAGTTGACCAGTTGACCAAGTCGGCACATTTTGTTCCTATGCGCATAAGTGATTCGGTAGACCATCTTGCCGACTTGTATATTAGGGACATAGTGAGGTTGCACGGGATCCCTGTGACGATCGTTTCAGATAGAGATCCACGTTTTACAGCTCGGTTGTAGCAGAGCTTGCAGAGTGCCTTGGGCACTAGATTGACTTTTAGTACAGCGTATCATCCTCAGACTGATGGACAATCCGAGCGTATTATTCAGATCCTAGAGGATATGCTTCGAGGCTGTGTCCTTGACTTCAAAGGGTCGTGGGAGAGGCACCTTCCCTTAGTAGAGTTTGCCTATAATAACAGTTTCCGGTCGAGTATTGGTATGGCACCGTTTGAGGCCTTGTATGGCCGACTGTGTAGAGTTTGCGGCCACAACTTTCTGGAGTGCATGACGTATTTCATACTAGTATGCTTCAGAAGTATGAGCCATATCCATCGCATGTGTTAGATTGGACTAACTTAGAGGTAGACAAGAATGCCTCGTATGAGGACAGACCGGTGAGAGTCTTGGACCAACGGGACCAAGTCTTGTGAGGCAAGACAATTCCCTTGGTCAAAGAATTATGGAAACATCACGGGATTAAGGAAGCAACTTGGGAGCGTGAATTGGAAGTCCGAGAGAAATATCCGAACTTATTTGTTGATGTTTGAGTATATGTTGAGGTTTTAGTTTTGTTTATAAACTATGAAGAAATTGTATATGTTTTGAATTATGAAAGCATTGTATATGTTAAATATGCTTCGGAAACGCAAGTTGATTTGAACATTGTATATGTTGTTTAAGTTTTGAAATGCGAACTTATCATAAACATCATATGTTTTGGAAATATGAGATGTATGTCTTGGAAGTGGTTGAATTTCGGAAGATGCATATTGATAAAACATGCTGAATTATCTATTGTGGAATTGTTCTCTTGTAGAAGGATTGAATGGCCGGTAGGTAGGTCATGGTAATGAGAATTGAATAGTAATCATTTTGGAAATTGGATAAACTTGGTTTTGAAACATGATTTTAAAATTTTGGAGACGAAATTCCTTAAGGGGAAAGGTTATAGCGATCCTGATTTTGACTCGACCTTTGTTGTATTCCAGACTCGGGTTTTGCGGTTTAATATTGTTATCCATGTCTTGTTTTCCTCCTTTAACTCTTCGAATTTGAGTTTTGGAACATGTTAGGCGTGTTTGGAACAGGTTGGTTGTTAGTTGGCCTAGATTATTGTTGCCCAGATTTTGGCTTCTTCGCTCGAGCGAGGCTTCTTGCGCTCGAGCGAGCCTTGTGAAATTTGCTTCTTCGCTCGAGCAAGGTTTCTTGTGCTCGAGCGAGATTTGAGAGTCCTTAGGTTTTTTTCCCAGACGCAAAATTTCTGGGAAGGTGAAGTTCTTCGCTCGAGTGAGGCTTCTTGCGCTTGAGCGAGCGTGTGTGTCTGTAAAACTTCTGAAGCTTTGCATTCTGCACTCGAGCAACTATTCTTGCGCTCAAGCGAGATCACTTGTTGTGTCTGGTCGCTCGAGCGACAACTCCTTCGCTCGAGCAAAGGTTGCGTATATCAGTTCGCAGCAGAGGAGTTTTATATCACTTTTTGATTTCCTTTTTGCAAGAAACCCTAATCCGGCACCCTCTTTCTCTAGAACTCTCTCTCTCTTTACAAATACTTCAAGATCCAAGCATCTCTACCCTACTTCCTTTGAGAAAAATGTGGAGCATCTTCTGGGCTTCCATTTTATCCGAACGAAACTTGGTTTTATGCACTTTTGAGGTTCTTCTCCTTTGAGCTTCTACACTTGAGATAGGGATATTCTACACCGTGATATGGCTTTTAACCTAGATATGTGTTGTTGTGTATAGATGATGGGATTTGAGAGTGAATATAAGTAAACTAGGATTTGGGTTCAAAATTTAAAAGAGGAGTTCTACATATTGATCTATAAAATGACTACAGGGCCTTGTGTATGAAGTTTCTCTAGTGCTAAAATGGTGGAATCTGGCCATTAGGTTGAATTTGAGGAAAATGGGGAGATTTACCTTAATTTGAGTTAAATAATGAAATTGATTTGGGAAATATGAAATTTGGAGAGTGTATGAATGATTGGTGTAGCTGGATTTGATAAATCACTCACCTATGGAAAATTTGATAAATTATTTACTGATCGATTGTATATCTGTTTAAAAATATCTGTTTTGGGCTATCGATGGAGGATAGCTATGATTGTTGTAGAAACTACATGAGGATTAGGTGAATTGAAACTAATCATTTCAATTACGTCATTGAATATGACAGTTTGATTAAACCATTGAATATGTGATTTGGATAGTCATTGTACATGACGATGCTTTTAAATACATTATATATGTATCATTGTTTGGGAGAAGATAGGGGATGTACTCCATTGTGATGGACTCCATTTAAAATTAAGTTGGCTGAAGTGTCTAGGGTGAAAGTCCCGAAATCTTATATATATATATTTATGTATGGGTGTCGATTCCCTCATAAGTGAATCCGTAAAATAGCAAAATTAAAGTGTTGGATAATGGTTGTTATTGAATTGTGAACAAATGAGTTGTAGTCTCATTCGGGTTGATTAGATAACAATGAACTAGACTCATGAATTGACTGGAAATGAATGAATGGAAATAAATTGAGACGTAAATATCAATACTGGATGGTCATGGAAAGTATGTAAGTTGCTCACGAATGTTGAACATTTAACTGATACATATATCCTAGTTAAACTATATATATTGCGTTAGTATATCTCTACTGGGCTTTGGCTCACATTACTTGGGAAACCATTTTCAAGTACTGGTGGCATGCCACCTCCAAGGACATAGCTTGGGAGGACTAGGGGCTGAAGACTCTATTTTTGTTATGTTATGTTTAAATGTTCATTCAAGCCGAGGGCTTTACATGTATAGAGCTTAGCTCAGGACACTTTCTTTTGTTTTAACCAAGTGATATCTCGGAAAGGTGTAAGCCCGTAGGGCATTTATTTTGTTATCACCAACTTGTATTACATGTTGTAGATTCAGAATAAATGATTGTGAATGTATAATACATGTAATACCTTTTTGTAATATAAACTCTGATGAATGAAAGTATCTTATTTTCATGCAATCGAAGGATCTTATGAATGGATTATTTATATTGTATTTTGAAGGTGTTACACGTTCGAGCGAGGTCACTTGTTGTGTCTGGTCGCTCGAGTGACAACTCCTTCGCTCGAGCGAGCCTCGCGTATATCAGTTCGCAGCAGCATATTTTTATATCACTTTTTGATGCCTTTTCACTCCAAAAACCCTAATCTGACTCTCCCTCTCTCTCTACATTTTGACTAAGATCCTTTGATCTCTTCACCCTTGTGTCTTTAGAAGAAGGGTAAAGCATCTTGGGGACTCCATTTTCATCCGATTAGAAGTTGATTTCATCACTTTCGAAATTTCTCCTCTTTTCCTTTAGGCTTTTACACTTGAGGTAGGGATATTTTACACCTTAATATGGTTTTTAACCTAGGTATTTGTTGTTATGTATAAATGGTGGGATTTTAGAGGTTTTGGGAAAAGTTAGGGTTTGGATTCAAAAATTGAAATAGGGGCTTTCCATGTTGGTTTTACAAAATGCCTATGGTGCTTGTATATGAGATTCTCTAATGTTAGAATGGTGAAAATTTAGCCTTTGGGTTGGTATTTGAAAAAAGGTAAATTTTCCCTAAAATGAATTAAATAATTATTTTGTATAAATAATGAAATTGATATGGGAAATGTGAAATTGGGAGGATGTATTAATGAATGGTATAGTTGGATTTGTTAAATCACTTACCTATGGAAATTTGATTAATTATCTGTTATAAAGATTTTCTATCTGTCTAGAAATATCTATTTGGAGCTATCGGTAGAGGATAGCTATGATTGTTGTAGAAATTGTATGAGGACTAGGTGAATTGAAACCTATCATTTAAACTGTGTCATTGAATATGACGGTGTGATTGAAACGTTGAATATGTGTTATGGATAGTCATTGTATATGACGATATTTTTATTACATTGTATATATATAATTGTTTGGGAGGAGAAATGGGATGTACTCCATTATTTGGGAGGAGATGGGAGATGGACTCCATTTAAAATTAAGTTGGCCGGAATGTCCAGGGTGGAAGTCCCGAAATCTTGTGTATATGGGGGTGCCGATTCCCTCGAATGAGAATTCTTTAAAATAGCAAAAATAGAAGTATTGGAGTAATAATTGTATTGAATTGTGAACCATTAAGTTGTAGTCTCATTTTGGTTGATTAGATAACAATGAATTTGGTTAATGGATTAACCTGAAATGAATGAATGGAAATGGATTGAGATATGGTTATCTATATTGAATGGTCATGGATAGAATGTAAGCTGGTCATGAATATTGAACATTTATCTGATACTTATATCTTAGTTAAACCTCATATACTGTGTTAGTTTATCTCTACTGGGATTTGACTCACCCTACTTGGGAAACTATTTTCAAGTATTGGTGATATGCTTCCTCTAAGAACATAGCTTGGGAGGACTGGAGGCTGAAGGCTCTATTTTTTTTGTTATATTTATGTTTAGATATTTATTCAAACCGAGGGCTTTACATGTACAGAGCTTGGGACTCTTTCTTTTGTTAAAACCAAGTGATATCTTGGAAAGATGTAAGCCCGTAGGGCATTTATTTTGTTGTCATTAACTTGTATTACATGCTGTAGATTCAGAATGACTGTTTATGAATCTATTATGCATGTAATATCTTTTTGTAATAGAAACTCTGATGAATAAAGTAAATCATTTTATTATGTTCATAGATCTTATGGAATGGATTATTTGTATTTTTTTCGAGATGTTACATCACCGGTCCGGTCCGGGTTTTAAATCATGGGGTACTTACGTGTAGGTCTTAATAAGTGGACTTATTATCTAATAGGTCTTATGGAAAAAATTTGTCATAAAAAAAGGTCACTAATTGTAAGTTTTAGCGACAATTTATAAAAATCATGACAAAAAAAATCACTAATTCTCAATTTTTAGCGACATATATAAAAAATTATCACAAAAAAATTATTTTTAGCGATAATTTTATTAAGATTTATTTTCAATAGGACTTGATGGGAATTAAATCTAACTATTAAGACCTATTGGTAGTTTACCCTTAAATATCATTGGTTCGAAGGACACTCCATTACTTTAAACACTCTAATTTAAAATTTAAAATTTTAATAATTTTTTTAGACACTTCAAATAATACTTATTGTATTTCTAAAAGTTCTAAAATATATTAAAAATTTACTTTTTACACCTCAATAGTCTAATAATTAAGCAGAAACGCAGATCCGAATATTTTAATTTTTTTGGATATTTTATACTTGTCATCAAAATTGAATCTATTTGGAAACAAATTTCTAAACATATGTAATTTGGTTAGAGATGTAATACTGGATAATTCTTTTTTTCAGAATTGAAATATAAAGAAGTTAAAAAATTAAATGGTCCGAAACACAGAGCCGATCATAAACAATTTATTCGGATATTAAAAACTAAACAATGACCATTAATTTGGAAATGCACTGTCGAATATATGAATTTTGTTTAAAAACAAGTTTCTAAATAAATGTAATTTTTCAGTACTGAATTTCTAAACAATTTTTATAAATCCAACAACCGAAAACGATAAATATAAATAGAAAACTTTCTCTTAAAAAAATGACTGGAAACATTTTTTTCATTATTCATTGTTGACTTCAATATGAAATAAAATGCAAAAATGATGGATTTAAGCAAAATAGGATTGAGTATGAAGATGTAAGGTGAAAAGAGTAAAATGAGAAAAGAGAATGGAATAGTGAGACTGATTATAAATACGGTGTCCAAAACACTTTGATTTGTACTTTTTTCAATATCAAGTACTTTTTCATCATTTTAAATAGAAAACGTAATAGTAATAAAAATATTTCATTAAATTGGGGTGTCTAACCTAATTTTTGAGGTGCAAATAGAGCCTTCCTACTCTAAGTCTTGGAGAAAAAATAATGGGAAAATTACACATGAGTGGGAATCAGAAAAAATATTTATAAAAAAACTGATAAATATTAATAGTTAAAATCATAGTATTTTTTTTATTGTTTGGTAAATATTTTTTCTAATCCCACTGATGTTTAATTCCGTAAAAAATAATTACAATCATTCAAGTGACTTTCACCTCCTTTAAATTAAAAATAAATAAATAAATTGATCCACACTTCTATACTAATTCTCATCTCTTTTAATAACACTAAATCGATTGAAACTAATGTAAATGGTCGGTAAACATTGAAATAAACAAAGATAAATATATATTTTAGTAAATAAGATATGGCAACATAATTTTTATTATTCATATGACTACCGAATTATTAATGAAAAATTATCTAATTATTATATAAATTAAAATCTTAAAGGATGTTGGTGTAATTATGTCAAAAGTATAAAACTAATTGTTTTTTTTTCAAACCATAAGTGAAGAGACTGTAATTTACTCATCCTTAAAATAATTTTTAAACAATAAAGTACATAAACCTCCCCTGATATATCAAAGAGATGAGTGAAACTTTTCTTGGTGACCCAATATTGGGAGACAAATGGAGTATCACAATATTAGTTCATAAGAGACTCACAGCTCAAAAGAGGTTGGCCTTGTAATGACGAGTTTTTTTAAACACGGAAAAAAAATATAATAATGATGAACTCCCTACGTATTTTTTGTTCGACGTTTTTCTGTACTGAACTTCCAAGACTAGATACAGTAATTTAGCAAGGTCTAACTAGATTAATTTCATTTGTTCAAAAGATCAGTGTGGAACAGAGTTTGGAGCAAATCTAAGTTTGGTCCCATAAGATCCAATTGTGAGATCGACGGTGAGAGATCATCGATAAGAAAGAACTCGTTGGAGGGGTTTGGGGAGGAGTGGACTCTTACGATTTGGGGAGGGAAAGAGTGGAACTGCTAGAGTTTTGGCAAGGTGTAGGATTTTTGGGAGGGGGTGTGCGTTTTGGTGGGTGTAGTATTTTGTGTGAAAGATAGTTTTGGTACTATGTAGGGTGTGTTTGGAAAAAAATTTCAATTTTAAATTTTACAGATGAGAATTCAAAGTAATGAGGAATCCAAAGTTGTTTTGTGGGGCGATTTTGCCCCTAATTAAAGGGGGTATTGATTCGCGTTTAGGATTATAACAGGAGGAACCCACTACGTGTGTAACATATTATTATTTAAATTTGAAAGTAAACTTGTAAATTTGATTTTAAAAATTTGAAACTATTATGGCACTTAAACTACCGTGAAGAACATGTGTGTAGGTGTGGGGAAAAAGTTTTTTTTTATTATTATTATTCAATTTACACGTGGTAGAAGATTCATGAGACCAAATTTAGACCTCACTTAATATAGATAGTATAGATATATATTTTAACTTCTAAGAATTGAGATTTTTTTTATTTTTATTTTATAGTTTTGAACCCTACAGAGTTTCTGAAACTAAACATTCTTGTTTCGTATTGTTATTTTTGGATGAAATTTCATAGTTTCATCTCAATTTTTTAATTTTTTAATTTTGGAATGAAATTTCTCATGTGTTGGGATAAATTGTCTCAATTTTGGGTTGAAATTTCTCTTTTTTGAATTAGAAATTTTTAAGTTTTTGAAATGTCTCCTATGATAGGATAAAAATAAACACCACAAATAATTCAAACTTCTCTTCATAAAAATTGAACTTGCAACTTCCACCACAAAATAATGTTACACAACAATTAGGGCGAAGGCCCTAGTTAGCCCTTGTAAAATGAGCAAACTTCTAGTTTGAGATCTAGCTACTTTAAAAATAAGAACATTAATGTAGTGTTTGGCACATTAGAATAACATTGATTGAAATAAAACTTCCCTATTGAATAATGATTCATTTATCAATGGTAAATAATAATTTCATTTATAATATATTTTTATTATTTTTTGAATATACATTCAATTCCAATACATTCACCAAAGCAAACAGAACCTAAGAAATTGAGAACACTAAGAACAAATGTCCTAAAGGAGATGTTTATGTAATAAAAATTACAATAATGCTAGGTATCATGAAAAGTCTTTCATGAAAATGATCATGAAAGATTTGTGACCTTTGGATTACACGTAAAATAAAGCACCACACACTAATCAAGGTAATCTAAGGGTCACAAATCTTTCATGATTATTTTCATGAAAAAAATTTCATGATCCCTACCATTTCTCTAAAAATTAGGCATAAAACCTACCATATTTAAAGAAGGAAAAAGTTAGGGATCATGAAAATTTTGTCATGAAAATGATAATGAAAAATTTATGATCCTTGGATTACCTTGATTAGTGCGTGGTGTTTTATTCTAAGTATAATCCAAGGGTCACGAAACTTTCATGATTATTTTCATGAAAGGTTTTTCATGATACCTAACATTGCTGTTTAAAGAATAGTGAAACTTACCGTGCCCCAAGAGAAATCACATAGGAAGTGAAGCATTCCAATGAAATATAAGTCTTTTTTTCTTTTTCTTTTTCTTTTTCTTTTTTCTTTCTTTCTTCTTTTTTTATTTATTTTTTTTATTTTACAATTACTGGGTAAGGGAACAACAGCTGCAAAAATACATTTCAATTTTAATCAGACACAGGTTTTAGCATTCAAAATGAACCACATATGTAAAAGAAAGGTAATTAAAGAAAAACCCAATTCTCTCCAATCCCTGTAACAGCTCTCTACGCTACGTTGTAGAAACGATTAAAAATTTTGGTACCGTTTGGTAATACTTACGTTTTCAGTTTTCTGTTTATATTTATAAAAATTTTAAAAACTCAAATAAAAACTTGTTTGGTAAAATTTTGATTTATAAATCAGTGGTCTCAGTTTATAAATTTGGCCAAAAAATGTGTTTCCATTTTGAGTTTTCAATTTTTTTTTTTTACCACCCAACACTAGCCACCACCCACCACCATTTTTCACCACCGTCTTTTGCCACCACCACCTACTCCCCACCACCACCTGCCACCACCTGTCACCACCACCCACCTGCCACCTACTCGCCACCACCACCTACCCATCGTCGCCACCACCACCACCACCACCACTACCAACCACCCGCCACCTACTTCCCACCACCACTCACCACCTACCTGCCACCACCAGCCACTTGCCACCACCACCCACCTGCCACCACCACCACCACCACCACCCACCCACCTGCCACCCACCCGCCACCACCACCACTACCACCATCACCCACCACCCACCCGCCACCCATCTGCCACCACCACCCACCACCCACCACCACCACCCACTCGCTACCACCTACCACCCACCACCGTCACCCACCCACCCACCACCACCACCACCCACTTGCCACCACCACCACTACCACCCACCACCCGCCACCGTCACCCACCTACCCACCATCACCACCCACCACCCACCCACCCACCCACCCGCCACCACCCACCACCACCAACCACCCGCCACCGTCACCCACCCACCCACCATCTACCCGCCACCACCACTACCTGTCATCTGCCACCTACCTGCCACCACCACCCGCCGCCGCCGCCACCACCACCACCACCCACTCGCTACCACCCACCACCTGCCACCGTCACCCACCCACCCACCACCACCCACCCGCCACCACCAGCTACCCACCACCCACCGTCACCACTTTCCACCACCGTCTTCCGCCGCCACTTGTCATTTCTCACTCTTTTTTATATTTTTAAATTTTTTTAAATATTTTGTCAATTACCAAACGCGTTTGTAGTTTATGTTTTTCTAAAAATAAACAAAAATCAGTTTATAAAATTTTTGTAAATATAAACTGAAAACGTAAACATTACCTAAAAATAAGAAATTTAATTCCTAGCATTCTATCAAAGAAAAGAGAGTGGGGAAAAAAATGAGAAACCAAGGAGATCCAGTTTGAACAGAGGACTAGGAAGCAGTAGATTGCTTCTTTGAAGCCTTTTGTTTCTTATTTGCATCTGCAGGTGCAGCTTTTCTCTTGTCCTTCCTCTTTCTCTTCTTCAAAGCAGTCATCCGGGCCTTGAGAATAGTTGCGTAAGAAGCTTGAAAGCGTTGGTGATCCTTTGACCCCACCTTTTATTGCAAAACAAAACCATGAATACAAGTCTTCCATAATGAAACAACATGGCAACACCATCAACAAATCTTTATCAAGCAGAGAAAAAAGAAAAGCCATGAACACTATATTCCATTGCACTGGAAAAAAGAGCGCACACAAAAAAAAACCAAAAACAAAAACAAAAACAAAAAACCACTGAAAAACCAAGAACACTTATGTTGGCTAAAAACGCATACACAAAAATAACAGGTACAGATAATAACAGCCCATCTATAAGCCTCCAACGAAGTATTCTTTCAAAATTCAACAGCATATCTAGTTGTTTTGCTCAGTCTTGACCGGTACCAACAATTGACAATACTTTTGTTTCAAACCAGACAAATAAGCATTTAGATGTATCCAGTTATGAGGCTAAACACTTAAACATCACTAACAAAAATTTACCACCTATTTTCTGAAATTCCACAAACATAACTCACAAATATGTGACGATTAAAAGATTTAAGATACAGTGAGCAAACTGTAACAAATGGATTGTTAAGACTACTTACCAAAGCCGAAATGGTCTTTTTGCCATCAGTTGCCCGAATAAGGCATCTATATTCAATTTCTTCACCGGCCGTTGTCATCTTATTCCTCTTGACCTTAGACTTCATGGATGCTATAGACACAACACAAAAGCAAGTCAAAAAAGCCTTCTAAGTCCTGCAATGATAAAATAACAAACAAAAATGTCAAAGAACAAAAAATTACAGCGCTTAAGTGTAACCCAAACAGAGCCTTTTTCTGTGCTATGCTCAAACATGCTAGTAAGCTCATTGAGAAATGGGTCTGGCTGTAAAAGTACCTAAAGAAACAACAGAACGCAACACGAAGTCGTAGATATCAAAAATCAAGATAGTAAATCTTAACCAGAACCACACTTGTTTAAGTGCAAGGCAACCATGAAACAGAACAAGGGGAAATCAATAACTAACTGCACAATAATGTAAATCCATTGAATTATGTATATGATTTCTCACAACGTAGCTGAGATTTATTGATCTACTGAATCAAATTACACTGACAACTGACAAGTGACTTTAAACTAACTGTAAAAGTACAAAAAAACCTCAGCTATTGATATCGATGGGGGAAATCATACAATTGTTTGTGCAGAGAAAAAGCACTTCATCTTAAATAGAAACAATTGTTAAATCTTCCGCTATTGATGTGATTAAATAAGTCAAAAACATGCTGCTTCAATTAAGTATTACATTTTAAGATGGACTGAGTTACTTCAAAGTGAGAGTGAAGCAGTCATCACCTAGAAAGCATGGGTGTGGGTGAGGAAAGACCTAAAATAAGTATGATATGGTACGGTCAGACTATGATAAACATAATCCATCTTAAACAACAAGGCTCATGTCCCAACAAGACTTATTTTTAATGAAAATTCTTACACTAGGGCAGGACTATGGTGGTATAGCTAATTTCAGATCTTTCTTTCCAAATAACTACCACATTTTTACTTTCATATTTGACTTAACATAAATAATAAAATCAAAGAAAAAAGAAAGAACCATGAGATTCCTCCAGCTATATAGTAGATTTTTCTCTAGAAAAATAATGCAAACAATATGCTGAATATTGTGATGCTCAACCCAAACCAAGTTTTAGGGAAAGCACTTCAATATCGATTAAGACATAACTATAGAAGCTTGCTCCTCCCCAAGCCATTAAGCTTACATGGGTTGCAAACTCAAGAACTACAATTGGGTCATTCTTGAAAATGATATTTATAAAGATATTTCCTTCTCTTATTATTGTTCCAATTCCAAGCTGTTAGTTTTACTAATTTATTTATTAGAGTTCAGTAATCGCTTAGATATTTATAAACAAAAGTCTCTGTGTCTCTATGTATATTAGATACAGAAAGAACTTCACCATGGTGAAACCTCAGACAATATGGACAATTAAATCAAATCATCAATGTTTTCCAACATCGAAATCAATATAGATACACTATTCCAATGTGTCTTCATCTACTAGATATATATAGATATAAACATACATGCAGAGAGAGAGAGAGAGAAAGAGAGAGAGAGAAGACGAGACGAGTCGAGTCGTGTCAAGTTGAGTGAGGCATCGGACGAAGAAAAAGAGAAGGAAAAAATAAATAGTAAAATTATTAGGTATGTTTGGTTTTAATTTTTTGAAGTGCGGTGTTATTAGCATTTTATAAATTATTTTAGATCTTTTAGTTTTTTTGGGTTTTCATTTATAAATTTTGAAGCTCACTTGAAAAAATTTCTATCCTTTAATAATATTAAAATTATCCTTATGAAAACATTTCAATTATTGAATGCACGCTCCCCACACCCAAAAACAATCCCTCTTCACAAAAATCTTAACAAAACCCACCAAAAAGAAGAAGAGTCAATGTGATTACTATTACTACTGCCTCATCCACCACCATTGTCACAACAATATTATCAAAGTTACGCGATGAAGGAATAACTTGTGAACCTGATAATGAATTTAGGCTACTTCCGATAACTTGTGTAAGTGTTAAAAATTTTGACCATTCAGTGTGTTAAGAAATTTCTATGTTCGGGCCTGTATTCCCAAAATTGAAAAAATGGAAATTTCTGCAAAAGTTAACAATTTTGACTTTTCAATATGTTAAGAAATTTTCATATTCGGATCTATATTTCCGAACATTACTTATTTGTTCGGGAATACCTTCTCGAACAAATAAATAATGTTCGAACCTGTGTTCCCGAATTTTAGTCATATGTTCGGGAATTCAATCTCAAAAAAATGACAAACAGATTTTATTATTTTTACTATTTTTTTTTCAAGAAACTTACTCTTATAAGACTAATCTCTTCTAAGTTAAGAACAATATCAAAGTTTTAAACCTTCTTTAAGCTTTTATTGTTGTACTCCTCTCATATTATAGAGTTGTGGTTATTAGAAAAACTTCTACTCATTGTCATTGTTAAAGAAGTATAGGTAGTCAAATGGTTGTCACTGTTACCGTCGGAATATTGCCAAAGGGTTTTCAAGGTTTTGAGGGTGGGTAGGTTTTCAAGATGGGATTTGATGAAGATAGATGGGTGATGATGGAGGTGAGTGCTCTCATAAACCTTAATTCATGATATAGTGGTTGTGTAAGTTTAATTGTGAGATGGGGTGTTCCAAAATTAATGATGTTATTTTTAGTAATTTTATTTGAGGTTATTATTGTAATAAAAAAAAGTTAAAAATTGGAGGTATTTATGAGGTGCTAATAGCAACACTCTTTTTTAATCTAATTTTGTGAAAATTAAGTTTTTGTTTTTTATATTTTTTATTTGTAGTGAATATTTTTTTAATTTTAATTAATATTTTTACTTTTTAGTTGCATCTTACTTAGATATATCTAAAAAGTAAATATTTATAAAAAAAATATTTTAAAAAATGAATAAATACACAATAATACAAAAAATATATTAAATTCTTGTATTTTTTTTTGGTGGTATTTTTGATATTTTAATGAATTTTTTAAAGATTTTTTCACAAATATTATATTTTTTAAGTGTATTTATGTTTTTGGTTAAAATAGCCACACAAAAAAATTAAACTTTTTAGCTCAATAAGACAAAATATCACATCTAACTTACAATCATTATATTTTTTCTCTTACAAAAGTCAAAAAAGTCAAAAAAACTTATCCTAAACGAGACTTTTTAGCCTTAGATTAAAATAGCCAAAAAATCAAAAAGCCAACACACATCCCAATCGAATCCTTTATTGGCTAATTTAGTTGACTTATATCTAGTTGGCTTTGTTGAGCTTCCCAGACTCACCACATGCTCTATTTCAATGATTCAAATTATTCATATTATAAAACTCACTGTTCACAAAAAATTAAATTGATTGGATCATTATAGTTACATAATCCAATCACATTGTAATGTTAGAGATTTTAAAAATTCTACCAAATGTCTCGCATGGATGTAGGAACCTACACAATATGAGTCTTACACGCACATGACACCTTTGGTAGAATTTTTGGTAAAATTTTTGAGATCTCTAGCGTTTTTTAATCACATTTGTTATAAAGAAAAGGATGAATTACACCAACAACCCCTCTATATCTCTAAAATAACACTAACACCCCTTTTATTTTTTGAAATACCACTGCACTCGCCTACTTTGGTTTCTTAGCTATCAATCTCACCCATTTGTTAGTCAACTGTTTGTTGACTAACAGAAATTGTTAATGTCATCAAATAATATTTTTTCCAAGTGAAAGTACCTATTTTACCCTTTAAGCACAAACACCACTCAACCCCCATTGCAGGACCCATATTTTATTTTACCAAATATATCTACCATTGTGCAATAAAGTGACCCACCATTGGTGGATGATCAAAACCAGGGATTGGTTCAATTTTCTACATACATACATGTATGTACGAAAATCTTCATATCCATGGCTAGAATTGAAGATCCAATATGGTTAAAACAAAGGAAAACTCTTTATGTATACACACATTTATATGTATAATATGGAAAACAAATCCATTCATTCATCAATACACTCTTACAGCAGCCATAAATACAAACCAAACAATAAATTCTCTATTGCCACTACGTCAAAATTGGGCTTTAGCGGCGGTTTTTTACCGCCGTTAAAGACTGTAAAACCGCCGTTAAAGCCTTTAACGGCGGTATTAACGGCGGTTTCGTTACCGCCGTTTATGCGCGTGTCGGAAAAAGTACAACTGTCATAAAAAGATAAATTACCGTCGTTAAAAGTCGACCAAAAACGGCAGTAATATAAGACCAAAAACGGCGGTTCTTTACCGCCGTAAATAGGTTCAAATTTTTCAAAAAATGATTCTTTCTTCTTGCACTCCCCAAGTCTTGAACCCTCAACCTCTCATCCACCCACACCAACTACTCCACTACAACCACTCTTCATGAAATATATTTCCTAAATAAATATTTAAACATTATTTTTACTTTATTGTAGATAATCATGTTCAACCCTAGCCGCGCGTGGTCACCATTCACCGGAGCTCGGCCGACAAAGACCGCCGTCATTAACGGCGGTAATGAGAGGGCTTTACCGGTAGTTTCATTACCACCGTTAAAGGGTCATTACCGGCGATTTTGTTAACAGTGGTAACGAAAACCGCCGTTAAAGATACATTAATGGCAGCATTAACGGCAGTTTTGTTACTGCCGTTAATAGTATCTTTAAATGGCGGTAACGAAACCGCCGTTAAAAAAATCGCCGTTAATGCCCTGTTTTGGCGTAATGTGCACAGAACAAAGCATCACAACCCACTAATAGCCCCGATCAAGTATAGTTTAATACAAAGCAAACTATCCATGAAAAAAATCATCATGAAAATCTAAGGTAGCGTTTGATAGAGTTTTGTAAATGTGATTTGAGAGTATGAGTTGTATTTTGAGTTTGTGTGTTGTGGAATTATGATTTGAGTGTAGAAAATTTGTTTGGTAAAGAGTTTTGAAAATAGTTTTGGAAAAGAAGTTTGATTTGAGTGGGGAATTGTTGATGTGACATTTGATATGTGATACAAAAATTTACAACTCGTAACTAAACATACAACTCAAAATTATTTTAAAACACATAAAAAGTTAAAAAAAATTTAGGAAATATTTTTTTTGATTACAGAAATCAATTGCAAAAAAAAAAAAAAAAAAAAAAAAAAAAAAAAAAAAAAAAAAATCTGCTCAACCGGCCGGTCAACCGGCCGGACGACCCGAGAACAAAAACTTTCACAGACTGAACAGAAGACGAAGCGAAGCGACTTGTCTGCTTTTGCAGGTGTTCTCAAATGTTGATTACAGAACTCACCCGAGAACACAACCAAACGTCATTGTAGAATTAAGATGTTGAAAACGATTTCTAGAATCGTTCCAAACAGAGCCTAAGATTTCGGAAGATTTTGTGGTGTTTTGGAAAGTTGATAGAAAGTTGATTTTTTTTAGGTTTTTTTGGACTTTTTTGCTAAAAAAAACTGACTTTTTAATGATTTTTTGTGTGTAAAAAAACTAAAAATTCAAAAAACTCCCTTTTTACCATGTTTCCAAATTATCCCTTTGTGTCTCATCTTTTGTCTCCACGTGGGTTTCAGTTAATTGGTGATGGGTTTGGGTCTTCATGACGCAAAGAGAATTGGATGGAGGTAGGTAGCTACTAGTGGATCGATGAGGTGCTGATGGTGGGTTGTTGATTCAGACAGAGAGAGTATGAAAAAGAAATAGATGAGTGTGAAGGATGTTATAGTAAATTCAACCCATCACTTAACTCTGTTAACGGGAGCTTCAATTTGCATATCCCCATTCTCCTCTTTACCCACGCTTAATAAAAATTATTTTTATTATAATTTTATTTTCAAGTGAAATTATTATTATGGACATTAAATAAACACATTCGGAAGTTAAATGTCGAAAAAATGATAAAAATTCAGAATTGTACTTCTGAACCAATTGTTTATTTTTGGAATACTATTTCCAAACCAATTATTTATTTTCAGAATGCTACTTCCGAACCAATTATTTATTAAAAAAGATATGTATAGAATGTAACGGGTGTGTGCAAATAGAAACTCCCTCTATTAACTGACAGGAGAGGGCAGTGGTACTTCAAAAGAATAAAATGGGTGTCAGTGTTATTTCAGAGATAGTGGGGGTGTGGGTGTAATTTACTCAAAATAAAATGATAAGAAGTGTAATTTTGATAATAGATATTTCATTATTTTTAAGATAAATATAGGGGCAATTTGGGAAGCTAATAAAAAGTTAGCTCTTAGTTTTTAACTCATTTTGGATCATATAATCTCTCACATTTTTTACACACTAAAGGACAAGAAAGTCAAAAAAAAATAAAAAATTCAACTTTTAACTATTTTCTTAAATCACCCCATAATCTAATTGCATCTATAATTATTTCATTAATTTAATTTTTTTTTTTTATAAATAATTTGCACGAGATGTCTTATAATATAAACAAATCAAATTATCAAAATGAGCTTTAGGGTGATCTCACGAAAGTCTTACAGTACCTCCGGTTGGCAAAGACAAGCCTTGCCCTTAATATTTAGATATGTATTGGAAAATAGGTTAAAAGTTGATTTTTTAATTTGTTTTTAAAAAAACCTCCAAAAAAGTAGATAAGTTATGTGATTCAAAAAAATAAAAAAATAAAAAAACTAACTTTTAACTGTGTTGTCAAAATATGCCTTACACATTTTTATCAAAAAATTTCTTTGGCCTTTATTTTTAATTATGATAATCAACTTGTTATATTTTTATGTTGATTGAAATTAACATATCTTACTTATGAAAATTTTCTCTCCTTGTTAAAATGATTCTACCTTTATTAAAATCACATTTTAATCCTTTGTATTTTTATCAAAATCTCAATCTCTGTTTTTAATTGTGCACTCAAAAAAAATAAATAAATAACACACATGCCAATTCATGTTAGGCTCACTAACAACAAATGAACATAGGTCGCATAGCAAATTGACCGAAACTATAAAGGGTTGAATATGTAAATAAAATTTCAACAAAAATGTAAAGATGCTGTGTGTGATTAATCCTTAGTTTAATTACTTTGCTCATAAGAGCATCCCCACCAATTTATCTAAATTTTACTCTAAAATATTATTAAAAAATTTATTTACTATTTTAGAAATTACTTTTTCATTTACTTCTCCCAACCGACTCTCTATTCTATTAACAAATTCCCTATTTATTTTTTTTTTTATTTAAGGAGCTACTGTAGTAAAAACTAATTTAAGGAATTATTTAGGGGAGTTGATGCAGTTGTATAGAGAACCATTTATCCCTTAAAATAAGTAAGGAAGAGGTTTAAGGGAGTTAAGAGTGTAAAAATGGCTCGTGGGCCGTGGATGGCCCGAAGCCCGCTCGAGGTGGGCCTGACCCATTTAGGCCCGGGCCCAAGCCCAGCCCGAGGCCTTGGGTCAGGGCCTGTGCCATCATTTTGAAGCCCAACTCGACCCATCGGCCCGCTCAAGGCTCGTTCAAAAGCCCTGCCTGAGGCCCGGCCCGCCCGAGCCCCAGTGTTATTTTTAATGGAAAATAATAATTTTTTGTGGGAAAAATAAAAAAATTAAGAAAAAATTTGTTTAGGTCCGCCCAAAGCCAGAGCTCGGGCCCAGCCCCAAGGCCCAACCTACTGGACCGCTCAAAAACCCAAATACCCCTAGGCCTGGACTTGGACTTGAGCTTGGGCCCAAGCCTAGTTTTTTAGACCGTGGGCCCAGCCTGACCTAGCCCGATTTTTGGCAGGAGACCGCAAGGCCCGATATGGGTCGGGCCAAGCAAAAATTACACCCCTAAAAGAAACTGATGGGGATGCACTAAGATAACGCTAATATTTCCTTGGACCAAATTGCTACTCTTTGGTGCAAATTGCTACTCTTTGGTGCAATTTTTACTCTTTTTTTTATTTTTTTGCAATTGCCAGAGTGCCCTTTAACCTAAACATATACCAACTTGATTCCTTAGGGTTTGGTATCCTAGATGTCCTTTTGCAATAGCACTTTATTAGTGTGAGGCCATGCAGGAGGGGGCAACCGATGGGTTCCATTGTTTGTTTGAGCCAAATTGTGATTAGATAATATTAAAGTTTTAAAAATGTTAGAAATCTCAAAAGTTTTATTAAATATTTTTATATGGGTGTGGATCCTATACAGAACCATATGGTATGAGACCCATACTCATGTGAGGCATTTGATAAAAATTTTGATAGAACTTTTATACTGTGTTTGGTTGGAGGATTTGAGAAGGGATTTGAAAAGGGAAAGAAAAGATGTGTGAAACTAGGTGAAATGTATATATATTTTATTCATATTTCACCTACCTTTTCCGTTTTCCTTTTTAAATCTCTCCTCAAATCTCCCAACCAAACACAATATTAAAGTCTGTAATATTACTCTTAAAGTTTTTCATAAGCCTTTCTAATATTTCTTTTTGAAGTGTACAATTTAATAAAACTATATGGTCAGCGTAGAGAGAAATTGAGTATATTTAATTAAAAGGTCCAAAACCCTCAATTGTACCAACATCAAAATTATTTATGTACCGTTAAATTTAGAGTTGAACCTTTTCATTAATTTCATAACATAAAACATATGGGTACTAATATGATCGATAACAAAAATTTCACCATATATTATTGGTATAAATTGTCTCTATCTCATTGATTTCACTAGATATAATTGCTAATAATGGGATTAATAAAGAATGATTGCAAAACTTACGGCCAAAGGTTTTTGGAGAAAATTATTTAGTGGTCCTGGATGTATATATATAAGTAAGTCTTGTTTGAAAAGTTAGTTTTTTTAGTTAGTTTTTTGATTTTTTTAATTATTTTAGTCTAGTTAAAAAAATTGTGTTTGGAAAGATTATTTTTATTTTTATTTTTTATAATTAATTTGATAGTTATCAGAGAAAAAGTAAAATGATTATGAGTTGAATGTAGCATTTTGTCTTATTAATAATTTTAACTTATTTTATTTTTATTGACTATTTTAACCCTTATTGCCCTTCCCAAACATGGCCATATATGGTGCCTTAATTTGCATTTTGTTGGTTAAAATAGTAAAATTTATTACTTTTAATTGAATTTCAAGAGATAAGAAGACCAGTGTTACATATTGGCGTGGGTTGAGTTGGGACTAAAGTATCGTTGGTAAATAAATTATTTTAGTAATTTTTTAATTTTTTACGAAAAAATGTGTAAAAAGTATATAGAATGATATGATAATTTATAGTGATTTTTTGGTTAAAATGTTTAGTCCCCAAACGAGATATAAATTAGTCACTAAGGCTCCGTTTGTTTTATGGAGTAATAGTCCACTCCGGACTGTGATAGATGAACAGTGAGCTTAGCTCACATTTGTTTTGTTTGTGGCCCTCCAGATTGATAATCCGTTTGGATTAGAATAGAACTTGGGCGAGTAGATTGTTAGTCTAGGTGAAGAGGTGATATTAGGAAAATAGTCTGTTGGCTTAGTGAGTTACCGGTTGTTCGGCCAGTCAACCAGTCAACTGCAAAAAATTTTTTTTTTACATATTGGGCATTTTTTTTGAACATTAATGTTTAGTGATTTTATATTTTTTGTTAAATAAAAATCATAATTTTATTTGCTTTATTGTTTTATATTTATTTTATATAAAAATAATTTAACAATCTCCACATTACGAACTATCATCAAAACAAACACAATTTTACTAATCCCCTTACTATCAATCCCCTCTATTTTATATCTAAAAACAAACGAGACCTAAAAGACAAAATAAGGCAAATGTCACATTCAAATCATAATCATTTTATTTTTTCTTTCACAAAAGTCAAAAAAACCCAAAAAAAATTGCCAAACGAACTTTTTAGTCCTAAGCTAAAAAAGTTTTAACTCTAAAAAGGCAACTAAATTTTTTTTTTTTTTGCCAAACGACGATTGAGGCATCTTTTGAGAAGTGGATTAAAAGTCATTTCTCAACTTTTAACACATTTTAAATTACATCATCTCTTATATTTTTTACACATTTTTTGAAAAAAAGACAAAAAATTAATTTTTAACTATTTTCTCAAAAACACTCTGGATGGTGTGAATCATTCTTTCAAAGTTCTCTAAACAACCCACTGATTTTCAAAACTCAGCCAAATGTTGAGGTGTCAAACTCAATTCAAAACTAGTGGTCGTGTAGCACCAAATTATGGTGTGAGACCGTAGGTCAACTTTAACAGAAATGAGTTTGATATTCTCGGTAATTGTTTATTACTTCTTATTTTTTTAATTATTATTAAGCTAGTGATCTATTTAATGTAAGATTTTTATCTTTGAAATTATTCCATATTGACAAAATAATAAATAATAATCCAAAATAATGAACCTACCTAATTTCACTCATTTGAAAAGGATAAACTCTCGTCCATATTTTCATCTCTCCATACCCTTCTTGTAAGCTTCAATTCGGACCCACACTGATGATCTGAACTATCTATCTCATAAGTTTTATAATAAAGGCCATTTATGTGAAAAATGAGCTTCATCGAAAAATTATAAACTTAGAAAAAAAATAACATTTTGTTTTATAAAATGAAAGACAAATCTTATTTTAAACTTAAGCCATCCATTTTATAAAATAAAATATATTTTTTTTATTTTTGTGTTTATAAGTTTTCAATGAAGCTCATTTTTTACATATATAACTTTTATTATAAAACTTACGAGATAAACGGTTTGAATTATCGATACGGATCTGAATTAAACCTACAAGATGGATATAAAAAGATATGAAAATATGAAGAAGAACCTACCCCCATTTGAAAACCCATCTAAATAGATTGTAACTTGCAAATTCATTTAAAATCAAATTGAAATGTGTTAAATCATTTAAGCCCTCGTTTAGTCGATTAAATAATCACAAAAAGACAAAAAAAAAAGTTCAAAAAGTCAAAAGAGCTAAACAAGAAAACTATAATAAAAAAAGTACCAAGCTAAAAAAATTAAAAAAACTAAAAAATCAACTAAAAAGGTAATTGCCAAACGACCCCTAAACATTTGTTTAAACTGATATTACCTCCTCCACCAACACTCCTTTACTCCACCATTCCACTATCACCAGCAGTATAATAGTAATAATAATAAAACAAATGTAAAAAAATAAATAAAATAAAACAAAAAAGGGAAAGATAAAAACTAAAGGTAGAATCTTGATAATTT
This sequence comes from Camellia granthamiana, assembly GCA_036172215.1. Classification (NCBI taxonomy): domain Eukaryota; kingdom Viridiplantae; phylum Streptophyta; class Magnoliopsida; order Ericales; family Theaceae; genus Camellia; species Camellia granthamiana. The sequence continues at coordinate 42,730,697 of CM069910.1, forward strand.
AAGATCAGCCTAATGGACAAAAATAATCCAATACCAGCCAATTCAAGAATACCTTCCTTCCACAATAACCAAAGATAATTGGCCAATAATAAACCATTAATAATGTTAGGTATATTTTCATGAAGTTCGATATACCTAATTTGATTTTGTATTGTCATGTACCATAAAGACACCCTCGTGAAACATTATCATAACTTTCATACAATCAAATGCAAATCCAAAAACATATATCGTCCTTGTGCTATCAGCCAAGACTCTCTCATTCTCTAGTCTTCCACACTCTGCCTTCCTTCTATTCTCTTTTTATTGGGAAAAAAGATTGGAAGGTATTTGCATTGAACTTCAATCCAACTTCTCTTTTTCTTTTATTTTTGTTCTTTTGTGTTTGTCACTTTCTTTGGAGATTGATATTTTGGAAAGTTTGCTTTGGTAGTAAGTTTATTTGATTGAGAGTCATGATATGGTCTAACAAAGCAAAACTATGAAAGTGGCTCTGGCTCAACACTGCAAAGACAGTGGAAAATTCACCTCAGAGATAAAAAGGAGATTCCACTGGATTTACAACAGTACCATATCTCTTAATTTATCATTCCTAAATCGCTTTTAATAATGTGATATTGAGATTAAATCTCACATGATAAAATGTTTAATAAATTAAAATTTGATACTTGTCGAACATATTATTATGAATAATTTTTAGAAGTGATAAATTAAATATTTCGAACAGTTTTGTTAGGCAAGTGATACCTGCTCTATTTTTTTTTTTTAAGCACTGGGCAGTGTAATTGAGGTTAGAAATTTTTTACAACATATGATGGGAACATACAAAATTAGTGGGTAAATGTTAGTTGTCGGTACAAACTCAAAAGAAACCAACGAACATGTAAAATATATAAATTAGATTAGCGTTACATTAACTTGTCCACATAATTGGTATGATTAAAGGTGAATTTTTTGGATTTTCATACTAGCATGACACAAACTAGATATGAACTCAAAATGATATAAAATGATCACACAAAAAAATAAGTATTAATATTGAGGAACTTATGATATGAATGTGTAATAAAATGACATGAATAGGCAAATGCCTTTTTAGCTTTCTCCAATCTAACAAAGAATAATTGTGGCTGTGTTTAGGGCTGGAATCATAATTCCATCCTAATATGAGAATTTTCTGTTTGGATATAGTTTTCAAAAATTAATTATAACCTCACATTTCAAAACACATTTCACAACATGTTTAGTAATCAGAGAGTATTTGAATTTTTGGATCTACTCGGTCATTCACCCGGTTAACCGGAACCGTGCTTATTTTTATTTTTATTTTTATTTTTTAATTTTAATTTTAATTTTTTTTTGCAATTGCCCCTGTTATTCGTAACAAAAAAATTTATATTTATTTTTGATATTTTTTAAATATAGGAATTATTTTTTTAAACCAAAATGACAAATTATTTGGCTATTTATTTAAAATTAACCAAAAAAATTAAAATTAAAATTAATTTGTCACAGTAATTTATTTTTTTATTTTTTTAAAAAGAGTGACTTTTTGAATTGAATTTCAAAAAGAGTTTGATTATAAATGTGGAATAAAATTTTTAATAGAGTTGTTTGTTTATTTATGAGTGGTAAGTTTTTAAATTAAATTTTAAAAACTATTTTCAAAATTTATAATCAAATAATTTTTTTTATTTTAAAAATTTAAAATTATTTTCAAAAAATATAATCAAATAATTTTTTCTTCTTAAATCATGATTCAACAACTCACAAATTCAAAATATAATTTAATTCTTAAATTATGACTATAAAATTAAATCAAACGCTACCGAATTTTTTCATCAATCAAATTCGTACCTTTCTTTGCCTTTTTCAATCACACATGTAGGGAACACCAACTCTAGTCGTATTTTCATTAATTGCTCGTCTGTGAAAAATAGAGCTAGTTCAGCCAATCATCTTCTCCCTCAAATTAAAGATGTTGTCGCTTTGTGAATCTCCTTTTCTAAAGGCGGTTTGGGATGTTCTAAATAAATATATTTTTTAATTTTTTATAAAATAATATGTAAAAAAGTAGAGAGAAGATATTGATTAATGTGATAAAAAAATAAAAAAAAAATAAACTTTTTAGGAGATGACAAATAAGACTTAAAGCAAGTAAGATGACAAAATGACCATGTTTGATTGGGAGTTTGAAAATGTGGATTGGATTATCAATATGTAGGACTTACCAAGCCCTTGTTTGGATGTAACAGAACGTCATAGGATTAGTAGTGAATGAGACTTAGTAATCTCCCTATGTAGGAGAATTAATTTTGGTGAATTTTAGGTAGGATTAAGAAAATAGTGAGAGAATTGAGTCTATGTTATATAAATAAAAAAAAATTAATTAATTTTTTTTTTTACCAAGTACACCTACTTGTTTTAATATTTGTTTTAGTTTTTTTAATATAAAAATAATTTATTTATTTATTTATTTATTTCATATAAAAATAATTTAATAATTTCATCACTAATCATCTCCCATACTATCATCAAAATAAACACACTTTTACTTAATCCCTTCACTAACAATCTACACACTAACAATCTTTTCACTAACAATCCTCTCACTAATAATCTTATCCAACTTAATCTGTCAAACAAACTTAGCCAACGAGTGAAAGAAAGAAATCTTATTTAGCTTTCGTTAGCATGAGTTAAAATGAGATTTTTTAATTAAAATAATTATAAAAGATAAAATAAAATTTGTAATTTTGTATACGTCTTAAGGTATGTGTTAAAATGTGCATTAAGAATATATATATGACCTCTGCTTCGTTCTTCATTTCAGTCTCAGGCACCATCTTCGAGTTCCAGATCCTGAAAATGGACAACAAAAAAATTACTAAAACTACACTACAATAAAATTTCTCAAGAAGAAGAAAAAGAAACAAGAGTTTATGGTTGACAAAAATTTGAAAACAAATAACTTTCTTGGATGATCTGGGTTGTAGCTTTGGCTTCATTTTCTTCTTCTTAATCCTCACACAGGCCCAGAACATCACTTTTCGGATGTCCGGCCGAACGATCAGTCAGACATCTGGTCGTACGATCCTACTCTCTCTTTCCAGTGTCCGCCTCTCTCTCTCTCTCTCTCTCTCTCTTCCTCTCTCGTTGGTTAAAATGCTAGTCACAGTTAACATACAAAACTAATGACTAACACTAACATACAAGTTAATAGTATTTTGTGCTAGTTAAAAATTAGTAATTGAAACTAACAAATACACTAACACATCTATTATAGATGCTCTTAAAGATGTTTTATGAGGTGAGTCCCGTTTAAATATAATATTCACATTTATATAAGATATTTAGGCATTGTTTATTATAATTTAAAAAAATTTAAAAAGTCATTATCTTATTTAAGTCATATTATGTTATTTAAGTCATATTACTTCTCTATCATATCACTTCAAACTTAATACATATCTAATTTATATTTTATAAAAAATCAAAAAATATACTTATTTAAAATATCCTAAATCACTCATAGTTAGAAATTTTAAGGCTGTGTTTGGTTGTGCTTTTGAAATGTGATTCTACATGTTAGTTTCAGCTCCATGTTTGGTAAGAGTTTTGGAATTAATTTTTCAAAACTCTGCCGAAAGCTCTGTCCATTCTGCGCATTTTTTGTATTTTTTTGGCCAGGGAAAGACCACCTGGTCGTCCTTGAGGACATCCACCCGGATGTCCTCTGGTGTACAGATTTTTTTTTGCAATTGATTTATATAATTGGAAAAAATATTTTTAAAATATTTTTTATTTTTTAATGTGCTTTAAAATAATTTTGAGTTTATGTTTAGTTATGAGTTGTAAATTTTTGTATCACATATCAAATATCACATCAACAATTCCCCACTCAAATCAAATTTCTTTTTCAAAAATATTTTCAAAATTCTTTGCTAAATAAATTTTCTACACTCAAATTATAATTTTACAACACACAAACTCAAAATACAATTCATACTTTCAAATCACATTTACAAAACACAATTAAACGTAATTTAAGATTTTTTTAACGCAAGAATGTAGAAGTAAATGGCGCTTGACGCTGACAGATTGACGCGTATCAGTAACATCAGCTGACAACAAAATAGAAATAAATTTTCCCTGACCCTCCTGTACTTGGGGAAATGAATATTTCTGGCCTAATTGCAAATACACCAACCCAACAGGGGCATTTTAGTCCACACGCATAAAAACAGCCCCCATTTCGTAAATTCCGCCCCCACAGGCTACAGCTCTCAACACCTTTTTAAAACACAGGTCTCACTCTCTCTCCCACTCTGTTCTGTTTTTTCCCCAATTCTTCTTTAATTCTAGAGAGAGAAAGAGGAGAGAGATGGTGGATGAATTCATGGTGTGTGTCGATAGGCTAATAGCATCAGCATGCTTTGAGTCTGTCAATGAGAGAGAAAGACTCTTGAGAGGTGCTAGTGGTGGTGGTGGTGGTGAAGTAGTGATTGATAATGCTCTGTTGTCCTCTGTTAATAATAGTGGAGTGGTCTTTGTTAAGAACAGCAATGGTGGAGGTGTGGGTTGTTCAGAAAAGGTTGTGAGAGAGTGTAGGATTTGTCAGGAGGAAGATGAAGAGCATCAGATGGAGGCTCCTTGTGCCTGCAATGGCACTCTCAAGGTTCATTCACTTTTTCTGGGTTTTCTCTTCTTCTTTTTTTCTCTCCTCTTTTCTTAAATTTCACTTTTTTGCTTCACATATGTGTCCTGGGTTTGCTTGGAAAATGTGCTTTGTTCCCTTTGAAGGACTGATTTTTCTTTATTTATTTTTGTTGGTTTTGCCATGTGTGTGCTTGTTTGTGCAGTTATGTGCTCTTTGAATTTGTTTTGTTGAAACTATTCATGTTCTCTCTCTCTCTCTCTCTCTCTCCGTCCATCTGTGTGTTACCTTTTTCCATAGTTTTGTTGGGCTTGTTTGGTTGATGTTTCTGAAAAAAATTTCAGAAATTTTCTCTACAAACAAATTTCAGAAATTTTCTCTACCAAACAAATTTTTCCAAAAAAATTTCTCAAAACACACAAACCAAACAACTTTTCCAAACAAATCTCTCTCACACAAACATCAAATCAATCACTTTTTTCAAAATTCTCTCTCAAAACAATTTTTCAAAACAAATTTCCCAAAACACCAAACCAAACATATTTTCGTACTTTTTTTTTCCCAAAACATGTTTCTGAAACACAAACCAAACAAGCCCGTTGTTTTTTGGAAACGTAATAATGAATATACTTGAGGTTGAGGGACTTTTTCAAGTAAAATTTTCTAGCCATCTTTTTTTTATTTGTTTTATTTAGTTTTAAATTTTTAGGGTTTTGTGTTCTATTCCTCTCTCCTTACATTTATTTTAATATTTTGTTTTTTGGGTGTGCATATTTTTTGGTACATTTCCACCTCATTCTAATTTTTCTAGGTCGTGTTGTTGGGCTTCAGGTAATTGGAGTTTGGAGTCCATGAAATTGCTTCCAAAGATGCCTACTTTTCTATTCTAATTTTCAGTGTCTTTGCTTGATAGATGAGTTTGGCCTTGAATTTTTCTTTTTGTTGAATCTATTACATAGTGTGGTGTGGGTTATTAGATATGAACTCTCACTGTATGAAGCTCTGATTTTCCATGCTGCTTTGAATGTGATTCGATGAATACCTTTATTAATTGTTTGCATTGTTGGTATTTTATTCAAACGATATGCAATATTTCCATGTATTGTTGTTTTTTAATGCACTCAGGTTTTTGGTAGATTCTCCATAGTAATGTTAGCAAGTGGTTTACTTGCTACTCGCTGCTTGTTGCTGTTTGAAAATTTGAGCTAGTATCAGAAATTATTATTTAGTTTATTAATTATGATTAAGGTTCCTTTCTGCTTTCTTTTTCCCTTGGTTTGTTGGTATTCATTGGTTTGCTTGGAAATTGTCTCTTGTTCTTTGTGAAGGATTAAGCATAATTTTGAGTTAGTGTGCCTGTTGTTTCATCTCTCTCTCTCCTCCTTCCCTGTCTCTATTTTGTACCACATGGTTAATACTTATCTTGTGTTTGTTTTATGATCATTCCAAACCCAATCAATCAAGTGAGGTCGGTTACTTGAATTATTTTCGCCATTATGCTTTGTCAAAGGCTACATGAATCGATAAATTAAATAAACTCATTTCCTTTTTCCTATAGCATCAAACGGTAATTTAGGTCTTTCCCTTTCTCTAATATTTTAACTTACTTCTATTTGTGGGGATCATATTACTCTTCCTAACCATTGCATTTACATTTTGTGGTTCTTTGACATCCCAATTTAATTTTATGGATATTTTTTTTAGGATTTCTATTGAATTACTTTGATCATACTTTTTTTTTTTTCCTTTTATTAAATCTAATACCCATTGTGATTTACCTCGCCTAAGAAGTTGGTTTTGGTATTCACATTTTATGTTTAGCTAAATTGTTTTGTGTTTAAATCACTGTGCCTGGGATACCTCTATTAAATCATTTGGATCAACATTGCTGTTTTGTGCTTGTGGTAATAGTGTGGGAGTTCCTTTTCTAATTGTCAATTCCATGTTGTGTAATGTATACAGTGACTAATATATTTACTTTTATCCATCTAAATTTCATATTTTATTTACCATCAATGTGCAACAATAGACTTTGTGTTTTGGATTTTCTTCATTACCAGTATATGTTCTTTGCACCTTCTATGCTGCCACTTGAGATATTTCTTTCAATTCATGTTAATTATATAGTTATCAAGGGTGCTTCTCTTGGTATTTTCCTTGTTTACATGTTTCAATATATGTGTGTGTGTATTAATATATTCTTGAAATTCGGTTAGTGAGCTTTTATCGTGCATTTTTTATTTCAACATTTGGATGAGTCACATAATTTACTGATCTGCATTATCAAAAGATACATGGGCGTTATGTAGTTAGTTGTTAGGTTTGAGATTTATGAATGTCTTCTGAGGTTTTTGTCTCTGCCATGTAGTTTGCTCATAGGAAGTGCATTCAAAGATGGTGCAACAAGAAAGGTGATATCACCTGTGAAATTTGCAGTCAGGTTGGAACTTTGTAGCTTCCTTATTTTTCTAAAGGTTTACATGAATGTTGAGTAATATGCAACAACTTGAAGAGTAATGTTGTATTTCCATTTCTTAATAGGTCTATTCTCCAAATTACATTCTTCCACCAAAGAGCAATCCTGAGGTTATGGCCATTGATATTAGGTAATTGAAGAAGGCTATGTCGCACCTATAACTTTCTGTTCTGAACTCAATTTTTAAATTTGTGGTTCTTTAATGGGATATATCCTCCAATTTCTTTGAAAGTTATCTGCACTTCAAGGTCTTTTAGGAAAATTTGCTTCGGAGATTCATTTTCATTTGTTTATAAATGATGCTCTAGCAGGTTGATGTACAGATTGTGGAAAGAAAATACTGAAAGCTATCATAATGATTCCAACCCATATAGTTGTGAGACTGCATATTTTATTTTCCTCTCTTCCCCCTCGTCTTCTTTGCAAGCAAGCAAATGGACCATAAAATGGGTTATGGAGAAAGTAGAAATTTGTAAGGAAAAAAACAAAGAACCTTAGTGGATGGAATGGATCTGTTCCAAAGCCTGTATTTGCTATGGAATGGATTTGTGCTTAACATTCATACTGATGCTGCTTTTGCTCTACTATATAAATATATTACCATCCCTTACTTGTCACAAGCTTGTTAAATAGTTTGACACCTTTTCATTGAAGTACCTCAGAAAATTTTCTGATTTCATCTTCGAGGTGCACAATTGCCAACCTCAAAATTTGTTTGCAGTTTAACTTAATGGTGTGAAGTCTTTGTTGTACAGATCAACTTTAGGAGTCTATAGGTTTAATAGTTATATTCCCATGCTATCTTGGGTACTTCCTTTTAGTTACATTTGTAATAGCTATACTTAAATGGAAGTAAATTCGTTAGTTGCTTCAATAATTTTTTAGTTTTCCTCAGACTTTGTTGGGTTCACCATAATTTTTGTAGGAGGCCTGATGTGGCCCTTTTGTAACCCGACTTTACTTGGTTCCCTACAAAATTTCCTTAACATGAAATTTGAATGCTTACAAATAAGGGCAATTTATAGTGTTCTCAATGGGTCTTGTAACACCTGCAGATTAAGTTACTATCAGCTGAGAATGTCATGATTGAGATTTAGACATGTTTTTATGTGGCCTCTTCATTTATAACTGTTATATTTAGATGTTAGGCTTTATTGCCACAAAAATCTGAAATTAGATATTGTATTTCTAATTGATGAGTCAATGAATTGGCCACTCAAAGGGGAATGCTACTTGCAATTGGATGCAAAGTATCCTTAAAGGTTATCTCTTTCTCTCTGTGTCTCTCTCTCCAGTTTTCATATTTTAGATGGTGGGGGCATGAAAGAGATGAAGATTGGTGTTGATCGTAGTATGACATTGTGTCCCTATGGACATTGCTTCCATGTAGTTGGAGATTGAGGTGCAGTGTATCAAATTGATAAGTAGATGCATGGGTCATTCATATCTGTAGATTAGACTAGGAGCCTGCTCCTCTTTCTCCTTATGCTAAATGAGGTTTAACAATACATCAACTAGAATTTGTGGATATTTGCCCCCTCGTATTTTTTAATGGTCAAAATACATTCTCCAAGCGCATCGTACTTTTCCTCCCCAATTAGATATGCTTGTCAGTTTACCGCAGGATAATTTATTAGCTTTTAATATTTATAGTCATCTCTTTTCTTTCTTTTCCCCGTTTTCTTCAGGCAACCATGGGGGCCACATATTGATCTGCGGGGTTCTCATTTCCTGGCTTTAACTGCTGCTGAGCGTCAGTTCTTGCAATCAGAGTATGATGACTATGGTGTTGCAAACAGTAGCCTTGCTTGCATCCGCTCTGTGGCTATCATTGTAAGTAACCCAAATACCTACTGAAAATTTGACAATTATTATTAGTTTTGCCTTCCTAATATTAGGAAATTGGAGTTTTAAGTATTCTAAAAAAGCTATTTTATGAACCTTTTGTCTTGAGGGCAAAGCAGAAATTTAGAGTAGTGGAAGATTAATCAAAAGTTTGCTATACAGTTGATGTTAATCTTTGCTTATACGCCAAGTTCTGATGGTCACCAGAGATTTTGGGATGGTGCAAGAGTCGTCAACATTCTTCAATGTAAGTCCAAGATGATGATGTTTAAAATTTGTGTGTACATATATGCATACATTAAAATATACATAAATGCATCAATGTCTACTTCTATCTTCCTGCCTCTAGGTGGTTTGGTGGTGAGAGAGGAGAGATTGCAATGTTGCATTATCATCCCTCTTGAATATTTAAAATTCATGTTTAGGATCGTTCAATTGTTTCTAGTCATTGAATAACTGTTAACGAGTGATTAGTATAATTCTTCCGCCTAGAATATTCAGTAAACCTAGATCTATCCTTGAATGATGCAAGTCTGTCTTTTACTCTCCCATTCATGTTCAATCAGACTTTTAGAATCTTTTTAACAATTATTTTAATCATGAATGACTATTTTGTGTAGAGATATACATGTATTCACATTCATTAATGCCTCAAATACTTTATGAATATTATATGAGAGGTCAAAGCAGGGATTTGTATTCAGTTAATTAATTTATACTTTCATGTTCTCTTCATTTGAGTATTCTTCGTCCTCCTATTGCCTTGTACTCTTCTTCTTTCCTAATAATTTTTCTTTTGTTGATGATCAAAAAATAAAATAAAATAAAATAAAGGGTAGTATAACATGGTTAATTTCAGTTCCAGGTTACCCTTCTGCAATTTGCTGGTTTTCTTCTGCCATGTTATGTGATGATCCGCTCATGCTACATTATACAAAGCCGAAGGAGAAGACAGGTTTGTCAATTTTACTCTCTCTCTCTCTCTCGACGTACTTCTCATTTTTTTTCTTGACATTAGGGAAACATGCAAGAATTCTCTAGATTCAAACATCATCACTTGTATATAAAACAAAATATACATAGGAATACACATGTATGCATATACTGATTATATGTAAGAAAGAAAGAAAAAGAAGTTAATACATATGTAATACCTTTTGCAATCTCGATGGAGATGAATTATCTTGGCTGCAACTATATGTTGGTTTCATTTTGATCAATCATGATTTGACAGTTTTTGAGTTTTCATTTGTTCACACTTCTACAAAGATGATGTGTATAATTTAATTTTTACCTTGTGATTCTTAGTTTCTCCAAGGATAGGAAGGAAGGTATCAATTGTTGGGGGACCCTTTCTGGTGACCAAAGCATCGTAATACTCTCATGGGAGCACTTGTTTTTTGTACACGTCTTTTGTCTCTGAGTTGTATTTAAATCAGAAGTTGGCATGAATGTCTGAGAAATTTACTACAGTAAATCCTAGTAGCTCTTCCTTAAAGCTACCCGTGAACTCTTGAAAGAAAATGTAAATAACAAGATTGAGTTCATCAGGCCCTTTAATCTACTATTTTCCTTTTGCTGCCCTCATATTTCTGCATAAAGTTTGAGTTGGAGATGTTAAACTGGTTTCGTGACTTTTCCATAAACATTAAAGGGCAGTCCATTGCAATGTATGAGATTTCTGCCATTGCAGGGTTTGGAAAGGTTCAGATGAATGCAGTTTTATTCCTGCAGCAGTAGAGGTTTTTGTTTTGTATACTGAACTCGTGATATGCTCAGGTTACAGTGGAGCAAGCTGATTGTTGTGTCAAGCCCGTACTTTATTTTTCATAAATATATGATAATAACATGCATGGATTTGACCTTAATGTATTTCTTATTTTTATTTTTTGTTTTTTGGTATAGTGGAGAGGAGAGGAAGAGTCGATCTATGATGTCTTGGAAAATTTTACAGAGCCACTGGGCTAACACATTGTTCTGTTATTTTTATGGACTTGTTCTTGCAGTCCATTTTTTTTATTATCCAATCTAAGGTCCTTTGTGTAATTTTGTGTGGTTTATATTAGTTAATACACTACCATCAACAGAAGATAATCATGGTTAATTAACAAAACGGTGGTATTATATGCATCAATTGCTGTATCAATTAATGTATCGATTAGTATATTAACATATATTATAATATTATATTATTATTAATTTCACTCATTATAAAAATTATAAATATAAAATATTTTAAAATTATGTCACATTTAGGGCATTCGCATCAGCTTTTTCAAATTTTTAATCAAATTATAATCAAAAATTTATTTTTATTATTTTAACTAGTCACTTTTTTAGCATTTAATGCATTATACTCTCTATTCTAACTCAGTTTTATTAAAATATTAATTTTTTATTGTATTTGTTATTCTTTTTTATTTTATTAAATTGATGAGGTGTCACTCAAACAATTCTTAAAAAATACAAAAATAAAAAAAAATTGTCGTTCATTGATCGGCCAGTCGATTGGGTAGGCTAATTTTGGACATTTTTTTTTTTCTACTATAGACCCTCACAAAACATTCGATAGGATATCCGGGAGGATATTCGGATGGACGACCGATTTAAAAATTTTGACCCAGTTTTGCTCCAGAAAATATAATAAAAAATTATGTAGCAAATGAATAGTGCCTCAACAAAGTTGTTGAGGTACTATAACAAATTTAATAAAAAGTTAATTTAGAAAAAAATTTGTTGAGACTGATGGAGGAACAATTTTGTGATTTACTAGTTATATTTGACCTTTCTATTATTTTGGCTATGTTGATGCGGATGCTCTTAGTACATTAATTAGTATAATTAGTACATATAACATTGTTCTCGACAAAATGATCTCCCAACAAAATCACGCAGCCACCGAAATCCGGCTACTAATCTTGTCAAGAGAGAGAATCATTGTCAAGAGAAGCTATTATAATTAGCATTCAGTAATCACTAATTCAGTACATCATCATTAAAGATTCGATCTTGAAGGAGGATTAAGAAAAATGTTTACAACAGTGGAGTTTGAAGTACTCAGAAAAAGCCTTCAGAATTTGGGTAAACTACCAATAGGTCTTATTTTGGAGACTTATTACCCAATAGGTCCTACTTTGCAGACTTAATACCCATTAAGTCCTATTTGATAAATTTATTAAGTGATAAAGACAAATTTATCAGTCTTTTTTTTTATGAATAAATTTATAGTGATAAATTTATCAGTATCTTTGTTTTTATGAATAAATTTTTAGTGATAAATTTATCACTATCTTATTTTTATAGTGTTAAATTTATTAGTTAGGACCTGTAGGTAAATAAGTCTAGTGAATAGGACTAACTGGTAAGTACCCCTCAGAATTTTACTTGGAAAATAGTGAGAATAGTTTAAATTTGACTATTTTATGGTAAAAAAATATTTGAAAGGAGTATTATTCATACCTTCTTTATTCTTCTCAGTTAAATTTTTTAGTATTATTTTATTTATAAAAAAAAATTGGATAAATTACATTGACACCCCTTGAGATTTAGTCCAATTACTTCTCATCCCCTGACGTTTTGGAAATTGTATTTCCACCACTGTGGTTAATAGTCTCATTTCACAAATCCGGCTACTTATATAAAAGGTAACAACTCCTAGTAGAAAAAGAGAAGAAATTATATTAAAGAAAAAAAAAGTAAAGAAAAAGGGGGAAAAAAAAAGGAAAGTACGGCAAAACAAAAAAAAAGAGAGTGCATGAGTTCAATGTCTTCATTCCGTCTAAATAATTACAATGACAAGGGGGTTAGTGTAATTTTCCAAATGTCAAGAGTGACATGTATTAAATCCAAACCTCTGGGGGTGCAAGTGTAAGTTATCCAAAAAAATTCAATTTTGGTATTATTATTTTTTAATCACTTCATTAAGTGCCCGTTTTTGGGAACTTTGGAAAAAAATCACGTTTTTGATCAATTTTCAAAAACGTAAGTGGCCAAAAACACAATAAAATTGGTTTGGGAAGTTATAAAAACGTAAGTGTGAAATTATAAATTAGGGCCTATGACAAAAAAATAAAAAAATAAAATTCTTATGTTAGGTAAGGGTATTTTGATCATTTTAATTTGATTTGACACCATAAACAAATATTAAACTAAAAAGTCAAAAGCCAACTTTTTATCAACTTCTCAAATCACTTTCCAAAGAGCTAAAAAATTTGATAAAAAATCAGAAGTTGACTTTTTATCAACTTCTCAAAACACTCCTAAGAAAGTAGAAAAAAAAAAAAAAAAAAGGTCAGGTTATTTTCTTTGCAAAAAGCTTTGTGCCTCGACAATGATTTAGGATCTTGACGAAGTCATTTTGAAATTGCTAATAGAGATATTGGCTCCAACATTGTTTGACATTATTAACCAATTTGGGGACTAAATATTTTAGTTAAAAAGTCATTATAAATTGTCACATTATTTTTTTTATATTTTTTTTATAAAAAATTAAAATAATATGTGTTCAAACGATACATAGGATTTAAGTGCTACTGATTTACATAATTAAAAACTTAATTAGACAAAGTTTCAATACTCAAGCTGGCTTTGAAATGTGTAAGATCTTTGCAATTATTAACATGCTTAAAAGGACAATTCGAGCTTCTTAATGTTGTGTTTGGTTGAGGGATTTGGGGAGTGATTTGGAAATGGAAAGAGAAAGGGAAAATGTGTGTGAAATTAGGTAAAATGTAGGTATATTTTATTCACATTTCACCAAACTTTTCCCTTTCCCTTTCCAAATCCTTCTTCAAATCCTCCAACCAAACACAGCGTAAGAGTATCTGCATTGAAGATGCTATTTCTCTTGTTACTGTTATATAATTATATAACTCATTTTAAAATGTTACAATGGACAAGCTAATGGCAGTGCGTGCCTGTTGTTTTGAGGAAGAAGCTAGCCAATGGCAGTGAAAGGTTTTGAGTCAAAGCGCTAACGCAACTGCATGCGATGAGCCTGTTGGAACAATCTTCTGTATAAATAAAATAAATTGAAACAATTCAAACAAAATAAAATAAAACTTACAGAATTTATTTTGTAGAACCGAATAAATAATTCAAAGACCAAGTCGAGTGTGTGACACTCTGTCCTTAAGACAGATTCGCCCCGCTACGGTACTTACGGTTATGTGGCGTCTATCTCCCAGGATACAATGATCTTCACAAATTTGTAGTAGCACTTCAAACAAATTTGTCCGGCGAACTAGAACCTTGTGTTCTATAACTCTCTGAAATTTATTCTAAATCTAATATGAAGAATAAATGACGCAAGAGAGCAAAATGAAGGCAAGGAAAATAAATTTTCGGAATCAATCAAAATTGGAATGAGACTGCCTTTATATAGGCTTTGTTGGCACCTATTCAATTTAAATAGAAAATGTATGAAGAAGGGACATAACCCTTCCTTTAAAATAAAGAGACACCATGAAAGGTTTGCACCCTTTCATTCAAATGGAGGTTTGACCCTTCCTTTAAAACAAAAAGATACCATGAAAGGTTATACCCTTTCATTCAAAATGGAGTCTATTTCAATTCACAACTACCTCTTTATAAATTTTCCAACAATCCCCCACATGAATGAAATTGACAGAGAGAAAATGCAACAACATGATGTAAATACAGAGAGTACAGAAATTGGAAATATTCTGCAAAGGATAGGTAACTTTTGGCTTTGAACCTTCCTTTGTGAGACATTATCGGATTTACTAGCTAACCAGTGAACATGATGTCTTGAACTGTTCAGCCGTTTCTGTAAACCAAGACAATAGAACTCACACAGTATATCCCCAGACACAGTTTAGTTCTCATTATTGTGTTCATTTTGGCCCTGAACAACCTGGTCTTTCATGAGTGCTTTAGAGAATTTGTAGCCCTTCACAAATCTCATAGAACTGGCCCAGTTCACACTCATATAGGTGATTCTTATGAAGAGTATTCTGCTATACTCCACTAGGTTTACCTAGATATAAGAATCATTAAAATTTTACTTAACCTAAAACACTGCAGACATCACTATTTCATCAAAGAAATTGGTAGGAGTTAGACTCCCCAGTGATCCTTCTGAGTCATTCACAACTCGGTTGTCCCTTTGAACCTAGATCTTGGGATCTCTAGTCAACTAGGTTGGGTTGCCCTTGTGGTAACTCTTATTTAATAGGCTTAAGTCCCATTCCCCTCGATGAATTCTCAACTAACTCTCTTGCTAACCTTTTGGTTAGTGGATCCGCTATGTTGTCTTTAGACTTAACATATTCTATGGAAATAATTCCATTAGAGAGTAGTTGTCTCACGGTGTTATGTCGACGACGAATCTGTCGTGACTTACCGTTATACATATGACTCTGTGCTCTACCTATAGCTGATTGACTATCGCAATGTATGCATATAGTAGGCACTGGTTTTGGCCATATTGGAATATCTTCAAGGAAGTGGCGAAACCATTCTGCTTCTTCCCCAGCTTTGTCTAAAGCTATGAATTCTGATTCCATAGTAGACCTAGCAATACAAGTATGTTTGGAAGATTTCCAAGATACAACCGCCCCATCAAGAGTAAAGACATACCCACTGGTGGACTTCGAGTCTCTAGTATCCGATATTCAATTTGCATCACAGTATCCTTCAAGTACTGCTGGATATCTAGTATAATTAAGCCCAATGTTATGAGTAAATCGGAGATATCTCAGAACCCTTATAATTGCTTTCCAGTGTCCTACTCCTGGATTGTTCATATATCTACTTAATTTACTTACTGCATAAGCTATATCTGGTTGAGTGCAGTTCATCAAGTACATTAAGCTTCCAAAAATTTGGGCATACTCTAATTGAGAAATACTTTCCTGTACATTCTTAGAAAAATACAAATTAACATATACAGGTGTTCTAGCAAGATGATCATCATCTTTGTTGAATTTGTTAAGTATTTTCTCAATGTAATGAGATTGTGACAAAGCATAACCTTCTGATGTTTTGGTAATTTTCATACCAAGAATTACATCAGCAATGCCCATGTCCTTCATGTCAAAATGTTTATTCAACATTTTCTTAGTAGTTTTAATCATGTCATTATTACTACCTATGATGAGCATATCATCCACATAAAGACATACAATGACATAACCTTTGTCTGTGTTTTTAATATAAACAAATTTGTCAGACTCATTAATTTTAAATCCATTTGACATCATTGCCTTGTCAAATTTCTCATGCCATTGCTTTGGCGCTTGTTTTAAACCATATAATGATTTAACCAATTTACACACTTTCTTTTCTTTCCCTGGAACAGAAAACCCTTCTGGTTGTTCCATGTAAATTTCTTCCTCTAACTCACCATTTAAGAAAGCGGTTTTAACATCCATTTGATGAATTTCTAGATTGTATAGAGATGCAATGGTAATTAGCATTCTACTGGATGTTATTCTAGTAACCGGTGAGTATGTATCAAAGTAATAAAGACCTTCTTTTTGTCTAAAACCTTTGACCACAAGTCTTGCCTTGTATTTGTCAATTGATCCATCTGCTTTCATTTTCCTTTTGAAAATCCACTTGTACCCAAGAGATTTACAACCTGGTGGCAAGTCCACTAATTCCCAAGTGTGATTTTGGAAGATGGATTCAACTTCACTGTTGACAGCTTCTTTCCATAAAGGAGCTTCAGGACTGGACATAGCCTCTTTAAAAGTTAAAGGCTCATTTTCTAACAAATATGTTAGAAAATATGGACCAAAAAATTTTGAGGTTCTAGCACGTTTACTACGCCTAAGTTCCTCTTCTTCATTTTGATCTAACTCTTGTTCTTGATCATGTTCTTGATCCTAACTAGTAATAGCATCATGAGATCTCTTATTGTTACTAGTCTCTTGTCTAGTCTTATTTGGAAATACATGTTCAAAGAATGATGCATTCCGAGACTCAATAATAGTATTTACATGCATTTCGGTATGTTCTGATTTATGAATCAAAAACCGATATGCACTACTATTCTTAGCATAACCAATGAAAATGCAATCAATGGTCTTAGGACCTATCTTAGTCTTTTTAGGACTAGGAATAGCCACTTTAGCCAAACACCCCTACACTTTTAAGTATTTGTAAGATGGTACTCTTCCATGCCACAATTCATAAGGTGTTTGATTCACTTTCTTTCAGGGTACTTTATTAAGTATATAATTAGCAGAAAGTATTGCTTCCCCCCACAAGTTCTGAGGTAATCCAAAACTTATTAACATGGCATTCATCATTTCTTTTAAATTCCTATTTTTCATTTCAGCAATTCCATTTTGCTGAGGTGAGTAAGGTGCGGTGGTTTGATGAATTATTCCATGTTCTTTACAAACCTCACCAAAAGGTGATTCATATTCACCACCTCTATCACTTCTAAGTTTCTTGATTTTCTTAATAAATTGATTTTCAACTTCATTCTTATATTGAGAATAAAAGTTTCCAAAGCTTCATCCTTGGTTCGAATTAAATAAACATAACTATATCTAGTATAGTCATCTATAAAAGTGATAAAATATTTTTTCTCACCTCTAGTTTGAATTGACTTAAAATCACAAATGTCACTATGAATTAATTCAAGTGGTTCTGTACTTCTTTCAATTGAACGAAAAGGAGTTTTAGATAATTTTGCCTCAACACAAATTTCACATTTATGATTTGAATCAATGTCAAATTTAGGTAAACATTCCATATTAATTAATCTACGCAAAAATCCATAATTAACATGTCCTAGTCTACCATGCCATAAATTTGAAGACTCAAGCAAGTAAGAAGAAGATGTAGTATTATTAATAACTGAGGGTATAACGGTCATTACATTTAACTTGAAAAGGCCATCAGACATGTAACCTTTTCCTACATACATCCCATTCTTAGTAAATACAAATTTATCACTCTCAAATACTAGCCTAAACCCATTCTTATTCAACAAAGATCCGGAAACAAGATTCTTGCGAATGTCCGGTACATGCAGCACATTGTTGAGAGTGAGTTCCTTTCCTGATGTCATCTTGAGAACAATCTTTCCTTGTCCTTCAACTTTGGAAGTTGAGGAGTTGCCCATAAAAAGTTGTTCACCATTGTCCACTGTAGAATAAGATGTGAACATCTTTTTGTCAGCACAAATACGACGAGTAGCACCAGTGTCCACCCACCATTCTTTAGGATTTCCGACAAGATTTGCCTTGGAAACAACTGCAGAAAGATTGATGTCATCGACACCATTGGAAATACTGTCCACTTCGGTCATATGGGCTTGAGCAGGCTTCTTGCTTGTTCTCCTTTTGCTTTTGCCTTTGCTATGGCAATCTTTGGCCCGATGTCCCTCTTTGTCACAGATGTAACATTTGCCATTAAACTTGTACTTTTTATTTTCCCCCCCTTTAGAGCCTTGTGATGAACTTTCTCCAGAAGACTTTCGTTTCTTGGTTTTTGAAGCATGTTCCACCACATTTGCCTTAGACTCCATAGGATGCTTACCAGCCCGCTTTTCAGAATTGCGGTTGTCCTCCTCAATCCCCAATCCTCAAACGCACAATTAATTCTTCCATAGAAATTTCTTTGCGCTTATGTTTGAGGTAGTTCTTGAATTCCTTCCAGCCTTTTGGTAATTTCTCAATTAAGGCTGCAACTTGGAAGGATTCACTGAGAGACATGCCTTCTGCGTGAATGTCATGCAAAATGAGTTGGAAATCTTGCGCTTGGCTGATCACAATTTTTGAATCAACCATTACAAAATCTAGGAATCTGCCAACCACAAATTTCTTTGAACCGGCATCTTCCGTTTTGTACTTTTTCTCCAACGATTCCCAAAGTTCCTTTGTTGTCTTGATTGGACTGTAGACGTTATATAAAGTGTTGTCAAGTCCATTTAAGATGTAATTCCGGCAAAGGAAATCAGCATGTTTCCAGGCATCAACCGCAGTAACCACTTGCCGGTCGGTTTCATCCTCTTTCAGGATAGGAGCTTCTTCACGGAGGAAACGAGCCAGATTCAGAGTTGCAAGATAGAACAACATTTTCTGTTGCCATCTTTTAAAGTCAGTTCTTGAGAACTTCTCTGGCTTCTCTCCATGATTTATTGGTACTGTCACCACAGGAGAGGGGGTTGGTGCAATTGCAGCCACCACAGTAGTACTTGTTTGGGCATTAGTTTCAGTAGCCATCAATTCTAATTTAAAAAACAAAATTAGAATTAGAATTTACACTACACAGAAAATTAAACCAAATTAACAGAATTAAATTCTGTAAAATTAAAAGAAACAAGAATGTAACTTTTATTTTCCAATTAATTTGGAAATAAAATAAAATTTTATTCAACCAAATTAATTCCACACAGGAAATTAAATTCTGTAAAATAAAAGAAATAAGAAACTAACTTTTATTTTTTAATTAATTTGAAAATAAAATAAAATTTTATTCAACCAAATTAATTCCACACAGGAAATTAAATTCTGTAAAAATAAAAGAAATAAGAAAATAACTTTTATTTTTCAATTAATTTGGAAATAAAATAAAATTTTATTTAACCAAATTAATTCCACACAGAAAAATTAAATTCTGTAAAATAAAAGAAATAAGAAAATAACTTTTATTATTCAATTAATTTGGAAATAAAATAAAATTTTATTTAACCAAATTAATTCCACACCGAAAATTAATTTTAGTAACACTTCAATAATTAAAATACAGAAACAGAATTTTAATTAATGAAAACTCAGAAAATAATTTCTAAAAATCAAAATTAATTTTCTGACAAAATTCCACAAAAATATATTCTGAATTGTTAATGACACCAGTATCGTACTACTAGTTGTCAAAGAAAATAGACAGTATATTACTACTATCTGTCAAATAGCATATAATCACTATTTGTTTTTCCAACCAGAATATTATTTTGTAAATCCACAGAAAATAATTTTCTTAAAAGAAGAAAGAGAAAAGGAAACAAACGAAAAAATTTTGTAAACAGAATAAATTCGAATCTGTCTTAAGATTGTTGAAACAATCTTCTGTGTAAATAAAATAAATTGAAACAATTCAAACAAAATAAAATAAAACTTACATAATTTATTTTGTAGAACCGAATAAATAATTCAAAGACCAAGTCGAGTGTGTGACACTCTGTCCTTAAGACAAATTCACCCCGCTACGGTGCTTACGGTTATGTGGCGTCTATCTCCCAGGATACAATGATCTTCACAAATTTGTAGTAGCACTTCAAACAAATTTGTCCGGCGAACTAGAACCTTGTGTTCTATAACTCTCTGAAATTTATTCTAAATCTAATATGAAGAATAAATGACGCAAGAGAGCAAAATGAAGGCAAGAAAAATAATTTTCAGAATCAATCAAAATTAGAATGGGGCTGCCTTTATATAGGCTTTGTTGGCACCTATTCAATTTGAATAGAAAAGGTATGAAGAAGGGACATAACCCTTCTTCCAAAATAAAGAGACACCATGAAAGGTTTGCACTCTTTCATTCAAATGGAGGTTTGACCCTTCCTTTAAAACAAAAAGACACCATAAAAGGTTACACCCTTTCATTCAAAATGGAGTCTATTTCAATTCACAACTACCTCTTTATAAATTTTCCAACAGAGCCCACTAGCAGCTGTGTGAGAGAGGCACCAGCTGGCCATTGTAATTTTTTATAATTTTTAATGCAATTTATTTTTTAAATGAGTAAATTATACTAACCGTTTCTTTAATTTATGCCTTGTGTTATTTTGATCCAAAACTTTTTAATTGTGATATATTTGATTTTAAATTTTGAATCTTATTCCTAACAAATACAATCAAAGATATTTTCTTTATAAACGGTTCATTTTAAGGGTAAAGTTGTCATACAACTTATTTTGTGTGAGTTAATTTATATGTTGTTTCAAATATAATGGCATTTTTTTAAAATAATGCTGGAACTTTCTTAGTTATAAAGGTTTGTTTGGTTTGGTTTGTCAGAATCTATTTTCAGAATTTTTTTTAAGAAATTAAAAATTAAATTGGTGAAAAAAAATTTAAAAACACATTATTTTTATATAATTTTATCTTTTAGGAAGGTAGAAATAATTTTTTTAATATATTTTTTCATTAAATTAGTTTTTATTTTTTCAAAAGTTAAATATGGCGACAACTTTAATATTATTTTTTAAACTAATCCATTAAATTAAAAAATTTAAAACTAAAAACATTTCATATATTAAACATATCGATTACACATTAAAAGCCTAATAATCATCATAATCATCCAAAAATATATGTTAACAACAAATCTGCCTATTTATTATATGATAACCATCCAAACATATCAACAAAAATAGCCACCGATTACATGATTATCATCAAAACACATACTAAAAATTAATTTGAAAAAAAAATAAAAAAAATTATTATTTTTATATAATTTTATCTTTGATGGATAGAAATAATTTTTAAAAATTTTAAAATAATTTTTTGACATTTATTTTTATTAAATTAGTTTATATTTTATTAAATTGACGATTTTGTCCTTGAAATGGAGCAATAGTGTTTTCAATTATTTTTATTTGAAACGAGATTCAAAATTTATGATTAAATGTATCACAATTAAAAAGTTAAAAACCAAAATGATACAAATCCCAAACTATAAGAATTATTAATGTAATTCACCATTTTTAAATTGGAAAAATTACTCATAAATCCCATTTTAGTAAATGTTACTCTAATTAGTCCTAAGTGTTTTTTCTTAAACCATTTAGTATTGATGTAGTTGATGTTTGATAATGTTAATGATGTTGTTGATGTAGTTGATGTTGCTTATGTTTTGATGATGTTTGATGCTGATTTGAGGGAAAAACAATTCACATCAACTACATGGATGATGTAGTTTTGATGATGTTTGATGCTGTTTTCAGCATATATATATATATATAAAGAGAGATTCAGAGAGAGATGGAGAAGCCGAGGCAGTGGCGGCGTAGCCGTGGGGAGCGATACCAGCGACGGCGACACCGCCGACAAAGGAAGAAGAAGCCAGCGACAGATCTTATTCAATCTGATTTGAGGGAAGTATAGATCTGAATTGAATCTCCTCCAACGTCGCTGAAGAACATCACTGTGTTATACGATTAGGGCCTAATGTGTGATGCTGCTACTATACCTGAGTCTTGTTTTCAATCTGATGTTTTGGGGCAAAAACAAAAACTCAAAAACAATTCTTTTTTCAATGTCCCTGGTTTGTTTGTTGGGTTTAGCCCTAAGGCTTCAGAATCCGATTCAGTTAGAAGCCCTACTTCTCCATTGGATTTTAGGGTTTTATCAACTCTAGCAAACCCCTCTGATAACTACAAAGGCGGAGAGGTCACCAATTCTTAGATCTCATATCTCAAATAAATCCCAATTCTCAGATGATGAACTACAACATTGGTCACCAATTCTCGGTTCGGAAAGGAGGCATAGAACGAATCACAGAATGATTCCCAAAAAATGAAGCAACATCAACTATGAGATCTGAGAATTGGAGTGTATGAGATCTGATGTTTGATGAGGTTGAAGTTGTAGTTGATGTCGATGATGTTCAATGTTGGTGATGTTGATGATGTATGATGATGTTTGATGTTTGATGATATTTTATGATGTTGATGATGTTGATGATGTGTGATGATGTTGATGATGTTTGATGATGTAGTTGATGATGTTGGTGTAGTTAATGTTGCTAATGTAGTTAATGTTTTGATGATGTTGATGATGTTGTTGATGTAGTTGATGTTGCTGATGTAGGTAGTTTTGCTGATGTTTGGAAAGGAGGGAAATCTGAAAAATGCCTATAGTGAGCTTTTAACATTCAAATAGGACTTATTAGTCTATAAAACAAAAGGCAGGACCAAATGGTTTAACAAATTAAGATTTGAGATTTATTGGTGTTTTGCCCTTTTAAATTCTTAACATATTTTAATATCTTTATTTTAAGACACGCTTTAGTCTCCAACAAACATTTAACATACCTTATTGGGCTCCATTTTTATTAATTTTAGGGTTGGTTTAGGAAGTGGGTTGACTTTTTGATTGTTTTGGCTATTTTAGTCTGGGCTAAAAAGCTTGGTTTGGGAAGAATTTTTTGGCTTTTTTGACTTTTTTTGTGAGAGAAGAGTGTAATGATTATGGGTTGGATGTGATATTTTGTTTTTTGTGGCTAAAATAACCTATTTTATTTTTTGTGACTAAAATAGCCAAAAAAAGCCTAGTTTAGCTCTTCCCAAACGGTGCCTTATTATATAATTTTTGTTTATTTATTTTTAATTTTATTTATTTTTGAAATTCTTAACCCACACTTAACATATTTTAATATCTTCATTTTATGACACAGTTTTTCTAAATTAAAACAAACGTTTTAACATACCCTTTTTTTTTTTTTTTTTGATAACAAGATGTCTATATTAGTTTACGCGCACCTCGATTAATTTTAGAATCCACGCAAAGCACTTCCTTCAGGTGGATCGAGCAAATCTCGAGTAGAGCCCGCGAGCGTGGAATCTCAAGTAGAGCCTGCGAGTATGGCTTTAAGGAGTAGATTTGTGAAAACGCACATTTAATTATTCTTAAAAGAAAATAAATAAATAAATTAATTAATTAATTTTATCCAGAGTCTATCTGAAATGTATATTAGTGTAAAAGTTAGTTTTAAATTGACTCAATTCAATCACTAACAAAGACATTATTAATAATAATAATTTTGTACGTGTTCAATATTTGTTGTTTATAAATTATTTTAATTAGGATTTAATATGATAATTATTCTTATTAAATACCTTAGTTAAAAATCTTAGTGTATCAATTTTACGAAATCCACACAAAAAAAAAAAAAAAAAATCAAACCTTTGCAGAGCAACTCAACTTTCCACATGCTTGTTTTGCATGTTAATTTATGAACCTCAACCCCATCATACTCATTGGAATTGAGAGAAGGTGGCTAAATAAAATAATGAAAAGAAAGAGAGAAAGAGAGTATGTGAAAGCCTCAGGTGATGAGCTTCTATATATACACATATGGTTTGCATCCTTCTCCTCAATTGATCGGAGAAGAGTTTAAAAATAAATAAATAAATAAAAATAGATCTTTGAGCAAGTTCAGTCAAAATAGGAAGAAGAAGAGTATAAGATCAGGAAGCTTATAATTTTTCCTACCAATTCATCACCCAATTTCAATTCTACTATTAAGTAAGAAAACCCTCTCAGCCCTCTCATTTTTTTTTTATTTGACATTTTCAGATTATATACATATGATAAAATGTCTAAACTTGTAGATAGAATCTTATTTATAATTGTATGAAAATTTATGATGGTATATCAAATATTGGTAGTCTAAAAATCATGATAATATTGTGAAATTTGGACTTGCATGTGTAGTTTATGTCATTAAAAAGATTGTTGAAGAATTTGTTTGGTCCTTGAATCTGCCAGAATATTTGTACGAATTTTTAGACAATTTTATAATCACAATTTGAAAATGATTTCTTCTACAAAGTTGTTTATAATGATGTCTACTTCATCCATGAATTTTTGCAACAATTATGGAGTTTTATACGAATTTATACAGATTTTTAACCAAATCTGGAGCTATAGGCAGATTTTACTATGTGTTTGAAAAATCATTAAAAAAATTTATATTAAACCAAATTTGGTAATTTCTAAGAAAAAAATGAAATTTGAGAAGTCTAGTTTCATAATAAATTTTTATATTATGGAATTGATTTATAAATTTAAATATAGAATTAATTTAAGAAAATGTGATAAATCTGTGTCAAAAACATTCTTGGAATTTTTAAGAATTATTTATAAGTTATTTTTGGAAAATACTTTCTAAAAAATGACCATAACATGTTTATTGAATATTTTATAAATTTATATAAATTTTAGAGTTGTATAAGTAATTTATTTATAATTTTATTTGCAAGATATACATTCTGAAAATTTTGGGCAGATTAAGGAGGAATAAAAAATTATCTCTTCAATTGTTTATTTGGATTAAAATTTAATATTGTGCTAATCTAATCTTGTAGATTAAAAATCCATGCATGTGTGTGATTATGATTTATTTCTTCTTTTTAGTATCTACATCATTATTTCATACCATGGTTTAAATAAATTGTTTATTTAAATTTTGTATATTGTTTACTATTATGTGACATGTGTAATATTTTATGTTCGGAATTTAAATGAGTTGGTAAAACATTATTGGTAATTAAATGTTGAATTATTGTGAATATCTCAACAAGTAAAGAAATACGAAATTTAATCAATGATACCTTAAAATTTAAAAGTGATGGGGTGAGCCCGGATTAGAATCTTGCGCAAGTGAGTTGCGAACCCTAACATGTCACGGGAAGGTATTTCGACTCTTATCGGTGTAGGCGATATAAGGTTGGTGGTGCAGGTGTCACAACATAGATCGTTCTTTTGGGGCAGACCGTGATATCACGACTTGGGTATGTAACCCTGGTGCGTGGGCATCATTGGTAGTTACAGTAAGTAACATTTGAATATTTGACCAAGGGGGAGTCAGAATTGCTCATGGCCATTGCTTAGCGGTTAAGTGGAAACAGTGCTCCATGAGGAGTTACTTAAATTTATCTGATAAACTACATCTATGAAAATTTAAAAAATAAATAAAAATAAATAAATAAATAAAGGTGGGCATATTCCTCATGATGAAATACTCACTGCCATTCCCGTTACCCTGGCGTTTTATGCCAGGTACCGAAGAAACTAAAAGAAACACCGAGGCCTTGCAAGGCGACACTCAGCCTTGGTTAGCATGAAAAGTGTCCAAGTTCCATGAACAATTTCCTAAAATTTCTAGTTTTTCTCTAGTTTTCTTTTTATATTTGTGTCATTTCTGTTATGTACTAAGACTAAGTTGTGATGCAAGAACTTTAAATTCTAGGTTGTTAATTAATGGATGTTAGTAATATTGGTGGCAATATTGATTTTAAGTTTCTAGATCTTATTATGATGTCCTTAAATTTTGGGGCGTCACAAGATTGTTTTTAATAGGAGTTAAACCTGAGACTTAAAAAGAGCACACTCCTAAGGGTTGGTTTGAGATGTTCTAAACAAGTGCACTTTTTGACTTTTTATGAAATATAGGTTGGGTATGGGTTGGATTTGAAGTGATGTGGTAGAGAGGTGATGTGACTTAAATAAGATGATCTGACTTAAATAGGATAGTGATTTTTTGACTTTTTTAGTATATGCCAAACAAGGCCTAAGCCTTGGTTTGGTAAACATATTGGGACTAAATAAGTACATAAGGACAGAAAAAAGTCACAAAATTACAAAATGACAAAACACTTGACTTTTGATGCAAAATTACCAAATTAACCCATATACAAATAAAAAGTCAAAAAAGTATAATTTCCAAGTGAAGGGCAATTTTGTCATTCCAATGCAAAAAAGCCAAATAAGAAAACCAAACGACACAAAAAAGTCCCAGGCTAAAAAAGTCAAAAAAGCCAAAAAGTCAAGTTTGCCAAACGATACCTAAATCTCAAGTTGCACCCACTAAACCAACCCTAATACATTTAACTTATCTTATTGGTCTCCATTTTTATTAATTTTATTATACGACACACATTTTAGGTGTCGTTTGGGAAGTGTGTTGGCTTTTTAGCTTTTTAGCTTTTTTGGCAATTTTAACCTGGAGCTAAAAAGCCTGGTTTGGGAAAGACTTTTTCATTTTTTGGGCTTTTTGGCTTTTTGGTGAGGTGTGAACATGTTAAATGACCGAACTGCCCTTGGTGTTTTACATTTCCACTCTTAGCTGTCTTTCCTCCACCTCAGCGTCATTATACTTTTGTTTTTTTGTTTTTTTTTTGGATGAGGCGGATTTTACGGTTCTTTTTTTTTTAATTTATGTTTTTATCATTTTTATTTTTTTTATATATATTAATTTGTTTTTCTTTTTAAATTACGTGGCAAATGCTAATTTATGTTTTTAATATATATATATATTTTGGATGAGTCATATTTTTGTGGTTCTTTTTTTTTTTTTTTGGATGAGGCGTATTTTTTTAATTTTTTTTTATTTTTCAAAAAAGGGCTTTCATGTGTTTTATTTATTTTTAAATTACGTGGCAAATGCTAATTTCTGTTTTAAAATTTATTTTTTCCGATGAGGTGTATTTTTCTAGTTCTTTTTTTTTTAATTTATGTTTTTTTAATTGAAAAAAGTGCAAAAAATTAATTAAAAAATAATTGGGAAAAAATTTAAATGGGGACAAAAATATTTGAAAAAAAAGATTAATTGAAAAAAAAATAATTGAAAAAAATAATTATTTGAAAAAAAAAATTGAATTTTTTTTTAAAAAAAGGCAAAAAATTATTGAAAAAAATTTAATTGGGAAAAAAAATATTTGAAAAAAAGATTAATTGAAAAAAAAAATTATTTGAAAAAAAAATTGAAAAAAAAATTATTTGAAAAAAAATAATTGAAAAAAAAAATTTGAAAACTGAAAACGTAAACTCATTTTTTGAGTTTACGTTTTTTCCTCAAATTTATAAACTGAGACAACCATTTATAAACCAAAAAAATTATCAAACAAGTTTTTATGACAGTTTTTAAAATTTTTGTAAATATATATTGAAAACTGAAAACGGAATGGTTACCAAATAGACTCCACGCTAATTTTTGTAAACTCAAGTTTTTTTACTTTGAGAGGGGGTCAGTTTCGTAAAATCACCCTGGCCTTGGTTGTATCATCACCACCTGAAGGCCTTTTGCCTGGTAGTGGCTAAATTAGCCTAGTTTGGACGGTAGTGGCTAAAATAGCCCAAAACTGTCTTCCCAAACCATGCCTTAATAAACAATTTTAGTGATTCCATTAGGATGCTATAAGGCAAAGCTTGTAGGAGGATTATTGATCGATTTGCATTTTGACAGTAAACTCATTTTTTAGAATAATTATTGAGACAATTGCAGAAAAAATGTATCAATACAAAATAATTGAAAAGCGATGTGTGTAGGTAAGGATTAACTTCCATTACTTTACAATTATTTAGGATTATTTTGAAAAGATAGTTAAAAGTTGACTTTTAACTTTTTTTTTAAAAAAATGTATAAAAGATATGAGAGATGATGTGATCCAAAATAAATTAAAAGTTGAGAAGTGATTACTAACCTACTTCTCAAAAGGGCCCTTAATATTAATATATATATTTGCAATTATTCCATAAATATTTGGTCACTATATATATTAATATTATTGGACATTTTTTCATGTGCTTTTTCATTTTTAAGTCCTTGGTTAGTTGGATATTAGCTGTCAATTAATTAATAAATTGCATATATTGATTGAGAAATTTTAATATACATTTCCTTTTAAAAAAATATAATGTTTTCGACCCCCTCAAAAACAGATCCCCTTGACCCCCTCTGAGCTGGACAGGCACGTGATGGGTCACGTGACATGCAGGGGCCACGCACCTCCTCTTTCAGAATTCAAAAACGAAAAATATAGTGAGATACAGATGAGAGACGAGAGGCAGACGACTCCTGAACTCGACGGACAGCTCCCCTTCACTCGACGGACAGCTCCTTAACTCCTAACTCCGACAGCTGACTCCCTCAGCTCCTCCCTTTCACTCTGACGTCCTTGACTTCGACGCCCGATGCCCCGACTCTCGACTCTCTCTCTCTCCCTCTCTTTCCATCTCATTCGACGGGCGGACTCCTCCCCTTCACGCCGACGATAGGTCCTTCTGATACCCTACTCTGTCCTCCCGAGTCCCGACTCTCTCTATTTCCATCCCATTGACGACGAGGTAATCTGGTGTATATATATATATCTATATGTTGATTTTGCCCTAATTATGTAAAATATGAAATTAGGGCAACATATTGATTTTTTCTCTTCCAATTTTACAAATCTGGTGTATCTTGCTAAAATTAGGGCAAAATTAGGGCAAAATTGACTATATAAGTTAGGTAACTTGTTGAAAGAGAAGAAATCAGATTTTACTGAAATTGAATTTGAAATTTCAGATTTTTGCTAAAATTGAAATTGAATGCTGAAATTGAAATTGAAATTGAAATTGGAACAATATTTCTCACATTTGTTTCAATTTCAGATTTTTGTTAAAAGAGAAGAAATCATAGGCATAGGGAAAAATTCAATTATGTAAAATCTGAGATGCAATCTTTGGAGTAGTTATGTAAAATCTGAGATAAATTAGGATAAAATCTGATAGGCAATTATGTAAAATTTGATAGGCATAGCCATGAGATGCAATTTTACATAATGTGAGACGCAATTTAATTTTACATAATCTGAGATGCAATTTTACATGTATAATCTGATAGGCATAGCCATGATAAAATCTGATTTCTCAATAGTTTGGCTATACATGATAAATCACAATTATGTAGCTCAATTTTAAATCTCAATTATGTATTATTGAGATACATAACTACTGAGATGCAAAGCCATAGGCATAGCCATAGGAAGATTGGAAACTCAATTATGTAGAATCTGATTTCTCAATAGTTTGGCTATACATGATAAACTGATTAGACTGATTAGTGCATATTCTGATAAAATGATTAAACTGATTAAACTCAATAGCATAGCCATAGGAAGATTGAAGCTGATTAGACTGATTAGTGCATATTCACTGAACTTATACATAACTGATTAGTGCATATTCACTGAACTTATTGTCAACTTGAATGTAGAATAATTATGAGACTAAACATGGAATTGAGTATGGGAATTGAGCATGGCCTTTTGACATAGGAAGGAAGATTGAAAAAGTGGTGAATGTCCCTCTTAAATGCAGTCTTTACTCACTATACATCATGAGCTGAAATTATCTTTATTCACTAGTTTAATAAGGATAACTTGTTATTGCAGATGTCAAGTTCAATTGTCAACGGCAGTAGCTCAGATCGGTTGACGTACTTGAACAAAAATTGTCTTACATGTAATAAAAAGGCAACGATTCAAATTTTTGAGACCAATCGAAACAAAAACAAGCTATTCTACTCTTGTAATGGTTGTGGTATTTTCATTAGATGGTGTGTGCCTATGAATTCACAATGTGGAGATCAAGAAATTCCAAGACAAGTAGAAAGAGAACTACTAAGATCTATGACGGAACAACTTCGAGCTATGATCGAACAACAAAGATCTATGACGAAACAACTTGGAGCTATGATCGAACAACAAAGATCTATGATCGAACAATTTACCTTTGTTAGTGCAAAGATGCAAAAAATAGAATTTCTGATGTTTGTGTTTCTTGTAATTGGTGTATTATTACTTATGAAGATGTAATGTTAGTTAGAAGTAGAAATAGAAGTAGATTGAACTATGTTTTGTTGTGGAATGGAATATGTATTAGTAAGAAACAGTTGAATTGTCGAATTTTTGAGTGCAATGGAAATGAATTGTTGAATTGTTATTGTTGAATTGTTGAATGAAGATGTGTTATTGTGGAACTATTGTGGAATGAAGATGTGAACCATGAACTGAACCATGAACCAACATGAACTGTTGATGAGTTATTGTTGAAAATGAACCATGAACCAAAATAAACTGAACCATGAATTGTTGATGAGTTATTGTTGAAAATGAACCAACATGAACTGTGTTATTGTTGAATTGTTGAATTGTTATTGTTGAATTATTGAGCATGAACCATGAACTGAACCATGAACCAGTTTGACATAGTTTGTGCATGAACCATGACAGATTTTTTTATAGACAGATTTTTTCAGATTTGAGCATAAATTATCACAGTTTGAGCATGAACCATGACAGATTTTTTTACAGACAGGTTTTTTAACAGATTTTTTTACAGATTTAAGCATGCACCATGACAGTTTGAGCATGAACCATGACAGATTTTTTTACAGACAAGTTTTTTAACAGATTTTTTACAGATTTAAGCATAAACCATGACAGTTTGAGCATGAACCATGACAAATTTTGGCAATTTGAACCATGAACTGAAAAAATCAGATTTTGGTTGAAATACTGTCAAAATAGAAAACTAAAAAACAGATTTTCAGATTTTCAAAGACAAAATTTTAAAGACAGTTTGGCAGTTTGAACCATGAACTGAAAAAATCAGATTTTGGCTCAAATACTGTCAAAATAGCAAACTAAAAAATAGATTTTTTTTACTGATTTCTTAAACCATGAACTGTCAACAGAGATTTTGCATGAACTCTAAAAAAATCATGCTCAAACACTATCAAAATGCTCAAACACTGTCAAAATAGCAAAATGAAACAGATTTTTTTACAGATTTTTTTAAACCATCAACTGTGAACTCAAAATGCTGAAAGACAGATTGTCAAAATAAACCATGAACTCAAAGACCAATCTTGCATAACTAATAAAGTGGGACTTAATAATAACCAATCTTGCAAATTTATACACAACATGTGTTACACATCTAATATGGGACTTAACATAATAAGTTTCAATCTCAAAAACAAAATGTCAATGTTCAATAAACTAGTCAAACATTTCTACAGTGTCCATCATTCATTCGTGCTGTGCAATGTCCATAATTCATTCCCGGTGTGTATGCATTAGAACCCGATGGGGTTAGAGATCCAGACCCAAACATTTCAGTTGGAGCACTCATCAAACTTCTCGGTGTGCCTCTTACAAAGTCTGATGGGATAAGAGATGTGCCTCCAATAGCATTTACGACTTGTCATAATTGAAGTAAAAAAGTACATGTTACAAAATATTTGTAAATGAAAACAAAAAATTGATGTAAAGTCGTCTTATGAACACATACCGGTGCATACGCACTATTTTGCATGCCAACCATATAAGGATAATATGATGTATAAGCTTGAGCTTGAGCTTCAAATTGAAGCACCTTAGCAGCCTATATTGGTTCAAGAGTTTGTAAAAATGTATTTCAAAAGAGTTTGTTAAAAAAATAAAAAACAAGATTTCTTCAATTTAATATACAAGTTCAATTCAATATACAATTTACCTTTGCTTTTGTTTGTTTTTTTGCCGTTGCCTTGAACCGATTCACTATTTGATCTACTTTGGAAACCTTTCGTTTCGTAACTGGACGGCCTCTTCGCTGAATAACCAAAGGACTAACCACCTTCCTCGTACTAGCACCCGATGTACAACCGGTGGCAATTGGACTTTTTCTAGAAGATGGTATCCTATTAGTAGAAGGTGGTAAATTACTTCCATCACCCGATTCATCGTGCATGACTTTATCCTTCATTTCATCCAACCCAAGGTCTATAATTTTAATTTTCCCTTCCGAATTACCAGCAAGTTGTACAATGGCGATCAATTTCTTGTTCATCCTTTCATAGTAACTTGTATTGAAATCATCCCCAAAGCCAGTGTACGTGGTTTTGATGCATGTGTACTCTCGAACCAAATCTTTCCTCCAATGTGGCAAAATGTACTTACTTGGCACCTCATTTATGCACTTTCTCACAAGCACCGCAAGTGAGTGAGCACACATAATGCCTCTAAACTGAAACAACCGACACATACATTGAATTTCACATTCAATTGAATTAAAATACACAACAAAGTCCACATGCTTCATCTTGTCACACACTACCATCGCTTCTTGGACATTATATGTACAAATTGCTCTCTCCTCTTTGACAATCAAAGCCTGACAGTACACTAATATCTTCAACTCTCCTTGAACTTCTTTGAATTTTGCATTGGTGTAGGCTTGCTGAAATTGTTTCTCAAAGCCATATATAGTTAGACAATCAAACAATTTGTGTCGAGACTTGAAGTCTGATTTCTTCTCTTTCTCTACCTTGCTTCTCAACGCATTGTCATATTGTTCAATAAATTGTTTTAATGTAGTCTTCGGGTTGACATATCCATCAAAAAATGCATTCATACTTTCACTTCGTTGTGTTGTTGACATGCCAGCCCAAAAATGTCTTTAATATATACAGGAACCCATCGATGCCGCTCATGATATAGTACCCCCAACCACTCATTATCATAAAGATTGAATTTAGTAAGCATATCTTCCCATTTTTCCTCAAATTCATCTCTTGTCAAACAATCATAAATTGCATTTTGCATAGCCAACTTTATGGGTTCATACTGAGCATATCCTTTCAACTTCTCCGGTATTTTCTTCATTACATGACATAAGCACCATCGATGCCGGGCCGGTGGAAAGACAATTTCTATAGCATTTTGCATAGCTCTGCACTGATCAGTTATGATAGCTTTTGGAGGATTATTTGACATGCAACTTAACCACGACTTGAATAGCCAAACAAATGTGTCAGAGTCTTCACTAGATAACAATCCACAACCAAGCAAAATAGACTGTCCATGGTGATTGACTCCTACAAATGGAGCAAATGGCATGTCATAGTTGTTCGTCAGATAAGTTGTGTCAAATGAAACAACATCTCCAAATGATTCATACATAGCCCAACTCCTTGCATCAGCCCAAAACAAGTTTCTAATGCCAAACTCCTCATCAACATCAATCACATAAAAGAATTTCTCATTATGTGCTTGCATCCTCATAAAATAACTTTGAAGTAATTCGGCATCACCTTCACCAAGACTTAATCTTCTAGCTCTATTAATGTAATTCCTTGCATCTCACTCATCAAATGTCAATGACTCGTATCCCCCAGCTTCAATAACCATTGAATGATAGTTCCTAGACACCCCAATCCATGTTTGATCATTGATTTCTAATCTTCTCTTCACAGGAGTACGAATTTTCTTATTCATTGCAAAATGACGAGAGTCGGTGGGAATCAAATCATGATTATGCTCAAGGTTAACTGTGGTTAACATATATGTCCCATTCTTTTGTAGAGTACCTCGTACCCTTGCTTTACAACCAATTTTTGTGGACAAAGATGGCTTCAAAGGGTTCACTTTTGATTTCTTTTTTCTCTCCCCCGCTCGAGAACATTCAATTGCAAAGTTTTTTAATTCGCCATTATCTCCAAAATGTTGTGCTCTATGAGCTATAGAAAAGCCAACATGCTTAGCATATGTGGCATAAAATGTGTACACTTCTTCCCTTGAGCTAAAACACATACCCTTCTTAGGTTTTTCAACTTGTTCACCCTCATTTACTGAAGGATTGTCACCACCATTTAAATCAACCTCCATTCTATGAGAATCAAAAATGAAATTCAAATAGAATGATTTTAGAATAATTATTTTATAAGATGACTGGAAACTTTGAAACTGTTATGAAACTAATAATTTTAGCTGATAATAATTTCAGTCTATGAGCTATGAGCTATAAGATTATTTTAGCTGATAATAACTCTATGAGCTATAAGATTATTTTAGTTGATAATAATTTCAGTCTCGCCACAATGAATTTAAACCATGAAACTAATAGTGGCCTTTGTTTCGATCCCCAATGAATTTCAATGAAACTAAGAAATACAGACATTTCAACATCTGTATGTTATTGTTGAAATGAACCATCATTATTTATAAGATTATCAACAATGATTCATCCCCCATTTTCCCCCCACCCCCTTTGACCCCCTCTCTCTCTCATTGGTTACTTTTTCTTTTTCTTTTTCTTTTTTTTCCTGCTCCTCCAATCACCCCCCGCCACGTGGCAAAGGGGGGTGAGGGGGTGACCCCCAAAAGGGGGTCCCAAGCATTATTCATAAGATTATATGGCTAAATTAACCATATAGAAGATTATTCAAAAAGCTAATGGTAAAAGAAGATTTCGTCTACTATAGCTCATTTACTGTTCTTGAGCCATTTGACTAACATGGCTAAATTAACCAAGTGAAAAATATGATTTTCAAGCACTGGGATCAGAAAGTGAAACCACAAACACCAAAAGAAATTGAACATTCACAGAAGCAAAGTCATACTTATAATGTACAGTCATTTATTTGCCAAAAACTTGCAAAGAAATAATTAGCCAAAAACAAAGCAGTTCTAAACACATTTAATGTTATATTAGAGGCCCAAATACGAGCCAAATGCATTACAAATTGCACATTAACATCGCAACTCCTCTTTTCCACTCCTCTATTTAGTTGAAATGTCTGTATTTCATAATGAGTATTTCAACTTCTCCTTTTCACATACAGATGATTTCGATCCCCAATGTTATTGTTGAAATAAACCATCATTATTTATAAGATTATATACAGACATTTCACAGAGATTGATCAATGTATGTGGATAGAGAGAGAGAGAGAGAGAGAGAGAGAGAGAATGAGGGGTTTTCGAGTAACATTACCTGACAAAATGCTATCGGAATGCGATCGAAGATCCGTAGAGCGAGATACAAAGAGTTATGGCTGGAGAGCTATGGTTGACGGAGGAGAACTATGGCAGACGCACGATGGAAGAAGGAAGAGGGAAGACGGACAGGGGTGGGGAAGAAGGAAATATCAGGGCCGTTCCCGCTTTTTTTTTGTCTTTGTTTTCAGTATATTTTTTTTGTCTTTCAGGTGTGTGTATCACACCTTCTTCATTGTGCAATTCTTCTTCACTTGACTTTAGTAGGTGCCACCTCAGAGGGGGTCGTGGGGGTCGGTTTTGGAGGGAGTCTGTATCGCCACTGATATATTAATATTGTTGGACATTTTTTCATGTGCTTTTTCATTTTTAAGTCCTTGGTTAGTTGGATATTAGCTGTCAATTAATTAATAAATTCAGTCCTGCTAAATACCCCCACTGGGGATTGACCCCCAGTGAGGTGGCGGGCTGTGATTCGTCAGTTTTCTTTTTTTTTTTTTTTTTTTTTTTTTACTTTCTGGTCAATCACCCACAGCCACGTGGGCTGGGGGTCGCCCCCAGCTGGGGGTCACCCGCATTTTCCTTAATAAATTGCATATATTGATTGAGAAATTTTAATATATATTTCCTTTAAAAAAAATATATTATATGTATTTTAGTTATATGTATTTTTTTTAATTATGATTAATTTTTTATTTTAGTTATCATATTATTTTAATTTTTTTTAATATAATATTATTTTAATTATAATTGATAAATTTTTAATTATATCTCATATTATATTTAATTATAACATTTTTTTATAATTATAATTTAAAAAATTAAAATTATATTATTTTTTTCTTTCTAATTATAAGAGGTATATGGTGCATCCACTTTGAACAATGTGCACCATAATATTTACTCCTTTATTATATAAAATTGTTTTTCATTTGTATAACTATAAATATATATATAACACTTTCAAAAACCCTTCCTCCTCCTCCTCCACACCACCGCAGTTCACTTCTCTCCCGCCGGAGTTTCATCCTCGCCGGTTACCTCTCCGGCCATTCTTTCATTTCAGATCACATTTTGAAGCCATTGAATAGTCGAACACAGTATCAATTTCAGTGATGTTTCACTCAACTCTCTGTTGATAGCAAAACCCATTGTTCAGAACCACACCATTTTCGTGTTGCTTTACTTCTCCCGGGACTCGCCGGCTATTTTGACGCATTCCGGCGAGTTTCTGGGTCTGGTTTTTTGGACTGACAAATAGTTTCAAGCTTTTCTTTGTTCTTTGTTCGTGTTGAAGGTTTTGGTTTTGGTTTTGTGTCGAAACACTAGGATTTAGAGACTTTTTACAGAGAGAATAAGCTGTAGTATGGTATTGTTCTTGACACCATCTCAGCTACTTTGACAAAACCCCAAAACCCTTTTCAACAAAGAGAGTGTAAAGTGTTAGAAAAGGGAAGTTTCTCGCTTAGAATCAAAGTTCTGGAGGTGGGTCCGTAGAGGCTTCCATTGGAGCTTCAGATTGTGTGGTGTAATGCGGTATGTTCCTTTTTTTTTTTTTTTTTTTTTTTTGAATTGAAAGTTTTGATTATCTGGGTTGTTCTTTTGTGAAGATTGGGGTGTTTAAATTGTTCAGTTTAAATTTCCATTTGATGCTTGGCTGATTTGGGCTTTTTTTCCTTTTTGGATGAAAGATTTTTTTGGACATGCCTGTGCAGCTGGGTACAGTAGAGTCTGGTGTTTGATTGAATGAATGGGGTTGATTGAGATATTAATAATGTTAATTAATCACTGTACCGTATTAATATGGGATAATTATTCAGTAGTTTGAGAGTCCGGTCATCAAGTAATTATTTAATAGTTTCGGAATACAGTTATGTTGTGTTTCATGTAATATGTGATTAATGAAAAAAATAAAATATTAATTATTTATATCGAGTGATTTAAAAATATGAGATTATAATAAATAATAATTTGTAAGAAAATATGAAATATTCTGAAATTAGTGTATAATTTTCCATTAATATAATAGGAGTACATGAGAAGGTTTTGTACGCAAACGGCTGCATTAATAACGCCTCGTGAATTCTATAAAGTCGAAATCTGGGCCCACTGATGTTGACCTTTTTTTTGTCCCAATTGTCTCAATCAGATTCACATAACAATGATATTATGATGGTATGTTTTATTGTATTTTATTATTTGATGTATAAGCGTGTTGTCGTTAAATAGATATAATGTGACATAAGATGATAACTCTGTTTCATAAATGTGGGTAATTATAGATTACATTATTATATATGTATTATGGCCGTCGATTATGCCACAAAAATCTCAAAACATGATTGTTTATATTTCCTGTTTAATGTGCTATTAGCCAGATTTCAATGCAATTCTATCGGTGGATTAGTTTATATGTCCCTGGAAATTATTCTGATCGTTTGGCATGATCCGAAAAAAGCAGAGTGATGCTTTCTGGATTTTAATGAAGTTAAAGAATTAACTAACAAAGGTAGTCCAGTTAGTTGAGAGTGGAAAATTCCGGAACGACTCATAAACTCTGGACGACTTGAGTTCGATTTCCACTCTCAGTTTATTGGCGAACTATTGCGTTTTTGTCGGATGATTCTGAGATTATTCGAAGTGCGCATTTAAAAAAAAACACTGGCCTGGTTATTAAAAAAAAAATAAAGTTAAAGAATTGGTTGATATATGAAATGATCTTTTGTTATTTTTATTTATTTATTTAATATATTTTTTTTAAACTTATAAACCCATACGGGTCACACACTAATATATGTGAATCCCACATTAATGAATTTTATGGATGCTATATGTGACAGCGCTGAATACTCCCATAATTATTATAGTGGAGTTTGGTTGAATTTTTTAAATATGATTTGAGAATAATAGTTATATTTTGAGTTTGTGAGTTTTGGAATGAAAAATTTGTTTGGTAAATGAGTTTTGAAAAGAGTGGAAAATTTTTGATGTGACATATGATATTTGATATAAAAATTTACAACTTATAACCAAACATACAACTCAAAATTCTATTCAAAACTCATAAATTTTTTTTTAAAATTTCTAATTTTTTTTATTTAAAATATAAACAGGTGGCAATTGTTAAACAAAAAAAAAAAAAAATGCATGGTTCCAGTCAACCGGCCGGATGCCCGGGAGGACATGGCTGGACGTCTGGGAGGACAACCAGTTAGCCCAAATTTTTCCGCTTTGGACAGAGTCTTCAAAAGTGAGTGTGTAATTAACTTTTGAAAACTGTAAACAAACATCATGTGCAAACCAAATGATGGAACTAAGGTTTCAAAGCTCTACCAAACATAGCCTATGTTTTTCCTGAATATTCAGGTGCCACCTAAGGGTTCTTCCTTGACCAAAAACAGTGCAATTTTTGTAGTCTATAATATTATCATTATCATTCATATATAATTGGGTTTGTTGTATGCATTTTATATTATAGTTATTATTATAATTTGCAATGAGAATGCCAATAAACAAATATTAGGTATAGAGTGGTAGCAAGCAACAACCTACCTAGGATGTTTCTTAAATGTAATCATCCCAATAAAATGTCAACCACTTAATTGTTTTTTGGGATTTGGGTGGCTTGGGTTTGTTTGGAATGTGGGTTGGTTTTTTGGCTATTTTAACCTAGAGCTAAAAAGTCTCGCTTGGAATAGGTTTTTTTTGGTCTTTTTTGACTTTTTTTAGAGAAAAAATGAAATGATTATGGTTTAGATGTGACATTTTGTCTTGTTGGGCTAAAAAGCCTATTTTGTCTTTTTGTGATTATTTTAGCCAAAAAGCCCCGTTTTGCTTATGCCAAACGAGGGCTTAATGTTGCTGCTCTACATGAAAATGTTTCACTCTTTATGTTCAACTAGATTGGACTTGGAGCCTTTAAGCAGTGGTGACCGACCTCAGGAATACCAAAGGGGGGTTCAAAATATATACACCTAAATGAATACTTTCTGTGGGATTTCAGTTATGTCTTTTGTTCATGTAAATAAGATTCTTTGTTATTCTCAAAGTGATCAAGGAACCTACTTATCTAAGAAAAAACCAAAAAAAGAAAAAGAAAAGAGGGTAGGGTCAAGAACTATTTTTTTATGGTATCATAATAATTAGCTGGTACTATCATATTTGTTCACTTGATTGTATTCCCTGGCCTCCTGCCAAGGATCATTCTTCTTTCTAAAACTAGCAAGTATTACTGGCTCTACTAAAATATTTGGAACACAAAAGATCCTAAAACCCCAATCAAATTTAAGAGGACATCAATTAGGCTGATAAAATTGAGAGGCGTGGTTTGACGCCGTAGTAGATAGATATTCAGCGAGTATTGCAGGCATTGATTTATTGTTTCTCTTATAACATACTAGTAAATCTAATTTAAATTTGTATGTATGTTTATTATATTGTGTTGAGGTTGTTTCACCTTTGGTTAAGATGTCATATGTTATAGAATCATTTGGACTTTTTAATGATTCTGGCCAGATAATCTCAACAATTTTCTGTTTTAGGATTGTCTGCTTCATTGTTGTCTTGTTGTCCAGGAAAACTGGATGGAGCTTGATGTATATGATCAGCCAATTGGGTTAATTTAATTAGCATCTTTGGAGTTATTTTTGTGGGAATTTTGAAACTCCCTTGTGGACTGTACT
This sequence comes from Camellia granthamiana, assembly GCA_036172215.1. Taxonomy (NCBI): domain Eukaryota; kingdom Viridiplantae; phylum Streptophyta; class Magnoliopsida; order Ericales; family Theaceae; genus Camellia; species Camellia granthamiana. Next base: position 42,770,647 of record CM069910.1, read on the forward strand.
TGCTTGTATGCTTTTTTGTTCTTTTGTTGATTTGTACTGAATTCTTCTTTGGCTTTTGTCTAGTGAGAAGCAGCAATAAAGGAGGAAAAAATGATGGAACACAAAAGGAGCTGTGTCTCTGTTGATCAAGACAGTCTAACGTCTTTTGCATCAAAACGACATAAGGCCAATCTGTCTATCTCCTCCAAGGTTCCTTATAGGCGCCTATATTTCTGCAATCTTCTCGTATTACACCTCTAAATTACGTTGGATGGTGCTAAGATTACCTTTATTGGTAATCTACAATGATCAATGGAAATTGGAAACAGTGAAATTATCATATGCTAATATTGTTTGCGATCGTATTACAAACCAGAGCACTTCTATGACTTAAACTGTTATTCCATTTTATATAAAAATTACTAAAGCAGCCCTTCAGCAGCATATAATTAACTACAGGAATCTAGAATGTAAGCACCTCAAATATTGGAGATTTCTAGTTCATTTCGTTTTCCATTTAAAAAAATTCTTCCTCGGAGCTGTTTCCACATACACCCCACAGCAATTATTAGATTCTCAAATCGTTCTCTCTTAGGGGGCTTGATATCTATACTGACCAATAAGTTTAAGTTGTCTACTTAGGCTTGGTTTGGGAAGTGGGTTGGTTTTTTAGCTTTTTGGCTTTTTTGGCTATTTTAGCCTGGGCTAAAAAGCTTGGTTTGGGAAGGGTTTTTTGGTTTTTTTGACTTTTTTTGTGAGAGAAGAATGTAATAATTATGGGTTGGATGTGATGTTTTGTTTGTTATGGCAAAAATAGCCTATTTTGTTTTTTGTGGCTAAAATAGCCAAAAAAGCCTGAAAACCAACTTGCCAAACAGAGGCTTAAGTTGTGGATCTTTTCTTTTGCTGGCCAATAATTGGGGTACGGAACTTATGAAACATAATTTGAGGTCTACTCGTTTGTTTGGCGCATCCTTCTTCATGTGGTGCTTGCTTTTCCATCTATAATACGTACTTTTGGGTGATAGGAGAGTAAAGAGAAGCTTGGTGAAAAAATTGCAGCTCTGCAACAGCTTGTTTCACCATATGGGAAGGTATGACAATTTAATCTTTCTACTCAAAGCATAAGAGATATTTATTGCATGAGAAAAGGGAAGAATCAACATTTATCTGTTAATTCATTGCGGCATCTCACAAAAAAAGGAAAAAAAGAAAAATGATTTTGTCAATGCTAATGTCAAAGGCTTTTGAGATGGGTTTACAGTTAATGATAATATGTAGATACACTTTAAACTTCAGAGATGTAAAAGTGAATTATGTTGAGACTTATCATATTGATTCACTTTATCTCATGGCTTCGTCCAAAAAGTTTTTGATGTTAGAAGTATTTTCCTGTGTCATTATAAAGCATTCTGGATTCATTGCAGACAGATACAGCTTCCGTTCTTCTGGAGACAATGGAATATATTAGCTTTTTGCATGAACAAGTCAAGGTTTGGCCTTCCCTTTCTTTGCTTTAAAATTACTTTACTGTTGAATTTCATTTTCATTGGATGTCTTTAAAGGTACATGCCGCCGTCTACAATCTAGCTCTAAATTATGCTGGCATACAGGATATCCAGTGGCTAATCCGTATATGTTACTTTATCTTTCCAAAAATCGTCCAAATTTTATTTTGACATCTAAATGAGAGCCTGTCAGAATGCTTATTATTAGTTGTTCGGTTCAAATTTGAGCACGAGAGACTTGCAACAGCATTTACAGCTACACGTTGCAATATTATTTTTCGTTGCAAAAATTTTCACTTGTGACTGAGTCTTCTTCCTTATGGGTCAATGCTTTTTCTATTCTATACAACATATGGAGATGTATCCTGTCATTGGTTAAGATAATATGGAGATTTAAACTGCAGATTTTATGCTTCATCTTGTGAGAGGCTACATTTGATCGTTAATAAGCATTAACATATCGTTTTGAATAATGTGCAGAACCGTGCTCACTCCCACTAAATATTTTAAATTTTTGGAAACATAATTCTTTTTCTTAAATATGTAAAGCATGTAGAGCCTGTATCTACTACTCACATTGGGCTTTTAGAATGAAGCTTATTTGAAATTTGACGTGTTTGGTTGTGGAATTGAAACATCTTAAATATCTATAGAGTTTACTTTTCCTTTGGGTGAGAATTCGAAGTTATTTATTTCTTTTAGAAGTTTGGTGTTCTTTTAGAATATAAAATTACCTAATCTAAAATTGGCTGATTTGAATCTGCTTTGTTCAATGCCTACACAGATTTTAATTAAACTCATTTACAATTGACGGAATTTGATTAGTAAACTCCAAAAGGAATGGTTCCATTTGAGCTACCAAAATGGGTCTAAATGTTTTCTTCTTGGGATTAATCAAAGCCCGTGATTGGTAGCTCTTAACCAGTTTGAGTTCCTCTTTGACTTCTATTGGGCTTCATATACTAGGAATCTTAATTACAGACCGTTAAATTGTTGACTGGTTGGCATGTTTAGGCCGTGACCATTTGCTTGGCTAGTATTCAAAGTTCGAATTTGCTATTCTGAACTGTAACTTCACAAGTGTAAGGGATGTTTTGACAATGTTTGGACTTTGAACTCATTTGCTCATGGTTTTGTTGGTGGTTTGCAGGTATTGAGTGCTCCGTACCTCCAGAATACCCCCACAGCTCAAATGCAGGTGAGCATTAGTTGGTCAGACTGCTTGGATTTTATTGTCAAGTTTGAGAATTTTTCTTTTTTCTTCTTTAAACAGAAGGAAAATAGGATTTACAATCCGGATGTAACTGGACCTGGTTTGATTTTGATGGAATGTTGACATTACATTTATTCATGACATGGGAACTAATTTTATTGAAGTAATTAGCCAAGTTTATGCCTGAATTGTGCCTGAATTTTGTTATATGCCTCTTCAAGGAACTAGAACAGTACAGCCTGAGAAGCAAAGGTCTATGTCTTGTGCCGATATCATATACTATTGGAGTTGATAGCAGCAACGGTGCAGACATGTGGGCCCCCATCAAGACCAGCTCCCCTAAATTTCAGAGGGCTGCCTTACATGAATCATGGTACAGTCCATTGTTGAACATCAAAAGAGCTTCGGAGGTGGACCAGCAGGTAGATATGGTGGTGGAGCATACGACTCTCCACTTCTCTGAAAGTAGGATCTGTGAACCGTCATACTGCTCATCCAGTTACAGTTCAAAAACTAATCTGGTTTCAAGTTGACAATGGTACGAGTATAGTGCATGTTCTTATTCTAATCTTCCAAAAATGTATATGATGGATATGTAGTAGTGTAGTAATCTTAGTAGTGAGTGAATACAGGAAGGGGAATTTCATGCCTAACAATATTGGCTGCCAAGTATATGAATTAATGTTACTATAATTGAGTTATCTTCTACTCAAAAAGCTTGTTCTTTTACATATATATGGAATCTACTAAATTTTATATTTATGGAATCTACTTGTCAAGATTTATCAAACAAGATTAATAACCATAAAGCAAACATGCTTACTCAATCCAGGACTAGGCATGGCTTATTATTATTTTAACAAGCTAGTATGTGGTGGTGTGTGTCAAGGCATGCAGCATTATGAGAAATGTTTGCTGCAGCAATCAGAAGTTGGGCGCGCCTTAAAAAATGGATAGGCAACCATGGCAACTGTGGGCATCTTCTCTTGGAGGGAAATATCTTTGTTTTTATCGGCAGCAGCATCAATGGTGTTGGTAGGAATTGGAAGAGCTTCTTCTTCATGGGCATCAACAGCAATGGCAGGGATGAAATGAGATGGATCGCCCCTTGCCATAGTCATCACTATGAGGCTCAAAGCGATGATCATAGCAAGAATCACTTTCTTAGCCATGGAAACCTTATCTGTTTTGGTTTACTAAGATTTTCTCTCTTTGCTTTGCTAATCAAAAAATTATACATATATAGATAGATCAATTCTCAACCATGTCAAAATCTTATTATATTATATTTTATTTTTGTTATTACATTGCAATAACACAAGACTGCAGCCCAAAGCATATTAGACAGCTGCTCTGAAGATAAATATATATATATGTATTTGATAAATTTAAGGTAATGATGTGTTTGTGGCCGTCTTTTATCTTTTTGACATTGCAATACACACGAAGTCTGCAGCCGAAAGCATATTAAAACAGTGAGTTGAAAGCATCGATGTTTATTTGTTCATATCGTTGCCACTGTTTTTTTCAATAGAAACCATATATCTGAAAAATCAATTGCACAATGTCCATTTTTGATCTTCTATGGCCTTTGTTTCGTTAGTTATTAAGTCCTAAATAAAAGAAAACAAATGCAATTAGTGATACTAATAATATAAAAAAATGCAATGTATTCCCATTTAATGATGTAATCGAGTTTTATTTGGTAGTTGAGAAATAAGAGTTGACATGTGAGTCAGGTATTATTCGAGAATATAGATTTTCGATAGTGTATTGCCTATAATGCTTCAAAATAACGTTGTTTTGAAAAGAGGAAGAGGGCAACTTTGGTCAGAATATTTTTTTTTTAAATGCACTACAAAAGAAAGGGATAGGTTCTCTTGTTGTTGTTGTTGGGCCACCACTAATATATTTTGTAATTTTTTATTTATCAAAAGTACTATATAAATAACGTCACAAGATGATTATCTAATAATTTTTCCTTCTTGTATATGTAGAAGAACAAAGAAGGACATAAATTCTAACTTAGAAGCAGCAAACGTATACACTAATAAATATTTTGAAAACAAAGTACTATTAATTATAATATCAATTTTTACTAGCGTAGGAATACAAAAAATTGAGAAAATTTTGATCTTACTCTTTCTCTAACAAAAATGGTAATAAGTTAGATTCATAAATTATAGTGTAGCGTGTGTAGACATAGAGCGTGAAAGGTTGGAGATAATATTAAAATTTTATAAAAAAAATTAGAGGGTCGAGGCTATATAGTTTGTGATGTAGACTGAATTTCAAAATTATATATTTTATTTTTTTATTTTAATATTTGATTAGGATTATTATTTAAGACTAGATCATTTAGTTTTCTATTTATTTATGTCCATAAAATAATTCATAGAGGAAATTGTGATCTAGTGGAAAGATAAAAAATAAATGGGGAATTTTTTTTGAGATCCTTGATATTAAAATTTTATAAGATAAAAGATATGTAATATTTTAATAATAATTAAGGTCCTTCAACATTTTCACAGAAAATTCAGAAAAATTTAGCTAAACTCAGAAAAATTTCGGTCTTTACACAGAGAAATTTTGAAATTTCTCTGAGAGAAATTTCATCGAGAGACCTTAGCTAATAAAAAAAAAAACTTGAAGCTCTCCTACTACATAAAATTGGAGAGGGATGTTTCACTAATTTTTTCAAAATAAATTACAAAATCATGAAAAAGTTTATAAATTCAATTATTAAAATTGATAAGTTTTATTGTTCATTTGTAATTTATTTCAAAAATATGCACTGAAGTATAATTTCACCTTATTCATATAATTCTGGTAATTTTAAAATTCAATAGATTTGTAGAAGAGTTGTGATTTTCTTGTTGCTTCATACTGTGTTCTTCACGTTTTCCAGCTGCATTAGTTTGAATAATTAATAATTAATATTAGTATAATAATAAAAAAATACAAAAAAGCATGTAAAAAAATAAAATAAAATTGGGAATCACAATCCTTCATTGTTTGACATGCTATGAGACATTTCACAAACTAATTTTGAGTGCTTTTCACTTTCAACATTGACATGAAAACCTGAATTATTATTTTTTTGTGGGGAGTTCTTTTGATTTCTCTTCCATGAGATATGCTTTTGCGATCAAATTAGAAGTTGAAACTGAAGCTTACATGTGGTAAAAACATGTACATTGATAATTTCACGAATTTAATTCAGATTATGCCGCACGATCCGATTAATACCCAAAAATGGCAAGAAGGTTTTCACTCATTCACACAAGCTCTAACAGACAATTTTATCACAATTATTTAAATAAATATTGAGGTCATGGAGGAGACGCATACAAATTATTCAGTCATGCTTTAGACTGAATTATTACATGATCTTTAACACACTTAAAAAAGAGGCACTAATAGAAGATCAAACACCTTGCAAAAACAACATAAAAAGAAACAAACATTTCCAATATACCCTCCAGGACTAGGATTCATATAGTATTGGGTTTTCATTGAGAATTGAAGAAGCTAGTAGTGTCAAGGCTTGCAGCATGTCTGGATATATTGGTCGCAGCATGAAGTTGGGCGCGCCGTAAATAATGGAAAGGCCATGGAGGCAGCCGGGCGAGCCCTCAACAATGGATAGGGGTGGGCAATGGGCTTATCGGATTTGATGGAAAGAGGTTCTTCATGGGCAGTAGTAGTAGTAGTTGCAGCAGGGCAGCAGTCAGTGATTTTTGAGTTGCAGCAAGGGATGAATGGAGCTGGAGCCTCTGCCATTGTCATCATCACTATAAGGTTCAAAGTGATAATAGCAACAATCACTTTCTTAGCCATGGAAACCCTCTCTCTCTCTCTCTATATATATATATATATAGATTGATGGTCTTGCAACGTGTGTCTGTGGGAGGACGAATTGAGGGGAATGAAAACCATTATATAGAGATGGGATGGGAGGCAAGGTGCATCCAACCTTCCCCACTATATTTCACTAGTAGGAATGCGTTGATAAATTTAGCATAATACTGTAGATCTCAAACAAATTACCAAATAGGTTACCAAACTTTTCACATGGGTGCACACACATGTGATTTGTGTGGATCCCACACCCATGTGAGAGATTTGATAATTTATTTGATAATTTGTTTAGAATCCCTAGCATCACTCATAAATTTATTAAGTTTTAATAAAAGGCATTCGGTTTAAAAGTCTAATTCATTTTTTTTTTTCCCCTAAACGTCAAGGAACAAAATTATCACGTCCACAAGGACATACTTTTGGACAATGACTAAATTACCCCTCATATATTTAAAATCGCTTCTGTTACCCATCAAATCCATCTCTCTCTCTCCGCTCATTGTTCTCTCTCTCTCTCTCTCTCTCTCTATCTGTTCTCTCTTTCGCATGCTCTCTCTCGCCTGTTCTACAGCTTCTCTCTACGTTTCAATGCTGATGGCTTTGCCTACTTCGCAGTTGTCACCTACAACGGCGTCCCCATCTGGAAGGCCGGCGGCGGTTCCGGCGCCGTCGATTCCTCTGCCTTTTTCCAGTTCCTTACCAATGGCAACCTCCTCCTCGTCTATTCCTCCGGTGCCATCGTGTGGCACTCCAACACCGCGGCCCCACCAGCTTGGGTAACATCACCTCCCTCCGGATCTGGAAAAATGGACAACCAATCTGTGTTGATCTCGCAGCCACTTCTCCTCCGTCGATCAGTGTTTTGAACTCGCCTTCACCTCGATCTCCGATCTGCCTCTCTCTCTTCTTCCAGAGTCTCAGCCACCATAGTCGGCGTCGCCGGAGCACTTTGAGGGATTTGGATGATTCCGACGATGGAAAAGATCAAGAGAGGAAGATGAAGAGATTGTCTTCGAGTAAGGCTTCAGATGAGGACATTTTTGATAACATTTTTGTTCTAAATTGCAGGGGCGGCTGATGTTTTGCCCTACGTCGAAGCCAATCTGAAGAAGATTGCTGCTAGGGTTATAGAAAAAGCTAAAGAGATCTGTCTCAGTTGATCGAACATGGTAGAGATCTGGTCGGAGTGACCAGATCTGGTAGCACCTCTGCGATTTCTGGAAATCTTTTTTTTTTTTTTGTGTGTGTGATTATCTGTGGTTATCTCTCTATATGTGTGTGTGGTTGTCTGTTGTAGTGTTTTGAACAAATAGGTTGTTGTTGTTGTTGTTGTTGATGATGATGTTGTTGTTGTTGATGAAGTTTGGTTTGGAAAAGCGTGGAGAACAGATAGGTTGAAATTTTCTTCTTTGGCTGGACATTCAAAGCATTGGAACAAAAAAGGGAGGGGAGAGGAGAGGAGAGGAGAGGAGAGGAGAGAGAAATTAGATATGGGGAGTAAAAATTGAACAGATAGATGATTCTATCTATTCAATTTTGCGAGTGTAATGTGAAGTTTTGTTGTTTACAAAGGTTCAAGTTTATTTTCAACAGATAATTTTTTTTTATAGAATTTCAACAAATAATTTGACTATGTAGAATTTTAGAATAGATAAATTTCAACAAATAAATTTTATATGGATAAATATTTGAATAGACAAAAGAAATTTTAATTGAAAAGAATAAAAAATTAAACAAATAGGATAAAAAAAATTGAATAGATAGACAAAATTTGAACAGATAGATATAATTTGAACATAATTGAATAGATAGACAAAAAAAAAAATTGAACAGATAGTTATAATTTGAACAGATTGTCAATGAGAAGTCAAACAGATAAAAAAAGTTAAGAGGTAAAATTAAAAACAAAATGTTTTCTAGGATTTCTCACCAAACTATTTCACAAAGTGTGGACCTCTCATCAACCAAAAAAAAAAATCACTGAACCTAATGCCTTGGACAATTGCTAGAGTGGATTTTCACTAATTTTCTCTTAAATAGATTAAATAATTATCAGAATATTATTATTTATGAATATAGATTAATTGATCTAATAAAAAATTATAAGAGATTTGTTTTAATCTAAACAGAGTTGCTAGGTGGCTCAAAAGAGTTTTGGTCCGATTGGCTCGAATTCTAAAACGACGTCGTTTTGAATTTTTTTTTTTTTTTTTCTTTCTTTCTTTCTTTCTTTCTTTTTGCTCTCTGAAACAGAAAGGCTAGAGGAGAAATAGAGAAATAGAGAGAAGAAAGAGAGAAGAGAGAGGAGGAACCAATAGAGAGCATCAACAACAACAACACATTCATCAACAACACAACATCATAATTTTTGTCGAATTTGAAAAAAAAAAAATCAACTACACAACTTCATACATTCATTAACAATAACGAACAATCACAAAAAAATAATAATAATAAAAAATTAAATTGTCGAATCTTAAAATAAAATAAAATAAAAAACCCAACAACACAACATCATCATCAACAACAACAATCATCAACATTTTCATCTTCAGATCTAGATCCACTAGGGGGAAAAAAAAAAGTAGAGAGAATAGAGACGAGAGACCCATCGGTAGATTGTCCACCAGTGCCGCCACCGGTAGAGAGAGAGACGCCGCAATCACCGTCTGCTATGTGTGTATACATAGATTTGTGTATACACACACATATCTTCCTTCTCTTTCTCCTCCGCCATCAACGTCTCCTTCTCTTCCTCCTCCTCTCCATCTTTTCTCATTCTCTCTCTCTCGCCTCTTCTCTTCCCTCTTCTCTCTCTTGCCTTTTTCTTCTGTCTCTCTGTATTCGAAAGCAAGAAAAAGAAGAAGAAAAAAAGAAAAAGAAAACCCAAAACAATATCGTTTTGGGTTTCGAGCCAATTCGGGCCAATTAGTTTCTAACTATCAAGTATTATTCTAATCTAAATATATGGTACCCATTTTTAAATTACGCTTATTGACTTGAATTTGAGTTGAGTTCAAAAAATTAATAAGATTTACAAAAGTGTTTAAAGTTAATTTATTTAGGGTTGGACTTTTCTCTCACGTTGAGTTCTCAATATAAGAGAACTTGAGAGGCCTATAAGACCAACCATGAGTCTTGTTTCGATAATTCGAACTGTTCATTTTGTGTTTAATATATTTTTTATTATACATTTCAGAATATTTTTTTTACATCAAATAATAAAATAAAATGATAGAAATTAATGATTATTAAATTTCATTAAAAACTCTTTTAAGATCAATATGATATGTGTTAGACTTATTTATTTTGATAATTTATTTAATTATGTTTTAATAGAATCCAAAATTTATTTTAATGATTTATTTAATTATGTTTTAATTTATTTAAAAGAGAAAAATAGAATCAAAATTTATTTTGTCCCATTATTTCTCACATAAACTTTTATCCTAAATATTGTTTGATGTATTTAATATTTGCTTAAATAAGGAGTTCATTTCAACCCAAAAATAATACTCAAACCAGAGATTCAAACAGCCCAAAATAAAGGTTCAAACAGCCCAACACAACAGTAGGCCAAAAGGTTCAAGTGGAAGATATTCAAATTAGTAATGATGGAGTACAACGGCTATAAACAGCTATAAACGGTTATAAGTTTTATTATATATACCAAAGCCTCTAATATAAACAAGTTACAAAAAAACAAGAAAATATTCTTTGATCTATAATCACTCACATTTATTCTCTGAAAAATTCTTTGAGAAGTGTTCTTCAATTTTTGTTTACATTCTCTTTCAAAAATTATACACTGAGACGTATAGTTTTAAGCCCATCTTTCTTGAGTGAGGTTTACAGAAAAATCAAAGCTTCATATTTATATCTATTTTTGAGAGATAATTAATCTTGTAACTTTCTGTGAAAGTAAAAACATATTCTTTTTAACCTTGTAAGAATGTAGTATACTCAGTGTTCTTGACTTAGAAAGTCTGTGTAAAATTTGTGGAGGATTGCTCCATCTGTGAAAAGGTTGCTAGCACCCTGTGAAGCTAGAGTATAGTGGAAAATTTCAAGTGAAACTTGAGGAGTGGACGTAGGCCGAGTTGAAACCGAAACACTATAAATTTATTTGTCTCACTCTCCCTATCTCTTTATTTTATTTAAATTGTCATAACTATATTTCACATTTTCACTGTGCTAAAATCATTAACTGACATAGTTGTTAGAACACTTGTTTTAATTATTTTTATTTCATTAACCATATTTATCTATTGTGCTAGTCATAATTTTTATTAGGGTATTATTATTTTTATTTGTAAAAACCTAATTCATCTCTTAGGTTGTCTTTTGGGTAACAATATGTAAATAAATGAGTTGGGGTTCTCTCATGTTGAGATCTCAATATGAGAGAACTTAAGGGGTCCGTAGGGCCTACTACAGGTCTCATTCTATGATCCAAACCATTTATTTTATAGGGCTCTTAATGTATATCATACATGAAAAAATTTAGATCAATCTGATAATCGTAACCTTTTCATTTTATTTCTTATCTATAAAAAAATGATGGTCTATTTTAAATATATATTTGTCGTCTATTTTTTCAGAGACAAATGCAATAAAATGAAAAAGTTACGATTATTATATTGAATTAATTTTTTTCATAGATAATATATATTAAGAGTTCTACAAAATAAACGATTCGGATTATTGAAACAGAACTTATGATAAGCCGTATAAGCCCCTCAAATTTTCTCATATTAAGATATCAATATGAAATAAGCATGGCCTATTTGTTTACGTATCATATTAATCTTAAAAGAGTTTTTAATGAAATTTAATAACCATTAATTTCTATCATTTTATTTTATTATTGATGTAAAAAAAATATTAGGGCCAAGTTTGGGAAGACTAAATAAGTACACTTTTTGACTTTTTATGAAATATGGGTTGGATTTGGGTTGGGTTTGAAGTGATGTGTTAGAGAGGTGATGTGATTTAAATAAGATGATGTGTCTCTAACACATCACATCAAACCCAATCCAAACCCAACTCAAACCCACCAATAAGTCAAAAAGTGCACTTTTTTAGGACATCCCAAACCAACCCTTAAATAAGATGATGTGACTTAAATAGGATAGTGACTTTTTGACTTTTTGAATTTTTTGAAAGATGCCAAATTTGGCCTAAATTTAATGATAAGTGTCTTTTAGATTGGAGTGAAAGTATTTTTTTATTTTTTTATTTTTTAGATTGACAGGAGTGATAAGTACTAAAATATATATATATATATATCATTTTCTTGTGCCTTGGAAACAATTGTTAACGACAAGCATTATCAATCTATAAATGAGTTAACACAATGTGACACACCTGGAATTGGCAACATCAAAATCAAGGGAGAACGACCAAATTACAACATCAAAATTAACAACCCTCTATCATACGTATCATTGTTAAATTTTATTAAGGAAAATTTATTCATGAATTCTAATTTCTGAAAAGTTGAATCATTTAGTTCTAAAAGTTTTCTTACACTCCATTTAGTCCCATTTTATACATCATCATGATGTTTATGATGTAAATGAATCTGATGTTTCATTCTAAATTTCAAAATTTATTGAAATCTGATGAACATTAGATGTTTGAAATCTAATGTTTGAAACATTCATCCTATAATTTCAAACATTATTGAAATCTGATGAACATTAGATGTTTGAAATCTAATGTTTGAAACATTAATATAATGTTTGAAACATTGTAATGGGACCTTTCAGTCTATAAGAAAACTTTTAGGACTAAACAGTGTATAAGTTATTAATTTGGGATTTATTGGTGCATCCCCCTTTTATTAATACAAAATTTAGTAATGTTATAAATTTACAAATTTTATTTAAATATATGGAGAATAATAACTGTGTGATTGAAATTAATTTCAGATAATCCTGCTATATAAGAATTGAATTTAAATTACCCATCACAATTTAAAATAAATTTCTTGATATTTTTTCTGAGTGTCTATTTTTATGTTCAAAATTAATTAATAAAGAAATCACAGGCCAGGTTGTATTATATCCAGTGCCGTTCAAATCAACCAAGTTGTTGGGTAAAAATAAGGAGATTATTACTATGATAATATGTGACATTGTCCAAAAACCACAAAAGAATTAATGATGGATTCAATCCAAATCCAGATCCTAGTCTCTATCTTGTCTAGTTTGTGTTGGTGGATTTTGGGTATGTAGAAACTCTGGGTTCGTTTGGTTTGTGTTTCTGAAAAAAATTTCGGAAATTTTCTCTACAAATAAGTTTTCAAAAGTAATCAAACCAAACAAATTTTCTCAAAAAAATTTCCCAAAACACACAAACCAAACAAGTTTTCCAAACAAATCTCTCTCACACACACATCAAATCAATCACTTTTTCCAAAACTCTCTCTCAAAACAATTTTCCAAAACAAATTTCCCAAAAAACCAAACCAAACATGTTTTCGTACTTTTTATCTCTAAAACACATCTCTCAAACACAAACCAAACATGCCCTCTATCTCTATGTTCTCTTTCCTTTATATATATTCTAGCAGTTTTAATTCTCCTCAATAAAAAATAAAAAAATAATAGTAATAAATCTAGCTTCAGATCACTCCCAAAAAACTTGGTGGGTACTCAAAATTTAACATTTATGACCAATATTCACTCAAAATGGGCCCCATGGTAGAATTTTAAATATAATCATAGATATAAAATTCTTGGTAAAAAAAAAATAAAAACAAAACAAAAAATAAAAAACTCTCCAATCATATAAGAAGGATAGTACAATATTAGAATATTTACAAAAGGAGAAATTTCTCGCGTGCACTCCTAAAATGCACACCGTAAGAAAAATACAATATTTTGTTATAGAAGTTACAATTATTTGTATAATATTTAGTATGAAATGATAGAGAATAATTTGCTTGGTTACACTTTTTCAAAAATACTTTTTAAGAAATTTTACTTTCTTATTTTCCGTGTTTTTTTGTTTTTATTGATTTTTTTAATATTATAAGCTTTTTTTTTTTTTTTACTTTTTAGACATACCTAATATAAATATATCTAAAAAGTAAAAAATTTGTGAAAAAAAACCTTTTAAAAATTCACTAAATACCAAAAATATAAAAAAAAAATACGAGAATTCAATACATTTTTTGTATTTTTATGTATTTATTAATTTTTTGAAATATTTTTTCACAAATTTTTTATTTTTTAGATACATCTAAGTAAGTTACGTCTAAAAAAGTAAAATATTTAAAATTTTAAAAATATTCACTAAAAATCAAAAAATATGAAAATCAAAAAATTCAGTTTTCAAAAAACATAATTCAAAAAACTAAAACCAAATACACTGAATAACGCTAAAACATGCAGAAGCAACTTGTTGAGCTCAGCGCAATCAACTTCTTGTTGAAGGAGTTGGGAGAGTTGGCAATTGGCTTGGGCTTCAAAGTACTGAACACCCTTATTGTTGCATTGAATGGAGAGAAGATCGTCTTAGAACTCGACCAGTGTCTCTGCAAGTGATTTTTTAGCAAATCAAATCTTTCTGCTAATGGGATCTTCTATTTTTGCTGTTGTTTTTGTTGGTTTCTGAATTTGATGACAATGATGAGTAGAAATTGATTAATGAACTGAAAACTGGAGCATTTAATTGATCGAGAAAAGAGAGACCGACATGGCAGGGGTGAGGAGGAGTTAGGCTAGATGGCTTGATTGTCCCTCTTCTTAACAATGCAACTTCCATTGTGCTCTTTTTTCTCTACTAAACTAGTAAGGTTTATTTAGGTTTGGGTTTGACTCCAAATCCAGTATTTATATCAGATGCTTACACCTGACACACGAGTTATAGGATCAAACCATGTAATACACGTGATATATCATCTATTACAAGTAAACAAAAAAACAATAATAACGATTCAGAAATATTCTTTTGGTTTGGAATTTGAAAAGCAGTTTTTTGAATTCACATATTTTTTTTAGTGAATTTTTAAAACATTCTAGTCAATTATTTTATAAAAATTACTAACCATTATAATCAATTAGACTATACAATCACAAATTCAAAGTCAAAATCGAGTCAATTGAAATTATAAGGATTACAATGACAGAAGGATTAAAAGTTTTTTTCATTTCAAATCCATCATAATCTATCATGACAATCTATCATGACAAGATTCTCAAATTCAATATTAAATTCATATATAAATTTAAATTTAGTCTCCATGAGTAATCAGTGCCTAAAAATCGCTTCATTTCACGTTCATAAATCCAAATGCAACCTAACACCATACACCAAATGCAAAACTGCAGCTCAGGTATAGACACAATGATGTTAGACAATTAAAAAGCACCTACGCTCCAAAATTCTTCTTTCCATATCAGTGTAATTTGATAAGTCTGCCAATTAAATTTTCAAATTTTTAAGGCAAAATAAACAACACAAACATAGTATACAGGCTTAGCCGTGACACAGAAAGCCCAAATTAACTACTCTGTTAGATTGCTGCTGAAGAAGGCTTAAGCTTCTCTCTCATGAACTGCAGTATGTGTTCGCGTTTCCAGTTGTCAACTCTGCAATAGAAATAATATAAATAAATAAATAAAGAAATCTCAAATACCATGAGTGGCACATATCAAAGATCCAATTCAAACTAATATATAGGTTTTTCCCCTTCCAATCGTTAAGAGAGCTCGAAACATCATATTCAGACTCAATTTCATGAAATGCTACCAAACCCTCCCATGCACACTATGAGCACAATCCCATCTCTGATTAGAGATGAGATTCACAAAGATTAATTAAATATATAAATATATCTTTGGGTGAATTATAAATACATCCCTTAAGATTTGCTTAAAATACGTTTTGCCTCCTGTAATTTTAAAAATTACATCCCATCCTTTGAAATTTCTAATTTCATAACAAATAGCCCCTTTTTATTAATAAATCATCAAGTTAATTAACAATTTTTAATGATGTCAAAAATTTATTTCAATTAATAACTCAAGCAATTTTACCATTGTGTATGACAGTAGTTAAAATTTCATTTTTTCAGTTAATTCTGTTAAATTAAAATTTTTTATAAGGAAATATTTATAATTTTCCAAACCACAAGGGGCATTGGGCAATTTGTATTGGGAGATTAAGTCAAAATCCCCTCATAATAAAACTTTAATGTATTAAGGACAAACACAAAAAGGTTTCCTTGAAAAGTTCAACACATACCACTACTACCAAAATATTAAACTTCAAAATAATATAACTTTTTATCTAAATATCGATTTTTAATAAAATTAATATTTTTAGAATCCTCTCATTAAGATCTATCAAATAAGATCCATGTTGACTATGAAATTTAAAAAAAAAAAAAAATTATTACCATCGAAATTAATGTAAATAGTAATATGTTACTCTATTTGATAGTAACATATTACTCTATTGTCCAAGAAGTAACATATTACTCTATTGTCCAAGAAAAAAAATATATATATTTTTTACTTTATCCTTCCTCAATTATGCGCATCTTCCTTAGGAGGTTTATCAAGCAAAATAAATAGTTATCCTTTTCACCAAACAAGGGTCCAATAGAGGGATTTTGACTAAATTTTCCATTTGTATTTTACGCAAACCTCAAGGGGTGAATTTGTAATTTATCCATTATAATTTTGTGCTTGACATACATGAATGGACATATTACTCGATTAAAATTATTATTGACATCCATTGCAGTCTAGGGGTTTTTTTTTTTTTTTTTTTTTCCATCCAAATTATTGGGTAAAAAGAAGGAGATTATTATGGTTCAAGATGTGCAGCTCTAAAAGCACAGAAGAAAGATGAGTTCAAATCCAGCTCCAGATCAAGCCCAAAGCTTGGTCCTGTAAGGGTTATTGAGGCAATGTATTAAGCTGCAGGATTTGCTGCCCTGGTGGCTAAGTTTTCAGCATGATCACACACCTATTACTAGTAGGGCCACAATCTTTGCCTCCAAACTCCATTCAATCAAGTGGATCAATGTTTCCAAGCATCACAAAGCCTCAAATTAAATAGACCTTACCTTATGGTTTCCTTATGTTGCCCATCATCATCTAACATGATCAACTTTGGCGGGGAATTGAATACATATTGAACTTTGACAGAAGGGAACTTTTCCTTCTCTTCTTCAATGAAACCAACAATTTCTGGATAGAATACTAGTTTCCTCATGCAGACCTCCAGAACGGCGCCAGAATAGATAATCTGCAATTGCACATGGGAGTTAGATGCAGGAGATTTTTATTTACGATAGAAAGAGTCACAACTACGAGAAATAATAAAAAAGAAAGTTTCAGAGGAAATTGTAAATGGTCATATTTTTTAGTATGTTAACAGTGCCCTTAAATATTCTGTTTCATCATTTACATAAATTGTACCAGACCATCAGCAAGCATATACGCTGGTAATACCACACAGGTAAAGTAAATATACCAGCCCTTGCAGTTACTGACTTGAAAATCTCAATTCATCCCAATTTGGATTCTAACATTGGTTCAAATTCTTGACTACAGTCTACAGGTCAAATTGGTCATCCCATAAAAACTATCCAAAATGAAGCCCAAAAAAAAAAAAGTAACCGATTTTGCTTAGGTGGATTATATCACTTAGTCTTAGGTGTACAATTCTCAACCTAAACATAGATATAGCAATAGAGGCTTGTATCCTACTCCAAATCCAGATCAAATACTTGTGTAATATGCCCTATTTTTTGTAGATAGATGCTGAAGATGCCAACAAAGATGGAACTTCTACTTGATTAGACTTTCATTTGAATAGCAACACTAGCAGTGTTACTTAAAGGTGCAGTCCCAGAAGAGGCACCCTGGCTCTAGTATGTAGCGATGAAGCTGGGAGAATTGTCTTGCAGGACCAAAAAAAATTGTGATTGTTTTGACTTTTTTTTAAAGGAAAGATGGGGTCAGGGGTCAACATTGCGTACCATATCCCGTTTTACACTTTGGGAGGTGAATCTTATACTTCTGTTAGCAACCATAAAGACCCACAAGCAACAAGCAGTACTCATATTTTAATTCTATCTCTATATAATTTGTTGTGTTATTACCCTTTTCAATTATATGTTTTACCCATCCCAGCACCCTCAATTAATGGGGACCAATATTTGGTATTATCCTTTTATGTACATATATTTCTAAAGGTGGAGCATGAGAATTAAAAGGCCGAAGCATAAATAGTGGTGCTTGTTAATCAATAACTGTGATAATATTTACCCTTACCCATGCCTATACAATAAATCATGGATATTGGAGACCAGATACAGATTATCAGTGGAAAGAAAGCAACAAGATAGCCTATTTGTGAACATCTCAGTCTCAAAAACCAAGATAAAGTAATGAATTTGAAGGATAATTGTTGGCTTTAAGATACAAGAAAGCATCCAATACTACTCATACCTTGCTCATGGAATCATCCGAATCCTCTGTGCAACACTTCAAACAATCAGATACCAAGTCTGCAACCAATCGAATGGATTATATTTAGTATAATATAACCAGCAAAAATAGGAAAGTTCTAAATACACCTATTTAATTTTTCTCCACACCCACCACATACATTGTAAACCTTGTACCATGTGGAGAAAAACTTGTACATGTAAGTGTAAATAGAATTTTGGTGGGTGTATTTAGAAGCTTTCAGAAAAATATACAAATATATATATACATAGATGAATACCCTTTTTGTTTAAAGTTAACTCTAGTATAATAAACATCAAAAGGTTAAACACCAACTACCATCTTATAAATACCAGCTGCATTCTATGAATGCAAACCCTAAATACAAATTCTGACATGATATCCTCATATAAAGGAGTTAGTACAGGGAAAAGAGGTTCATCACTCTGCAATAATTTCCAGCTCCTTTATATCTATTTACTTTAATCATGATTTTTTTTTTAAAATTTTTTTTTAACAATCGATTTTTCTATGAATTGGGTGCTATTATCTTCAAGACATTTTTACAAGGTGAAAATTTGGCTTTCTTCTCTCTTTTTTTTTTGGAACAGCCAATACTATGAGTTTTCGAATTCACAATGAGAGTCAAGCAAATGAACCTACATTTAAATCAATGCAAGCTTTAACATTCAAAATTCAATCTGTCTTTTTCAACATTCATATGTGTTAAGTCAAAATTATTTTGGGTCTGACCAATTTCAAGCCCGATCGAGTCAACAAACACAAGTCAAATCCCAAATTCTCACATCAATTTCACAAAAAAAAATAAAAAAAAAATTAACACCTAGAGAGAGAGAGAGAGAGAGAGAAGGATAGTAATACCTTGATTTTTGACATACTCGGCGAAGGTGTTGCAGTCGGAGCAGAGAGCGAGGCCTGTAAACCCTAAATCCTCACACTCTTTGGTGGTCAGCCGCTCTGATCTTGAACCAAAAGGTATCGCAAGCACTACTACCGCGTAGATCAACAACATCATACCCATCTCTCTCTCTAACTAGCGACTATGAGATCAGGAGAGAGGAATCAATGGAAGAACAAACACGGTGATGATAACTATAGATTGTAATTTTTTTTCCGTAAATTACACTGACCTCCCTCAAGTTTTATGATAGATTACACAGCATCAAATTTTTAACATAATTACACCGTGCACTCATAAAACAAAAAATGACCGAAATAGAATTCACCCGAATTTCATAAACTGAACGACCACCCGAATGACGGTGCAACTCTTGTCAATTGTGATTGTCACCTTGTTTCCGAATGAATAGCTAGATAATTGACCGGATGATCAGTCGGGTGACCAACATGTATAAATTTAGGCGATTTGGATGAATCAAAATTTAGTGGATATAATATTGCTCATAAAAAATTTGCAATGTTCTCCATTAGTCACACTATGGAAAATGATATAAATATCTTTATATTAAAATATATTTTTTATTTTATTTTTTATCCTAATGTCATCTACATCCAAATACTATTTTTCATTTTTGAATAGGAAAATGTTTGGGATCCCCTTTTGGGGATGACTCCCACACCCCCAAAGTGATCATAGCCTTCCATATATGTGTGAGATTCACATTATGAGTGGTTCAGATTTGTGGGAGTTTTATGGGGGTGAGGTTCTCAATCATTATCCAAAATTCAATTTTTTATACAATAATTGTTTTAAAAGTAAAGACAATTATGTAATTTTAAATTCCCTTTTAACAATGAACAAACTTTGATAAGGGATGCTAATGTAATTTCTTCAAATTAGTTGGTTGGTTGCACTATAATATCCTCAAATTTCAAGTCATGTTATAATTTGCCTTTTTTTATAGTATAACTTGTAAATTTTGTTTTGTTTAAAATAACATTTTGGTGATGCTTGGGTTTAGCCATTTAGGAAATTAGGAGTCCTGAGAGCTCGTTATATTCCCCCTCCAATAGTGAGATCTGGTTGGAATTTAACAAATATATGGAAGTCTCTCTGACAACCAACTAAATTCTTCATTAATTCAGTAGGGACTGTCGAGTATTTGATGTCGTCTATGATGTTGTAGACGGTGTCTTGATCATAGTCCTTGAAGCTTATTCTGCCGGAGAAGTAATTGTGTCGTCTGAGGCTTCTGGCCTAGGCTGTTTTGCCTGTTCTTGAGGGTCTTTCGAGGTAGATGGAGACTTGGCGGATGGGCCGTTGTTCTGGTTCTTGGTATCAGAGGAGAAAGAGAGTTCTTCGTTAGTATATAAATTGATGATATTATTTTTGTGTATCCCTAATCTAAGGAAGTCGTCTTCCCTCCAAACAGAGAGACAATAATTTTGACATAACTCGTACTGAACGAAATTTCGACATACAAACAAAATATTATTTTCAGCCCATTTTTACTTTTTCATTTAAGAAAGGAAATGAATTAAAGGGGCTAGTATATGGGGGTCGCTCTCTTTTGTAATGATCCCTTGAAAATGTTTTTAATTGGGGGTATTTTGTGACGTAATTGGTGGGACATCTTTCTTTACAGAGGGTAAAGAATTGTTCATTTGTTTATGCTTCTGCAAGAATTCTCCTCCAGAGT
The DNA here is from genome assembly GCA_036172215.1 of Camellia granthamiana. Classification (NCBI taxonomy): domain Eukaryota; kingdom Viridiplantae; phylum Streptophyta; class Magnoliopsida; order Ericales; family Theaceae; genus Camellia; species Camellia granthamiana. The sequence goes on from CM069910.1 coordinate 42,791,303, forward strand.
TCGTCTTTGTTTTTCAAAGGACTTTTTCCCTTAAATGAAAATTCTCTCCATTCGACGAACTGGCCCCCTTTCTGTATATACTGTCGACTTGCTATTGGCGAGTGGAGTTTTTCTATATTTGGATGATAAATTCTGCCGTTAGTTCTAGTGAGATCGAAAATTCTCAGGTTGGAGGTTTGGATCTTCTTGGTGCATTGAACCATGGTATGGAAGTGAGGGTTTCCATCTTCGTGGAGCTCCCTTGCGACAAATATGTAGTATGGCTGACAGGCTAGTTGGAAAAGGGATTGGAGGAGTTCTAGGAGTTGTTCTTTTGGGCATGGGCATTGTGGGTAGGTGAGGAAAATATTCTTAGCATAAAAACGGAAAAAGGCTTGGCGAGGCATTTTGTAGTGGTAAACAGTGAACTCACACCAGCCGTACAAGGCCTCCCTATTAGTTAAAAAACCTGGTGTGAGTGGTGTGACTAGGGGGGCACTATATTAATATTACCAACACCCTTCCCTCCCGCTAATCTGGGCCATCCATTGCTATACTTATGGACACGTGTATGGTTGTGGTTAAAAGGAAGTCACATCCGGACAGTGTAAGTGGTGTGAGTACTTTTGATTTCTTTGCCAGATAGTGTTATACACGTGTCGCTTTTCTGGTGGTTTGCGTAGTTGTAAAGTAAATATTCTTGTAGCATAAAGCAAAGGCAGGAAAATAAACTTGTTTGAATTATTTTGAATAGGGAATCTTCGTTCTTACACGCGGGCCAGTTTTGCTATATATTAATATGCTTTTGCAGTGGGATAGCTATTGTGGTGAAATTGTTTTCTGGTACCTTGTTTTGTCTCTCATTTTTAGTTTTTTTTTGTTGTTGATTGTTTTGGTATACAATGTTGTACTCTTAGAAGAGTATTCCGAGAATTACGGGCAATTCACTCAAATGTGTGTAGATTATTTTTTGACGTGGCAAATAGGATTGTGAGAAGAGAGGCAACGGTCAGCTCCGGCGAAATTTGTTCGTAGATACAAAGAGCAGAGGAAAAAAATATCAAAACTAAAGTGTCTGAGCAAAAGGGTTAACAGAGGTAAGAGAATCTACAGAATTTATAGAATAAAAGATTTGGAGTGTTTTATATCCCTTCAACAATTATTAAATATTACTTACTCTTTCAATTTTAAAATTCAGCCGTGCTACAGACCCCCACTTGGGGTCAACCCCCAGTGAGGTGGCAGCTCACCATTCGCCGAAATCAAAAAAAAAAAAAAAAAAAAAAAAAAAAAATAGTTTTTATTTTGGGCCAATCATCCCTCTCTATTCATGACCCCAAGTGACCCCCACTGGGGGTCTTAGCCATTTTTCTTTAAAATTATACATTTAAATCTCTTATTTATAAAGTTACATCACTTGTAACACTACTGTACAGGGAGGACATTCATACACCTTTGTATAGTTGAAAGCCATAAATGTATAATTTTAAAATTAAGAGAGTAAAACGATATTCAATGTAATTAAAGGATCAGGGTAAACTCTTTTAATAATTATTTATTTATAAAAGTAGTGCACGTATAAAATTATTTGACAAAAATAGTTATTTCTAAAAATTGCACTTTGAAACCATAATTTCATTTAAAATTGCATCTCCAAATCATGATTTTACAATGAGTTGCTAAAATGACAAATTGCAAGCATTGTCAACTTGAAACCACAAGTTAAACCGGCAATTTAATTAAAAAAGGTAGGCTTCGTTTATCCATTTTGTAACTTTTACTCAAATTAATGAATTGAAACAGTAATAAAAAGTAGACAAATTTTAGCACAGTAAATATTACATTGCTGTGCATTTTTGTTGTGCTAAAATAATAGAAAAACACATCTACTTCATTGAAGATGCACTTGGAGATAAATTAAAGCAGCAATCGTTGCATTTCTATCACTGGAATGGCCATTACATGCATTACAAGTAACGACACACCACTTGTTCTGTTTGCAGGGTGAGATTATATAAATGAAAATGATCAACAACTGTTTCCTTAATTAAATTGTTAAATTACAAATTGGCCAAGTTGCTCCAGAGATGATATACACTATATGTAAACGGAGGGAAAAAAGTACAAGGTGGTTGAACAATGATAAGGCAAAATCAATGCAAGATTGCTCTCAAATACCTTTTTTAAGTATTCTCTGGTGTATGGGTATCGGAAGGAAGAGAAACAACATCGTCGATCACACCACCTCCAGAACCAGAAGTCCTCGCTTTAATAAACGTACGGGCCACATCTACCATCAACTCCACCTCTTTCTTATACTGTATTTCAACATTCATTTTATCAGCAAAGGCTAAAGAGAGAACGGGAACAACAATATGATCATTTGGTATGAAGACTGTGTACCTCGTTAATTGCACTTGATTTAATTTTAGATTGCATCACACACCATTTCTTAAAATGAGCACCTGCACAAGTTGCAGAAATTCACAATAATGCATACACAATATGTAACATGACCACACTGTAGCAAAGCATTATTTCATTTTGTATTAGATTCTCAATATATCATATATATTAAGAGGTCAACCAGTAAATTGGAAACGTAGGGGCCGGTCAATGGGACCCCCCAAAAAAATCAGAATAAAACAAAATTTGCAATGCCCTTATATGTGAAGAAGTTAAAACCAGATGAACTAAGAAAGTCAACAACTCATTAGAGTACGATTATGGATGGAGAAACCCATGACCGAAGTAATACAAGAGCAGAAATATTCGAATGCTGCGAGTCGATTAATCATTCTTACATGTAAAGAATGGAGGAAGTGTATATCTAACTAATAAACTCTATAGAAATTATTATTATTATTATTATGGTAAAAAATAAACCAAAATTAAAGAGGGGAAGGTAAAGGTATCCAATCAAGACAATAGGAAATCTCTATCAAAAGCTTATGTTATTAGAAAATGAGCCCTAAAATATACATGAAGTTATCTTACACCCTCTGCCATGTGCAACTACATCTAGCACACAGAAAGGCAAACAGAAAATCATAGCAAATGGTGGAACACATACAAAAATCAAGACCTTATTGTGGATCATCTTATTGTGTACCTCCAAAGTGGCAAACAAGCCTACAAAGATCTCCATTAACTAAGACAAAGAACCTCAACAGGCAAAATGTAATGCCAAATTCAAATATCAATCTTGTAAATAAGTGAAATAACCCACGGCACACCAAGGGCCTTGTCAGAGCAACCAAATAGGTTAAGATCTCGAATATCACCTGCCCACCCCGCAGCAGCCCAACAAACGCACACACAAAAAGCACATTCAAATTTCTCTGAATTCACGTCTTCAATAGAAATCTATTTCCATTCCATCATGCTCATGCCCTCCCCAGTCCCATAACATTTCCAGAGAAATGCCATCCTAAACCCATCAAGACCCAAATAGTTGTCTCCTCTCAAATATTGTAATGCATGGAGACTCCCAATAGCTAGATCTATAAACTCTTTTTATTCCTAGGACCATCACACCTCCTACTCCGTCACAAAAATCCTCAATCAAAACATACATTGAATATTCCTTAAATCTTACCAAATATTTCTTCTATTTATAAATACCATGTGCGTGTTATCTTTTAACTTAAAACAAAAATAGCATAGCATAACAAACCAACAAGATTTAGTGTCAAGCATCTTACAATTACATAAAGTCAGTAGCTATTAAAATTACAAGTATTATTAATGCATTGATTGATGAGTAAAAATTATAAAATGGATTTTTTTACCAACAACAAAGAAGTAATATTATTAATATAGAATCAAAGTTGAAAAAGGGAAAAAAGGAGAACGAGAAAGAAGCTATAAAAAATTAAAATGCACTCTCTCCCACAAACTCTTGAAATCTTCAGATTTTCCTTTAAAAATTATGGAATTCCTTTCTAACAAATAACCCAAAGAACCTTGCAAACTGCAAAACTCCATAACTTTGCTTAATCATTAAATCTAAACCCTCTAAAATCAATTATCAAATGGAATTAATGGTATGACAATTATAAAAAATGGACACCTAATAGAATCTTACCTACTCTTATATCAACATTGCACGACGATTCAGAGTCTGTCTCCAAAGACCATCTACAATGAACCTGATATATCAAAGAAAAAAAAATTAGTATGGCAGAAAATGAAAGCAAAAGACCATTTCTCTGATTTCTCTAATTCTCAACACAGAGACAGTAACAAATAATAGTGAGAAAAGAGTCTGTCTCCAAAGACCATCTACAATGAACCTGATATATCAAATAAAAAAAAATTAGTATGGCAGAAAATGAAAGCAAAAGACCGTTTCCCTGATTTCTCTAATTCTCAACACAGAGACAGTAACAAATAATAGTGAGAAAATAACCAAACCTAACCAACCCAAATCAAGCCTTAAGTCCCATCAAATGGGGTCGGCAAATAATAGCGAGAAAATATTATATAGATATCAATCTGATATTCATCTTCTTTTTTCTTTTCTTTTTTTCCTTTTTTTCCTATTTAGTTTGGTCTATAACAATCTGACAGTCCAGCAAAGAGCATGGGCATCTGACAGTCAATTTTGGTTATCATGGTCAAATTCTACAAAACTGGGTTTGTGAAAACTAAAAATTGTAGATCCTGTATCATATTTTTTATTTTCCAAATAATATATTGTGTTGTATCATGTATCACCAGGTTGAATTTAATTAAATATGTATATAAATGAAACAAAAAATGGGCAGGTGAGGAATAAAAAAAATACATTGCATAATGCTGATCCAGACCACACAGTAATTTACATTCTTTATTTCAACTCTAGCATGGAATGCTAAAGAACGGACAAGATATTTTTTCAAATATGACCTGCACTCTCATATCGAGAGAGAGAAGTACCAAAAACTTCTCCACAATTGCAAATTGTTGAATTATTAGCCACCATCTCATCTAAAAACTTAAGTTGTTAGAGAGAGAGAGGGGGGACCAACTTCATTATTTATATCCTCAACACCAATTACTAGACAAAATTCACAGTTCTATACAAATTCAAACCCGCCACCTCAAAATGAATAGTAAATAAACTGAACAGCAAATAAATAAACAATTGTTGATCATTCCTCAGTTACTTGACGAGAAGTTGTATTGAAGCCTTGAAGGGCTTATTTTTAAGAAGTTTTTCAAAACCAACGTTGGGATGATGATGCACTAATCATGTTAAACGTTGACGTAGCAGTTAAATTACATATGGAACACAATGCTTTTTTAGATATCAAGATAACCAATTTCCTATATTTATTTATTTATTTTACTTTCTTAAAGTTTTTTGTTTATAAACAAAGAGAAGTTGCAGTTTATATTGTTGTCTCAAATTTTAACAGACCCATTGAGCAGGGAAAACACAGAAGAGATCTTACATTATATGCTTCAAAATATAATAAAAATATCCTATTTTATATCAAAGGTTGGTAGTCAGGGTTGTGCTTCATTTTCATGCATAAGAAAGTAATAAAACCCATATACCACACATTCAAAGAACACATATACATACACCCAATTTAGTCCCTATTTGATGGGGATTTGGGAGGGGAGCGGTAGATTGGGTACAAACCTAACATTTGGCATAATTTACACAAAGTGGCTGCCATCAGGTAATATAGACAAATAATCCAGAACAAAACATATTGCAGTGGAAAGAAAAATATATTATTAACAAGAGATAATAAACCACAAAGATGTCCAAGATATTGATACCTCAAAGTAAGACCCAAATGGTACATCATGCGCCTGTTGTACGGTCTCAAACACCTAATGGAGGAGAATTTAGGATGTACAGTGCATTAGTTACAGCAGCAATCTAATTTCAGAGCCAAAACAAAAAACTAGAGAAATTAATTACAAAAAAATATATTGCAGAAAACTAATCGAATTAGGACATAAAATAAGTAGTTGCACCAGCTGTTTCTTATCTGGTGACAAAACAGCATGCTGCCACTCTGTCATGGCTGTATCTGGAGGGCACATAGGACTGTTACACAGGGCCCTCAATTTTATCTCTCTGACTTGGCCATCATATTCATCAGCATCATGCCACGGACCAATCTAAAATTAGCATAAAAGAAAATACAAAATATTTTAGATTAATTAGAAGCAGTTTGTAAAACAGAAATTACAGTCATCCCTAGGTTTAAAAAATTCAGATACATCTCATGGCGGGGCTTGACCTTGGTTGATCAAAGGCTATAAGTTTGTATTACTAGAGTACTGTGTTTATGCAAATTTCTGTTCTAATTTTAGAATATCAAAATATTGATTAAATCTGACAAATTGAGGTTAAAAGATTATATATATATAAGCATATCATTGAGTTTAAGGGTTACTGATAATTTTAACAAATTCACTGCATCATTCGACTCTTGATGTGTAATGCTCGATACTCCCAACACTGCTACACCACGATTGATATCGACTCATCTTCTGATACCACTATTTAAAACCATGCACTAATCTTTAAGACTGATTTCAATCGTTGACTGTTGCAGAGGGCATGCATAAAAGGTGAAGTTGTCGAAACAAAAATATTACTATAAGTTATTTTGTGGGGTGCAAAAATTATCAACTTGCAAAAGTTTAATGAAAAAGAACAAACACCAAATACAGTAACTAGAAAGTCACAACTAAGGTCAGGACAACGTATGTGGAGTTTCCAGTTAAATGTCCGGCATTAAATTTTGATGTGAAAAATGAAACTACTGCACTCTTCTTGACTAGCAAGAAGAAACCAAATATCTTAATGGAGTACAAGCTGAAGATTGAAAACTTCTCAAATTGATCATCATGTGAAAACAATTTAACCAATTGAAAACATAAAATTTCAGAAGACAAATAAACATTATCAACATAAATCTTGGTACTTACAGTAAGGTTAGTGTCCTTTCGGACTGAACGATACTCATTTATAAAATTTGAGTCATCATTCAACAATAGGTCAAAGAATTGCTCTGCTGTACTTGGGAAAACACCCTGAGGGGAATTAACATAGATAATATTAACATAAACATAAAGAAATTAAATACTCAAGGATAGTGCAAAACAATTATACATACATTGTGTATACTAACTAAGGCTTCTTCTTTGACGAAGGGTTGGAACTTCACAGTCTTGGGCACGCTTTCTTCAGCAATCTTAGCCTGGCTTTTGCTGCTTCTAACTGAGCTGCTCTGTGCACGAAGAGCAGACTGTTCCTTCTCCTGTACAACAGTAAGAATAGAACAATCAAAGAAATTTAATAGCTATTTAAATAGTTCAGGGTCAAAACTTAACAAAAGTAAAGGTAAAATGTCAAGGGCAGGGACTTGCAAGCAGCCCTAACCTAATTCAAGCAGAGGAACCATGAGTATCATTTCGCATAGTTCAGTAGATTACCAAATATAATTCTACTACTCATATGTACCAAATAAATGGTATATCTCATGTGTAACTAATAATAACTTGAAGGCTGATTTATGAGGATATTCACGTTTGTGCTATCACATTTGATCCTCTATGTCAAGGTTTTTGCTCAAACGTAAAACAAAAATGAACTAATGACTCACAAATCACAACCAACAAGAGGTTTTTAAAAATTGAATGCAAACAATGCTGGACAATAAAAAAAAAATGATTATAAAGTACTGGGAGCAGACCTTCTTCTCATCTTCTACCATAGTATGGAAATGCTTGGCAGCACGTTGTAAAGCTCTTAGAGCATGATTTCTATTCCAAAATGATGCAAACATATATCTGACTCTACCTGAAAATGGAAATAGAAAAATGTTAGCGATGTGCAGAAACTCCTTTCTTTTTTTACCGTAAGAACAAAACAAATGTAGACCCCCTACAATTTACCTAAATAATTTTTTTTTAATTTAATGCCAAACCTACTAAATGATCTTCAACAAAATGATACAAAGATAGTTATAAATAAACACTCCTGACACGAATTCATACAACAGACACAACACAAAGGTCAAGGCCACTGCTCGTAGTGGTACCAAAATCCTTAGAGGCTTCAAGGGCCTGAGGTCACAAAGGTGGTCAAGTGTGTTCCTCATGTACAAGAGGTACGGAGTACACCATGTCTCTTCAGCTTCACTGAGAATGTTTTGCTATGGAGACCTCGACTGACATGGCTCAAACCTCAAAGGGTGGCCCCAAAATACATGGTGACAATTGATTGGTCCTCGTCTCACCTCAAAAGGCTGACATGTGGTCTCCAAATCAGTGGAGATGATGACACGGCAGTGACATGGTGAACTACATAGGAGATCTAGACACTTATACCCACATTCTGAAACTATCAATAACTAAAAACACACAAACACTTCTAATAAGGTGTGGTGTTCATGCTAGACACCAGCAATTGTTGGACACCACCTAACACGTGTTAGACACACATCCAAATATATCCTATTAGTTTTTTAATATTTTTTGAACCAGATACACTTCACAAGTTTGAATAAATTGGTAGTGTTTTCATGTATTTATGTAAAAAATATTTATTAATTATCGCGTCCCAATTGTGTCATGTCTTGATTGTTTCGAAAATTGTCATTTTGACGAGACCATAAAAAGAAAGTGATGAAACTATTATATGTTGTTGTTCCACCTTACGCATCACGACATAATATCATTTTGACATTGGGGTTTGTACAAGACAACTCTCGAATAAAATTCTGACACAAGAAGTACTATTATTTAAATCCATTACATGACAACGATATGGTCAAGGAATACTTATTGCAATCCAAAACATGTTTACCTTAAATACAAGTAAAATCCATGAGCAAGAACCCTTAACAGTTTTTAGACCTCAAAATTAACACTAACCATCAGGACTTCCCAACGGAGGCACACCATGGCCGCCGGCACCCATGCGAAGAATAATTGTAATGGCTGGATTAATAAATGCATGTTGGCTCCTCTTTATCTGTATAAATGAACAAAAGAATTGCAATCCACAGAACCTTCTATGTTATCTAAGCCATTCTATTCAGCCAACAACATAATGATGGAATGATCACAAATAAACATCGGTCGAACTATGTACCTCATCAATATCTCCGAATGGAATAATCACCTGTCAAATGGAAACATAATGCAGATAACATGAGCACTGCCTACAAAAGGTTTCAATCATAGCATACTAAGTCCAAAAAGTATGTCACCATCAAGCAGTAGAAATATGTGATAAACAAAAGCATTATTAAATTTAATGTACAAAACCCAGAAGACCTATTACTTTCTAATATTACTTTATCAAACAAATAAATTAATTGCCAAAAAAAAAATAAATACAAAAACTGAACTGTATGTGTAAGGTGCAATAAATGTATGTGTCACGACCCAACCCCAGGGGCTTAGGGTTGGAATCGCAACTTACTAACTTATTCTTATTCGTAGCAAATTAAGCTGCGCAAGCGGAAATAAAAATAAGAAAACAGAAATTTTACTTCATTTTACTATTTAAGAAAGAGGAAATACATTTCTAGGGCTTTCATTATTTTATTATTCAGTGACTAGCCCCGAATAGAAACAAAAGGGAGCAAAAATATAAAAAAAGAAAGATAAAATAGTGATTCAACATCAGTCCATGTGCAGGTTCCATTTTGTGGGGTTATGGTTTTCCCTTACATCTCGTCACCTGAAAGGGTAACAGCTATAAACACACAGCAGAGTAAGATGAGAAATATTATGCCAAGAGTGTAAAACAATCATGGATAATTAGTTAGGCTAAAATATTTGCATATTTTAATTTAAAATGACAATTTATTTAAAGTGGCAAAATACAGAAATCATGTAAATAAATAATCATAACCACGGTATAAAACAGAACAGAACAAAGGTCACAGAAGTGACAGTCACAATAGAGGTCCATAGATCCATGACAAACAGAGGACCACAAAGTGGTCAAACAGAGGCTAGTGGTTATTTAAGTCCCCCAAGGCGTGGGACTCCCATGGTGATACTTACAAAACATAATTGTTTATAAGGTTATAGTCAAATATATACTAACATTTAAACAAACATATCCATGGGTTTCCTTTTAAGTAAATAGAGTTTAGAAAGTAACCCACATAACTGAAATATTTATAAACATAACTTTTATTTATATAACTTAATAAATATAACTTGTATAAAATAAGCTATGGTAACTCAGAACATTCGTAAAATAAATAATGGTAAAGCAAGGTATAATATAACTCCCCTTAATTATAACCCTTAACCTTACTTTATTATTACAACTTTCTCACTATCCGTTCCTTACCCTCACCTTACGTATCTCTCTCTCGGTTTTTTTCCTTTCTTTATTTTTTCCGTCACATACAGCACTTCCTCCCCTATTTATACACGCTTCAGGTGATGACTCAACCCCAAGGTGATGAGTCACGCCCTCTACCTAAGCCTAGGTGGTCCAGATGGCCCTTCCGTTTTTCATTTCGGCAGATTTTGTAATCTAAATACTTAATGCTCCTTGATTTGTTTTCATTGGATAAATTTGGGCAAGATTTGTGATTGATGGTCCTTGATTCGTTTTATTTGATAAATCTGAGCAACTAATTTCCCTTAAATAAAATTGGTATTTAATTTACCTTAATAATGACAAATTAATTACATAGCACATATAACTTATTTATTTTATTATTGCCATTATTATTATTCTTATTCCTTATATTATTTTATCATTATTGCTATTATTTATTTATTTATTTATTTACTATCTTTAACTTTAATTTGACCCAACTAGTATTAGAATTTCATATTTCTGTTAATTTGGCCCTAAATAAAAATTCCTAATTAATCCCATATAACCCAGTGCTAAATTAGATTTTGTATTTATTATTAATTATTTAATAATATGTTATCACATACACCCACAATTATATAACTATAAATATTTATGTGGTATTTAATTAAACGTTCAGAATGTCACAGTATGTGTAAGGTGCAATAAATGAAGGCAATATAAGAAACACAAGACCAAAGAGAGCATGGATCAGGGTTCTGAGAAAATACATAGCAGCCTATGGTACAACAGAATATGTGGGCCAGAGATAGAGCCAAATGGAGGAAAGTATATTAGTAGGCACCTCTAAGGGGCTAAAGATAGGGAGAGTTGAATTTATATGAAAGGATAATTAAGGAACAATGAATATCATCTTGGTCTTCCAAAATGTTAAAACGTTTTCCCAAAGGAGAGCCTAACTAAGAAGCTCATAAGAATGCCATGAGTTGGGGTTCAGAGGGTTCCAGGAGATGTGCAACTCCATTGGTATGCATCACAAAGGCGTCTACTACATGAGAAAATTGGGCAACTCCATTGGTATGCATCACAAAGCACTTCAAAAGAAAGACCACTCAAAGATAATGCCAAATAAAATTCAGCTGCAAAAATTTCATTCCATTGTATTGCACCTTTTTAGAAAATTGATATAAAAATAACTAGATCTTTGAAACTAAGAATGACAGCTAACCTTCATTTGCTTCGAAAATACATTAGAATGGAAACAAATGTGCCATGCAGAGACATACATACGACCGTGATACAAAAAGGACCTCTCGAGTGCACATGAATAGCTATGTCCAACAACCTGAAAAATGAAGTATTAATCAGGTCAGTAGTTATTGCAAAAGGTCATACAACTTGAATTTTTTGTATTGCCAAAATTTCATGCTTCTACTATATGTGTGCGCGCGCGCACATGATAGGTAAAGAAAGAAAATTTCAAACCATCTATTATATAGATGGAACTCAAGTGAATATGCATGTGAAAAATATCAGTGTTAACAAAACTTGCCTCATCTGGAAGGAGATCAAATATTGTTTGCAGAGGCCCAGGTTTTTGATGAACAACTGTTAGTCCTTGTTTATCTGAAATCCTTCTTCTAGCCTTAGCTCCAGCGTAACCATCCAAATCTCTAAAAGGAGATAATTTTATGCTAATTCAATACATTGAATGATAAAAATACAACACAATCAACAACAAAATTCTAGAATATTATAGTCATTTTGTGTCTGTTTGGTTTTATTTTTTAAAAACTGTTTTTAGATGAGTTTTTGTTTATTTCTAATAATTTTTTAAATATTTTAATCAAATTTTGTACTTTTTAGATGTACCTAATCAAGATGCATCTAAAAAGTAAAATAAATTGGCTAAAATATTAAAAATAAGTGAAAATTCGAACAAAAATCTGTGCACTTTTTTGTGCGGATTTTCGTTTGTTTTTAGTGAATTTTTTTTATATGTTAGTTAAAAAATTTTACTTTTTAGATGTAACCTTGATGTATCTAAAATGTTAAAAAAATAAATAAATAAATAATTGACTAAAATATGAAAAAAATTTAGTAAAGACAAACGAAAATCCGTTTAAAAGAGTTTATGAAAATGTAAACCAAACAAAGCCTCTTGAGTATCATAAACATTATGATTCTTGATAGAAATGCTTAGACAACAGATGTTTCCACCCAGTCAAGATGAAAATTGACATTCTCTGAGAAACCTCTAGCATGAATAATTCAAGGTGACGCAGAGAAATTGAACAAAATATCTGGCTATTTAATGTCAAGAAGTAAAGCTCCTTGTGTATGATATACTAGAAGATCAAAACAAAAAAACAGACTAAACAACAGAAAAGAAATAAAGCAAAGGGCTACCTGGAAGAATTTACAGGGAATTTTATTGTAACAATGTGGAGACAAACCTAACAAACAATCAGAAACATTCAAATTCTATAAGAAATAATATGTAAAAGATGTCATTGGCTATATAATATAGATAGACTACCTACAAAAACAGAAAATGGGGCAGAAGGAACAAGTACCTGCCCCGATGTGCTATCCAACGGGTACCACACAGCACCAGTTTGACCTTCACTTTCAACAGGAACAGTAACTGAACCAAGAACTGCACTTTTCCAAACTATGTCCCAATCATGTATTGTCACATTAATCTGCCAATACAATTGAGAGATAAATTACTTCAAGAGACCTAAACCAAATGAGACACACACAAGTGCACATGTATATACAGGAAGTATATAGTTTAAGAGATACACCATAAAACATTCTTGCATTTGATACAAATAAAAAATGATGTCCTGCTTCAAGCCACTACGAGAACATCCTGAGATATCCTATGACTCTGGTTTTATTCAAGTGCTACAAAACCACTAACATTGCATATAGTTGAGAAAATTCCGGAACTCCTTTCATTGATACAACAATCTGACATCATTCTCACCTCATTAGATATATGTGTCCAATACTTCCCATTAGATATACACTTACCAAACATATCCATCAATTTATACACTTACCAAGCATGTCCATCAATTAAATTGTGTTATATAATTGTATGTAACACTTCCATCATATTATATGCATGTTTATTGCATAATTGGTATAGAATGATGATTGCTATCATTTTAACGCATTTGCCTATACCATGATAAACACTTGTAACCACCTTGGACTAATATCTGGCCATACACATGTGCCACTAAGTCCAAGCACTCAGTCATACAACAAACTGCATCTTTATGATCTTAGCAGCCCCAAGGGTAATAGAGCTTAATTTTAATGATTACCTTGACTAAAATTCTTAAAGCTGCCACTGATAATAATCATTTTACTCCACACATGCCATGTTCCCAACTAGGACATCAACTAAACATTAAATTATGCTCCACTGATAGTAAATTATGTTCCACAATTTACCTTTAAATTTTAATAACCATGATCATAAACATTAAACTTCCAATATTCCAAGATAAAATCTCTTTCAACTACTTCTGTGAAACACCTAAATAATCAAATAATCAATCTACATGCACAACTGAGATTCCAAATAATCAATTTTTGATCTCCAAATATTTGAAGTGATTTAGATGAGTTAGACCAATTTAAAGCTTCGAAGAAGCACCAGAACCTGAATTTTCTATCCTCATGAAAATTTTAAACATAAAAAATCAATGAGTCGAGTTTAAAAATATTCATGATGCTTCAGCATCTTCAACAATACACTCACATATTTGAGATGATCATGGGAAATACCTTGCTTCCTTGATCCCCCTCCAGGATGACCCAGTAAAAACAACATATACATTAAGATGTATGTGTTAAAGCAGTGATAGTGCCATTTGTGTCAACATTCTATAATTGTTGTGCCGATAGATTTGTGATGGAGAAAAAATGCACATTTTTCAACATTATAAGAAGAATAGGACAAAACTCTGATGTAGAATCACAATAAAAAAAGTAACATAGCCTTTCCTTTAGAAATCAATTGGTTTATTATTGTTCTGAACAGTAGTAGTAGTAGTAGTAGTAGTAGTAGTAGTAGTAGTAGTAGTAGTAGTAGTAGTGGTAGTAGTACAAACTCCAGTACATGAAAATTATATGTATGTGTAGATTATATGTCAAAGCAACCACCTGGACAGGAAGCGCATCAACAGAAAAGTTGAACTCCTCTCCCCACATGGGATTTCTTGAGCCAGGAACCATTGAACTGCAACAGAGGAGCAAAAAAAAAATATTTTGCAGCAGGATATAAGTGTAGTGATACCACATAAAAATTTGGCAGGTAGTCCCATCAAGTAGATGATAAAGGAAATATAATGCCATTAACACGAAACAGGACGTTAAACAAATCACCAGAGCAAAGCAATCAGATTTGGTAAAGCAAAAAAAGTTATCTGTATGATAAGTTGATAATCCATTTCACAATATCATACCAACAAAAAGGCAACAAATAGTATCCATTCATCATGTTTCCATTTTAAGAAATGGATTACCTAGTAGCTGTAAAAAAAAAAACTGTAAACACAAATAAAAGAACATCGTGATTGACTATTATCCATTTTTTTGGGGTCAACAAGGGACTTGAGCCCTTGACATCAAGGTTGACAAAGCAATCAGGTACCAGTCGTCCTATGACAACAGTTGTAATCAACTGATATTCTCTATTTGATAAGCTCCATCAAAATATAAAATCTACATTATAGGAATCATAACAAAGGATTGAACTCAATAAAAGACAAAATAGAAGGGCACACATGTACTAAATCAGAAGAATACATAAGTGGAAATCAGATCCAATTACCTGAACCGCTTTTCGGTACCACACTTGATGATTGCATAAGGATCTGAAGTGCCATTCAAGTTAGCACTCATAAGATTTTTGGCTGCCAACAGCTCCACCTGAAATAAAAAGCATACATTAATACTTGTCATTGAAAGGAATTTTCAAAGATGGCCCACTACATGAATGAAGAAAATTTGATGCAAGATTACCCTTCGCATAACAGTAGTACACATTTTGTGTGTAAAACAAGTAGAAAACTAACATGCATCACACTTCAATGCCCATCTGAAATAATCAAAAAAAAAAAAACAATAACATGATTAAAGAAATACCTTTATCCTATAAGCAGAAGTGGCTTGATGGTCTCCGTTCAGCTGGCCCATCTACAAAATAAACGCAGAACTGCATGTCAAACAAGTAAAAAATTACTCCATGAAACCATAAAATAAAATTAAAAAAAACTATAAGGTAATGCAAATAAAGATCCAATCTATTGAGTCAAGGTATCACAGTTTCAGGAATTCAAAGAAAAATAACCAGAAAATCAGAATCACGTCACAGAAAGAAAATAAAGTATCACCAATTCAAATCAAAGACAACAAAAAAAATTCAAGCAAAATTTCTGGTATCATACCAGTCACCACCAATTCTATTTCACAATCCACTGCTGATTAAACATGCCACTAACAACGAAATTTTAAATAAATAACTTAATGTCCATTTGGAAATGTAAATCATCTATAAATTTCTTAGCTTTAATTACCCTGTAAAACTCAGGGATAGCTTCTTTTTTCTTTTTCTTTTTTGTTTCAGGCATTAAATTACACAGCCCATACTAGAAAGCATAGTTTTTAAGGTGTGTTTGGATGTCCCATTAAATTTGATTCGCTCAATTGCATCTTCTGTGACATTGAAGTCCTTTATTTTCTTAGATGGCTTGATTTTATATTCAAAATCATTTCAGTGATGACTGCAATTTTCTTAAATAGCTTCAATCAAGATGATACATAGAAAGGCCAATTGAGGCACTCTAATTGAAGAGGCCGTCCAGACACAACTTAATGTATAATAATGTATAAGTTTTTACTTATGAACAAAATCAATAGACAATGATACCCATGACTGTTTCATCAATATGAGGAATCATTTTTTCACTTTCAAAGTAACTGTGTTGAGAAAGGTATTGACTCTAGTCAACGAGCGTAAACAATAACAGTGCTTTTTTTCTTTTAATACAGGCACATCATCTCTGAGGTAAGACAAGAAAAGAAAAGAGGAAAACTGCCTCATAAATCAAACCATTTGTTTCAAAAAAGCAAAACTTTGCTTCCAAACCAACTTTACTCAATAAAGCTCTCTCTTTTTGCTCTCCTTTTCTTTTCTTCTAAAAATTTAGCTTTAAAAACAAAATTCAATTTTACCTTCAATACCAACGCAATCCAAACAATGCCTTAACATTCGATCTTCTCAGTGTTAACTAACAATTCCAACACAAATCACAGATTACTATATACAAAAAACCATCACAAAATTCAACAAAACTGATTTGATCAAAAAAACTATATATATAGAGAAACGACCTTGTCTTTATCATCACCAGATAGAAGAGAATTATCGAATTGATTTTCAGCACCAATCTCTCCACCGCTTCCACCAACGCCAGTAGCGTAGGCGAAGAACCAGTAGGCGGCGATCACGAAAGCCGCGGCGGCGACGCTGACTTCGACCTCCCACCACGACGGCAGTAGGAAATCAAACGCCGTGTCGATCATGCCGGAATTGTTGAATTGGAATTGTTTAGCCATTGGATCAGAGAATCGGAGAATTTTCTAGGGCTTTGATTAGAGAAAGTCAGACCCTAGGGTTTGCAGTATTGAGAGTATTGGTGGAGAGAGAGAGAGAGTGAGAACGCGAGCATTGTGGAGAGGGAAAGTCAAACGGGGATGGTGGTTGGATGTGGAAGAAGAGACAGACGACGTTGTTGAATGCGATGTTAATTGAGAGAATAAGGAGAGAGACTGTGTGATCATCGTTGGGTTTTTAGTGACTAATTTGCCCTTGCGGTTGTTTGAGGTGTTGTGTGGTTTAGGGTGAAATAAAGTGGAAGATGTGAGGGTACTCTTGCCAAAAGAATTTAAAAAGGCAATGAACTTTTGTTGTAACGCCTAGAACTTTGACACGCTGTCCCTATTTACAACAAGAAAAACAAACAAATTTATTTTTCAACTCCAAAATAAATAAATGAATACAACACACTTGTAAGAAAGAATTGTTGTTTCTAAATTTATAGTTAATTTTTGTGTTTTTAATTTTTTTTTTCTCAAAACAAAAATAAATTAATTGTTAATTGTGAGAATTTTTTTATAATATTTGATAATGCATTGTTCATTTTTATTTTATTTTATAGTATATAAAAATTATCTTCATTAAAAATTAGATAAGGTAATAAATCTACCAATCGCCTAGAAAAGTTATGACTTAGTTCACATGTACCAGTGTTCGTATCTATAGATGCGAATATAAATAAGAATGTTAGTTCATCAGATAAGATAGATCAGTCAATTACTTAAGGAAGCTACTCCTGTATTGCATCTATAGATACAAACACCATATGAGTTTCACGTGTCCCTACTATATGCATGAATGACACATGACAAACTACTATCGTCTAACATGTTTGCATTTATAGATGCGAAAAAAACGATCACTGCACACACAATTCACACCTTAAACTTGAAACTAAAAACTCTCAACAGACTCAATTCTTCATCAACATTAAAAAACACAAAGCTAAAACTTACACCCTCAAGTGTCATCTCATGATGTGAACTATAGTGCCATCTCTCATGCTTTTAGTCACAATCCAACTTAATAAACAGTCTGAATTTATGTTCTCTTCTTTGAAGGAAAAAATATTTTGAACATATGCTCTAAATCAAGTACAACTTTTGGAGTTGTTTCCATACAAAGGGTATTCACTCACTCGAAAGATTGGTATCAAAATTGAATAATCACACCCAACGCATGAATTTGACCCTTTATTTCCATTTTACCTATGAATTCATACGATAAATGAATTTGTGACTCTTAGCCCAATCAAATCCATTCAAGTTGTAGCCCTAGTGTCATCTTGTTAGACTTGACACTCTATTGCAACACACTTCATTCAGCCATTCCATTCCTCACACTTGCGACAATCTACTCTCTCACTCCCATTATATCCTATTCGTCATCTTTCATTCTTACTTTTGTTATGATTTTATTTAATAGATAATTTCTAAAAGAATTCAATTTATTTGAGAATCCACTGTGTGCCCCTTAATAATTGAGAATATATAATAATATAATTGTGTCCCCTGCTGAAAACCTTTTTGATATTTTCAAGTGTACTAAAGTATAGCCAAAATTTTTAATAAAGAAAATGATGAGGTTTGCAAAGAAGATGATGCTTTTGTGTGTGTACATATATATACACATGTATGTATAGTAAGGGAATAAATACATTCCACTTGTTGATGATGAGAATTTACAAAGAAGATTATAAGAATCTTCGTGCTATACGAAGAAGTTAATATTCTATGACGTTCACGTGAGTCGATCGTAAAAAAGATATTAACAAATAAATTATATATAGAATGTGCGGATACCTCTTTTTCTAATGTTAAACTGTGTAAAATTTTTAACTTTATAAATAATTCATAAGTCAGCACAAAAAATATTACAAATTTATAATTTTAATTATTAATATTTACAATGTTTACTATATATTTGTAATTATTTTTTTACTGTCGTATTTGCCCTAAAACAAGTGTGTGGAGTATTGATGAATGGTCAAATTCATGCCTTTGTTTTTGTTTCTTTTTTTGGGTGCCAATTTTGATGTCTTCCAATCCATTTTGTGAAAGCTTTGTCTGGTTGATTCGAGCTGATCCGATGACACGTATGATAAAGATGTCTCCTAAACGGAGATGGGCCCAAAATAGTGTGGTCTGTAGTGATTTAGTTAAAATGGCCGACGTAGATATGGTATGGGCCTATGAAGTCCAACTAAACAAATTGGGGATTCTATTTGAACCCAAAATATGTCTCAATATATCCCATTTAAATTCATAAATTTCAATTCCTATTATATTTTAATATAAATTTATTAATATGGACAACACATATTAAATCTTAAAATATTTTTTTTTCCTCATGATACACCCTAATCAGTTATTCCTATTTAAATCTCTGTATCTTCTTTCCCAAGAGATCAAAGTTTTTTCTTCTTCTTCTTCTTCCTCCTCCCTCAAAAACTCTAATTCACCCTACCAAAAGTCACCATTATCATCAACATCATTATTATTTTTTATTATTTTGAAACCCTAAATTCTAGAAGAAAGTTTGAAGAAAATCAAATAATGGATGAGAGTAATAATCAAAATAGTTTTTTGAAACAACCCATCAAAAGGAGGTAAGTATTCACATAAAGGGGTTTTACAATTTTTATAGAGCACTATAAATTATTTTCTATATCGTTTTTTTTTTTTTTTTTGACAAAAATTAAAGGACCAAGTAGTTAGATTAACAATAACATATTATTAGAGTTGTTCTTATTTTGTTAAATAGTATATTATTTGAGAACTATGCTTTTTTGTTAGTGCCTGATACTTATATGCTTATAAGTTTGGTTTTTACTTTTCTACGAGAATTCTTGTGGATAATTTATAATGTAATTTTTTTTTTCTGTATTGAGCAGTTTTATAATGCTTATGTGAAAGTTTGATTTTTTCTGTATTTATAATACTTATGTACTTATAAGTTTAGTTTTTTTGTCCTTGTATTTGAGAATTATTTTCTGTATTGAAAAGCTTTTGAAATAATTTAGTTTTTTTAGTTTGTTTATTATTTATTATTTAGATTTACCTTGAAAGTAATTTGAGAAAAATAATAAGGTGTAATGAGAGTAAAATAAAATTTTAAATAATTAAATAAGATGTACTTTGAAAACACTCAGGCTCCGTTTGGTAAGACTTTCTAACTATGATTTGAGAATATGAGTTGCATTTTGAATTTGTGTGTTTTGAAATTATGATTTGAGTATAGAAAATTTGTTTGGTTATGATTTTTGAATAGAGTGTTGAATTGAGTTTTGAATTGAGTGTGGAATTGAGTTTTGAAAGTTTGATTTGACGTGTGAAGGAAGAAAATTTGTTTGCTTATGAGCTTTGGAAAGAGTTTTCAAAAATTAATTCAAATTGTTATAACTCATAACAAAACACACTACTTTCACACTATTGAAAATTTTGATCAACACTCATAACCAAACTCTTTTTAAAATTCAATTAAAAAAATTTATTATTAACAGAAAATAACATTAATCAATTTTTTAATTGAAATACTACAAAGTAAATAATTTTTTTTCAATTTAGGGCAGGTTTGGGGTGTCCTAAAAAAGTGTAATTTTTGTCTTTTTAGACTAAAAAAGTTGAGAAAAAAATATGGAGGTTTGGGTTAATTTTTTGACTTTTTATGAAAAAATGTGTACTAAAAAATTGTATAAAAAAAGTATGTAAGAGATGATTAGAGAGGGGTGGGCCCCAGCCGTACAACCGGCAGGAGTAAATTGGAGTTGGAAATCATTGGCTAATTTTTGTACAAAGCACTGAACAGTTTTGTTTGGCCCGTGGGGTCATCACGGGTCCCATTTTAATAATCTGAATCGTTTAATGTGTGTAACTCATCGAACACTATATATCTATAAAAAATCATGTTAATCGGATATCGATAGCTATCTGATCAGATTTATTTATTTTTCAATCATTAATTATAACACCATCCATTTGTTGTACATAACTGATTTGATCATATAGTTATCGATATCCGATCAATGTGATTTTTTGCAGACATATAGTACTCGACGATTTCTACACATTGAACGGTTCAGATTATCAAAACGGGACCTGTGATGGCCCCCATGGGACGAACAACGGTGTGTGTAAAAACCACACCCAATCATTTCTTTTTTCTCCACTGCCGCACACAGCAGCTGCACACACATCAATTCGGTGTGTACTGTTTTTGAAGAAAATTGATTTTTTAATTTTTTTTTGGATGAATAGTGATATCTTTTTAGATTTTGGAGTAACTTTTTGGCTTTTTGGCTTATTTAGGCTAAGCCAAACCAAGCATAAATATTCAAAAAATTTAAATCATAAATATTTAACTAATTTAAATGATCTAAAAAATTTAATAAGTAAAAAATTAAAATAAATATTCAAAAAATTTAAATCATAAAAATTTAAATAATTTAAATATTCAAAAAATTTAAATAATTTTAAATTTTAAAATTTTAAATTTAAAAACAACTCTACACTCAAATCGTAACTAAACATATAAAACAAAACTCAATTAATAAATTATTTTTAAAACTCATAACCAAACACATAACTTGAAACTCCATAATACTTTCACAACTCTACACTCAAATCGCAATCAAATACATAATAAAAAAATTAAAATATTTAAAAATATTTTTACAAAATAGAGTTTGAATTTATTTTTATAAAATATTTTAAAATTTAAAAAATTAAAATCGTAATATTTAAAAATTAAAATATTTAAAAATATTCAAAAAATTAAAAAATTAAAAAAATCGTAATATATTTAAATATTAAAATATTTAAAATCTTAACAAAATTAAAATATTTTAAAAATATTAAAATATTTAAAAAATTAAAATATTAATTTGAATTGTGTTTTGAAAAGAGTTTTGAATTATGTGTTTGATTATGAATTTTGAGAAGTAATGATTATGTTTTGAATTAAGTTTTGAGAAATGGGTGTATAATTATGATTTAAAAGTTCAAAACAAACAACACACTTAAATTAATGAATGAAACTATAATTTTGAGAGGCTTACCAAACGGAGCCTTAATGATTTTTTTGAGTGTAAATAGAATCCCCAAACAAATGTCTAGTCTTTCAATGGCTTGGGTCTGATGTTAGAGATCAAACCCATCTAATTTAAAAATAGGTTTATTGATCAGTTTGGCAGCTGCTAAGCGCAACAGGCTCATCCCAAGTCAGGTCTGATTGGATGAATCTTTTTAAAGAAATGGGAGAGGGAAGTTGGATGATAACATCAAGTCAGGCTCATCCCACAAAGATTATATATAGATAACATCAAAATAGTAATGACAATTCAATAATAATTACAAATTTAAAATCTAAACACTACTTCAAATTTGAATTACAAACATAACCCTAACTAGGTTCAAAGAGCTTGGACGTTAATAACAATTGAGAATCAACATTAAATGTAAAATGTGAATTAAAAAAATCAGCATTAATGAACAAATTATTAGATACCTTATCAAAAAAAAAAAAAAAAACTTTCTTAGTCTACTTAAATAAATGCACTTATTTGGGTCATATTATCTGTTTATTTTTTTGCAAATTTTTTCATAAAATATCAAAAAGTACATTAAATAAGCAAATATCAAACAGCCTCTCATTTTTAAGTGGATGACCTTCACTAGGCCTCGTTTGAGAATATACTATTTTAGTAAGTTTTTAACTTTTTACAAAAAGATATACAAAAAAATAAAGAGAGTGATATAATAATTTATAGTGATTTCTTGACTTTTTTCCTAAAACAAAAGGCTGCCAAACGAGAAGTTGACATTCTATATTCAATTTGTCTATTTTACGAAGCTTTGCTTCTTAAAATCAACCAGCAAGGTTGCAAATTAATCAAGTCAAGCCGAGCTTTATAGGACTCGAGCTCTGCTTGTTTGTTTATCGAGTTCGATTATCTAATTCGAGCTTAGCTCGAAACTCAATAGTTATTTTTTTTACTAATATTTACATTTTATTTATTTTATAATTTAAACAAAGATAAACAAGTTAAACTTATTTTAGCTCAAACTCGGCTAGTTTACTAAAATAAGTCTAAAAATCAAGCTTGAGCTAATTAATTTATTTAACGAGCCAAGTCTGCGAACAGCTCGGTTCGTTTGTAGCACTATTATGCCTTTGTTCATTTGATTGCCTAGTTCAAAACTATTACATGATGTTATCTACATGATGTGCTTATGACCACTGAAAAACCACTATATATACTAATTAATTAGTCATTTGTCTCATAATTACTTAACAAAAGTAAGTATGCTTCACCCGTAAATTTTTTCCCATTAGGTGATTGGTTTAGAGCACTACATAAGCAATATTAGATGGTGCTTTTAGAGTACAATAATAAAAGTGAGTTAATACATAAAATTTTTTTTTTTTGGTTACATGATCAATTTAGAACACTGCATAACAAACGATATAAAATGAACACCCAACTCAGCGATAATATGTCAAACTATTTTTATAACAATTTTACCCTCACAACTTGCACAGTCGACTTCATAAAATTGGTTTACTTTTTAAATTTGAAATTTAGGCTTATTTTAAGAAGTTAAGATTTAGTCAAAATATTAAAAGATTTACACATTTTTTTTTTAAATTCAAAATTTTTTAAAAAAAATCAAATTTCTTAATAATCCTAAATATTGTTTTGGAACAATAGAATAATAAAACAGTTTAATAGGAAAATTTGGGAAGGAAGTAAAAATATTACAAATTCAGACTTAATTATTCAAAAATTATTTAAAATTCTCATTTTATAATTTAAATTCATTCTACAATAAATTTCGCACTATACGAATTCAATTTTAACCACAGGAGGGGTACATAAAATTATTCGGGGATAAAAATGGAAGAGTAGTGATTGGTAGCTCGAAATATTGGCTCGAATTGTGGCTCGAGGGGTCAAAACGACGTCGTTTTGACCCTTTTTTTTTTTTTTTTTTTTTTTTTTTCTTTTTTCCTGGTTTTTCTGCAGATCGAAGAAGGGAGAAGAAGGGAGAAGAAGAGAAGGGAAAGGGAGGAGGAGGGGGAGGGAGAGGAGGAGGAGGGAGGGGAGGGGGCCATAAAATCGGCTGGAGAAGGGAGGAGGAGGAGGAGGAGGAGGGAGGGGGAGGAGGAGGCGGGGCGGTGGACGACGGCGACGGCGACGGCGAGCTTCTGCTTCTTCGACGAGCCCGCTTCTTCAACGAGGACGACGACGGCCGACGACGAGGACGACGACGATGGCCTCTGCTTCTCTCCCTCTCCCTCTCTTTTCTCCTTCTCTCCCTCTCCCTCTCTGTTCTCCTTCTCTCCCTCTCCCTCGAGCCATTCGAGCCCCGTAGCATTCGAGCTACGGGGATTTACTCAAAATGGAAATGGTGGTGCATATCCAGCGAATGATGAGCCAATGAAAAGGATACAGATGGGGAAGAGGGGTCAGAAGTGGGGGGGAGTAGAACACTGACACATGTCAAACCAAAAAGCGGGAATCATACGTGAAGGCATTTTAGGTTTATAACGTTCACTTCTCTTTCTCTCTCTCTACTTCCTCTCTCTTTCTCGTCTCTTTATATACATACCCTTCATTTGTCGCCGCCTTGCCTCCTCACTCCCAGGTACTTCACTCTCTCTCCAAACTCCCCCCTTTCTCTCTCTACAATTCTCTCGCTACAAACACTCTCCTCTTCTTCTTCTTCTTCTTCTCATTTATCTGTAGCTCAAAATTCGTAGCTTTTTTTTTTTTTTTTTTTTTGCTCTGCTCAATTTGACACTCTTTTTCAATTATCGTTTTTTCTTGTGAATTTAGAGTTCTGTCTTTTTCAAATTCGTGTAGATGGTAACGTTGTTCTCTGATGCTTTTTTTTTTTGGGTGCAAATTGTTTTATGTTATAGATATAGGTTGATATGCAGATTAATTATTATGCAAACCTTTGTGTAATGCTCTGTCCATGTTTGTTAATTTTTTTTCTTTGGCTTGCTGGTTTTTTACTCTCTCAATTCTCAATATATATACATGTACACACACACACACATACAGATACAGTCACACACAAAGAGACTTGCAAAATTCATCTCTAGATATTAATTTGATGCTGGGCAATGGCCTGCTATTTACCAGTTCTTGGACATGTTTGCCGGTCTCTGATGGATCACTAAATAATTACTACTTTCTTTGGAGTTGGATGGATTGATAGAAGCATAATTTTATTATTATTATTATTATTGTTATTATTTTTAAATTTTTCATTTACAGCATGGTAAAATGATACGCCCACAATTCTGGGCAAATTATTATTATTTTTTAAATTATAATTTGCAACAAGAAAGCATTTTTAATTCCGTAATATGGAAAAAGTTATATAGAAATTTAAATGAAGTTTGAAATTAAGAACAGATGTATCAGTTCCCCTTTTTATCAACTGGTGGGAAGTTCTACACCCATTGTTTTTCTTGGATGAAGGGTATGTTTTATTTTGTACTTGATTTTTCATGACCAGGAGAAAACAAATCTTAATTCTAAAGACATTTCTGTTATCACGCATTTGAAATTTTGAATTGTCATCTTATATCAAATAACTAACATTTGAGCTGATGAAATCCACCCCCTTCCCCAAGCTATAAAAAAGAAAGATTACCACACCTAGAAAGATACTTCTTATGTCTACGTTGATGTTGGAGTTGTATCCATATCATACTTGTATTATCGAATACCAGTACTCCTTGAATACTTGCAGATACATGCCCGATATTTCCTAAACGTATCCGATAGTTGATGTTAATTTTGAGAAGTATTGGATACTTTTTGGACACTAGCTCATGTATCCAAACTATTATGAAATTGAGATTAAAATAATTTTTTTATAATAAGCAAACCAAACCAAACCAAGCCTTGAGTCCCATCAAATGGGGTCGGCAATTTTTTTCATAATATTAGAGTATAATTGTTAGAACAAATACAAGAATAATTTTTTAATAAATTTTTATTTCTTACCAAAGAAAGTAGTGAGATTAAAGTAGTCCTATACTTTATCAGATTCATGTATCCACTGAAAAGAAAGTAAACTGACTATTGGCTCTTAAATAAATATTTAATTCTTAAAGAACTGTTTTTCACCATTCTTTGAGCTCATGTATAAATTCTAAAAATTATAGTTTTTTTTTCTTCTTTTTTTATTATTTATTATTTATTTTATTTTAAATCCTGGCTGTACCCATATCCTATGTTTTTGGATTTTGTTATTTTGCAGTATTTGTATCCGTATCCGTATGCATGCTTCTTCATAGCTTAGCAGGTTGAGTCTAGTTGCTAACATGAGTTGGTTGAATATGGATTTAGGCTAATTCTAGAGGAAACTTAATGTTGATCATGAGGCATTGAAAGAGTGAGCCAAATTCTAAAAGGATTTCAGCATGGCTCCTACTCAACCATCAGTGGAGACTGATCTGGACAGTAAACTGCATTCATCTGCAAAAGTTGCAGCCCACAATGTGAATAAGAATTTATTGGCCAAATCATCCGGGAAGAGTTTGATGTGCATAAGTAACCCTGAGGACGCTTTCATTGAATTGGAAGGTGAATTTGATGAACAAATTAATGCTCCAGAGGGTGATGATGACATCAGGGTAGCTGAAGCAGAGGACTCGGATGCAACTGATTATTCGAGCTCATTTGGTGGCACTGTATCTGGGAAAGAGAATTGCTCTGGATCGAGTGACGCTGAAGTTGAGTCATGCTTCTACGGTGATGAAGGTTTCGGATTTGATGGTTTTAGCAGTGTTTTTCGAATGAGGTGTGTTTTTTTATTCATATGCATAATCTAGTTTGTTTTTAGTTTCCCCCAAGGGAGATATCAACATTTAAGAAACCCTGGCTGTTAGATGGTAGTGCACAATTAGTTGTATTTCCAAAAACAGCAGTCATAGATTCATTTAATTGCATAAATTAGATTTTAATGTAAGTTTACATGCACCTCATAGAAGTCTTCTAGCTCACGGCATCTCTGGACAAGTCAGTTGGATTAAATGACAATTTGCATGCAGTAAATTTAACATAAGTTTATATGCACCTCAGAAAAGTCTTTGGGTTAATCATATTTGAATATCTCACAATTAATCATTAAGCGGGAAATCGTAATTTTCTAAATAAGTCCTTTTATGTATTACATTTTCATGGAAGTTGATACTTATGACGTTATCAGTGAATCATAATGCTTGAAATAAAAGTTTCGTCATTATTTTGTAAAGTAACCAAATCAATAAAAAGTTGCATGAAGGTATTACGTTTTGAAGTTGAGATCTTGATTCTCTTCTGCAATAATTTGAACTTTTGTCATTTTCAGTTAATCATAATGCTTGATATTAAAGTTTTATCATTATTTTGTGAAGCAACATTATCAATACAAAGTTGCACGAAGGGATAACGTTTTGAAGTTAAGATCTACATCCTCTGCTCCACTATTTTGAACTTTGGCTGGACTCGGATCAATGTCTTAGTTATTTTGTGTCTGCTTATGTTCTTTTTTTGTTGTTATGTATTGACTGCAATACCTTGGTCCTGGCTGAGAGCCTGAGACCATGTTTTGAATACTTCAACCTTTTACATGAAGAAGTTACATTTTGAAGCTGAGAACTACAAATGCTGCTGCCCCAATATTTTATCTTCTTTACTCCTGAACCTTATGGTTGCCTACTTCAAAATGGTGACTCACAGCTTGGACGTCCTGAAAAGCCTTGGGCCTTTAAAGTCACCGAGACCATTTTTTGAATGCTTCAACTGAATGAGCTCATCTAGTGTGATCTAGGATATGGCGTACAAAGGATAGATATCAATGTCATCAATCTAGCTAATATAGTGGGATCCCTTCTGTGTGCAAATCATTTCATATGTAATTTCACCATTGTCTGGGTGAAGAAAGGCCAAATGATTGATATCGAAGACCAGAAATTCAATTTTTTCCCTAGCAATGACAGACAAGAATGTTATGCATTTGAATTTATAAAGATCACTTACTTGTCCTTGGCTTCCTACATGATTCACACCAAGGTTGCATTATACATTCTAACTATCCATGGTTCACATTTTTCAGGAAGAAGAAGTTGACGGCTCATTGGAAGAGCTTTATACGTCCTTTGATGTGGCGGTGCAAATGGACAGAATTGAAAATTAAGGAATTTCAATCACAGGCATCAAAGTATTCAAGAGAGCTTGCAGCATATGATCAGAGAAAACAGTTGGAATTAGATCAGTTCACATTAGAAAATTTAGGTTCAAAATCGTTGCCATTTACTTTTCAAAGTCATGGAAAAAAGGTCATGAAGAGGAGGAAAAGAAAGAGAGTTGAAGATACAACTGATATAGCATCATATATTTCACAACACAACCTTTTCTCCTATGGTGGTACAATTTTCTTCTGTATACTTGTGCATTAGATTTATGTGGATTTGATCTTTCTCCTCCAACTGTTGTTTTGTGACTCTAGCATGTGATATATGGCAGAAAATAAGAAGTCTGACCCAGATGGTACTTTTGTGGCTGAAGAATCTGGTAATCCAGGTAAAATTTTCTACTGTACTTCGATTCTGTTGTCATCTTGTATGACACAAGTTACTTGAGAATTGCAGAAAGCATCTAGGTGTATATTGTCTTTTTTTGCACAAATTAAAATTTTGTATTGCGAAAATTCCATGTGAATGATTGAAGCTGGATCTGAATGATTGGGGCTGGGGATTAAGATTGGATGTGGACTTAACCATTACATAATTTACGCAATGTGGCTCCTTTCATTCTCAAATTTGATTTACTTTAAAATACTTCTATGTTAGCTTTGATTACCATTTAGAATGGAACAACTATAGGCTATTAAGAGTCCTTTATTTTTTCACTTCGAAAATATGTTGTTTCAACATTTTCCATTCTTGCTGGTTTATATTTTCTTTCCGTTAGCCATTCTAAAGGTTGAAGGATGCCATAAGAGGATGTGGAAAGCAAAATGGAATGTCCAATTCTTATTTGACATGCAAGTGATGGATGTTTTCACTCATAAATGATATTTGTAAAGGTTCAAAATAGTTTTGTAAGATCAAGTCTAGTCTTGCGTTTACTTTCTTCCCTATGTTTCGTTCCAAAGAAAGTATGATACAGAAATGGCAAGTGCTTAGTTTTCAACAATTATGAGTAATCGAGTGCTACTGTATGTCTCATGTGATCAACCCCTGGCTATCAAGTAAAAGGAATTTTTCATAAAATGGCTGAGAGGTTTACATATAAAAATGACATGATAAAACGATCGTACAAGAGGATGTGATTTAAACAATGATATTGAGAGTGATGAGTGAGGAGGTGAGGAATAGGTGTGCAGATAAATGCATATTAAAGAGGTTAGAGGTATATGAGAGATAGCTGCTAATAAGCCAGCAGCTTATGCTTTCAGGGCAACCAATTGCTCAACATAGGACAATTGTGAAGAATCCTAAAACCTCTGATATGAAATCTATGTAGTGCTGAAGAGTCTTTCAAGGCTTACTGGTTTTTTCATTCTTTTGGTCGGCTAAAAGTTGGTGACACTTGTAGGATTTAGGGTTTATAATGTAGTAATAAGCATTAGAGTATGAAGGCTTAATAAGCAATGCTAGGATGGTAAAACATTAATTGCAAAAACAGTAATAAGTTTTTTTCCCACCTTTTACTGGACTAGAAATAAATGATCGAAGGATGAGAGGGCTTGGAGTTGCAAATGAGGAATTCTTAGGGTGGATTAATTACTAACTAGTTCTGTTATGAACATTAAAATGTTTGTAGGGTATAGAGAATCGGAGAAAAGAAGAAGATCCCAGTAACTTTTATATTTCCTTAGGTGTCACACCAGTGGACAAGATTGCATCACACAATTCACAAGAAGCATAATAATAGGAAATTTTCCTTTGATTAGTTTAATGCTGGCTTCCAATTTTTTTTAATTCTACTAGTATTTGTACTTCATGTTTTGAAACTTAAATACATTGATTACTGGAACCTAGACAAACCTACTATGATCCACAAATAAGAACTTAACACCACAAGTTGGCCTCATGACCCACTATGGAACACAATCACAGCCTATCTCCAACAAATTTTGGAATTACTAATATGTCCTTGGGACTTGCTATGGCTAAAACTAGCTAATACAAGGTCCTGCGTGTCCTGTCTTATCTCTTCTTAAATTTGCTTCCTTGAATTATTTACAAGACTACAACACATTATTTAGTTTTTTATTTTTTTTTATTTTTGCAATTATATTCTTTTGTATACTATAAGTGTGTGTTGCTGGCTTGACTTGTGGCCTTGTGTATGCTTATATTTTTTTATAAGAATTTTTTTGAAGGCACATAAGAGATTAGATGTTTGATGGTTTAATTAGGTGCCAGATGACATATTATGTGTGCCCGAGTGATGGACACCAAGTGTCTGAAAAGCATATGGTTCTAATTTTTTGTTAAAAATAATAGGTTAGACAAATTGGATGCGTGTCTAACACCTGTTGGGAGTGGCCGGTGAGTGTTGATATCCTACATGTGTCCGATTCTGACACAAGACAATCTTAGAAGTGTCTTTGCTTCTTAGACATATCTATAATCGTCTTCCTTTCTTGATTGCTAACGGCTCAGATGTACCAAGTAGGGATATAAATGTGTGTTGTTCACTGTTTAGGCTTGGGGGTCCATAGCAGAGATGAGAAATTAGATTGGGATATGATGGGAAAATTTTCTTACATTTATTACCATATTGTTCTTAAGATATTTGGCCCATTTCCTTAACTTGATTTTAAAAGCTGTCAGCTCTGTCTATGGTTTTTCTCTCTCTCTCTCTCTCTCTCTCTCTCTCTCTCTCTCTCTCTCTCTTTATATATTTATTTTTAGAAGTTTTTTCTCTTTCACTTCAGATGCATCCTCAGGGAGTATCAACTGTTGGCTACCTAATATGTAGGATTAGGATGATTCCAAAGGAGTATTTATTGTGTAAACAAAAACTTGAATTGTTTCTGTTAGCTCCAACTCACATGCATGCAGAGGAGAGAGTCCAAGGAGGATGGCGTACGAAGACTTACACCACAAGTGAAGGAAGTCTAAGCTGGGCATCTCTCCCTTCTCTTCACGTTCTTGCCATTGTTGACTCTCACCAATTAAAAAAAAAAGGTAGAAATTTTGGGTGGGTTTGTATCTCTCTCTCTCTCTCTTTCTTTGTTCATAGAGACGGGAGGGAGAGGGTGAATGGTATCATCAGAAATTTGAGAGATATAGAGCTGTGAGTTGAGTGAGAGTATTTCTCCTCCTCTGTTTTTATATTGCTCTGTTTTAGTGAAATTCTCGTTTTTATTCCGTGGACGTAGGCATTGGGCCAAACCACGTAAATATTTGTGTCTTGGTTGTGTGTGTGATTGTTTGTTGTTTATTTTCTGGGTGTCCATCATCCTAACAAGTGGTATTAGAGCCTGGTTGTGTGTTTTTTCGAAAAAACAGAGTGCGATTTTCAGAATTGCCTAGAAATCAAAGTGGTCGAAACCCCCTTTTGATCACACCAGGTGAAAGCTCTCGACGAGACGAGCACACTGGAAAAAACCACGTCGAAAAATGACACCGGACAAAGCCGCACGGGCCCCATGCGCCATGACGCCGTTTTCACACACCGGCCACTGACCTTATACGCGAGACCAAGGAAGAAGATGCTTTGACGTTAGCAGTGACAACATCGTGTTGACATTATCGATCTAACCCGTTGACCTAGCAGCTGGCTGGAGCCATTGACCAAAGCCGAACCTCTTTGATCGAGCCGATGACCAAGCTGCCGTCTAAGTCGTTGACCAAGCCGCGCCGCCAGCCGTCAAGCCGATGATGTCATCCTGACGCCAGCCGAGCGTGAGAAATGATCCGGTGCTTCTCAATCGCTCCAGGGCCTGCCGATCTAAACCGTTCAACCTATTTTGGCTTGATATGAGTCATTATAAGTCTGTTTTTTATGATCCAATAGTGCTTTCCAACTATTTGGAATATTCCGAACACATTCGTATGGTCAAATTTTGCGAATCAGATTTCAAAAATTTGCAGTTTTTATTTTGGCAATCCGAAGTGTTTTTCTGGCTAATTTGACTAGTTCGGACTCAACAGCGAAGCCTGATTTTCAAACAGAGATCATTTTCTATAGAGACAAGTGTTGATAGAGGAATCAACGTCGACTTCGAGATCCATGATCAAGCTAACTACTTCCAACTATGCAATCTAGAAGCCCAGAATGGAGGATGTCCTGTATTGTCGAGATTTTTTTGACCCCATCAAGCTTAATAGAGTCAAACCAGCAACGGAAAACGACGAAGACTAGAAGTGGAAGAATCGAAAAACCATTGGTCAGATCAGACAATAGATCGATCACAGTGTCTTCCACTATGTCGCCCAGGAGACTGATGCTTATGCTCTCTGGATGAAGTTAGAAGACATGTACCAGTCAAAGACTGCTCAGAACAAAGCCCTTCTAATGAGAAGACTTGTAAATTTGAAGCTGAAAGGCGGTATCTCTGTTGCTAAACACACCAGTGAGTTTTAAAATCTAGTGAACTAGCTGGCAACTGTCAAAATGGAGTTAGATGATGAGATGCAAGGCCTATTGCTGCTTAGTTCTTTGCCAAACAGTTGGGAGACGTTGGTAGTGTCCCTCAGCAACTCTGCACTTGAAGGAAAACTGAGCATGAGCATGGTTATAGATGCTCTATTCAGTGAAGAAGCAAGAAAAAAAAACATGGGTGGAGATCAGTCCTATGCCCTCGTCACAAAAAATAGAGACAGAGGTGGAGACAAAGGCAGAAGTAGAGAAAGAAGCAAAAGCAGAGGACGCATCAGAGGAAGATCTCAAGACAGAGGGAAGTCCAGAGATTGTAGAAGTCGGCCAAAGTTCAAGTGTTACCACTGTGACCAGGAAGGTCACATCAAGAAATATTGTTATGCTTTGAAGGGAGAACAAAAACAAGGCAATAGACAGCCAAAGACTGAAGATGGGAACACTGCAGTTACAGTCTCAGAGGATATTGCATTATTCTCTGTTGAAGAAGAAGAATGTCTCCATATGTCAGACAATGACACTGAGTAGGTGGTAGATACAGCCGCTTCTTACCATGCCACACCTCATAAGGAGTTCTTTAGTACATACCAAGTTGGTGATTTTGGTACAGTGAAGATGGGCAACTCCAGTTTTTCGAAGATTGTAGAGATCGGCGATGTTCGCCTCCAAACCAAAGTTGGGTGCATGATGGTGTTGAAAGATGTCAGGCATGTTCCCAATTTACGCCTAAATCCTATCTTAGGGATAACCTTAGATCGACAAGGCTATGAGAACTACTTCGGCAAAGGCATATGGAAATTGAAGAAGGGATTTCTGGTGGTAGCCAAAGGACAAGCAACTAGTACGTTGTACAAGACTCATGTGGAGATAAATTCAAATGGCCTCAACATAGCAGAAGATGAGGCATCACCAAATTTGTGGCACAAAAGGCTGGGTCACATGAGTGAAAAGGGGTTTCAGATTTTGACAAAGAAGTCTCTTATTTCCTTTGCCAAAGATGCAAAATTGAATCCTTGTGACAACTGCTTATTTGGAAAGCATCATAGAGTCGCTTTCCATTCATTATCTAGAAGACAATCAGAGTTGTTGAGCAGAGTATACTCTGATGTATGCAGTCCCATAGAAGTGGAATCTTTGGGTGGTAAAAAATATTTCCTGACGTTTATTGATGACGCATCACTTAAAGTATGGGTTTATGTCGTAAAGACCAAAGCTGAGGTGTTCCAGCATTTTCAGACATTCTATGCTATGGTGGAAAGGGAGACCGGAAAGAAGCTGAAGTGTCTCCGAACAGACAGTGGAGGCGAGTACACGTCATAGGAGTTTGAAGCCTATTGTGCTACTCGTGGCATTCGGCATGATAAAACTGTTCCTGGAACCCCACAACACAATGGTGTAGCTGAGAGAATGAACTGGACTATTGTAGAGAAGGTCAGATGTGTGCTTAAAATGGCAAAGCTGCCAAAGCCATTTTGGAGAGAAACTGTTCATGTTGCTTGCTATCTGATTAATAGATCGCCATCTATTTCACTAAATTTTCAAATTCCAGAAGAAGTATGGTCTGGAAGAGAGATCTCTTACTCTCACTTGAGAGTGTTTGGGTGCAAAGCATTTGCACATGTATCCAAGGACCACAGACAGAAGCTAGATGATAAAGCCACTCCATGCATTTTTATTGGCTATGGAGATGAAGAATTTGGATACAGATTATGGGATCTAAAAAACAATAAGGTCATTCGAAGCCAAGATGTGGTATTTCAAGAAGGCCAGACCTTAGAAGACTTTGGGCAACCAGCCAAACCCAAAGTTGATGATGTTTCAGAAATTATTCCTAATCTTACACCATCACAGAATGCTACCGACGAAGAAGAGCTACCACAACATGAAACCAATGACGTAGAGTTGCAGGATGGTTTTCTAGAAGAAGAAGATCTAGAAGAAGAGGGTGTTGAGCAGGGGGAGCCACAACCCCTCCGCCAGAGACTGTTGGTCCACAGTTACGAAGATCAACAAGAGAGCCTAAGCCATCATCAAAATACCCTGCTTCTGAGTATATTTTGCTTACTGATGAGGGGGAGCTAGAAAGTTTTCAAGAAGCTCAGAATCATAAGGAGAAGAGTAGCTGGCAGTAAGCTATGCAAGAAGAGATGCAGTCCTTGCAGAAAAATCCGACTTATGATTTGGTAAAACTTCCCCAGGGTCGAAAAGCATTGAAGAACAAATGGGTGTTCAAACTGAAGAAAGATGGCAGCGAAAAGCTAGTCAAGTGTAAGGCTCGATTGGTTATCAAAGGTTTTGGACAGAAGAAAGGTATTGATTTTGATAAAATCTTCTCGCCAGTTGTGAAATTGACATCCATTCGAGTAGTTTTGGGACTAGTGGCCAGTTTGAATTTGAAACTTGAACAGATAGATGTGAAGACGGCATTTCTCCATGGTGATCTAAAGGAATAAATTTATATGGAGTAGCCAGGAGGTTTTGAAATAAAAAGGAAAGAAAACTTAGTGTGCAGATTGAAGAAGAGTCTCTACGGCCTCAAACAAGCGCCGAGATAGTGGTACAAGAAGTTTGACTCATTCATGGTGGGCCATGAGTACAAGAGAACTGCTGCAGACCAGTGTGTATATGTCAGGAAATTTTCGGTGGAAACTTTATCATACTCCTACTCTATGTTGATGACATGCTGATTGTTGGACAGGATGCCGCCGTAATCAAATCACTGAAGAAGAAGTTATCACAGTCCTTTGACATGAAGGACTTAGGCCCTACACAACAAATTTTGGACATGAAAATTATGCGTGACAGGGAGGCTAAGAAGTTGTGGTTGTCACAGGAGCAGTACGTTGAACGGGTGATTGAGAAGTTCAACATGAAAGATGCCAAGCCAGTCAGTACTCCGCTGGCTAATCATTTCAAGCTAAGCAAGAGTTCTTGTCCTTCTTTTACAAAAGAAAGAGAAGAGATGGAGGCTATTCCAACTCATCCGCCGCAGGGAGTTTAATGTATGCAATGGTGTCCACCCGACCAGATATTGCTCATGCTGTTGGAGTAGTAAGCAAATTCCTTTCTAATCCAGGGAAAGAGCATTGGGAAGCAGTCAAGTGGATTCTGAGGTACCTTAAGGGTGCATCCAAAATGTGTCTGTGCTTTAGAGGAGCAAAACCAATCTTGGAAGGCTATACGGATTGAGATACGGCGGGAGATCTTGATGGTAGGAAATCTACATCAGGATTTATGTTCACTTTTGCGGGGGGAACTGTGTCTTGGCAGTCCAAGCTGCAAAAGTGTGTTGCTTTATCTACAACCGAGGCAGAGTACATTGCCGCAGTAGAAGCTGGGAAAGAGATGTGGTTGAAGCGGTTTCTCTAAGAGTTTGGATTAAAGCAAAAAAAATTCACTGTACATTGTGATAGCCAGCGTGCTATAGACCTAAACAAGAATTCTATGTACCATTCTCACACAAAGCACATTGATGTTCGGTATCATTGGATATGCGAAGTGATGGAAAAGCAGTTATTGGAATTGATTAAGATCCATACAGATAAGAATCCAGCTACCATGCTTACAAAGGTGGTCTCGAGAGGCAAACTTGAAATTTGCAGAGACATTGCCGGGATAGACTTCAAGTGAGAAGTCAGTCATGCATGTGGGTATGGAGGGGGAGAATTGTTAGCTCCAACTCACATGCATGCAGAGGAGAGAGTCCAAGGAGGATGGCGTACGAAGACTTCCACCACAAGTGAAGGAAGTCTGAGCTGAGCATCTTTCCCTTCTCTTCATGTTCTTGCCATTGTTGACTCTCACCAATAAAATAAAAAAAAAGGTAGAAATTGGGTGGGTTTGTATCTCTCTCTCTCTCTCTCTCTCTGTGTATGTATAAATAGAGACGGGAGGGAGAGGGTGAATGGTATCATCAGAAATTTGAGAGATATAGAGCTGTGAGTTAAGTGAGAGTATTTCTCCTTCTCTGTTTTTGTATTGCTCTATTTTAGTAAAATTCTCATTTCTGTTCCGTGGTCGTAGGGGGCCGAACCACGTAAATATTTGTGTTTTGGTTGTGTGTGCCATTGTTTGTTGTTTATTTTCTAGGTGTCCATCAGCCTAACAATTTCCTACCTTTTTCTTCATGCACTTCTCTATATCTATTTGGTTGGGATTGCTTTGTAGCTATGGAATAACCAGATGCTTTCCATGTAGTCAACTATTTATGCACTTGTGTATGAGTGGTTGGAGTTCCTAAGTTGTATACTTCAAACCAACAATGTGGTTAATTGTATGGAACTTGTTTTGTAAAACAAGAAATGGAAAAAAATGCTATTGTCTGGATTAATTGGATACCAAGTTGATGTTTTGATTGACAAATTTCCCTCTCACATTTCTTTTTTACTTACAATTGTAAAACAGCATCATAGTTTTGAAATTTTCTTTTATGCAGTGCAGGACTGGATTGGTAATTTTTTGAATATATCTTTGGTTTTAGTTTTATGCATAGAATCCAATCAAGGTGGTTGTTGTATCTGGCTAAGTTTTGTTTCTAATTGATATCTTGTATCTGATTGTATATTTCATTGTTAGAAAAAAGTTTATCCGTTATTAACATTTATTCTTTTGTGTCTTACTACCTAATACTTCATTGAGAAATTATAATAATTGTACAAATACCTAATGATACCATGCTAATGCTTTATGATCTAGACTGCCAGCATTTTGAATATCTTATACTATCAAGCACTGATAGTAACTGCTAATTTTTAATTTTTGGTTGTTGTGGGGGAGTGTTTGCAGAACACAATACCACTGGTCATGACAAATTTGGTATTCATGACGATTGTTCATTTCGCGAATCCAAAGATATTAATGACTCTGTAGAGGAAATCGTTCAAAAGATTGAAACGATGCACTGTCATGTTCAGAGACTGAAGTCTCGACTTGTCGTGGTGATTGCTGAAAATGGCATGAAGTTCTCTTCCTCTGAGAATCTGAGCCATCTTGTGCCCTGTGATGGACAGACTAGCTCTCCTCGCAGTCCTACTTTCTCTGCTGGCAATGGAGACGCAACATCATTAGGAGCTTTGTATAATCCAAATCAGCAAATGTCAGAATATGATTTTGGAGATTTTGTTATGCCTGAAAACATGGTGTCAAGTTATGGAGAGGCTAGTTCTGTTCCGGATATTATTGAAAGCACAGTTAGTTTGTTGTCCTCAGCTGATGTCACCGTGCATCAGCCACAGATTGGAGATTCGAGTGAAGCTGTAAGCAATCTTTATGAAATCAATTATTTATTTTTATTCATCTTTATAACCTTCAATCTTGTGATAACTATTAAACAATGATTTATTTATTACCTCCCCTCCACTTGCATACTGGATTTCTTCTTGACCTATTGCTGATTTTTTTTAATTATTTATAATCAGTGGCTGCCAATTTAACATCTAAACTTTTTATTTTGCTTTTATGTGGGTTAATTGGTATGCTAAAGGATACTTATGTTGGCTGGACTTGGCTTCTTCACTATTGGGATTACATTCCAGATTGGTTATTGAACTCATAGTCGTTACTATGCTGTCACAAATGCACACACAAAGGCTTACAGATTTCACACACACATTTATTTATTTATTCTTGATATCTTAAAGGCTTTCACTTAAATATAAATGGTACAGATGGAATGTTCATTGACTTTGTAATTATTTGGTTTCTTGCAACCATTAGAGAATTTTTTTTGGGGTGATTTTGTAATAATGATATCTACAGATTATGGATAATGTCCAAATACATAATCAAGCAGCTGAAGTAGAAAGGAACACTTCCAAAAAGATACACAATCAAACCACAGAGCAGCAGCAGGAACCAGAGGGAAGTGGACAGGAAGAAAGCAGCAACCTTTCTCCAGTTCCAGCTTTAGAAACCGACCCTATAGCAAAAGCTGCAACACTTCATGAGGAATCAAGACTGACATCATGTTTAGCTTCGGATATTCATTTTCCCAAGTCTAAAAGGAAGCGAGGAGAGCGTAAAGCTGGTTCGGGTGGTTGGAACCGGTGATACTCAGTTGGGCTCGATAGTCAGTGAGTTTTAGAAATTGTCAGTTATAGACTATCTTATATAGTTTTCTGAGAATTGCAAATTTGTGATAAATGGTGGAAATTGTAGTCTGTAGATTTTAGACATTGGGAATAATACCTTGGTATTTTTATTTATAAAATGGTTTCTTAGATACAATTGGCTAAGTTTTGAGTAGTGTGATGGCAACACTTCACTTCATGTTACGTTTGCATAGGCATTGGTTTGCTGCTGCATGTGAGGAAATAACTAGGGCTCAAGTTGTTTGATCAACCATTCTTGTTACTTTTGTAGCCTCTATACATGTATTAGCAAATATTTGTGACGCATGGAGTTTGAGGACCATGTCCACAACATGTGATGCTTTATCAATACTTTTAAGTGTCTTATTAGTTTCTAGTTAATGTGTTTATGAGTTATTGATATTATATATAGCTTATTAATATAGTTTGGAAGTTATGTTTGGCTGTCTAGTAGGTTGAAAAGTTGTTTAGGTAATTTGAAAGGGTTTTTTTGGAAGTTACTTAGAATTTAATAGGATTCTTGTATGAAACGGTGTTTGTAATGATATATATATATACTAGTGCATGCCTGTGTCTAAAAGTATAGTGTAAATTAAATAAGTAAAAGGAGAAAAATAAAAGAAAATAAAGAAATAGGAAGGAAAATAAAAAAGGGAAAAAATAAAAAATAAAAACGAAAGAGGAAGGAAGGTGGGCAGGGAGAGAGAGAGAGATTATGAGTGAACAAAGAGGGGGGAAAAGAAGGTGGGTGATTGAGAATTAAAGAAATCTTGACCTTTAATGAATTTGGAAATTAATTTCAACTCTCAAAACAAAATGCATCTCTAAGATATTTCAACTCTCAAGACTTCTGTGATTGGTCCCAAGCATTCCTTAAACCATTGGACTACCTTGGCTGGTCACAATTTGATTTAACCTTCTCAAAGGCAAAAATCAGTTTCCATTTCAAGTTATTTGATGTCAATAATTTTATTCTCAAAGTTACTCTGTCCCGAATTGGTTAATGTTATTCCTTGCATTGACTGAATTTGCTAGTTCTGTATTCATTCTAGTCAGGTGTTGAAGAGCTGCAATAGTTTGAATTTTGTGGGAACATGTAACTAATATTTGGGTAAATTACACTAACTCCTTGAAATTTAAAAAAATACATTGAGTCTCACAAGTTTAGTATAATTACATTAAGTTTCCACAAAAATTTAATTTATATTGCACTTAGCTCTCCTTTTATTTGTAATTTGTTAGTTGTATAGATAGAAAATTGATATTGACATATTTTTCTGAACTTTTCAAATGTATAAATTAGATCATTAAAAAATTTAAAAATTACAAGCAATGACTATAGATCTTTACAAAGCAAAACTTGGTGGTCTATCACAAATCAAAAGTTTATGGAAAGAAAACAATTATCAATTCAAAAAGCTGAACAGTGTCATGTGATCCAAGTTGCTTTGATGAGTACATTGATAAGAATGACAGGGTTCACTGGTTTGCTCAGAAATTAAACAAATAAAGAAGCAGAGATTTTGATCCTCCATGATTAATTCTTCTAGTCACAAGAAGGAGGGCAGGCTTTTTGCTACACATCTAGATTAGTGTCCCAACTGTTCTTAAATTGCTCACAATCATTAGATAAAAAAAAGGAACCAAAACATGATTACAAAGCTTGGGCATTTTACTATATAGTTTCCATATTCCCTTTATTCCAACAAATGATGGTGGAAGGGACTAATGCTTATGGTGGCTTAAGCAATATTATATAGTTTCCATTCCCTTTATTCCACTAAATGATGGTGCAAGGGACTAGTGCTTATGGTGGCTTAGCTTAGGTGTTTGCTTTGGCTAAGATACAATAAAAATTTTAAAAATAAAAAATAAAAAAATGACAAAATATATGCAGATTCTAAAGTACTTATCATTGAAGTCAAAATACTTTTTATAAATTTTAAAACATTTTATAATCTTTTTACATTTTTTCAATATACTTTTTTACATTTGTTAGCATGCGTCAAAATTAAAATTAGAACAAAAAAATTTGTTTTGATTTTGAATGTTATTAATTTTAATTAAAAAAATACAGTATAAAATAAATTACATTGTAAAAAGTTATAAAAGGTCCCAATTAAAATTTTCATATTATTGAATTTTTTACTATTTTATATTTTCTAGTTATAACAAAATCTTATTCACTCCTATTATATTTTAGTTATTAGTATTTTTAAATTAAGAATCAATCACAAGAACTAACTTAGGCTTGGTTTGGCATAATAAAAAAAAGTCAAAAAGTCAAAAAGTCACTATCCTATTTAAGTCACATCATCTTATTTAAGTCACATTATCTCTCTACCACATTACTTCAAACTCAACCCATATCTAACCCATATTTCATAAAAAGTCAAAAAGTGCACTTATTTAGTTTATCTCAAGCAACCCATTACAATATTTTCTTAAGGTTATGTGAAGGTCATTTTAGTAATTTCATTAAACAGGTTTTTTTTTTTTTTTTTTTCACGCTATAACTCATCTGGCAAGTGTGTAGTTTAGTTTAAAAGTTAAAAAGTCACCACAAAAAAAAAAGACAACAAATTATACAAAAAATCAAAAAAATTATTTTCTCTCTATTTTTGCACGTTTTTTTGTAAAAAATTATCCTAAATATTTTTTATCTCATATTTTAGTTAAAAAATAAAAAAATTACTAAAATAATTGGTTTCAAACAATAAGTTGGAATAATTCTTGCATGCCAAAGCAAAAGGAGAGTATGTAATAAAGAAAGAAAGAAGAAAATTAAAGAAAAGAAAGGCAAATTGCCAACGAATCTGGCAGAGTCACAAATTGAAGGAAGAGGGTTCTCTCATCACTCACTTCCTCACTCTCCTACCCGCATGAACTCCCTTTCCCTCTTCTTCCTCCACCTTCCTCCTCCTTTCTTACTTGCACGGTTTTTTTTTTGCTGTTAATGCCAGATCCAAAGAGTTCATCACAAACAAGGTACTCTCTCTCTCTCTCTCTCCCTCTCTCTCTCTCTCTGTGATTTGTTACTAAACCATCTTGTGCAGAGTTTGGTCATTTTCCTTTTGTAATTGCCATAGCCAACTCTATGACTTTACTATTATAATTCACACATAATGCCTCTCTCTATATTCACATCTAGTTGGGTCTTTTATTTTTACTTTTTAGTGTCATGCAAGCTAATGTAGTTGATGATAATGCAAGTACAATGGGCTTGTTTGGTGTTATTTTTTTTCTCAAAGATAATCAGAAAATTGAAGTTAAAAATGACCCTTTTCATAGTTTTTAAATAAATAAATAAATTTTTTAATCTTGTTTAAGCTATTTTTTTTATTATAAAAGTTACATCAAACACTCTTTACTTCAAAATAAACCTTAAAAAAAGATGTAACAAGGTGCATCAAACAATCCCGGTATGAATATTAGATGTTCTTCTCAATACTACCGATCTTACAAAATCGATCATGTGGGCTAGTTGGGAAGGGGTGATTCGCAGAGAAAAGAATTGTTGAGAGAGAGATTCTATTGTTTGGTCAAGACAAAGGAGTGACTGTGAAACATGCTCTGGAGGAGGTGGGGCTTAGGGCTCAAAATTCCATTTATGGTGAGCCCATCACTTAGACTTTTGAGTTTTTATAAAAGTAGCCATTTGCTCCAAGCTCGATTTTGTATGACTTAAATGGTTCGAATGTATCAAAACGACGTGAGTTTACTCCTAAAACGATATTATTTTGAGACATTCGAGCCATTTGAGTTATGAAAATTAGGACTACCAAACATTGTTGTTGCTATAATATAAATATAAAGATGTTTGGTACAATTTAAATAAACTGTTGAAATTTCTTTCTCTCTTTCTTTCTTTTCTCTTTTCAGTTGTTGAAATTTGTGTTGATTGTTTATGAAACTTTTATTTACAATTCATGAGATAAAATAGCTTAAACAATTACAATTATTATTATTATTTATTATTGGAAGAGTACTTCTATATTCAGCTTTTAAATGTTACAAACAAGTGTTTTCCAAAAACTTCTTTAAGTCAAATGGCATTCTCGAAGATTTTTTTTCCTTCTAGAATAAAAGTCTTCCTATATATTTATTTATTATTTTCCTTTTGCGCATAAATTTGACACAAAATTTTTTAGGAAGATGGTTACAAGTTAAAAATTAGTTTTTAATTTATTTTCGATCACATTATCTTTCTATTTTTTTACACGTTTTTTTTAAAAAGTCAAAGAAAATTAAAAAGTAAGTTTTTAACCAATTTTCCAAAACAACTATAATGCATTGCGTTTAGAATATTTACGTTATTTTATTTTATTTTTTATTTATCAGAAGTCTGTATAATTTACCAGAATATAATATGGTTGAATTTTTCAAAGACACTCCAATTTTCTATTCTTCAAAAATTATAGAAAGTGGGGGGTATGTAGGAATTTAGGATTAGTTAAATCTTTGCTTTCATAAGGTTAGTTTCTTATATGCCTGGTTTTGTCCACATCAAATTACTATGGGTTGGTTTGTAATGTGAGTTGAATTTTGATTTTTTTATTATTTAGTTTGGAGCTATATGACTTATTTGGAATGAGTTTTTTTATTTTTTTATTTTTATGAAAATAAAATAAAATAATTATAATTTAGATGTAAAATTTTATTTTATTAATTTTTTAACATATTTTATCTTTTTATAATTATTTTAGTGTAAACCATTTAAAGGCCATGTACCTTTCATCGCCGGTTGTTTTAGGGCACTACTTTGTGGACCAAATTTCGATCTATAAACCGACTGAAATGGCCTCATTTTATTGGGCAATGATGTACCTAACCAAAACGAAACAATTCAATCACTTTCGACCAAACCTTGGCCCATCAATGATTTTCCTATTTTCTATAGTGCATAAAAAAAGTAAATACAGGGCATGGCATGTCACATCTTGAGTATATTCTATTTGAATATCTAAAAAACAAAAAGACAAAAAATTGAGAATAATTTTTTTGCTTTTTTTTTTAAAAATCTTTAGCACAATTCAGGTATTTATGCTCGATCCAATACTTCAATAAATAGATATATTTAATCAGAATTCACTTAAAAAGTGATTGTTTCGTCATAATATTTTATTTCATAATCGATGAATTAATTTAATTGATGTTTTTTCTACCTAATACATGCAAAGAAGCATATTCATGACATCAATGTATTATGCAGTAGGAAGCCTTGGTATCAAAGAGCAATGGAGATGGCCACTCTATGGAAAACCATTTCCAAATCCCCGGAAATTCCCCGTCCGAATGCAACAACATGGAAAACCATTTCCAAATCAACCGAGGTTTCTACCACAAATTCCACCAAACAGAAACTAAGAAAATGCACCTCTCTAAAAGTTGCCACCTCGTTCACTCGAGTTTGTTTATGTGCACCAATCTCTTCTTACACCGAGGTTTTCCAATCCGATATTCCTCCGAGAAGAAGCAATAGTTATCCAAGATCAAAGCAATTGCCTACCCAACAAGAAAGAATTCCAAGCGCGAGAGTTAGCATAGAAGGGAGGAGAATTTTCCGGGGAAAATCTTTGACGGACGATGTTTTAATGAGGAGATTTGTGGTGGAAGAAGAGGCAATGATGCAAGTTAGGAGGAGGAATCAGATGGAGATAATTAGGAGGAAAGCTTCCATGAGAAGGAAAATGCTTGGGCCGAGCCCTCTTAGTAGAATGGTTTTGGCTGAGGAGGAATAATGGTTTTCCTTGTGTCCAAACAAGAAATTGAAAATTTTCCCTCCTTTTTATTGGCATATGGTTTGTGGTTTTCTATTATCTTGATTTTCCATGATATTGATACCAAAAGTGAATTGAATTGAATATTTTATAATATGGTTAAGTTGGTTATTTGATTAAGACATGTACAAGTTAGGGTGAATTAAACTAACGGTTCATGTAGTGGTTCCTAACCTTTTAATTGTAATATATTTGATCATAAGTTTTGAATCTCATTCTAAATAAAAACAATTAAATATACTATTGCTCCATTTTAAGAACAAAGTCATTAATTTGATAAAATATAAACTAGTTTAATAAACATAAATGTCAAAATATTATTTTTGAATTTTTAAAAATTATTTCTACCTATTGAAGACAAAATTATATAAAAATAATAAATCTTTTACATATTTATTTATTTTTTATTTTTTTACTAAATTAA
This sequence comes from Camellia granthamiana, assembly GCA_036172215.1. Classification (NCBI taxonomy): domain Eukaryota; kingdom Viridiplantae; phylum Streptophyta; class Magnoliopsida; order Ericales; family Theaceae; genus Camellia; species Camellia granthamiana. The sequence goes on from CM069910.1 coordinate 42,836,179, forward strand.
TTTTTAGTATACGTTTGAATGATTATCATGTAATGAGTTGTTGTTTTTGTTGATATTTTTGAATAGTTATCATGTAATAAATAATTATATTTGTTGTTAATAGATATTTTTAGATGGTTATCATGTAATAGATGGTTATCAGGATTATAATGTTCAATCAATATGTTTAATATATGAAATATTTTTAGTTTTAGATTTTTTGATTTAATAATGATACCAAAATTGTAGTCATGTTTGACTTTTGAAAAAATATAAATTAATTTAATGAAAATAAATATAAAAAAAATTATTTTTACCCACCCAAAAGATAAAATTACATAAAAATTGTGTTTGGTTTGTGTTTTGAAACATGTTTTTGGAAGAAAATTTCCAAAAACATGTTTGGTTACAAATTTTCTCAAAAAAAATTCAAAATTATTTCTCTTTCTATTATACATCAATCAATTACTTTTTCTCTCTCCTCTCTCTTTCTCAATCACTTTTTCTCTCATACATACATCTATAATAAAATATCAAATCATCCCAAACTCCCAAACTATTTTCGGCGTCGTTTGGGAAGGCAAACTCAGGCTAAATTAGCCGCTACACGACAAACGTGGCTTAAATAGCCAAATGAAGACAAAAAAGGGTGTTCTGCTGGGCAACCATCAACGGCCAGCTGAATTTACGAAAGTACCCCCCACATGATTTGAGGGGCATCGCCTCAGGTGCTGAAAAGTTAAATAAAATAAAAAAAAAACTTTTCCCTTTTTATGACCTTTTCCCAGGAAAAGACAAAGCAAGTAGGAAAAAAAAAAAATTAAAAACATAAAAAAATGTTTTTTATTAAAATATTTTATAAAAATAAATAAAAACTCTATTTATAAAAATATTTTAAAATATTTTAATTTTTTTGTTATGTATTTGGTTATGATTTAAGTATAGAGTTGTGAAAGTAGTATGGAGTTTCGAATTATGTGTTTGGTTATGAGTTTTAAAAATAATTTATTAATTGAGTTTTATTTTATGTGTTTGGTTATGATTTGAGTGTAGAGTTGTTTTAAAATTGAAAATATTAACATTTTAAATTATTTAAATTTTTTGAATATTTAAATTATTTATATTTTTATGATTTAAATTTTTTGAATATTTATTTTAAATTTTTGCCAAGGTAAATTTTTTAGATTATTTACATTATTTAAACATTTAAAATAAAATTATTAAAATTTTTTGAATATTTAAATTATTTAAATTATTTAAATTTTGTTGTTAAAATAATTTTTTTATTATTTAAATTGATTAAATTTTTACGATTTACATATTTTAAAAAAAAAAACAAATTAATGTGGGTCAATAAAAAAAAGACAAAATCGTAAATTAAAAAAAAATAACGACAAAAATACGGCTCATTGAATTTTTTTTAAAAAAAAAACATGAAAACATAAATTACCCTTCACCACGTAATTAAATAAGGCAATAAATATAAAAATAAATAAGGCAAAAAATAAATAATTAATGTATAAAAAAATAAATAAAAATAAATATGGCAAAAAAATAAATAAATAAGGCAAAAAATAAATATTACGATTTAAATTTTAAATATTACGATTTAAATTTTAAAATATTACAATTTAAATTTTAAATATTACGATTTAAATTTTTTACATTTTCAAATTTTTTATAAAAAAAATTCAAACTCTATTTTATACAAATATTTTTAAATATTTTAATTTTTTTGTTATGTATTTTGGTTATGATTTGAGTGTAGAGTTGTGAAAGTAGTATGTAATTTCGAGTTATGTGTTTGGTTATGAGTTATCTCAATAATTTATTAATTGAGTTTCATTTTATGTGTTTGGTTACGACCTGAGTGTAGAGTTGTTTTTAAATTTAAAATATTAACATTTTAAATTATTTAAAATTTTTGAATATTTAATTTATTTAAATTTTGTTGTTAAAATAATTTTTTTATTATTTAAATTGATTAAATTTTTACGATTTATATACTTTTTAAATATTTAATTTAAATTTTTGACATTAAATTTTTTAGATTATTTACATTATTTAAAAATTAAAATTAAAATTAAAATTAAAATTAAAATTAAAATTAAAATAAGGAAAAACAACATAAATTAAAGAACAATCAATAATTAATGTATAAAAAAAGAAAAATGACAAAAAAAATAAATTATAAAAAAAAAAAATCAAGAACGGTTAATCCAAACCCAAAAGAAAAAAAAAAAAAAAAAGTTCAAACAAATTCGGTCCAGGAATCTTTGCTGACGTGGAGGCTCATCTTTTTTGGTGAGTTGCCACGTAAAAACAAGTCAAGGGCAGTTCCGTAATTTATCATAAAGACACCTCACCAAAAAGCCAAAAATTCAAAAAAACCAAAAAGCCTTTCCCAAATCAGGCTTTTTAGCCCCAGGCTAAAATAGCCAAAAAAGCCAAAAAGTCAAAAAGCCAACCCACTTCCCAAACGGGGGCTTCAAAATATACAAAGAAAATTTCTAAACTCTCTCTCCAAATTTTTTTTGAAAATTTATCTCAAAACACAAACCAAACACACCCGATGTGTTTTTAATTTTTTTTTCACCAATTTAATTTTAGTTACTTAGAAAATTTTTCTGAAAACCAAATTAAACAAAACTTTATAACCAAAAAAGTTCCAACATTATTCATTAAAAAAAATTACTGTATTACATTTTAAACAACATACAAGTTAGGCAACACAAAACAAGTTGTATGACAATTTTGTTCTTGAAATGGACGTGGGCAAATGAAACATCTTTGATTGTCATTGTTTGGAACATGATTCAAAATTTTCGGTCAAATATATCACAATTAAAAAGTCAGGAACCAAAGTGATATAAATCCCAAACTATAGACAGGGGCGGAGTTAGAGAGGAGCCAAGGGGGTCACGTGCCCCCCTGGGTTTTGGGCTGCCCCCTTTTTTTTTTTTTTTAATACCAACTATGAAGAAAATATATTTTTTAAATTATAAAAATATTTTTTAGAGTGAAATGTTTTTAAAATTATGAGAACAATAATGGTTGTTTTGATTGAAAATTAAAATATTACAATAAGTTATATTATTATCTAAGAAAAATTTATAATTTTTTTTAATGTAATGATAATGTCTATTATTATTGGCATGCAACCATAATTAATCTTATTATGAAGATATATAATTTATTGAATTGTTAGTTACATTTGACATATGAGATTCACCCTCCATGTGTTTCTTTATTATTGGTTAATGATATCACATGCCAATGATGACGTGGTATTACCATTATATTAAATTTTTACTCAAATTTTGTATAATTAGCATTATATAATTTAATTTAAGAATCATAACTTTTTTTGTATTGTCCATGATATATTAGTTACAAATAATATTATTTTTTTGATCTTTCTTAAAGTCAATCGTAAAAATTTATGTAAAAAATTTTTGTAAAAAATTTCAATATTATAATTAATTAGTGCCCCCTCTGATTTAATTTTCTGGCTCCGCCACTGATTATCGGGACTGTTAATGTAATTCGTTCTACATATTAATAAATAGGAATAAGTGTTCAATGTCTTGTTTGATATCGTTTTTAAAATTTTCATGTTCGCTTTTGTGGTGTTTTTTTTAAAATTTTTTTTTATTTAAATAAAAACAGTTTTTTTTTAGATTTGAAATAAAAATAGTTAAACGTTTGGAAACATCTATCATTTCTAATTTTTATTTTTATGAGAAAATAATTCAAGAAAAGTGAGAATTTATTCCTAGTTTAAAAATTATGAATGAGACTGTGAATCTCATAATAGTGGACTCTACTATGGTTTTTATAATCTCTTTCACAATTTTAAATTGGACAATTCAACCAATTGAAGAGTCACAATTTTTGAACTGAATAATTCAATCAATTATAGAAAAACTCATTCCTTATAAGAATCTGCAAAAACTCATGTAATGCAAATCATAAAGGTAAATCTATGCAGCTGAATCTTGGTAAGCTAACAGATGGGAAATCTTTGACTTTAATGCGGATAAAACTCCCTCTTTTGGACGGGGTCAATGCTGGTGACCCCCTGCTGTGTTTGTTACTGTGCCTAATACGGCGCAGTTTCACTATTTTATTTATTCATTTATTTTTTGTCACATCTTATTCTCACAGTTTGGGTATGGTTAAATTTGTATTTTATTTTATGTAATATCATTTAATTGAATAAAAAGTATTTAAAATAAAATTTTAGGCCCAATATGATATTTTTGATTTGTAATTTTTGTAGGGAAACAAATTTCAAAATTTAAGTCTTATAACAAAATCAATAATGAGCTTTTAAATTTATCAATTTAAACTCTAAATTTTTTATTTATTTTTAATCTAAATTATTTGTCTATTTTCATTAAGTAAAAGCAATGATTTTTTTTTAAAAATTATTAAGCTCAATGAAAAATGATATTTTGAACATTTTATGTATATTCATATTAAGTTTAATAACTAAAATATTTTTTTCTTTATGTTTTACTTAACAAAAAAAGCAAATGGTTTAGATTCAAAATAGGAAAATTTATCTATAAATTCCATATTCAGGAATCGTAATCCATTTAGTTCCAAGAGTTTTCTTATAGACTAATTAGTCACATTGATTTTGGAAAATGAGATTTAATATATTATTTGAAAATTAAATTTACGTTTATACTCTTATTTCTATTTTTTTTTATTTTTTAAATGCTAGAAAGATAAGATACACAATTTATGAGAATCAAATTTATGATTAATTTTTTTATGAGAATCTTTTTTATTTGAAATGACTTCAAATGTGAGATTTTTCAAATATTTCAAAAGTATTACAAATGATTTGAAATATGGGATTATTCAAATATTTCAAAAAGAATACAAAAACTCGTTAATAAGGTTTGAGCAAACGTATAATTTAGGGGTGGTTTGGAATGATCAAAATAAGTGCATTTTTTAACTTTTTATGAAATATGAGTTGGGTTTGAAGTGATGTAGTAGAGAAGTGATGTCACCAAAATAAGATGATATAACTTAAATAGGATAGTTACTTTTTGACTTTTTGACTTTTTTAGGTTATGACAAACACGGCCTTAAATTGTAATACTCCAATATAGCATTCAAACATAACATTCTAATGTAAAACTTTAAAAAAAACTCTTTAGTATACTTTTTTCAAACGTAATATTCAAATGAAACATTCTAAAAAAAAAAAAAACTCATTAGTGTAACACTCAAATGTAACACTCAAAAAAATAAAAAAAATAAAAATTTCTTAGTATACTTTTTTCAAACATAACACTCAAATATAATATTTCAAAAAAACTCGTTAGTATACTCTTTGTTTTTTCCCCACACGTAACACTCAAATGTAACACTAAAAAAGAAAAAAAAAAAAAAAACTCTTAAGTGTAATACTCCAATGTAAGATTTCAAAAAAACTCCTTAGTATACTTTTTTTAAATGTAAAACTGTTAAAAAAAAATGCTTGGTATAATACTCCAATATAACACTCAAAAAAACTGCTTAGTGTACTTTTTCCGATCATAACATTCCAAAAAAAAGATGTGGGATTCTTTGAACCATTTGAAAATAAGTACAAAAATTTCGTAGTAAGTTTTGGACAAATATATAATTTCAAACTGTGAGTGTTACGCTTGTAAAAAGTACATTAATAAGTTTTTTAGTATTTTTGTGTGTTACATTAGAGTGTTATGTTTGGCATTACATTGATTGGAGTGTTACGTTTGGGAAAAATACACTATGGAGTTTTTTTGTATATGCTATATTGGAGTGTTACGTTTGAGATTATATTGATTGAAGTGTTACGTTTGGGAAAAGTACACTAATGATTTTTTTTTTTTGTGTTACATTAAAGTGTTATGTTTGGAATTATATTAATTGGATTATTACATTTGAAAAAAGTACACTAAAGAATTTTTTTGTGTGTTATATTAAAGTGTTACGTTTGTGAAAAGTTTAAAGTGTTATACTGTTACGTTTGGAAAAAGTACACTAAGAAATTTTTTAGCATGTTACATTGGAATGTTACGTTGGAGTGTTACATTCTTCTTCATAATGTGGGATTTGTTTCAGAAAGATGAAAAATTCAAAACTTTCATAGTGTAGATTGTCCAAATGCGTAATTTCATATTTGGAGAACTCCACTTTTATCGCTAAAAAATTAAACTTAAACGTATAATGACTACTCTTTTATGTAATTTCCACTTTAGTGAGACTTTTTGGTTTATGAGAAAAAAGAGAGAACTAAACAGTTCACAAGATCATATCTTGGGATTTATTGGTGCTTTACCCTTGAAAATAAATTAAAAAAATTAAGGTTTAAATTGAAAACTAATGATTTATTTTGTTGAAAGGCCCAAACCCTAAGTTTTTTTATTTTTTATTTTTATTTTTTGTAATTGTCCCATTTATTTATTATTTTGGAGGCAATTTGCCAAACCAAAATAAAAAGGGTAGACAAACCCCCTTACATTTGATTACACCCTTACTTAGGGTTTAAATTGATAAAATTGAAAGTCCATGATTTATTTTGTTACAAGAGTCATACTTGGAGGTTTTTTTTAATATATAATTTTTCCTTAAAAAAATATCATATTGGGCTTAAAATTTTATTTTACATATTTTTTATTCAGTTAAATGAGATAACATAAAATAAAATAAATTTTTAATCATATTATAACATCCGTGAATTAAAATAACCTTAAATTAATATGAGTGATGATTTAATTTAGTTTATTTATATGTATGCATATATATAAACATAACTAGTGAAACTGTTATATTATATTATATTAACTCTTTTTTTATATTATATTAACTCTTTTTTTTATATATATTAGTTTAACTCCAAAATATTAAACAGTATCATTACACTTTATTTTCCGCACAACTATAACATGCAAACTGTGAAAATAGGATGTGAAAAAATAATAATAATAATAATAACAGTGAAACTGTGCCGTTTTATGCAGCGAATACAACAGAGGGTCATAGCAGTGATCCCGTGTCCAAACTGGTTCCCCTTTAATTAATATTTGACATGAACTTTCAAGCATTTCCTAAAGAACCATGGGAAAGTAATTAGGTTAACAACCTTTATTTTTAGGTCACTAGGTTAACAACCCTCTCTAAACCTACACTTCTAAATTTAGAACCAACCATTGTCTTGCTTAAATGGCACTCCATATCCATAAATACATTTATTTATTTGTGAATAACTTGTGAAACAAGGCTACTGGGTGGTTATCTCATCTATATCAATCAAAGTATAAAAAATTAGGTAGTTCTCTAACTCCTAATACCTTCCCAACACTCAATTATATGTTTCTTCTCTCTTGTCACCCACCAACTGTGTCTGCTTCTTTGTCTTTTCCTCTTCCCATAATTTATTTTGTGCAATTCTTCCTCATTAAGTCACATTTAAAAAAAATAAATAAATTTCATATATGATATTACAATGATAAGTGTTTGATAAATTTTAATAAGAAATTTGAATTACTAACTTTTTAATAAAGTGCAGCCGTTTGTTAATTAATTAAGATTAATACTTTCCGTAGTCAAATTTTAAATCTCGGAGATTACTAAGAATTTTAAGCAAACCACACGGGAGGAATATTTGTAATTTACCCTTTTATTAAATATTTTCTAACTTTGAGGTGGGAAGTGTTTAAATCCTGTCTTTTTTTTTTTTTCTTCCATTTTTTTTTTTCAATTACTAGAAGATAATTTACAAATGTTGTCAACACTGCATACAATTTGAGCCACCAACATATAACATGCCTAACAATCTATCTATCTATATATTATATTAGGAAAATGAGATTTTTAGGGAGAAACCTTTTAGGAGTTACAAATCCTTATTCTAAAATTATTGAATTTTTTTAATTTTAAACAATTAAGAAAATTCTCGTTGGCTAACTTCTATTTACCTTTTATTTTACAATCTCACATCAAAAAAAAAAAAAGAAAAAGTGAATTGTTTCACTTACATAAAGTGAATTTTATACTCCTATTTATATAAGTAAAAGAATATTTTTAGTGAGAAACTCTATGATCAATATATCATATTCATTTTTTTGATTTTCTTAATTTTAAACAATTAAAAAAATCTCCATTGGTTAGCTTCTATTTAACTTTTATCTTACAATCTCACATAGACGTTTTGATTTTAAAAATAATTTTATATGGGATTTTGAAACTCTCATAATATTTAATTTTAAAATAATTACAGTTCCACATAGAGAAAAGAAAGAAAAAATAAATTGTTTCACTTATAAAAAGTGTTACAATTTCACATCAGGAAAAGAAAAAAAAAAGTGAGTTGTTTCACTTATATAAAGTGAATTTTATAAAGGGAGTTTTAAGGGAGAAACCTTCTAGAAACTCCAAACCCTTAATTAGTTTCCAATTACCTTTTATTTTACAATCCCAAATCGAAAAAAGAAAAGGAAAAAAGTAAATTTTTTCATTTATATAAAGTGAATCTTATGCTCTAATTTGTATAAATTATTGAAATTTCTTAATTTTAAACAATTAAAAAAAATCTCTATTCGTTAACTTTTATTTTATAATCTCACGTTGGGAAAAGAAGAAAAAAGTGAATTATTTCACTTATGTAAAGTGAATTTATACTCACTACAAGAATTTTCATTTTTGGTGCCTAAATTTTTAGTCGCCAAAAGTCATTTTTTAGTCACCGATGGGATTTAGCGACTAAAGTTTTTGGTCGCAAAATTAGTAGCCGAAGAGTAGTCGGGAAAACTAATTGGCGACTAAACTTATTTTAGTCGCCAAATGTGTTCATTTGCCGACTAAATATTTAGTCGCCAAAAGGTTGGAAAATTAATTAAATAATACATTTTGGCTACTAAAATTTTAGTCGCCTAAAGTCAAACATTTTTGGCTACTAAAATTTTAGTCGGCAAATAGTATTTGTTTTGGCTACTAAAAATTTAGTCGCCTAAACTTCCACATTTTTGGCTACTAAAAATTTAGTCGCCTAAACTCCCACATTTTTGGCTACTAAATTTTTAGTTAGCAAAAGTATTTTTGCCAAATGTTTGATTTTCTTTTGGTTACAAAACTTTTAGTAGCCAAATGTTTGATGTTCTTTTGGTTACAAAACTTTTAGTCACCAAATGTTTGATTTTCTTTTGACAACAAAACATTTAGTCACCAAATGTTTGATTTTCTTTTGGCTACAAAACTTTTAGTAGCCAAATGTTTGTTTGTTTTTTGCTACAAAACGTTTAGTCGGCAAAAACATGATATTATGTTTTATTGCAAATATTATAATGTGTCCATAACCTGTCTGTATTCCATGCAACCTGTAATACGTATATAAATAAAATGATACATAAACTATCAATCATTCCACAATCTCTACATCCGTATACAAAAAATAAATTACTTTAACTGTCCAAGTGCATACAAACCAACTATTGTCCAAACTAAAATAATAATTCCATACAAAATATAGAATCATACAAAAAGCAAAGCCCTCCATATACAGAAATTACATTTACTACCATGTGAAATGACCATTTGGTATGGTACAAATTACCATCGTAATCTGTACCACGACAAAAGATGATGTATGTACCAAGACAAAAGTACATCTATGTACCACGACAAAAAATCATATATATGTACAGCGACAAAAGGTGATCTATGTACCATACCAATAATTATCTGTTGGCTGCCAAAAGTTTTCTGTATCAGCAATAGTTAACTGCACAAAAGCCGGAGACGACAAAAGTATTATATTACTTCTATACAAAAGTACAATTTCTTCTCCATACACCAAAATATCTCTGAAAGTCCACGCAATAAAGTCATCTACAAAAAACAAAAAAAAACCATTAGAATTGGACCCAAAAATGCCTAACTTCATGAATGAATTTGGCAACAAGTGACAAATAAAAATAAGTGAGAAGCAATCTTCCATGTTGAATCAATTATCAGTCTTTCTACAGTCTTTCTAAAGTCTTTTGTTATAAGGAACATTGTTAAATGCAGAACAATCATTACTAAATCTTTCAGTAGTAACATAAAGCTAATGTAACAATCTTATATTTGTATGCAACATGTATTCAAATTCTGTGGCTAAACCAATATCAAAGCCCAATGTGAATAGAAAGTATTCTTTTTACTAACTTTCTCATTATTTGTTTGCAAAAGGCACTTGAATCATTAGATTGGATATAAAACCATCCCTACTTATTAATGTATGTCAGTGCCATTTCATTCAGGATATTAGAACATGTGAAAAAAATAATAACAAAAATAAATTTCAATCATAAAAAGAAATATGTAGAAATGTATGTTAAGACACCTATAAATGGTTCATCAAAGAAAGAATACTTGATATCTCATGAAGCACATGGCCTTAGAAACACCATTCATAGTTTGATACTTGTATGAAAGCTTAAATATAATATAACACACGTGTGTATGTTCAAGAAATTAATATAATATAATAAGGCGTAAATTGAGTTCATATTGGTTTCTGAATACTGTTTCCATAATTTTCCATTACTATACATCTCCAATACATTCCGTCAGTTGTCACAAGTCCTATTTGTAATGGGGAAGCTGCCCATGAGAGTCACACGAAGGTTCGGGGGCTGTTTTGAATTTTCGCCCCCGAAACGCCATTTTTCGACTAAGTTTTGGTTGTATTCGGCTCTAACTCCTAACCTACTGGTCTGAATTACGTTCCATCAGTTGTCACAAGTCATATTTGGCATGGGGAAGCTGTTGTTGGCCACACGGCGGTTCGGGGGCTGTTTTGAATTTTTGCTCCCGAAACGCCCTTTTTCGACTAAGTTTTGGGCGTATTCGGCTCTAAATCCCAACCTACGGGTCCGAATAACTTTCTGTCAATTGTCACAAGTCCTATTTGTAATGGAGAAGCTGCCCGTGAGAGTCACACGTAGGTTCGGGGGATGTTTTGAATTTTCACCCCCGAAACGCCCTTTTTCAACTAAGTTTAGAGCGTTTTCGACTTTAATTCCCAACCTACGGATCCGAATTACATTCTGTCAGTTGTCACAAGTCCTATTTGTCATGGGGAAACTGTTCGTGTAGCCCACATGGCAGTTCAAGGGCTGTTTTGTAGAGCGTAGTGAATACAATATAATTTGTGGATTAACACTTTCAAAATCTTGGAACGAAGTTGAAACCAGATCAAATGGATAGGAAGTTCCAAATGAAAACAACAACATACATCACGATTATTGCACTATTTTAATTTGAGGGACCAAGGAAAAGTATACTGACGTAGTTATTACATAAGAGTCATACTAATAAAGAAATAATCAGCGTATTTTCTTGTTCTCTTTTAGTCCTTAGTTCTACCTATTTTTCCTATACTATATTCTCCAAACCTTATCTTCCAATAAATACTCCAAGATACTTAAACCACATTTTTTTTTTTGTGATAGCTCATGATTAGGAACCTTCAAACCTATTAAAAATAGACTGAAGAAAGAAAATCAGTGTGGTTATTGTTTTTACAAATTCTTTTATAACTCCTTAATTTCATCATCCCAAATGAAGAGCAACAGAGAAACTGAAAAAAAAAGAAACCAACTACCCCAGACATAATGTTGAGTAAATCTACCTTCTCAACATTAAAACAAGCCCCCCAAGTTTCTAAAAGAAATTTAAGAACATGAAAAAGAAATTCTCCCTGGTGAAGTCTCCTTTTGAGTTGAAAGGAATGGACACCCATCATCAAGTAAAAAGGGTAGACGGCCAAATGCAGACTCTAAACATTTCCTGTAAGTGCAATACATAAGCAAGTAACCAGGAGTTCTTAAATTAATGAGTTATTATGGTGCCTACATATTTCACTCGCCAAAAAAGAAAGGAAATGAAACAAAATTACTTAATTGGCAAACCCATTGACCGTATTTATTATTTCTTGGTGAAATAGCAGATGTTTGGGCTGTTACACCTGAAGGTTCACATTATCCTATTGGGACCATTCAAGTTAAGTTTCTCAAATGAATCCTTTTATAACCTTCCAAAGCATCTGACTAACAGAATCCTAAATAGTCAACAGTTTAAAGCATGTCACACTTCCTCTTATTAGCTTTTCCCATTTCCAATTACAGTCATCAATCATCTTTCATTCCTTACCTTACCAAACATATACACAGATAAAGGTTGAAAACACAAAAACTCATATAGCAAAAGGTTTAAAACACAGTAAAAGTTCAATGGAATTTTAGAAACTTATACATGGAATTTTAGAGACAAGGTAAGAAAATAGGTCAGAGATAAGGTGTCAAAGAAAGAGACTTATAGATGGCATTGCTTATAATTCACAAAGAACCATCCAAAGTTAGAATTGTAAAATCAGATTTCAAAACTCACACAACAATTAATTCAAGCAACAACTCAATAAGGATTAGAAAGAAACACTTGGATCAGCACACAAGAAAATTATAAATCCTGAGAAGCTTTATATATAAATGACCCAATATCTAAACTAAAGTAAGTGGAAACCAATCTTCAAAACCTCTCTATGACATTTTTACATACACTTGGTGAGCATACTCCTGAAAATACTCATAGCAGCAGATTTGATTCTTTTCAAGATGCAGAGAATATAAATGAGGCAGTTGAGACCACCCTAGGTCTAGCAAAGTGCAACACTGAGTGGTACTATGACACCATCAATAATTTAATGAAGAACTTCCATTTACAAAGATGAAATATACCATATTCAATATCTTAAATTTCAATACATCTACCTAGTACCTGTTTTTTCAATTGGCAGCTAACCATGACAGCTAAAATTCAATAAACTCGTCACTAATTGGTACTATAACAACCATAAATTCAATTTTGGTGTCCGAATTTCAACTCTACATAAATAAGAACTGAGTGTTGCATCCAAAAAAAGATCAAAGCAGAAGAGGACTTACTGAAGAGAAGCTTGTCCAAGCTCTCATTAGCTACGTACTCATACACAAGCAGCTTCTCCGCACCATGCGCACAATACCCCAACAAATTGACAACATTGCGGTGCTACACGCGAGCCAACAGCTTGGTCTCGTTCTTGAACTCATTCTTCCTCTGATTCAAGCTCTGCGACAACTTTTTCACTGCAATTTCTCTCCCATCATTCAACCTTCCCTACATCTCCAAAACCCTAACAATCACATACAAATCCACACACACACACACACATATATATATATACATATATCGGTCTCGCAGCTGATGGATAGACAGATATACGAATATAGAGAGATTTTAGAGAGAGAAAATAAGGCAAATCTAGGTGAATCAGTGGTCCGGTTGCCCGCGACCGCGAGGAGGAGCGACGGAGGCACGGCTGGCGGAGCGGCGGTAAAAGAGGGAGGGGAGAGAAGCAACGGAGAGGGAGAGGGAGAGGGAGAGGGAGAGGGAGAGGCAGAGGGAGAGAGAGAGAGAGACACAGGTGCTGGTTTGTTGTTTGGAAACCAAGCAAATATATATATTACACCATTAGCGACTAAAATTTAGTGGCCAATTAATTTATAAACCCTCCAAAATTTGAAAAATCCCTCCAAATATTTTTTTTTTGGCGACCAAATTTTTGGTCGCCAAAGATAAATTTTTTTTTAAAATTTTTGTTTGGCCACTAAATGCTTTTAGTAGCCAAAAATCAATATACAGCGACTATAATAATTTTTTGTTGCTGAAAGTAAGTTTTTGTTTTAGTCGCCAAAGAGAAAAAGTAATTTTTTTATTTTCCATTCGGCAACTAAATATTTTAGTAGCCAAAAATGAATATACGACGACTAAATTTTTTTTGTCGTTGAAAGTAAGTTTTTGGCAACTAAAACTTTAGTCACCAAAGAGAAAAAATAATTTTTTTATTTTCCATTCAGCGACTAAATATTTTAATAGCCAAAAGTCAATATACAGCGACTAATTTTTTTTTTGTTGCCAATTCTTGCATTTTTAGCGACTAAATTTTTTTTAGTCGCCAATAATGAATATACCCCGACTAAAAAAAATTAGTAGCTAAATATTTTACGTTGGCGACTAAAAAAAATGTTAGTCGCCAATTCCATAACTTTTGGCGACTAAAATTTTTTTAGTCGCCAATTTTGGTCGCCAAAGGTGCATTTTGTTGTAGTGACTCCCATTTATATAAGCAAGAGAAGATTTTTAGTGAGAAACTCTATAATCAATACTAATTTTTTTCTTCTTCTTAATTTTAAATAATTAAGAATATCTCCATTGGTTAGTTTCTATTTAACTTTTATTTTACAATCCCACATAGACGTTTTGATTTTAAAAATAATTTTGTATGAGATTTTGAAACCCTTATAATATTTAATTTTAAAATAATTACAATACCACATCGAGAAAAGAAATAAAAAGTGAGTTATTTCACTTATATAAAGTGAATCTCATACTATCATTTAATATTATAGTATTGTGCATATTTCAGTTCAAGATGGTTTAAATTTTAAAATAAAATTTAAAGATTTTAATTAATTAATTTTGTTGTAAATTGGTTGGTCTTTTGACTTAACCGATTAGGCTAAATCGTTTTTGATTTGACTGATTCACTTGTTTAACCACGGTTTTAGCTATTTTATCAAAATGTATTGTTTAAATTTGTTTGATTTGAAATAAATTAATATTGACCCTATTAAAAATTGAACGACTGAGATTGCTTGATTATAAATGAACTTTCTGCCAAAACAACTGTTAGTTTTTATTTTACAAGCCTACATCAAGAAAAAGAGAAAAAAATGAGTTATTTCACTCTATAAACCTTATGCTCCCATTTAATATTGTAGAGTTGTGTATGTTTCAGCTCATGACGGTTTAAATTTTAAATTTTAAATTAATTAATTTTTGTATAAGTTGGTTGGTCCTTTGACCTAGCCGATAGGATGAACCGTTTTCAGTTTGACTGACTCGCTGGTTTAACTGTGATTTTAACGGTTTTATCAAAATATATTGGTTAAATTTGTTTGTTTCGAAATAAATTAAAGATTGACCTAATTAAAGATTAAACGGTTAAGATTGCTTAATTCGAAATAAATTCCCCACCCAAACAATTGTTAACTTTTAAACAATTAAGAAAATCTCCATTGGCTAACTTTCATTTAACTTTTATTTTATAATCCCACATCGAGAAAAAAAGAAAAAAGTAAATTGTTTCACTTATATAGAATGAATCTTATACTCCCATTTTTATAAACAAAATGAGATTTTTAGTGAGAAGCCTTATGATCAATATCTCATACTAATTTTTTAAATTTTCTTAATTTTAAACAATTAAGAAAATCCTAATTGGTTAGCTTTCATTTAACTTTTATTTTACAATCTCACATAGAGGTTTTGATTTTAAAAATAATTTTGTATGTGATTTTAAAACTTTCATAATATATCTCCTCAAAAGCATTCTTTTATAAAATATATAGATATATCGATAATCTCAATGTCACTCTTATTGCTTCTTAATACAAAAATTATGATACAATTATGATAATTTTAAATTTATATTTAAAACTTATAAATTATGAAATATATTATTATAATTTTAAATTTATATTGTGTTGATTTTAAATTTAAATTGATAGATTGCTTTCCATATTTAGTGACAGTTTAAATTTTAATAAAATAAAATTTTAAAATTTTAAATAATTAATTTTTGTGTAAGCTGGTTGGTCTTTTGATCTAACTGATTAAGCTAAACCATTTTTGGTTTGATTGATTTGCTGGTTTAACCGTGATTTTAGTGGTTTTACATGTTACGATGATTCTTTCTTACTCATTACGTTCTTAAAATTTCTTTAATTATTTTCCTTTCAAAAATCAATATGATAATTTTTTAAAATTTATATATTTTTATTCTAAAATAATGAAGTATTAGAATTATGTCATTTTTTTTTTACAACAAAAACATAATTTTAATTATTAATTGTCAATATAATAATTTTAATCTATCTATATACTATATATTATAGTAAATGAACATTTGAAAGAAAACCCTTAAACTTATATATAAAATTTTAGGATAAATTACAAATATACCTTCTGAGGTTAGATTAAAATACGAATCGCACCCTGTGATTTTGAAAAATATATTCCATCCCCTGAGGTTTCTAATTTCATAACAAATCGTCATTTTTATTAATAAATCATCAAGTCAATTAACAATTTTTAATAATATTATAAATATGTTTCAATTAATAATTTAAATAATTTTATTATTGTATAGGAGAATAATTATAAATTTCATTTTTTTAATTAATTATATTAAATAAAAATATTAACAATGAGGTATTTGTAATTTCCCAAATCACATGAGGCAATTTATATTTTAAGCAAATCTCAACATTGTATTTGTAATCTATCCAAAATTTTATTGACGAAGATAAAATATAAAAAAATTAAATATAATTATTATATTTTTAATAAATAATATATTATTTTATTCCGTATATAGTTTAATTGATACGCTAATTATAATATCTACAAAGTCACAAACCGGAGCGTTATTGAATAAGTTATATGATTCATTCAAAAGATTAATTAATGTCATGAGATGAGGGGAAAAAACAAGGTAATTAATTAGAGAGATCAAAGTCATAATTGAAAGAAAGTGACAAAAGGGATAATGCCATACCCAAGTGTTTGTCTACATTTTTCAACTTGTGAACACATGATGATGGAGACCCCTAGTCCTATGGTTCAACTAACTTTTGTATGAAAGTAAGAAAATAAAGTAAATTTGGTGAATGTATATAGCAGTACTTATGGAAGAAGTGCTGGAATTTTAAAAATCAACTAAGAAGAACATAGAGATTAATATTGTGTTTGAATTATAAATTTGAATAGATTTTTTTAAAAAAAATTGGTGAAATATAATTATATTTATTTCATTCACATTTTACTCATATTTTCCCATTATCTTTCTAAATTCTGATCTAAATTTATGATCAAAACACATCCTAAAGATTTAATCAGGTGGATGAGGTGTTCCTCACAAAAACTGTATTTGAATTCGACTTTCACTGTTGTGTGATACAATTTCTCATTTCTCTACTATATTTTTAAATAACAACAACAATAATAATAACAAGAACGACATGAGAGCTACTCATTAATGCTTGTCTACTTTATTTTCATATCCTTTCTTTAGTTCTCGAATTTAGTCTGCCACTTCCAAAGAGTTTTATTCATGAAGTCATCTCAAGATCAAGGGTTGCACAAATTCTATAGTGTATAAACATTACTTCTGAATTTAAAATAAAAAAGAAAAAGAAAGGCTTATTGCAGATTTTTTTAATTAGTAATAAATTAATTATAAATATAAAAATAATTACATTAAATTAGACAATTATAATACAACAACACAAAATTAGAAATCTAACCACCACAAGGTATAGCCCATAATTTGTAGAAGTAAACAAAGAACTATGGACCTCTTAAGAGTGTATAAGAATAAAAAGAAATTACCATTTAGAGGAGATTTTCAAATATTATTACATATTAGGGAAAACAATTATGATTATAATTATTAATATTTATAAAATTTATTATTTTTTGTAAATAATTTTTCTCACTACCACTGGTAGATAATTTTCCCAAAGAATAATTAGTTAAAGGAAAATGATCGAGAGCTCGAAAGTGAGGCTCGAATAACGGCTCGACAGCCCAAAACGACGTCGTTTTGGGCTGTATTTTTTTTTTTTTTTTTTTTTTTTTCCTCCTTCTTCTTCGTCGTTTGGGCTGAAACCAGGGGAGAGGAGAGGGAGAGGAGAGGGAGAGGGAGAGAGAGAGAGGAGGCAGCCGTCGTCGTCGTCGTCGTCGCAGCCCTCCGTCCGTCCGTCGATGCCCTCCGCCCTCCGTCGCCTCTGGCCGATCTTCGCAGCCCCGCCTCCGCCGTCGCAGCTCGCCTCCGCCCCCTCCTCCTCCTCCTCCTCCTCCCCTCCCCTCCCCCTCCATTTTTAGGCCCCCTCCAGTCCCCTCCTCCCTCCTCCTCTCCTCTCCTCTCCTCTCCTCTCCTCCCCCTCCCCCTCCCCCTCCCCCTCCCCTCCTCTTCTTCGTCTGCTGAAATTCGAGCCGTTTGGCTCGAAAATGTTTCGAGCTACCTATCAAAACCGTTAATTAAAATTGCGTACTTTGGTTGACCTACTGCACATTTAATAATGTAATTTTCTAACACTTTTTGTGGGTGGATGTATCTATCAATTTCACCACTATAAAGCAAATGAAGCCTTACGTTTGTCGAGTGTACTTCTCTTAATGCCTGCCGACCTTTTGACATTAGCTGTTTGGAATTTTTTTTAGTCTCTTTAGTTGATTTTTAAAAAACTTTTAGTTTAATAGCATCTATTAAGGGTTGTTTGCATACTTTATATTAGCATATTTTTTTATTTTTTTAATTCATATCATGTCTATATTTTTTTATATATATATTTTTTTATAAAAAGTAAAAAAATATATTTATTTAAATCGTTTCAAACCTCTTAAAAAAATATTAAAAAAAAAAATTCACCAAACAAATTTCGTCATCTCCAATACCAAAATATCTTCATTGGCTGTCGTATTCATGTGTCGGCCGATATGTACATGGATGCGTCGAACACTAGGAAGAGTTTATTTATTTATTTTTCAATTGAATGATTTTTGTTTTTCGGCATTAGAGAGTGACTTTTATGTTTATCCCACCTCAGCTGCCATGAAAATTCCTAATCAAAGTTATACCAAAAAAAAAAAAACAAAATGATACCTCCCATAATTTTAGAGCTCTAAACAGAGATTTAATGACTTGGCAATGAAATTTAAAAAAAAAAAAAGAAAAAAAAAAACACAAACATCATATCATTATGGAAGCCACGCACCATTAAAACTCTCTAGAACTCTTCCTCTACAAATCTTTTTTCAAAAAAAATTGCCATTCCAGTCCCTCTAACTGAAAAGCCTTTTTGATTGTACTAAGCAACAATAAATTAAGTCAAGTTTGACAAGTTAAAAAAAAGTTAAAAAGCTAAAAAGTTATTTAAAAAGTTAAAAAGTTATTATTATTCACTAAAAGTCAAAAATTACGGCTACACAACTCCCAATCTTAATTTTCTCCTATGCACTAATTTATATAAATTTTTAATATACATTTTTCCATAAAAAGTCAAAAAGTTAACCCAAACATCTATATTTTTTTCCTCAATTTTTTAGTCTAAAAAGACAGAAAGTACACTTATTTAAGACACCCCAAACAACCCCTTATTAGGAAGGATGACAAGCTTGATGTTTTGGTATACCAGTTTCAGTGGTATAAGAGACCACTAATTTAGTAACTCTAAACTCACCACTAATGAGGTGGCAAAGCAAAAAAAAAAAAAACAAAAAACAAACAAACAGATACAACACATACTGTGACAGCGGGTGGGATCCACTGTCACATCATTAGTGGTAGTTCTAATTAGAGCTCCCACTCATTTTCCTGCCAATTTTGAGGGTACACATTTCAAATAGTATATCATTTAACAAGTCTTTCATTAGCTGTTTACGGGTTATCATGAGTTTTATTTTAATAATTTAAATTATTTGTTTGTGTATTTTATGTATATATATATCATTTATAAAAAGAATAATGTTTGAGAGCTCGAAAATCTTTCCCCCCTAATCCCCCTAATGCCCAAAACGACCGTTTTGGGCATTAGGCTTTTTTTTCTTCCATTTTCAGTCTGCAGAGGAAGAGGAAGAGGAAGAGGGAGAGAGAGAGAAGAGAGAAAGAGAAGAGGAGGAGAGAGGGAGAAAGAGGAGGGGAAGAGGAATGGAGGGGGATCGTCGTCCCCGATTGTCCGATCGTCGCAGCTCACTCCGATCGTCGCCCCGCCTCCGCCTCCGCCTCCCCCCCCGCCCTGGTTGATGGCCCCTCCAGTCCTTCTCTCCTTCCTTCTTCTTCCTTTTCTTCCTCCTTCTTCTTCCCTTTCTTCCTTCTTCTTTCTAATTTTCTTCTTCTTCTTCTGAAATTCTTCTTCTGATTCTGAAATGAAAAAAAAAAAAAAAAAAAAACGACGAAAACGACGTCGTTTTCGTTTCGGGGGGGATTCGGGGGAGCTCTTTTGAGCGACGTAGCATTGCTCTTATAAAAAAATTAAATTAATTTGATCTTTATAATAGTTTATCTTATTGCGTTTGTTTATGATCTATTTAAAAAAAAATTAAAATTAAAAAAAGATTCTACATGCATTATTATTTTAAAACTGTTTGACTGAATTGTTATTTTTTTTTAAAATCTATTGCTATAAATATAAGTAAGCTTTTGAGAATGATGGGGACAATTTGACTCTTAATTATTAATTTGTAGTCTAGTTATGTTAGAAGTTTCAAATTTTCTATCAAACTTTCTACGTAGAGGTGGGATAAACAAATATATAAATTTGTGTAAATCTCATATTCCTATAAATAATTTGATAAATTATTTAGAAATTATTTGAGGTGATCTAAATAAATATATTTTTTATTTTTTTATAAAAAAATATATAAAAAAATAAAGAGATGGCGTGATGAAAAAAAACAGAAAAAAAAAAGGTGAATTATTTTTGACCTAGCAAACTTAACCTTAATTTCATAATATTTTTCTGGGTAGACATCATCGAATCTAGTAATGGATCCCAATAAGTACTAAAATGACTACTTTCACTTATCTGCAACACTACTTGCCTCGTACAAAGGGTTCATTAATGTTACCATTGAAATTAGAAAAGCTTTGTGAATTTCCTATCTTCCTTCTCTCCACCTAGATGCGATGATGCCGACATGGAAACCACTTTTAACTACTATATCATTATCATTTTTTTTTCTTTTTATCAGTAAAAGTTTAAAATATTATTAATGCATATCCCAGGTACAAAAAATGCAATTAAATTATATTAAAAAAATGATGCTTCCTAATTTTGCATGTGTACTTTTAAAGGCTAACTTTTGGTCCCATCTGATAACTAACTGTTTGATTAGGCATTACCTTTCAACTTTAGAGGACCGGTTGATGATTATGGAGTAATTTGATGTTCTCATATTTACATTTGCAAATAAATATAAGGAAAATGTCTCGTAGCTTAAATTTTGTGGCTCAAAAGTGGCTTAAATGGCCAAAACGACGTCGTTTTGGTCATTTTTATGTTGTTCTGTACTCAAAACGACGTCGTTTTGGCCATTTGAGTCACTTTTGAGCCACAAAATTTGAGTTACGTAGCATTGTCGTAAATATAAAGCTTCGATTGGCAACTTGAGTTAGATTGAATTAAGTTTAGTTTGAAGTTATTTTAGTCAAAAAAATAAAATAGGCTTCTAATCTAATAAGATAAAATATTACATTCAATTCATAATCATTATATTCTTTTTCTCACAAAAAGTCAAAAAAGTCAAAAAATCTATCATAAACGAGGCTTTTTAACCCGCAGGCTAAAATAGCGAAAAAACCAAAGCTAAAGTCAAAAAGTTAACTCACTTCCCAAATGGACCGTAAATATGAGAACATCAGTTGGGACCAAAAGTTAGCAAATGTCCAAGAGCTTGTCTGGGAAGATGTTTTGGGTTAAAATAATCATATAAGACAAAGTGGTGTTTTGAAAAGTTTGTAAAAAAATAATTTTTTTGCTTTTTTAGTCTATTTTGTCTTTTTATGGATAAAAAATGTGAGAGGTAATGTGACTCAAAATGAGTAAAAAGCTAGAAGCTAACTTTTTTTTTTCTTTCCCAAAACACCCTAAATAGGTTATTTTATAAGACAAAATGTCACATCTAACTAATAATCATTTTATCTCACAAAAATCAAAAAATTTATTCCAAACGAGACTTTTTAGCCTTAGGCTAAAATAGTCAAAAAACCAATCTACATCCCAAAAGAGCTCCAAATAAGATGGACCGAAAAATAAAAATAAAAATAATTTTAAATAAAAAAAATTACTAAAAATAAAAAAAATTCAAAATCCAATGTAGTGTCAAAAAAAAAAATTTACAAAATCATTAAAAAATTTATAATTTTAATTATTAATATTGATAAAATTTTCATTAATTTATAATTATTTTTTAAACACTACACTCATATGTATATCAAAAATAATAATAATAATAATAAAATAACAAAACAAAAAATGAAGAAGACTTATTTAAGAGATTCCAAATACTGCAGTTATTTCTCAAAAAAAAAAATATTTGTCCCACTTTATTACAAGAAAGCTATGTAAACTTTGCATATAGGACAAAATTATTTATGACACAAACCAAATCACATTTAATATTATAATCTATCTATTTATGAAAAATTCTTAGTATGTGTTGTATATATGCAATTGTATATAAAATTATATCAATTTTTTACAAATTTATATAAGTAATCTTATAAAAATATGTAAATTTAATATAAATTTGCGTAATCATATAAATTTTTATGAACTTAATTAAATTTATTTTTAATTTACATATTTTTGTGTGATCACTTATGTAAGTTCATAAAAATTTACATAATTTTGTATAACATTACATATGGTGTGCATTATATACCGAAATATTTTATATATATATATATTTAGGAAAGTAATGTATCGAATTTTAAACAAGGGCATTGCTCACGATAACTTTTCCATCCAAAACCCCCCATCATAATAGCTTGTCAACTCTGTGTGTGTGTGTTTGTTTCAATCATGGAACTGTGTTACACACATTGTTTGGATGAAATTCTTTGGCACCAAACCTATTGTCTCTTGGTAGCAGCAAGGACTTGATCAACACAAAACTAATCATTTGTAACCCTCAATTACTTTGACCCTAGTCGGTAGTGCTCCATATTGAACTGAAGCCCTCCATTTCTATTTCCCAACTAATAATTAAATATTTTCCATTCCTCAAATTTAAAAAATGTGTAATCTTTGAATCGTGCAAGTAACGATATATGTCGTGGATTAATTTTTTTTGTTCACTAATGCTACAGTCACTAACAAATATATCAAAAAATACATAAAATTTGCATGCGAGTCCTATCAATTGACATAAAATTTACCCAACGTTATGTTAACTTGGTATATTTGTTGATAGAGCATTGTTATTCAAGACAAAAAATTAGACTCAATTTTTAAACTCAATGATGTGATAATCAATTAGTATATTAAAGATAATACTCACTTTCATATCTCTCTAATCATTATCCAATAATATCAATTACATATCATTAGATTTAGAAAATAACTCTAAAAAGTGGGTTTATATATTATTTTTCTTAGGACCGTGCTACGTCGCTCGAAAATGCATCTCCCGAATTTTTTTTTTTTTTTTTTTTCAGAAGCAGGGAAAGGAGGGGAAGGAGAAGGAGGGGGGGAGGAGGAGGAGGAAGGAGGAGTGGACTGAAGGGGGCCACAACAGTGGGAGGACGCGGAGGCGGGGCCGGAGGCCACGGCGGCGGTGCTGCGACGATCGGCGGTGGTGAGCAGACGATCGGCGGCGGCGAGGCGACGGCTGTGGTGAGCAGACGATCCTCTCCTCCTCTCTCCCTCTCCCTCTCCCTCTCCCTCTGCTCAGACTCGACGAAGAAGAAGAAGAAAGAAAAAAAAATAAAATAAAAATAATACCCAAAACAACGTCGTTTTGGGCATTAAGGGGATTAGGGGGATGTTTTCGAGCTCTCAAACATTATCCATTTTTCTTATTGATAAATTTGATATATAAGGGTGATTTGAGAAGTTGGTTAAAAGATGACTTCTGGATTTTTTTTTTGATTTTTTTTTGTCTTTTTATATATAAAAAATATAAGAAGTGATATAACTCAAAATAAATTAAAAACTAAAAGTTACCTTTTAACTAACTTCCCAAATTACTCAACATTGTTGATATTTGTCTCAAAATTTGTGAGATCTTTGGTCCATCCAAATTCTCATTAAACCATCATAAGGAAAACAATTTTCAATGAGGTAATGAGCGTTTTCAAACCAACCGTACTGGACTTTAATCTATTGTGACCTATGGTTTTCTTATTGACATTCCTGTTCAACAATGACTGAGCACCCGTTTGGAAACGTAGGTTGTGGTGGGTTAGAATTAAAATAGTCAAAAAATATAAAATATGTTTTTAGTCTCATATTAAAAAAATGTCATATTCAAATCATAATCATTTTATTTTTTTAAAAAAAGTTTAAAAAGCCAAAAAATCTATCCCAAATGAAGTTTTTTAGCCCCGGATTAATAGCAAAAAAACCAAAAAATCAACCTACATCCCAAACGAACTCTGGAAGGTTGTTCGTTCTTTTCTTTAAATAATATTCAATTGGTTAATTTAATTTTTTAATTTATTATGTTATATTAATTTAATTTAATTGGTAATATAATTAGGAAATTTGGAAATAAATTATTCCATACCATAATTCCAGTCCAGTTTCTAAGCAAACAATCTTTCAAGAGTGACCGTGTCTAGACAAAACCTCCGGGTTGTCTCTGCATCCCAATCTCTTTTTGTACCGAGTCATTTAAGAGCTTTAGCGGGTGATTCGGACTGCTTTTAGTTGAGATGTTATCGATTCAATTAAATTGATAAAATTAAAAAAAAAAAAAAAATCAAAGATACAATCGACGCAATTAAAATCATAAGTGAAAAATTTAAAAATCTTCGAGATATTAATTTGTAATTATGTTTCAATTTTTAAACACTAAATAATGATCTCAATTACACAATCAAAGATAAATTGACACAACAATTTAAAGTGAAAAACACCTGTGAAAGTCACAAAACAATCCACTAAGAAGATAAAAAAGAATTACACAAGTGTACTCTTAATTATCTAACGTATCTACATCCGAATTGAACCGATCCTAATGTGCCTCTTCCACTACTGTCTTCACCTCGGAATTGTCTTGTCCAATGTTAAATTCACAATACTGATGTCGAATCCACGATGATGAGCTATTTCGGAATCCACCAAAACTTCCGGCTCAAGTTTCTCGAAATCCATCGAAGAACAACTCTTTCTTTCGTGAATAAAATAAAATAAATAAACCTCTTGATGATATTGATATAAAGGTTTATGAATCCATTGATCCCTCTTTAAATCATCAAGGAAACATTCATAAAGCACATTCTAATATAAAACACTCTATTTTGTCTTCCTCTCTGAAAATCTGGATGGTACAAATCCTAAAAAACAACGAACAAACACACTTTATAGGAAATAAGATCGTATAGACCACTCAAGCGCACATTTTACTGCTTGAGTGGTGTAACTAAAGGCAGTGCAAGACATATAGGCTGACTGCTCAAGCGCAACTTTCACCGCTCGAGCAGTAAAATTTTCTTCTCCCAGAAGTTCAGGTGCTCTACAAATATACTGAATGATCATTTTTCTTCGCTCGAGCACACAAATGACTGCTCGAGCTGTCAAACAATTTGGACTGCGTTTTTGCTTTTTACTTTGGGGGTGCTGCCCCTCGACAATGCTGTGGCGTTGCCCTGGACCTGTTATGAGGTGTTGTCCCCTGGACTTTCGCAAGCTAACTAGATAGCTCGATCCCTGTACTTAGTCAGCGAAATGGCAAATATAGCGATTCTAGTTTAAGACCTGACCCACTTGATACGTGTTGGTTGTGTTTGGAACAGGTTGGTACATTGTTTTTCAAAAACCTTGTTGCCTAAAATTTTGCTCTTACGCTTGAGCGTCACTTCTTGCGCTCAAGTAGCCTTTGTGAACTCTTAGTACTTTTGCAGGCCTGCAAAACTATTGGGAGAGTGTATTCTACGTTTAAGCGGTGTTTCCTACGCTCGAGTAGCCATTCTTATGCTTGAGCGATGGTCTTCTGCTTGTAAAACTATTGGGAGTGTGTAATCTATGCTCGAGCGTCACTTTTTGCGCTTGAGTAGAACAACTTATTGTGTTTGGCCACTCGAGCGACATATCTCGCGCTCGAGCGAACTGTGTACATATCAATTCATAAAAGTCACTTTTTACATCACTTTTTCACCTCTTTCTCTTTCTAAACATTTCAAAACCCTAAATCTAGAGCTTCTCTCTTTACACTACAAGAAAAAACACATTCGGCGACCAAATTTCCCGACTAACAAAAATTTGGTCGCTGAAAGTAGCCAAAAGTAAAGTTTTTTGGCAACTAAACAATTTTAATAGCCAAAAGTCTATAATTGGCGACTAAAACTAAGTTTGGTCGTTGATTATATGGATTTTAGTGACTAAAAAATTTTTAGTAGCACAAAGTAAAGCTTTTTGGTGACTAAAAAAATTTAGTAGCCAAAAGTCTATAACTGGTGACTAAAAATAAGTTTGGTCGCTGATTATATGAGCTTTACCAACTAAAAAATTTTTAGTAGCCAAAAGTATAGAATTGACGACTAAAAAATAAGTTTAGTCGCCAAAAGTGATCATTTTTAGCGCGGGAGAACAAAAATCCTAAGGCGGGAATCAAATTTTTTGGCGATCAAAATTTTGGTAGCTGAAAGTGCATCTCCGGCGACCAAATCCGACTTTGGTCGGCAAAAGTTAAGTTTTTTAACGACTAAAAAACAATTAGTAGCCAAAAGTATAGAATTAGTGACTAAAAAATATGTTTAGTCGTCAAAAGTGGTCTTTTTTTAGTTTACTACTATATATTTTATTTTACATAAATTATATTCATTAAAATAATTATGTTTATACATATACTTTTATATTAATATGGATGTATGTACTATATAAATAATATATGTCACATATATAATCATGTTGTGCTACAGAGGCGTAGTGAGAAGAGTATGGTGCATAAGGTTTATGGTACGGGAGGTTGGTGGTTTGAGTCTCCTGCAGGAGCGGATCAAATTGTTCTACAATGAAATTTTTTTTTTTTCACGTTTGAAGCTTTTGGTGACTAAAGGTGTTGGTCGGCGATTCCTTGGCTATTGGCGACTAAAACATTAGTCGGTAAATGTATAATTTTAAAGAAATATAATTGACTATTGGCGACCAAAATTTTGGTTGCCAAAGACTTCCTTTTTGCCGACCAAAGGTTTTTTGGTCGGCAAAACCCTCCAATTTCCCAACAGGGTTTTGGCAACAAACATAGCAACCAAAATTTTTGGTCGCAGAATGTCATTGGCGACCAAAAAACAGACAATTGGCAACCAATATTTTAGTCACTAAAAGTGACTTTTTTTGTAGTGTTAGAGCTTACTCTCTCTCTACAAATACACCAAGATCTACCCATTTTGTCACGACCCAAACCCGCCCCTATAGGTTTAGCATCGTAGCCGGCCAGTAATCCTTGGATTACCGAAAGCCTCTGAACAGATTAATAAGATTAAGGGGCTAGCAGAAGCAAATACATAAATATAGTTATCCAATGAGCTGTGCTGACTTACGTGAAACAGAATATTTAAAACTTTATATACATAACTGGTAGTCAACCATACATTATACCCACACACATCACAATATTTTAAGTACAGCCAATGTCACGACCCAAACCCGCCCCTATGGGTTTAGCACCGTAACCGGCCAGTAATCTGAGATTACCGAAGGCCTACTTAACAGTAAAACAGTAATTTAGAGTAACAGGGGCTGGCAGAAGCCAAAACAGTAGTTAAAAGATGTCCAATGAGCAGTGCCAGTCTGTATGCAAAAAGACTTTTTAGAACATATTCACATTCGAAACAAAACATCATATACCTACATCATATACAGATATTCGGTTAGAGACCGAATCCCTACCATAACAGTACAGTGTAGGTACAGTCTATACAGTATTACAAAAACAGATACAAAAGGGGGAAATCTAAAACACCCCTGGGCAACCTTAGCTTGAACAGATCCGGAACCTCGCAGTGAGGCACGAAGGTTGGCTTGACAAAACAGAAGCTTAGCCTGACGCTTCTAGCAATGGTTCGGTGCCTGAACACCTACATATATATATGAGCAGTGAGCTAAAACTCAGTGAATAACACATGCGTTAAGAATGAATGTCCTTTCAGTATTGAAACTAGTCATTTATCAGTATATCAGTCATTCAGTTTGTGGCTCATATTTCATGTCATAATGGTCATTCAGAAACTATAATAGTCATATGTGGTACATCCAATAGCAAAACAGTACAGTAGGTCTTAATAGACCGAACAGTCAGTTGATGGCCATCATATCAGTAAACAGTAGTGGTTCCAAACATGGGAACCGACAGAGATCTTTGTGACAGTAGCAGTACAATACAGTAACAGTAGGTTGCTATGGATGCCACGAATACAGTTCATAAATAGGATAAACATTCATTCAGTAAGAAATATCATTTCAGAAAGCAGTACAGTGGTTCATTCAGAAAATATTCATGATTGAACATATTTTTACAACATTGTTACTCACAGAGCATTGGGCTATAAGCAGCTAGAACGTCCTCGGATGCCAACCCTACACAGTTACAGAACGAACACACACTAAGCTACACAGTTGGGAAAATAATAACTTAATCCCTAATTTGCCTCGATGTGGTTCTACATCAATATCCTCTTTAAAGATGCCTTAAACATGCCCTAGGAATACTTAGGATGGAAAGAGGATGCAAAGATGCACTTTTAAACACTTTACAAAATTTCAAAAAACAGGGGTCACGCTTGAGCGTGGCTTTCTACGCTCGAGCGGACATGCAGACAAAGGATCCCCGCTCGAGCGTCACTTACTTCGCTCGAGCGGACTGTAAAACATGGCAAAAGTACTGGATGCATGAAATTCACGCTCGACGGGCGCTCGACCCCTGCTCGAGCGTGAGACACAAGTCCTCGCTCGAGCGTGCATTCTCTCGCTCGAGCGTGCATTCTCTCGCTCGAGCGTGCATTCCCTCGCTCGAGCGGACTATAAAACACATGAAAGTACTGGATACACGCATTTCTCGCTTGAGCGTCACTTTCCTCGCTCGAGCGGACTGCATGAATTCAGTGTGTACGCTTGAGCGTGGAGTTACCCGCTCGAGCGTGAGTCTAAAATCTGGAATTTCTAGATTTGAACCTCAAGCTCAAAACCAACTTTTAAGGCATCAAATTCGATCCTCTTGGGCTAATTTTCTGGAAAACACTTCAACACCCATAATATTACATGTTTCAAAGATCAATTTGAGAAATCAAAACCCAAAGGTAGTTCAATTAAACACCATTTTCAAATAAACTTCAAGAACACAAAGTGTATGAAACATGCATGTGTTCAACCAAATTCAAAGCTTCAAATACTTGACCAAAATGAGTCAATTCTTTCAAAAACATGAGGAATTCATGAACTAGAACCATAATATGAACATGCATGTGGGAGTTTTCATGAAAACAACTTCAAGACTCTACAACATGTACATACATGCAAGGTACAAGCTTCAATTCAACACTTTTAAACCAATTCTTGACTCAACTCACTAAATTACCATGAACCATGCAACAAATGACTTAATTTAACAATCGAGAAGATGATTCTCCTACCTTATGCCTTGAATTCAAAGTATGGGAGTCTAATATTGCAAATCTTCTACAATTCCTTCCAAATTCCAAGCCAAAACAAGATGAAATCAAGCTAACTCCTATCTCTCTCTCTCTAGTCGGTTTGCTCTCTAGAAGTGGCTGAAGAAATGTTATAATGCTAACATAAGAGTCAACTAAAAGATCCTAGATTTGTCCACTAAGTGGCAAACATGTAAATACTTCAAACTAATGTAATTTAACTGTATTTAATCCAATTTAATCATACCCAATCACATTTCAATTAAATTTATCATAAAATCACATAAATCCCAACTAGCATAAAACATTAATCAATTTCAGATTCGGCCGTCGATAAGGCCTTCAATTTGCAGTTTAAACATAACACATGAACAGATAATTTGATGACAAACAGATAGAAATGCATTAAACTAACATACTCAATCAATCAGTTCAGGATTTTAATCAATCGGTCAATTAACATGCTTAATCATAGATTAGCGCTAATCAGTGGTGATGGTTGTCACAGTCTCCCTTCCTTATAAAGAGTTTGGTCCTCCAAACTCGAGTTAGCTTCGTTCTGGAAGAAAACAGGATTCAGTGGGAACAATTCAGGATACCGTTTCATCATATCGTCCTCCCTCTCCCAAGTGGCATACACGCTACCATGGTTCTGCCAATCAACTTTCACTAGCAGGATCTCTTTGTTCCTCAACTTCGTGATCCGTCTGTTTACAATCTGAATAGGCCGTTCTTCATAAGTATAGTCATCACTTAGTACTACACGGGTAGGCTCAATCACATGGAAGGGATCTCGTAGGTAATCCCTCAACATTGAAATGTGGAACACGTTATGCATATGCTTAATTTCAGGAGGAAGCGCTACTGGATACGCTGCCGGATTAATCTTTTCAATAATCTCATACGGTCCGACATATCTCGGCGCTAGCTTACCCTTGACTCCAAAACGAGTCTGGCCTTTCATCGGTGTCACTTTAACGAAAACATGATCACCTATTTCATACTCTCTGTCTCGCCTTCGGACATCCGCATAACTTTTCTATCGGCTTTGTGCGGTTTTCAATCTCTGTTGAATCAGTTTCACTTTTTCAGTAGTTTCCTGCACAATTTCGGGCCCAAGCAGAGGCCCATCTTCAACTTCTGCCCAGCAAATTAGAGATCGACATTTCCTGCCATACAAAGCCTCGAAAGGCGCCATCCCAATACTCGAGTGGAAGCTGTTGTTGTAGGCAAATTCAGGTAAAGATAGATGACTTTCCCAATTTCCCTGGAAATCAAGAACACACATCCGCAATAAATCTTCTAGAGTCTGGATGGTTCTTTCTGACTGGCCATTTGTCTGAGGATGGTAAGCACTACTCAGTCTCAGTTCAGTACCTAATGCTGTCTGTAAGCTTTGCCAAAATCTCGATGTAAACTGCGAGTCCCTATCAGAAACAATGGACACAGGCACTCCATGCAATGTAACAATCTCATCAATATAGATTACAGCCAATTTGTTCGCATTATAGATTGTTTTGATAGGTAAGAAATGAGCAGATTTAGTCAGTTTATCAACAATAACCCAAATTGAATCCATACCTTTACTGGAGCGAGGTAAACCAACAATGAAATCCATGGTGATATGTTCCCATTTCCACTCCGGTATCGGTAAGGGTTGCAGTAAGCCTGCGGGTCGTTGATGTTCGGCTTTAACTTGTTGGCAATGAAGACATTTCGACACAAAATCAGTAATCTCTTTCTTCATTCTTGGCCACCAGAAATTCAGTTTCAAGTCTTGGTACATTTTTGTATTTCCTGGATGGATAGACAGTTTTGAATTGTGGCCTTCTTGCAGAATTCTTCTCTTCAGTTCAGAATCACTCGGTACACATAATCTTCCCTGAAATTTCAACACATTATTCTCAAATTTGAAGTCCGGCCTCGGTTTGGATTCTCGTTCTTCGATGATCTTTCTCAAGAAGTCATCATGTTGTTGTTTTCTCTTTAATCTCTTCAATCAGTGCCGGTTGAGCAGAAATAGCGGCTATTGTTCCACCTTATTCACGCAAAACAATCTTAATTCCAAGTCTTTTAAGGTCACATAGCAATTCTTTCTGCCCGGTGAGTAAACAGGCTAAATTTTCAATCGATTTCTGACTCAGTGCATCAGCAACGGTGTTAGCTTTTCCTAGATGGTACAGAATTTGCAGATCGTAATCTTTTATCAGTTCTAACCATCTTCGTTGTCTCATGTTCAGTTCTTTCTGTGTGAAGAAGTATTTCAAACTCTTGTGGTCTGTATACACCTCACATGTCGCCTCATAAAGGTAGTGACACCAAATCTTCAGTGCAAACACTACTGCAACAAGTTTCAGGTCATGGGTCGGGTAGTTCTTTTCATGCGGTTTCAGGTGTCGGGAAGCATATGCAATAACTTTACCATTCTGCATTAAAACGCATCCCAAACCCTTATAAGAAGCACCACTATATACAGTATAACTATCCCTACCTGAGGGTAAGGTGAGAATCGGTGCAGTCACTAGTCGGGTTTTCAACTCCTGAAAAGCTAATTCCCTCTGGTCGGTCCAGTCAAATGATGTCCCCTTCTGAGTCAGCTGTGTCAGTGGTAGGACAATTTTGGAGAAATCTTTGACAAACCTTCTGTAATACCCGGCTAAGCCTAGGAAACTTCGGACTTCGGTAACATTTGTTGGTCTAGGCCAGTTTACTACTGTTTCAATTTTCTGTGGGTCAACTGTAATACCATCCTTACTGATCACATGTCCAAAAAACATCACACTGTCTAGCCAAAATTCACATTTAGTTAGTTTTGCATAAAGTTTCTCTTCTCTTAGGGTCTGTAGGGCAATGTTCAAATGACGCTCATGTTCTTCTGTGCTTTTGGAATAAATCAAAATGTCATCTATGAAAACAACTATAAATTCATCAAGGTATGGTTTGAAAATTCTGTTCATAAGGTCCATAAATGCAGCAGGTGCATTGGTAACTCCGAAAGGCATAACAAGAAATTCGTAATATCCGTACCTCGTTTGAAAAGCAGTCTTTTCAATGTCCCCTGTCTTGACTTTCAACTGGTGATATCCAGATCTAAGGTCAATTTTAAAGAAAACTTGGGCACCCTGTAACTGATCAAATAAGTCATCAATACGAGGCAATGGATATTTATTTTTCACTGTTACCTTGTTCAGTTCACGATAGTCGATACAGAGTCTCAATGAGCCGTCTTTCTTTTTCACAAATAAGACCGGCGCACCCCACGGTGAAGTACTGGGCCTGATGAACTTCTTATCTAACAGTTCTTGCAGCTGAACTTTCAACTCTTTCAATTCAGTTGGTGCCATTCTGTAAGGAGCTTTAGATATTGGCTGTGTACCCGGAATCACATCAATAGTGAACTCAATCTCCCTATCAATCAAATCCCTTGGCAAATCATCTGGAAAAAATCTGGGAATTCTCTGACTATAGGAATACCGTTCATATCAGTTTTGACATCAGTAAATACAGTCAATACACAACATAGGTACCCCTTACACCCCTCTCTAATCAGTTTAAAAGCTTTCATGGATGAAATCAGATGCGGGGGAGGTACTACTCCAACTCCGTTAAACACAAATTCAGGCAGTCTGGGTGGACGGAAAATAACTTGTTTTGTTACACAGTCTATAGTGGCATGATATTTCATTAATTAGTCCATTCCCAATATCACATCAAAGTGGTCAATATTCAAGGGCAGTAAATCAATATACAAATAAACATCCCCAACAATCATTTCACATGCAGGATACATATAAGCACAAGTCATGGATCCTCCAACAGGTGAAGATACAACTAACAGATAGTTCATAGGTTCTAGTGGTCTATTCAATTTCCGTGAAAAAGCATGCGATACATATGAATGTGTAGACCCCGAATCAATCAGAACATATGCATTTTGAGTACAAATTGAAAGTATACCTGACACAACAGTCTCGGTATTCTGTACATCTCCCGGTACGAGTGCAAACACTCGACCTTGCCTCATAGGCTCTTTCCCAGTAGCTTTGGGGTTGGGTTTTGGTGCAACAGTTGATGCTGCGGTGTTGGCTGCAGCTTTACTATTACCTTGAGGAGCAGAAGGGCAATCTCTGACCATGTGGCCCACCTTGCCACACCTGTAACAAGCACTTGAAATTTTATAACAAACCCCTTTATGTTTCTTACCACATTCAGAACAGGGCGGTATGGAACTATTTCCCTGGTTGGAATTGGTTGTTGACCCCGTATTTACTTTTTGTTCAAGGGGCTGTTCCGGCCTTTCTTAAATTTAAAATCCCGTCTCTTACCACGCCATTCAGTTGCTGGTACTTCAGTCTGTTTCAGTGCCTCGATGTTTGACTCAGCCATTATTGCTCGGTCAAGAACATTTACATACTTCAGTAGTTTTAGAACATTTATTCTGGCAAGGATTTCAACATTAAGGCCGCCTTCAAACTTCCTGGCCTTTTTATAATCGGTATCGACTATGTGTGGTGTATATTTGGCAAGTTCGGTGAATTTCGATTCGTACTCAGCTACGGACATAGTGCCTTGTTTCAGTTGTTCAAACTCAGTCACCTTGCGATCCCTGACACACTGAGGGAAGTATTTCTCAAAGAAGGCTCCCTTAAACTGAGCCCAATTCATAGCAGTGTTGGTGTTACGGACCAGCATCCACCACTTTCTGGCCTCCTCTTGCAAAGTAAAAGTGGCCAATAGGACCTTGTGTGCTTCAGAACACGGAAACACTTCAAATAATTTTTCAGTTTCTAGCACCCACGCTTCGGCCTTAAATGGTTCAAGGCCTCCCTAAAAGGATGACAGTTTCATTTTACTAAACTTCTGGGTTAAGGCAATTATATCATCATTCACATTCGGTTCCGGCTGTACCGGAGGAGGTGGGGGTTGTTGATTCTGTTGTTGCTATTGCCTTAAAGCTTCGGTCAACAATTCCACTGTTCTTTCTAATCTTGCCATTCTGGAGTCAGATGATTCAGTTTCATCGGCAATTCTTGCGTTATCCATTTCACTATAGGCAATTATGACAATAATAAACATAGGCAGTTGCATACTTAAACACATTAACACGTATATTCATGTCATGGCCACACACACTTTTCATGCTCATGTAATGTCCTAATTACTTTTCTAGGACATCCTATAGCTCATTTGGACACGTGTGTGCGGTATAACCCGTGGTTTAATATCGCTCTGACACCACTCTGTTACGACCCAAACCCGCCCCTATGGGTTTAGCACCGTAACCGGCCAGTAATCTGAGATTACCGAAGGCCTACTTAACAGTAAAACAGTAATTCAGAGTAACAGGGGCTGGCGGAAGCCAAAACAGTAGTTAAAAGATGTTCAATGAGCAGTGCCAGTCTGTATACAAAAACACTTTTTATAACATATTCACATTCGAAACAAAACAGCATGTGCATACATCATATACAGATATTCAGTTAGGGACCGAATCTCTACCATAACAGTACAGTATAGGTACAGTCTATACAGTATTACAAAAACAGATACAAAAGGGGGAAATCTAAAACACCCCTGGGCAGCCTTAGCTTGAATAGATCTGGAACCTCGTAGTGAGACACGAAGGTTGGCTTGACAAAACAGGAGCTTAGCCTGACGCTTCTAGCAACGGTCTGGTGCCTGAACACCTACATATATATATATATGAGCAGTGAGTTAAAGCCCAGTGAATAACACATGCGTAAAGAGGTTAAGAATGAATGTCCTTTCAGTATTGAAACTAGTCATTTATCAGTATATCAGTCATTCAGTTTGTGGCTCA
This sequence comes from Camellia granthamiana, assembly GCA_036172215.1. NCBI lineage: Eukaryota > Viridiplantae > Streptophyta > Magnoliopsida > Ericales > Theaceae > Camellia > Camellia granthamiana. The sequence goes on from CM069910.1 coordinate 42,871,479, forward strand.
TATTTCATGTCATAATGGTCATTCAGAAACTATAATAGTCATATGTGGTACATCCAATAGCAAAACAGTACAGTAGGTCTTAATAGACCGAACAGTCAGTTGATGGCCATCATATCAGTAAACAGTAGTGGTTCCAAACATGGGAACCGACAGAGATCTTTGTGACAGTAGCAGTACAATACAATAACAGTAGGTTGCTATGGATGCCACGAATACAGTTCACAAATAGGACAAACATTCATTTAGTAAGAAATATCATTTCAGAAAGCAGTACAGTGGTTCATTCAGAAAATATTCATGATTGAACATATCTTTACAACATTGTTACTCACAGAGCACTGGGCTATAAGCAGCTAGAGCGTCCTCGGATGCCAACCCTACACAGTTACAGAACGAACACACACTAAGCTACATAGTTGGGAAAATAATAACTTAATCCCTAATTTGCCTCGGTGTGGTTCTACATCAATATCCTCCTTAAGATGCCTTAAACATGCCCTAGGAATGCCTAGGATGGAAAGAGCATGCAAAGATGCACTTTTAAACACTTTACAAAATTTTCAAAAAACAGGGGTCACGCTCGAGCGTGGCTTTCTAAGCTCGAGCGGACATGCAGACAAAGGATCCCCGCTCGAGCGTCACTTACTTTGCTCGAGCGGACTGTAAAACATGGCAAAAGTACTGGATGCATGAAATTCACGCTCGACGGGCGCTCGACCCCCGGTCGAACGTGAGACACATGTCGTCGCTCGAGCGTGCATTCCCTCGCTCGAGCGGACTATAAAACACATGAAATTACTGGATACACGCATTTCCCGCTCGAGCGTCACTTTTCCCGCTCGAGCGGACTGCATGAATTTAGTGTGTACGCTCGAGCGTGGAGTTACCCGCTTGAGCGTAAGTCCAAAATCTGGAATTTTCAGATTTGAACCTCAAGCTCAAAACCAACTTTTAAGGCATCAAATTCGATCCTCTTGGGCTAATTTTCTGGAAAACACTTCAACACCCATAATATTACATGTTTCAAAGATCAATTTGAGAAATCAAAGCCCAAAGGTAGTTCAATTAAACACCATTTTCAAATAAACTTCAAGAACACAAAGTGTATGAAACATGCATGTGTTCAACCAAATTCAAAGCTTCAAATACTTGACCAAAATGAGTTAATTCTTTCAAAAACATGAGGAATTCATGAACTAGAACCATAATATGAACATGCATGTGGGAGTTTTCATGAAAACAACTTTAAGACTCTACAACATGTACATACATGCAAGGTACAAGCTTCAATTCAACACTTTTAAACCAATTCTTGACTCAACTCACTAAATTATCATGAACCATGCAACAAATGACTTAATTTAACAATCGAGAAGATGATTCTCTTACCTTATGCCTTGAATTCAAAGTATAGGAGTCTAATGTTGCAAATCTTCTACAATTCCTTCCAAATTCCAAGCCAAAACAAGATGAAATCAAGCTAACTCCTATCTCTCTCTCTAGTCGGTTTGCTCTCTTGAAGTGGCTGAAGAAATGTTATAATGCTAACATTCTTCAACCAAAAGATCCTAGATTTGTCCACTAAGTGGCAAACATGTAAATACTTCAAACTAATGTAATTTAGCTGTATTTAATCCAATTTAATCATACCCAATCACATTTCAATTAAATTTATCATAAAATCACATAAATTCCAACTAGCATAAAACATTAATTAATTTCAGATTCGGCCGTCGATAAGGCCTTCAATTTGCAGTTTAAACATAACACATGAACAGATAATTTGATGACAAACAGATAGAAATGCATTAAACTAACATACTCAATCAATCAGTTCAGGATTTCAATCAATCAGTCAATTAACATGCTTAATCATAGATTAGCGTTAATCAGTGGTGATGGTTGTCACAGCTAACGACATCAAATCAAGTCTTATATAAACAGAAACCACAAAACTTATACACAGGACGCTTCGGGAACCTCCATGTGAGGCACAATGGTTGGCTGACAACGGAACACAGATCCAGGCAAAAGCCTTCAGACTCGAACTACAGAATGCTCACCTATACATATATATATACAAATAGTGAGCTAAAACCCAGTGAATAACATTAAGGTAAAGGGGTCAGTGAACGGAATCCAAACATATCATAATTTAAAAACAGATCATAGTATAATCATCCTCATATCAGAACATAATAATGGTACATCCCATAGAACACATCACAGAACGTCTTCCGACTAGAGTAATCGGTTCCGGATACCGATTAAACACATATCACCACAATGAAGTGGCTAACGAGATCTCGTAATTACTTGTATGTCATGGACCCGCATTTTCATGCCGTCCCCCATGACTTGGGACTATCTATGGATGCCATAATAGATTTCAAACATAGAATAATCGTTCACGAAAATAGATATCATTTCAGAAATCAAAACTTATCATATTTCATTTGGAACGTAATTCATATGAACGTATCTTTACAATAACGTTACTCACAGTGGTTCCAGTAAGCGGTCAATCAATCCTCGAGTCTTGACCTACAATCACAAAATACATAACACAAGCATGTCTTATCATTACACATTCAAGTGGCCATTAGCTTCCATTACATTGGTTCTTATTCTTTCTTATCACATTGCCTAAAACACACACACTTGCAGTCTCGGAACTTAGTACATTCTTTTTTTAGTGTGTTTCTAATCCATAACCTCATTACTATGGCTTAATTAAGGCTTAATAATGCCTAAAATGCAATGAGGACGCCAAAACATGCCTTGGAACACTTGGGCAAAATTTCTGAAAATAAGGTCCACGCTCGAGCGTAGTTTTCCTCGCTCGAGCGGACATGCAAAAATATGAATGGTCGCTCGAGCGCACATTCCTTCGCTCGAGCGATCTGTAAAAGACATGAAACTTCTGGGAGCTTGCAATTCACGCTCGAGCGGACTTTTGGTCGCTCGAGCGGAGTGTACGCACTCAGAGTGGTTGCTCGAGCGTGAACTCCCATGCTCGAGTGTAGATGCAAATTCTGGAATTTCCAGATTGCACCTACGAGCTCAAAACTCGAATTCCAACCTTCAAAACACATCTCTTGGGCCCCAAAACTTGAGATAACATAGTAAACTTGTAAAACATGAAAAATTACAGATTATTTCATAAAATCATGGCCCAAGAGTTTGTTAAAAACTCATAATTTCAACTTAAACTTCAAGAATGTTTATGAACACAACATGCATGAATTTTTCTTACATCAAACTTCTCAAAACATGATCAAATACCACAAAACGACTTGAAACTCGATGATTTCCCCAAATAAAGATGAAATTCAAACATACAAGAGAGGATTCTTGGAGTTCATGCTCAATTTGTGAGAAAATGCACATGCATGCATGAATTGCAACTCAAATCTTTATTCTAAGCTCAATATGCACATCAAACTCATAATCTTGAAGAAATTTCATGTTAAATGACTTAGTTACACAATCTAGAGGTTGTAATCTTACCTAGAGTCTTGAATTACTCTTGTTCTAGCACAATCTTTGATCAATTCAAACTAGAGCCTTCAATTCTTCTACAATCTCTTCCTTTTTCTCACTAGAATTGTGCTCTCTCTCTCTCTAAGATGAATTCTCAGATTTGTGCACTAAGGGAGATGAAAGAAATGAGCTCAAAATGAGCTTATATTTCATATATATGCTTATGGTGCTAAAACACATTAATTAGAATATTAGGCTAACCAAACATGATTCAATTAATCGTTCTGAATCAATTTTTAATAAAACTTGCCATATGGTTCTAAAAATTCCAAATAACATATCGGTGTAGTCAATTTCGGTTTCGGATGCCGATAAGGCTTTCGATTTACATATTAAAGTGAAATTCCAAACAGATATTTCTATAAGTTACAGATAGAAAGCCAAAATCATATAAAGTGCAGAATAAACACATAATTTATTTTAATCCACTTATTAACATCATTAAATACGGATTAGTGGCTAATGACGGATAGGGGTTGTTACACATTTCTCCACTCTACTCCCTTTGTTAAAAATGTAGAGCTCACCTAGAGCTTTGTTTCCATCTGGATAGAGTTAGATTCCGGCTTCCTTGAGGTTTCTTCTCTTTCTCTTTCTCCTTGGTCTTCTAGCTTTGAGGTAAGGATTTTTTACACTCTTTTATGATTTTTAATTTAGCTATTTGTTTTTCATAAACAATTTTGTGGTTTTGGAAGATTTTGAACGAACCTACGGTTTTGGTATAAAATCACAAGAGGGGTTTTCAAATGAATGTATAGAAAATTGTTGTGTTGTGATAAATTTTTTGATTTTGATACTTGGATTGAGTTTTGGAAGGAAAAGGGGTTTTGCTCTAAATGTTTCAAATATTTATTTTGTATAAATAAATGAAAATATTGGATATGTGAAATTGGATGGACATTGATATTGATATGAGTAGTGGAGTTGGATATGTATTATCACTCATCTTGAAATTCGGAAAGTTTATTTATATTGGAGATTTTATATCTGTTTAAAAATATCTGTTTTGGGCTATGGGTGGAGAATAACTATGATTGTTGTAGAAATTGCATGAGAATTAGGTGAATTGAAACTAATTTCTCATCCATGTGCATTGAACATTGTTGCTCATTTAATACATTGCATATGTATATGAATTTGAGAAAAATGGGTGAATGTTGAAAGAAGGTGTGTATCACCAGATTAAGTTGGCTCGTGTCCAGGGTGAAAGTCTCGAAAAATGCACGTGTAATGGGTGCCGATTCTCGCGGACGAAATATCTGTAAAATGATAATAGTAGCGCTTGTGTAGGCTACGTTTACATAGGTGCCGTTGACGGTTTCTCGCGGATGAAATATTCGCGAAAGGTTGTACCAGTTTGAGATTTCCCCCCATTGTTTTCTATTGTAAAGGATATGATTTAAGAGTTGTGATATAAACTGAAGCATGGCATGGTTTTTTTGAGAAGGAAATGTAAAACGTTTTGGACTTAAGCATTGCATGTGGATTTCACTCTTATACATTTGTTAAGATTCACATATTGTGTTGGATTATATCTACTAGGTTTTGGCTCATCCTATATGGGAAAACCATTTTTAGGTGCTGGTGATATGCCTCCACCAAGGACTTAGCTTGAGAGGACTGTGGAGCTGAAGGTTTAGTGTTGTATTTTCTTTATTTTATTTTGCACAAGCCTAGTGTAGTGAGCTTAAGACTCACTTTTGATGTGCCCAAGTATTGACTTGGAAAAGTGTAAGCCTTTAGGGCATATGATTATCTATTCAGCTTTCATCTCTTTTCTCAATCTTGTAACACATACTATAGATTCAGGATGTACTGTTTATGGATGTATATTGCATGTGTCATCTTTTGTATATCAAATTTTGATTTATGAAAACTTATCAATTCATATATGTTGTCACTTATCGATTGTTATAAGATGGGTACATTGTATTTATTTTGAGACGTTATAGCAAATATGAAAGGATTAAGATCACAAATTCTTCTATATAGGCACAATTCGGGTTGGATTCGCATCTAAACAATCATAGCTTTACTGAAACAAAAAGAGCGAATAAAATTACAATTGAAAAGAGTTTTGTCAAACGAGATTACCAATAATAAAAACTTAACAATAAGGATTAAATTGACAAAAAAAAAATAAAATTACATTTAAAAAAAAAAAACTGAGTTATTGATTACATGTGATGGTTGCCATGAATGATTTTGGGATGGCTTTTGAGCAGAGGTGAAATTGTGAAAGCAATCAGGCACGTGCATAGTGATAGTTATAAGTGCACGTCAATGAGTGTATGTTCACCTATTCGAAAGCTTGTGAACACAATCATGCCGATTGCCCAACATGGTATATGCAACTTTTCAGAAAATATATGAAACATGATCTTGATCAATTGGTTGAGATACAAAGTCTCAATGGGCCACAATCCACTTCATCACTTGTTTCCAAGTATTAATTCATCTTGATATTGTGTTTCTCACTCATAAAAGTCGCAACTTATTTTTGTCAGTTGAGTGGGAGGGAAAGTCCATTTATTTATATCATTTGTGCAATTTAATTAATTAAAAGCAATGTGTATATATTTTACAGTAATACTTTAAATTTATTGAATAATTTTAAAAAAATCTGGAATGGATTACTTGGTTGCAATACCCTACATAGGTTATATATACATGTAACATATAAGTTTATATATAAGAGGTCATGCTAATAACTGTTAATAAAGAGAGAAAAATTTGAAGGCATTTTTTTTTATGAATTCAGATTATTTATTCCTTTCTATGCACTATTTTTTATCCTTCTGAATTTGATTAGTTTGATAGAATTACTTATGCTAACAGAGAAAGCCTAGAAATCAATACAACGTAAAATTCAAAAGGAGGTATATAAAGAAGCGGGTGATCTTCATTCATTTTTTACACATTTCAAATCACTCTCACATTTATTTATTTATATATTTTAATAATTCTTTTTTTATCTATCTATCAAAACTAATGACAATGCTATGACGATTATCAGCATTTTCCATAGATATATTGTCCACAATAACTAGGGGTAGGCTGGTAGGTAATCATAATTTCATGGTTGATTTTTGTGGGGTTTATAGGATAGAGGGCCAACCACCACCACCATCATGGGGCAATTTAAGGAAACAAGATTCCCTTTTTGCATTTTCTCATTATATTTCTTATTTACAAGGCCATTGGGTTCACTTTTAGGTTCAATTTTAATAATTTAAACTGTTATATTTTAAGATTTGTTCAGTATATCATACCTGTAAAAAATTAAGTTGATCGAATATCAGAAAGCATGTGTTCAGAAAACTGTTTATTAAATTCTTTAAAAAAATAGTTTTTAATTCGAGTTTTCTGAACACATATTTTCTGATATCCAATCAACTTGATTTTTTACAGGTATGATATACTGAACAAATATTAAAATATGAACGGTTTTGATTATCAAAATTAGGCCTAAAAGTAGGTCCAATAGCCCTGCAAGTAGGAAATGCAAGGAGAGGATCTTGATTCCAATTTAAGAAGTTAGTTAAAAGTTAATTTATAATTTTTTAATTTATTTTGAATCACATTATTTTACATATTTTTTACATATAAAAAAATAAAAAAAAAAAAAAATTAATTTTTAATCAACTTTCCAAATCACTTCAATTTAATGCAAGCCAACAAAACAGGGCAGTGTTGGGTTGAAAAAGTACAGGTCAACAAAGGAAGTGACCTTACTTAAAGCACAGGGTGTCCTTAAATTCAACAGGACCACCATATATTCTTATCGGAAAATGTTTGAGTGCTCGAAATTAGAAGCTCGAAAGTGACTCAAAATTTAAAACGACGTCGTTTTGGGTTTTGATTTTTTTCTTCTTCTTTTTCTTTTCTTCCTTTTCTTTTTTCTTTTTCGTTGAGTTCAACAGATGCGAGAGAGAGAGAGAACACAGAGGCGAGAGAGAGAACACAGCCGCCGATCGTCGCCCTGACCAGCCGCCAATCCGCCGATCGTCGCCCAGCCCAGCCCCGCCGCAGTCTCCGACCGCCGTCGCCCCGCCTCCGCCTCCTCTTCCCCCGAATATTATGCCCCCTCCAGTCCTCCTCCTCCTCCTCCCTCCTTCCTCCTTCTTCTTGGTCTTCGTTCTTCTTCTGCAGAAAAAAAAAAATCGAGCCATTCGGGCTCCTCCGTTTTCGAGCTACGTAGCGCCATCGTATTCTTATCTATTAACATTTTGTTTAGTGTTGGCGTTAAAATTGAAGGTCCTGAGTTTTAGTGATCTTAGGGGTGATTTGGGATGTTTGAATAAGTGTTTGTCTTGATTTTTTATAAAAAAATAGGGAAAGTAGTTAGAAAAGTAACGATGAGATATTAATAAATATTGATTGATGTAATCTAAATAAGTGCATGTATGTAAAAAAAAGTATCGGCAATGCTAAAGGCCTCAAATTCGAGGCCTCAAATCTTTTTTTTTTTTTTTTTTTTTTTAAGGGTGATTATATGTAGGGATGTGTCAAAAAAATTAGATATCCCACACCAACTCATCGTATAAAATTATATAAAATTAACAAAATTTAACCAACAGCATAACTGATTAGTCAAGTTTATCACTTAACCAGAGTCTAACCTAATTGACTGATCAGTTAGGCTGCTGGTTAAAATTTGTTAATTCCATATAATTTTGTACGATGAATTGGTGCGGGATGTCTAGTTTTTTGATACACCCTACACATAATCACCTTTAAAAAAAAAAAAAAAAATCAACATAGCCCAACAAATAGAATTTAAAAAAAAAATCATATGGAATTGACAAATTTTAACCAGCAGGTTAATTGATCAGTCAATTTTATTACCCAACCAGTCCAACCCAACTCACTCACCTTATCAAACTATATAGGCTGAGTTGGTGTGGAATGTCTAGTTTTCTAGCACATCCCTACACATATACCACCTTTGCAAAAAGAAAAGAAAAGAAAAGAGAAAAAAAATTAAAAAAAAAGAAACTAAACTAACACATCAAAAAAAAGAAAAAAAGAAAAAAGAAAAAGAAAGAATTTGAGGCATATTTGAGGCCTCCAAGCATTATACAAAAAGCATACTTTTTTAATGCATGTCAAACACCTAACTCAAGGGATTGTGGCATCTTGGCAAGATCTTAGACATAAGTCCTGAGGTCCTACGTTTTACTCTCTCCAAAGCCAGTCACCTGGGCGACAACAAATATGGTTGGTAGGACATCTCTGTGGTTAGGCCTTTTTTTTTTTTTTTTTGGGATCTTAATGAGCTATTGAAAATTTGTCGAATCGGTTTTTTAAGATATTAAGAATAATTGAGATGCACATAAATTAATTTGGATATTCAGTTATTAAAAAAAGAAATTTGTAAACTTTAATGAGACACAAACAGCTTGTATAAACAACTTAGATAAAATAATTTTTTTGAAGAAAATTATTTACTTTGGTACTTAAGCTCTGTTGTCCAAAAAAACAAAAGATAGCAAAATAAATAATAAATAGATAATGTTGTTAATGTACTTGTCAAATTAATAAGACAGTTCCTTCAAAAAAAAATAATAATAATAAGACAGTGGCCATCTTTATGGGAGGAGTAAGAGGAAATGAAAGATTGGAGGAGGTTTTGGGAAGATAATTAAAAGTTATTCTTTGATTTTTTTTAAATTTTTTTATGAGAGAGGGAAATGGGTTAAAGGAAAATATTATAGATCTTAAGTGAATTATCAAATATTCTACCAAACTTTTTACATGGATGTGAAACCCACACACATGTAATTTGTGTAGGCCCCACACTTATGTGAGAGATTTTGTAAAATATTTAGTAATTCATTTAGAATCCCTAATAGAACTCTGAGTTAAAAGTTGAAAAGTAACTGTGTTTCCAAAATAGAATTGATAGCTGTTGTAAGTTTTGTTTACTTGAAAGTTTTGGAATGTAATTGTAAAATGTTTTAAAATTACATTCTGATGTATCAAAAAAAAAAAAAAAATTAAAATTAAGAAAAAACTATCTTAAATCTTGGGACATGACATGTGCCGCTTATGCTCTATTGATTTATGATTAATTTTTCACAAATTTTATTTTTTTTCATAATTCTTGTTAAAAGTAGGGACAATTATGTCCCATTGTAACTTAAAAAAATAATTATACATACATAAAAAATTTATGATTTTAATTCAATATTTATAAAGCTTATAATTGATTTGTAATTATTTTTAAAATATAGTACTGGTTTTTTTAAGGCCAGGAGAATGGAGGATTAGGCAATTCTTTATTAATTAATTAATTTTGAGATTTTACGCTAGACAATTTGTTGTAACTTCTACTTATGTAAAAAATAATTTAAATAGTACTTTTATTATTTGTAAGTTGGGAAATGAGTGCTTTTAGATTCTATTTATAAATTATCAATTTTAATTTAAATAAGTTGCAACAAACTTACCCTAAATCAACACATAACACATGTATTTTACATTTTAAAAATAAATAAATAAAAAACTAGGGAAACATTATTCTTCAACTTTGTATAGTAGGAGAACTCTAAGATATTTTTTTTTATTAGCTAAGGTCTCTCAACATTTTCACAAAAAAAAATTGACTCAGGAAAATTTTGCTCGGCTCAAAGAAATTTTGGGCCTAATTCAGAAAATTTGTCTGTAAAAATTGAAATTTCTTAGAATCGAACAAAATTTCTCTGAGTCGAATTTTCTCTGTGAAATAATTGAGAAAGTTTAACTATTACAAAAATATTATATGCCTTTTATCTTATAAAATCTTAATATTAGAAACATTAAAAAAATTCTCCATAAATAGTGGGCTAATAAATGTTAATATAAAGATCGAGTGGACTGGCTTTTAATATGGTACTTGATTTTTTTAAAAGAAAAAATTTCAATATATATACATATTGAAATTGAAAGTTCTCTTTAAATTTTAATTTCCAAGATTTTTTTAAAATTTTTTATTAGCGGGTCAACCTAAAATTTAATTTAATTTTAATTTTTCTAAAAACGAAAATGTTTTTATTTTTATTTTTATATATATTATATATTTTTTTTTATAACAAGCAATGTTAGAGACTTTAAATAAATTATCAAATATTTTACATAATATTCACATAAGGCACTGGCTTCCCTCTAGTCCCAGATCGGATTGGAGGGTAATGTTGGGCTTGTGGGGCCCATCATGGGTCCCGTTTCGATAATCCGAACCGTTTAATAATGTGTAGAATTTGTCGAACATTATATGCCTATAAAAAATCACGTTGATCGGATATTGATAGCTATCTCATCGGATCCGTTTTTTGTCAATCATTTATTTTTTCATTGTCCATTTTTTTATACAAAAATGATTTGATCACGTAACTTTCGATATCCAATCGATATGATTTTTTATAAACATATAGTACTCGACGAGTTTTACAAATTGAACGGTTCAAATTATTGAAACGGGTCCTATGATGGGCTCCCACAAGCCTAGCAACACCCTCCAATCCAATCTAAGACCGGAGGGAAGCTAGACCCTCCACATGAATATAGGACCCACACCATCTGGGATCCATACCATTGGGGGTGTTTGGAAAGAAAAAGTTCTAGTTTTTTTTTGATTAAAATAAACAAAATAAGTTAAAATAGTTAATAAAATAAAATGTCACATCAAATCTATAATTATTTTCTGAAAAATGGTTGGGAGCACTAAAATGGAAGCATTAGGGAGAGCACTAATGATGTGGCAGTGAACTTGTTTTTTTTTTTTTTTTCTTTTTGGCATTCCCAATGCATTAGTGCTATTAGTGGTGCTTTTTTTAATAGTATGAATCGTTGTTGTTATTTTATTTTTTTTTTCTCACAAATATCACATCAAATTATAAAAAAAATTAACTATCTATCCAAACATAACTATTTTAACTCACTAAAATAATCAACTTCCTAAATGCCTATAATTATTTTCTAAAAAATGGTTGGGAGCACTAAAATGGAAACACTAGGGAGAGCACTAATTATATGGCAGTGAGCTTGTTTTTTTTCTTTTTTTTTTTCTTTTTGACATTCCCAATGCATTAGTGCTATTAGTGGTGCGTTTTTTAATAGTATGAATCATTGTTGTTATTTTATTTTATTTTCACAAATATTACATCAAATTTAAAAAAAAATTAACTATCTATCCAAACATAATTATTTTAACTCACTAAAATAATCAACTTCCTAAATGCCCACAAGAAGACTGCTAATCCAAAAAAATCAACTAAATTTAAATTTGAATCACAAAATAATAATTTTAAATAATTAAATTTAAATTTATAATATTACTATTATATAAAATATTTGATAATTAGGTCTTTAGCAATTTTTGGAATTTAGACCTTGACCCTTGCTTTTCCAATGGACCGTTTGGCACGCGCCAATACAGAGGAATGTGGGGTACAAAACATTTATTGTTTTTTTTTTGTATCATTCATTGTCTTTGTCACAATAACGTAATAATGAATATTTAATTAAATAAAAAAAACACAGATAGAAAAACAGAAATAGAGAGCAACCTAACCTAACCGTATACAAATAAGTGGGGAATTGCTGTCTAAAATAGTCTTCCCATTGAAGTAAAGTTTGTTGTTGTTGGCCAATCTTGAGTGACAAAGTAGCCAACCCTTCTCTCTCTCTCTCTCTCTCTCTCTCTACCCATTTCATACTATGATATTTCATACCATGATATGATATGATCAACCCAAGCAAAAAAACAAAAATTAAAAAATCAGAAAAAGGTGAGAAAGGTAGGAAGAAAAAGTAAAAACCTTGCAAGGAAGAACCAGATTCAAAGTTCTCTAAAGAGACTTGGTGAAAAAGCAGAGTCTGAACCCAAAATTCTGCACTATTATGAAGGGTAGAAACATGTTATGGTGTGCTTCAGGAGAGGGAGGTTAGAGAGAGAAACTAATTAAGAGTTTTAGGTTCATCTCTCTCTTCTTCCACAGTTGCTTTCTTTTTTCCTGGTTCAGCTTTCTGAAAGGTGTTTGGAAGGATGGAAAATAACTTCTTCTGGTATAATTACTTTCTTGTTTGTCTCAATTGCACATGGGTATGTGCTAATTTATTTTATTTATGGAATTAATTGACTGTAAATCTTGAAAAGGTAGGGTTTTGGGTTTCTTCCTTTGTGGGTTCTGAAATTTTTGTTGGGTAAAATTCTCCTATTAAATTCCTTTCTTACTTTGCTCTGTCTTGCCTTGTAGTCTTTGATGTTTGTTTACCTGCTGAACTGTTAATTTGTCTTTAAACTGTTACAGATATATTTTATAATCTCTTTGATTTTCTTCCCCTGTCCTAATTTCAAATTTTTTTTCCCCCTAGAAAAATCATCTTCTTCAATTCTTGTTCCCTGTACAGAGGAAATAGACCAGGCTTGGGCTAGAATTTGTCATTTCCTTAATTCATATGTATGTCTGTCACAAGAATTTGACATGAGATCTTTGCCTCAAAAAATATATTTTTGGATCTGTATGGATAAGAATATTTTAATTAGGTTTTACTATCACACACTTGACTCTGACTACACAATCTTGAATCCTAGAATATAGTAGGTGATTCTGATATGTGAAATCATGCGGGGTATCTAAGTTATTTACTGCGAATTTGAATCCCAACTGAAATTGTCCCCTGCTTTCCTCTTTTGCTCCATCAATTTAAAGTTTTTTTTTTAAAAGTTTTATTTTCTTTATTTTTTCCCCTTTGTGATTCTTTGTGGTGAATAATCCACGACAGAGAAGCAATTTTCTTGTCGTAGATCGACAAACTAACTCATCTGAATGAAAACAAGTTCTTGGAATTCGATATCATGATAATTTGTTTATATTTGTCTGATTTTCTGTCTTGTATATCTATTGTTCGTCAATTTTGACCTAGATGATCATAAGTGCCGAAAATGTTCAGCTGTGAAAGAATGTATAAAACCCGTGGATCATAAATTGAGAGCGGTTTTTAATCTGTACTATTGAGGGTATTCATAGTCATTGACATGACACTGTAAACATTCATATGTCCCGAACATTGCTTCATCATATATAGCTCATTGGGAGGCCATAAACTCTTATACGTGATCTTCCTTATAATGCGATATCTGGATGTTGGATCATCTGAAATCAATTATACTAATTTGTTTTTCCCATTTCAGGGAGGAAAAGTGATGCTAGAAACATGGGGAAGAAGGGAAGTTGGTTTTCTGCAATCAAGAGGGTTTTCATACCCAGTTCTAAGGAGAAGCCTGTAAATGTAAGTGAAATCTTACTTGGTGTGTGTTTAGATGCAATTTCAAGTAGTAACGATGTCCAATTTCTAACCACAAAAGAAATCAGTAATCAGATTACAAGGCCCCAAAAAATGCTTTTTGTTTTTGATGGCATATGCTGTGTTCAAATGAAAAAAAGTAAAACTTCTATTTTTTTTGTTTTTTCAAAGGCTTTTGGCCTAGAACGTCAATCAAACGATTTTTTTTTTTTTTTTTTTTGAAAATTAAATTTTATTTATTTTTTTGCTTGCTGAATAAAAATTTGTGTTCGTCATACCAAACATGCAAAAGTTAAGATAGCCAGCCATCTTGTGTATAGTTGGTTTTATTCAAAATTTAAATGGTAGAACAACTTAAGTTTTGTTTGAATATGTGCTGTTTGTTTAGAGTTTTGGAAGTGCTTGTACTTCTCTTGCTTTTGAGACTGAAAGCAAGGAAGATTTTGTGATGCTTTTCAGTTGATGTCATTGGTTTCACTTAATTAGATTGTATTGTTGTAGGGATCGGAGAAGAAAAGTTCCAAGGAAAAGAAGAAGGGGCGAGGAATATTGAGGCATGGAGAGACGAAATCATTCATTCCCCTCTTCAGGGAGCCGAGCAGTATTGAGAAAATCCTCGGGGAAGTAGACCAACAGAACATACTTATTGGGCCATCCACGCCTGCTGAGGAACCAAAACCAGTACCTTTGGTGGTCCCCCGGGCTGCCTCTCCTAAGGTTGCTTCTCCAAAAGTTGCGTCTCCCAGAGCTACTTCTCAACGTGTTACGTCTCCCAGAGCCTCTGTTCAACGAGTTACGTCTCCCAGAGCTGCTTCACCACGTGTTGCTTCTCCTAAAGCAGCTTCTTCAAGAGCTGTTGTTCAGCATCACCATAAGGAAGTCAGCTACAGGCCAGAACCGACTCTAAGATTCCACCATATTTCTGCCACCAAGATCCAAGCAGCCTATAGAGGCTACATGGTAAGATTTCTTAGTTTTTGTTGTTTGGTGGTTGAATTTAAATAGATAATGAAATATATAATAGAAAAACTAATAAACAAAGTCCAACTTGACTCAGTTTTTTTTTTATGAACTCTTATATCTGCTACTGGCATTACCAATTGAGACTGTTTAAGATTGAGTTGTTAGTTCTTCCCTTTGAGATCCCTTTCGTCCATTTGCTAGCACGTCCTCACTTTTGTGCTGTGTTTAGATCTTGGATTTGTATAGGGAAAACAAATCATAAACAAAAAGTGAAAAAAAAAAAAAATTCAGCTTCTACTTCATTCATTTTTCCTGTCCTGTTATTTTCCTTCGACAAATCTAAGATCCAAACACAGCACTGGGGACAAACCAGCTTGACATACCAGTTAATTGATTATGGTTTGACCTTAATCCTGTAAAACTTAAGCATGTAATATGTAATTTGTGGACATATTCATTGACTGGACTGTACTAGGCCACATTTTTTTTTCTTTCTAACTATTTCAGAGAATGTTTTCACATTTCAGAGCCATCTCAGAATCGCATAAGGTTATTTGGTTGGTTTGGTTTTTATGGCTCCAATATTTGATTCTCACCCAATTGACGTTGCGAGTGTTTTTATTATACAGGCAAGGAGGAGCTTTAGAGCTTTGAAGGGTCTTGTGAGGCTTCAGGGAGTGGTGAGAGGCCAGAATGTGAAGCGACAAACTGTGAACGCCATGAAAATGATGCAACTCTTAGTGCGCGTTCAAACTCAAATTCAATCGCGCAGGATCCAGATGTTAGAAAACCAAGCAATCCAACGTCAATCTTACAAGAACGACAAGGAATTAGAGAATAACTTCGGCAAATGGACTGCAAGCCAGGTACTAGTTATTTAAGTTTTACAGTGATTCATTTGTAATTGCTTTCCTACTTATTACCCTTTCATTATTGGCCCATTTATGGGAGGTTTTGACCAACATGTTCACACTAGTTGTGACTTTGAAAAGTTGATGCAATATTTACAGTTGCTCTAGTGGGCCTACCCACTTCAATGTTTTATGGGTTTGACTTGGTCAAATATGATACATAGATTCGTACTAGACACATAAATGCAAGAGCAGTGATCTAGACCCCCAGCTGGGGGTACCCCCAGCAACCCCCACATACACGTGGGGGGCAGCCATAGGAGGATTCAAAAATAAAAAATAAAAAATAAAAAATATGGGCCAATCACATTTCACTGGGGGTGGTGGGGGTCACCCCCAGTGGGGGTCTGAGTCTTTTCCATCATTTACCTCCATTACTGAACTTGTTGCATTGGAACCCCCTGGTTGGGCATGTAAAAAAATCAGTTTCTGTTGGGCTGGGATGGGCTCGAGCTGAGACCACCAGGATCCCACCAAGCCAATTGGCCCGGGCCTAATCCCATCTTGTGGATCTACAAGTTGGGCTTTTTCCGGGGCCCTCCTTTTATTTTATTTTTTCAAATTTTTTCACCAAAAACTGAGCTTGCCGGGGTTAGGTCAGGTTGGGCGTCAAATACCTTGGCCTAGGCCCTACATGCAAAGTCATCCAGGTCTGGGCTCTGGCCAGCCCACAGTCCTCTGGCCAAATTTTACACAACAACATGGACGGATTAATCTCATCCCTTGACATTAATATGATGATAATCGTGTGTGGATTCTTATACAAACCATTTTGCTTCCTTCAATGTACTGTATATGTCAGAGGCAGCTCCAATCAAACTTAAGACTAGATACTTGAAGTGATCATGTTGGTTCTTGGATTCTTATTTTCATGGTATTTCATTGGCCTTAAGGATTAATGTAAACTAATCAAATTGACCATTTGATTTTTGATTTTGTGATTTTTTTTTTTAAAAAAAAAAAGTTTGTTTCTAAATTATCAGTTAGGCTAAGTGCAATTGTTAATTGGGAATGTTGGTATAGTCTGAGGCAGGTCATCAAGGAGACTGGGATGATAGCTTGCTGACAAAAGAGGAAAGAGAGGCAAGGCTGCAGAAAAAGGTGGAGGCAATCTTCAAGCGAGAAAGATCAATGGCTTATGCATATTCCCACCAGGTATTGTACCTCGTTCTAGCTCAAAGCATCTTTGTTTTTTGTGCCCATCTTAGTACATATGCTCATCGTGGAGTGGGACTTCAATTGGATCATGATGTTGCTGAATATCGACTCTGTATATCTGGCAAATCGACATTCTTAGTTTTGCCTATTGCATGTTTTATGTCTTGTGTTCAGAGACCTTAATTTCTTGCTCAGTCGATTGATGTCTTAGTCAGCACAACAAGAGTTTATCCCAAAATCTTAATTTTGTGTTGGATAGCTTGATATATATTGTTGGATCCATTTTCTAACAGCTTAAGCGTTTGAGAATAATTGGTGATTTGACAGTCTAAAAGGCTACATGTCTCCCAAGAAATTCTCTGTACAAATTGCTTGTTTTGGTGTCATTTTCATTTAGAATGTTTTTGTTTCCGTACATTTTCGTGTTTTCTGAAACAAAAACATTTGAAAAGTTTGAAAACTCCTATTGTTTCATATGATTTTCAATTTATTGGTTCCAACACAATTTCCTTTTCTTGATTATTTTTTTCCCCTGGCTTTTTATTTTTAAAAATTTCCTTGATCAGTTGTGGAAAGCCAATCCTAAATCAGCTCAAACATCGCAAACGGACATCCGGTCCGGTGGTTATCCCTGGTGGTGGAACTGGTTGGAACGCCAACTACCTCCTCCCACAAACCCTCCTGAAACTCAATCCACAAAGTCTTTCCACCCTAGTCCTCTGAGGCCAACTCTTGAGCCAAAACCGAGCCCACGACCCGCATCTGTCAACTACAAGCAACAGAATATTGGGTATGACAGTCTTGAAGTAACGACGCCAATGTCGACAAGATCAGCAGTACCTGCAAGAACTAAGCACCTCTTTACACCTACCAATAGAACACCGCCACCACACAGCTCTGGTCTGAATCTGATGAGATATTCAAAACCAAGAACTAGTGCTGCTAATTCTGCTTTTGATATGGCAATGAAGGATGATGACAGCCTCACGAGCTGCCCGCCATTTTCCGTTCCAAACTATATGGTGCCGACTGTTTCGGCAAAAGCTAAAGTGAGAGCGGGTAGCAACCCGAGGGAGAGGTTTCCAGGAACTCCGAGCAGTGTTGGTGGAGGTGGTGGCGGTGGTGGTGATTCGAAGAGGAGGTTTTCGTTTCCTCTAACACCGAACATTGGATCTTTCAAGTGGAACAAAGGAGGGTCAAGCAAGGAATCAACAACTCCACAAAGGGTGTTGGAAAAGCATTCTTCTTTGCAATCTATAGATGATTTGAGTATTGATTCAACCATTTCTATGCCTGCTGCTGTTGGGAGGAAACCGTTTAACCGATTCGTGTGATTGCTTTTTTCGTTTTCTTAATTTTGGATTTGTTAACCTTTTTCTGTTATAACTATATTGGGGCTTTTCTGATTATTCTTTTTTTTTGCAATACTGAAGTTGTGTGTTGTTATAATTACTAAAAAATACTGATCATATGTATAATAATAAAGAAACAGTAGGAAATGATGATGGGTTTGAATGGAAGAGGATTTGGGTTTTTGAAAAATGTACTGTGTTCGCATTTATTCTGTTGGATTACCGTCATTTACTCTAATGGATAGACATTCTTTGAATTACGAACTTTCTTTTCTTTTGGAGTTGTCTTTTCTCTAGTCTATGATCTAGATTGGAGTGCGATGGTACAATTTATTATGAGTTTTATTTTGGTAATTTACACTGTTCATTTTTATTGTTTTTCATGTTCATTTGGCACATGGTATCTTTTGTTCTCGCAACTTCTTTGTTTGTTGGTCAGCTCCATTTATTGGTCTGAGCTGACTTATTCGAAATTCAGGGTTTTTTCTTTTCTTTAAAATTTTATTTGTTTTCTTTTTTTTCCTTTTTCTTTTCCTTGTTCATTTATGTTATCATTCCATGGTTTTTCTTTTCTTTTAGCACATAGTACCTTTTGAGCGTGTTTGTTTTGAGGAATTATTTCATGGGATTGGAATATTAGTTCATCCGGATTAATAGTTTATTGTTTGGTTTAATTTTTTTGTTCCGGATTAATAGTGCCTTCGGACGGTTAGTCCCTCATATGAGGGATTATTGTATTCTACGGGGAGGGTGAGATTATTTCCATGGGATTGGTATCTCATGGGATTAATATCCATTTTATCCTCATGCTATAAACAATTGGAAAAGAGTAAAATAGTCTTTTGAACATTTATAAATTATTTTTTTAGTGTTGTTAATTTAAAACAATAAATTAAAAATTATGGCCTTATAATGTTTTTAGTGTTGTTAAAAAATTAAATTTATATATTAAATAAAATTATTTTTTATTGTTGTTAATTTAAAATTATATATTAAATAAAAAATATAAATTATAAATTTAATTTAATTGAAAATAATAAATTAAAAATTATGGCCTTGTAAATTAAAAATTTAGAAAAATTACTCATAAGTCCCATATTGGGAAATGTTACTCTAATTAGTCCTGAATGTTTTTAATTAAACAATTTAGTCCTAAAAAAATCACCAACATCACTAAAAAAACATCATAAAAAATCAACATCATAAAAACATCAACATCTTCAACTACATCGTAAAACATCACCAGAACAACATCCTAAAACATCACAACATCATCAAAAACAACATCGTAACAAACATTCAGGACAAAATAACATATCAGATTCATTTAAACATAAACACCGAAAATCAGATTCATTTACACTGTGTTTGGATTGAGGGATTTGGAGAGAAAAGAAAAGAAATAGAGAGAAATATATTTCTCTTCCTTGTTTGGTTATCTTAAGTGGAGAGAAATGGGGAGAAATAGAAAGAAATGGAGAGAAACTCATTTCTCTCATAACCCTTATTTTCAATCTTCCCAAAAGTGGAGAGATTGGGAGAGAAAAGAAACCCACAAATGTTTATATTTTCATAATACCAATTTTACCCCTATAAAAATAAAAGAAATAAAATGATTGAAAATATAAAAAGGTTATTTTGGTAATATAACATAAAATAATTTCTTTTCTTTTCTCTTAATGAAATCTAACCAAACAAGAAGGAGAGAAATCACAATCATTTCTTTTCTTTTATTTCTTACTTATCCAAACAAAAAGGAGAGAAATTACAATCATTTCTTTTCTTTTCTTTTCTCTTATTACTTAAGTAATCATTTCTTTTCTTTTCTCTCATAAGTTACCAAACATAGCGTTAAACATAAAGCTCTCGATCTCGAATCTCTCTCTCAACTCCAATACACTCTGGCGCTGAGAAATGTATCAACAACAATCTGATTCGGATCGATAAATAGATTGATTTCGTTCGATTTGTTACCTGCAAAAAGGTTCGCGAAATCGGTGTCTTCAATCGAAGATAGAGAATTCAAGTAAGCGAATACTCTTCTATAGAGTTGATTTTCCTGCATGAGTTCGTTGATCCTTCTCGCTTTCCCAATCGCTTCAGATCTGAAACAATCGTCTTCCACAATCGAAATCACAAACCCTAGAATCGAAACAGAGACTAAATACATATAAATCGATGCAACCACTAACCCTAACACCCAATTGCATATATAGGAACCGATTAAGCCAGTCAACAATGGGTTGTAACGTGAAACATAACATAGATTGGAATGCTCAACAATGTTAGAATCAACACGATCGAAGACCCTTGAATCTTTCTCCCTCGGATGATCCTTTTCGCTTTCCCAATCGCTTCTGATCTGAAACAATCGTCTTCCACAATCGAAATCACTACTGTATGGAATCGACAATGGTTTGGGTTTTTGATTATTTTGTGCCAAATCTTCAAATGTTGTTGTTATTGTATGGATACGAAAATGGAATCGGAATAAAATATGTTAATGGGTGAGAGATAATGATGGACGGAGTGACCAACTTCAACTTGTGAACTAGTGAACGAATTTAGTCATATAATAATGTATCACTAACATTAACATTCTGTGATGATTAATGTTTGATGTTCGTGATGATTAATGTTTGTTCACAGTATTGTTGGATGATGTGTGATGTTTAGTTTCATTTTTTTAAAAAATAAATCTGATGTTTGATGTTTGATGAATAATGTTTGATATTTAATGAATAATTCTAATGATTAATGGTTGAAAATATGTATTTGATGTTTGATGAATAATGTTTGATATTTGATAAATAATCCTGACGTTAAATAATGTTTGATGTTTGATAAATAATATTTGATGACCTTGGTGATGTTGGAAAGTGTTTGAATAATGTTGGTGATGTTGAATAATGTTTGATGTTGGTGATGTTGAATAATGTTTGAATAATGTTGGTGATGTTGAATAATGTTTGATGTTTGATGAATAATGTTTGATATAAAAAGGCCTATAGTAAGCTTTTAGAGAAATATGACCTATTAGTCCAACAAAAAACATTTGGGACTAAATAGGCTAACATTCTCAAATTTAGGATTTATTGGAGTTTTTCCCTAAAAATTTTTAGTGCTGTTAAATTATAAATTATAGATTATAAATTTAAAATTATATATTAAATAAAAATTATAAATTACAAGGGTAAAATAGTCTTTTGAACATTTATTCTTATCCAGTTCATCCAACTAAATATTGGATTCACTAAAAATAGTCTAATCCAGATATCTAATCCCATGACTAAACAAACATAGGATACAAATCCAGTCCTATCAAATAGTCCGGGGACAATGTATCCCAAGACTAATAGTCTGATGGATTACAATCCTCTCTTATTCAGTCCGTCCAAACAAACACACCTTTTGCTCTTTAGGATTTTTGTTTTTGTCTCTTAGCACGTTTTTGGGTGGGTTGTAGTGGGTAAAAAAATTGGGCTTAGGGTTTTCAGTTACCATTTGATTTGGGCTTAAAAAAGTTTTTTTGGCTAGAAAAACTTGTTGGTCTGTCAACACAGGCTTATAAGTGTTGGGGGATTCGGGATCCATGAACATGCACATACCATTGTGGCCGACATATAATTGTTTAAAATTCATACATACTTAAAATTGAAGTTTTAAAGTGGTGAGTCTATTCAATATATATAATGATCTATTTTTTATTTTTATTTTTTTTATTTTAATGTTTTTAATTTTTATCTAATAACCTACCTTTACTCATGCCCCAATAGGGGCATTTTTCAATAATTTCCCCCATCAAATCAAATGGCGCTTTGATTTTTTTTCCAACAAGGTTCTTAGAATAGATGGATCAGGCCTTCGAACCAAAAAAATAAAATAAAATAAAATAAAAAATAAATAAATTGAGAAGAAGAAAATTTAACTTAATCAGAAGGCCACACAATGTAGAGGGAGAGATGTGAGTTTGTTTGCAGCCCCAAAATTTTGAAAAAGAAGACTAGGTTTATCAACCACAATTATCATTTACAACAATGTTGGAGAATTACTTAATTTTCTACATACATTCTTACACATTCTCATATGGATATGAAATCTACTTAAGTCCCGCACTTAAATAAAAGAGAGTAAAAAATCAAATGCCCATATCATTCACTCAATCACTTGTGGTTCCCAAGATGTTCAACTCCCTCCCTTATATGTTGGCTTAGTAGAGCCATCATTTGTCCCCTATTTTATGAACAATTAGTTGGTCCTTAGGGGCATTGACTTGGCAATGCTACAAAACA
The DNA here is from genome assembly GCA_036172215.1 of Camellia granthamiana. Lineage (NCBI taxonomy): Eukaryota > Viridiplantae > Streptophyta > Magnoliopsida > Ericales > Theaceae > Camellia > Camellia granthamiana. Next base: position 42,893,988 of record CM069910.1, read on the forward strand.
ATTCTGATTATTGATATGTGCAGGTTCTACGTAAGATCTATATAGAATCCACACAATCAATTATCAAGATTGTTATGCGACATTGTCACACGGGGTAGGAAATAATTTTTCCTATTTTACTTAGAGCTTCACTGATCTGTTAAAAATCCAGCTAAAAGGTATAACAGGTGTTTTCTTGGCTCTCAATTGAGCCCTCTCCTCTAGCCTTCGAATTTTTGGACCTAACCCACAAACATAATCCTGAGCCTTTCGTCCCTCACTGGAGAGTGTACTAAGCTTCTCTACATTCCATTTGTCCAACAAAAACTCAAGTATGTTGGCATAGTCCGTCGCAGTGTACACACCAAGCCGCTGAGCAACCGTTGAGAAGTGCACGAATAGGTCTTCGTCATGACCATCATACATCCAGTGAGCTGGCATAGCAATTTTCTTCTGCATCATGTTGGCAAATGCAATGACAGCTGCGTCAGGATCGATCTGAAACAAGTTCTTCATTATCTTGGTGTAAGCAATTTCATGACGCTTCTCATCAGAGGCTATTGTACCACATATTTGTGCTAAGTTGCTGTCACCATAATGCTTGGCAAGCCTGGCTGTGTTGCCATGAGAAATAAATGTTGCCCTTTCTTGAAATGATGTGTAAATGAGTCCTAGGTAGGGATTGTTTTCCGTTTGAATATCCTATATATGAAAAGATGAAGACCAACAAAATTTACAAGCATAAGTAATATGGATCAAAATAAGTTATAGCAGTTAAACTGCATCAAGTGAATATATATGAGTAATGCTAGAAAAAAGACCAACCAAAAAAAAAAATAAAAAAAAAATCAATAGAAGCATTGTATAATTCATATTCATTCTAAGTGCGGACCCCACTATATATTGAAAAGTAAAAAAAAAAAAAAATGAATTTTATATAAAAACTTAAGATCAATTTGAAATTTTTGGGAAAAAAAATCTTGTTTCATGTATTACTTTGCAGCAATGTTAGGTTGACATAAATAAAAATTAAAAATTGTTCAAAAAGTATGCGATGTAATTGAGATTTATTTTAAGTATAACTCAAATCACGTTCTAGAAATAAATTTTAACCATAATACATATTTTATAATTCTGTTTTTGTATGCTTATTATATGATTATAACTCTCTTACTATCTTGAATAAGACCTATTAAAAAGTAACAAAATTGTGACAAGATGTGCAAGGAACCAGAAAAGCTAGGCGAATTTTACTCCAAAATTTAATGCATGATTCAGGTTAATTTGAATAGCATGATCTACATTTAAAACTAATCTGAATCACACGGTAAATTTTCTGGACAAATTTTTTAGTAAACTTTCTTGGTGTGTAGCTTGGCTATAAGTATGGAACTTACCATTCCGGACCCAATCAGATACTGCACAGTCTTCTCAATTTGTTTCATGTCAACACGGCCAGAAAGATAGAGGTACTTGTTGAGAAGATCACCATGCCTGTTCTCTTCAGCACTCCATCCCCTTACCCAAACAGCCCAAGGACTGAGGCTTGACCCTGTTTCATCCCCAATTCCATCATACCCATTAAGCATGCTCTGGTAAGTTGGAAGAGCTTCTTCTGTGATCATGTCTCCGACCAACACAACAAAGTAATCATCTGGAAGCTCCATTGCTCTCTCTCTCAGTTCCACCACCTGATCCAAGAATCCATCGGATGACGGGTCTGGAAGAAAGTGTTGTGGTTGCCAGCATTTCTCCACTGGTTTTAGGTGAACCAAGACATTGGTTTTAGCCCAGTCTTCTAAGGATTTGAACAACTCTTTCTTTTCGGGGGGCATGAAATGAGTTACTAGAGAACGTGGCTTGTGAGCAAGGCTAAGAGGCTTGTTCAAATTACCAGCAGGCACCCTAAAAAAAAATGTTGGATTAGAAGTGTGTATCATAAATTTATTTATTCGTAATATTTATTATAATGTACCACTTTTAGAGATATCGCTAAGCATTCTATACTACAGTTCAAACTTTGTTCTTATTCTTATTTATTTGCTGTCTAGGCGAATTAATGGAGGTTAAAATATAAGACTATGATTCTCTACAATAATTTTTAATGTAATAATTTTGCAATTGTTTGAACGAGAGAGTGATAAATCACAAAACACAATAAAAAATAAATAAATAAATAAAAACTTTAGCAAATGCATATCTTAATTAAATTTTAAACTTCCCCCATATTAGAGGGCAGAGAAGATAAAATTGATAATATTAGTAGTAACTAACAACAAACTCACTTGGAGGTGGTGGACATGGTGGAAGAGATGGAAACCTTGTAGTATAAAAGATGGGATTTTGGGGAGGGAACAGAGGAAGGAAATTTCAGAGAGTGAAAATCTTGATGAGAACCAAAAATCAAAGCCATTTTTTCTCTATTTGCTTTGCAGTATACTACTCCTTTCTTCACTGAAATGAGAATTTGAATGAGATGGGATGATGGACGGAAAGGAAAGCACAAGGTCCAGATTTATAGATATACACGAGTGTATGTGACATCATAGTTGCGGGTTGCCAACCGTCACACAAACATAATTTATTTGTATAAATTACGCCTATCTTTCTTCAAATTTGCAAAAAAATATAACTGGTTTCATAATTTTTGATATGATTACATTAATTTTTCTTTAATAAGATTAAAAGAATCGAAACTAATACAGATGGTGTAGAGACACAAATATATATAATGTAAGATATACAATCTAATATAAAAGAGATGATAACATCATTTTTTTAATCATACGAATAACGAATTATTGATAAAAAATATGAACTAAAACTTTAAGAAAATCCAATGTAATTATGCTAAACTTGTGGGATTTACTCTATTTTCTCCAAATTTTAAGGAAGATTAGTGTAATTTATCCCAATATTTTTTTAGGAAAAGGCTTCTCTCTTATCCACCACTGGCCCCACTCTAATGATTTCATTTTATTTGATTATGCATGCCGATCATCTATGAAAAAAAAGTTAAATAGATCTGATTTTTTTTAATACAAAGATAGTGTCAGTATGTTAGTAGTTATATTTCAACACAGGCCAATATCTCTTCATAACTTGAACCTGAAATCTCATCCTGACACCTAAGTGCCCACTTCATGAGTACTTGAATTACAACTTGGATCTAATTGATATGATAATCATAGCCACATATTTTGATGACAATCAACATAATTTTAAAAAGAGAATTTTTTTTCCCAAACAAATATAATAAAATTATGAGTTATAATTACTCGATCAATTTAGTTTTTTTTTATTATATATAAATGATTTGCATAAATAATCAAATAAAATGAATGATTCAAATTATCGAAACAAGTCTATAATAAATCCCAAAGTCCAACCACAAATAAATTGCATCCAGAATGATGTCAACAAATTGGGTTAATTTTACAATGTTAATGTTATACTAAACGAATTTTTGTGTATTTTTTTTATATAACAAGCAATTTTAAATATTACTAAATATAGAAAAGAAATATTTATTCTGAGATAAGGGCACACAATACATGTTAGTGTCCACTCTTGTATGATCAATTTGATGCCAGGAAATTACGCTGGTGCACTACTGTAAGACCAACCGGTTTTTTTTTTTTGAGTCTTAAATCAATAATGTTAGAGATTAAAAATATGTAGACAAAAAAAATATATTAAAAGAAAAGTAATATGTGATTCAAATTGGAGGTCTTTCAATGAATTTAGACTATAATTTTCTCTTGATATTTTTGTGGGTTTAAGTGCAGCTATTAAAACAGATTATAGATTGTAACTTAAAAAAAAAGTTATTAATATGTTTGGTGCGACTGCTAAATTATAGGCTTAAGTTGCTTAGACTCTGTTTGGGAAGAGGCTTTTTGGGCTTTTTTGGCTAAAATAGCCACAAAAGACAAAATAGGTTATTTTAATCACAACAAACAAAACATTACATCAAACCCATAATCATTACACTCTTCTCTCACAAAAAAAGTTAAAAAAGCCAAAAAGCCCTTCCCAAACTAAGCTTTTTAGCCCAGGCTAAAATAGCCAAAAAAGTCAAAAAGCCAAAAAGCCAACCCACTTCCCAAACCAACCCTTAGTAGTATTTGGTATATAAATTGTAAAATAACCTCTTGATGTGTAAATGTCATTTTTACCCCTATTAATTGTAAATTGAATTAACCTTTGTTAGTTGTAAATTGAATTAACTTTTATTTTCTATTATTCACTACTAGTCCACATTCCCCTTAAAAAAATTAATATAGTCTATTTGGGTCTTTTTCTATTTTCACCAAAAAATAAAAATAAAAATAAAATCTAAGGGTATAATCATAAATTAACATGTCTACAGAAGAAACTGGTATATCAAAAGTAGGAGGTGAGCAATTTCTCAAAATTAATTTTTTTTGAGTTAAAATAAGTTGCTACAATCAGAAACTGTTTGAAATAAGTTTACCCAAACAATCCAAAATAATTTTTCCAAAACTAGAATTTATAAGTTGGCTAAAAAAAGCCACACCAAACACCCCATTATTGGATTTCTCCTTTTTAATAACTATTTCTCTCCTTTCATTCATTTTATGGAGTTTGTCTTCATTATATCATTCATAATAATTTTGCATAGTTTGAATGAGAGAGTGATAAACCACAAAACACAATCAAAAAACAAAATAAAAACTTTACCAAATGTATATCTTAATTAAATTTTAAGCTTCCCCATATTAGAGGGCACAGAAGATAATACTGATAATATTAGTAGTAACTAACAACAAACTCACTTGGAGGTGGTGGACATGGAAACCTTGTAGTATAAAAGATGGGATTTTGGGGAGGGAACAGAGGAAGGTAATTTTAGAGAGTGAAAATCTTGATGAGAACAACTAAAAACCAAAGCCATTTTTTCTCTATTTGCTTTGCAGTATACTACTCCTTTCTTCACTGAAATGAGAATTTGAGTAAATGAGAAGGGATATGGGGTAATGAATGGAAAGGAAGTACAAGGGCCTGATTTATAGATATACACAAGTGTATGTGACATCATGGTTGCGAGTTGCCAACAGCTACAGAAAAATAATTTATTTGTATAAATTAGGCTGACCTTTTTTGAAATTTTAAATAAAATATAACTAGTTTTGTAATTTTTAATATGATTATATTAATTTTTTAAAAATAAGGTTAGAGGAATTGGAATTAATGCAAATGATGTAGAGATGCAAATATAAATAATGTAAAATATAAAATTTAGTATAAAAGATCTGATATCACTAACGAATTATTGATGAAAATTTTGAATTAAAATTTTAAGAAAATCTAAAGTAATTATGCCAAACTTACTCTATTTTTTCCAAATTTTAAGGAAGGTCCATTTAATTTATCCTAATTGTTTTTTTTTTAGGAAGAAGCTTGTCTCTCATCCACAACTGGCCCACTCCAATGATCATTTTGTTTGACCATGCATAGACATACATATGATTTATGAAACAAATTTAAATTGATCCGGTAATTATAGCCACATATTTTAATAACAATTAAGATAAATTTTAAGAATAGAATTTTTTTTTTCTTCCAAACAAATATGATAAAATAATGAGTTATGATTATCTGATCAATTTAAATTTTTTTTATGAATAATCTACATACATAATTAAACAAAATAAATAATTTAAATTATTAAAATAAAACCCTGATGAATCCCACAAAACCAAACCAACCACAAATCCATCCTTTATTTTTATGTGCAAATTCCACCTAGAATGATGTCATAGTCACCCAATTGGGTTAATTTTACAACGTCAATGTTATACCTAAACGAATTTTTGAGTATTTTTTTATGTAACAAGTAATTTTGAATATTTCGTTTGGTTTTAGGTTTTTGCCTAAAAAAATATAAAAAAATAAAATTGACTATATAAGTCAATAAGATAAAATATCATATCAAAACTATAATTATTATATTTTTTTTCTTTAACAAAAGTTAAAAAAGTCAAACCAAACAAGGCTAAAAAAGTCTCAATACAAAAAAACTAGTTAAAAAAGTCAATGCTAAACGAAAACTAAATATTGGAAAAAAAAAGAAAGAATATTCTGAGCTAAGGGCACACAATATACATGCTATTAGAAAAGAAAATCCACTCTTGTTTGATGGCCATCTCTCTTAGACACAAATTAAAGGGTGTTTGATAATATGATTTAATACTTAAAATTGAATTGATTAAGTGATAATCAATTAAGCTTTATAATTGATATCATCTAAAAATTTAAGTATCTTTTAAAATGTAAGCTAAAAAATTTTAAAAAAATTTAAATCATATAAAACTTACTTAATTCTGACTAAATTTATACATATTAAACATAAATATCGATATATACTATTATAAACTCACTACTATCACCGCTACCACCACCATCATGTCACCGCCACCACTACCACCATGCCACCGCCATCGCTATCGCTATCGCTACCACTACCACTACCACCACCACCACCATCATATCACCACCATTACTACCACCACCACCACCATGACTAGCACTATCACTATTACCACCACCACCACCATGCCAACGCTACCATTACCACTGCCGCTGCCACCATCACGCCGTTACCACCACTACCACCACGATTACTACTATCACTTTCATCACCATTGTCATTATTACCATGAACATCACCATCATTTTACTATTACTATCATCGCTACCACCACTACGCCACCACCACCGCCTCCGCCGCCGCCGCCTCCGCCACCATCATCACAATATAAAAATTAAAATATGCAATTTAAAAATAATAAATTTCAAATTTTATCTTACACATATTAAACAATTTATTTTTAATTCAATATTTAAATTTTTATCAAATAGCTTATCAACTTAAAAAATTCAGTATTTAGTTTTTAATACTTAATTTTCAGTGTTCAGTTTTTGGTTTTCAGCTTTATCAAACACCACCTAATTTTTCAATAATGTTAAATCAATTTTTCTTAAATCAATAATGTTAGAGATTAAAAACATTTAGAAACAAACTAAATTTTCATCTATATGCTCTAATGCTACTCTTTATTTACATATTTATCCACGAAAACTAGTTTAAAATTATTTTAATACTCTTCAAATGTAGTTATATTATAAGCGTCTTGTTAAAACTATTATCATACCAGCCAGCCTGTTGAAATAAGTAAAATGACATAAAACTAACTACAATAGTTAATCAGCCCTTTTTTTAAAGAGCTCTTAGAAATGCTCTTACAATGAATTTAGACCATAATTTTTTTTTGATATTTTTGTGTGTTAATATTATTGGATTTCCGTCTTTAATAATTATATTTGTCTGTTTAATTATCATTATTATTATTTTTTGAGAAATGTTGCGGTGTGCAATGCATGTCGTCTGTAATATTATCACAAAATTACGTAAGTTTTCTCAAATTTACATAATAGACTTATTCAAATTTATGTTCAATTTACACATTTTATGAGATTATTTAAATAAATTTATGAAAACTTACATAATTTTATGATAAAATTATATACAATGTGTACTGCACACCGAAAAATTTCCTTTATTTTTTTGGACAAAAGAGCCACTGCTCTTTCACTCGTCAATCACTGCATTCTTCTCATCCTTTGATTTTTCTTTGTGTGTCAAACTGTCACTGTTTTCCCTTGCGTCAAGTTATATCTAATATTATATATATATATATTGTTGGAGGGAATAAACTCACCCACAATGAAAGCAAAATATGTAGATGAAAGAGTCATAGTAAAAACAACAAAAAAAATTAACACAAAAATATAGGTGATTCAATAAATTCTCTAACATTAAAAGGTTTTTTTTTTTTTTTTTTTTTTTTTTTTTTTTCACTCTCTCATTGTGCTGCTATCCTAACACAAAACTCAAAAATTTATTCAGAATTTAAATCTTGGACAAATTACAAATCAGGAGGACAATAGAAAAATTGTTACACCATAAATGAAATCTTTTGTAGTGTAAACAAAAATGGTTTGCACCATGAATATAGGAAAATGTAATGAACCCCCAAATAATCTATTAAATCTCTCACATGGGTATGAGACCTACACAAATCTATATGTGTGTGGATCCCACACCTTAATAAAAAAATTAAATAGATTATTTGAAATTCCTAACTTAACTCTTTGCAATTTCTTCTTAAATATAAGTGGGTTGTGAGGTTAGCAACACTGATGAGAGAGTGAGAAAATAGTGAGAAGTGTATAGATGATGCATCTTTTTGAAGGTATATGTTATAGAATTTCTCAACAAGGTTCCCTCTTTTTCAACTTCACTCACAATCCTCAACTTACACATTACATCACAATGTATATAAATATGAGAAAGGTTGAACAAAACCCATAGAACTACAAAGACCAATCACCAGAAAAACGCATACAGCTTGCCCCAGAATCCATCTTCCACGTCACGCAACCAATTATGGTACCACCAAGAAACTATGACAAATGCTAAAAGTGGTATTGGATCATTTGTTTAACATTAGATAGAATTAAAATAAAAGAGTTGGACTCACCTCCTATCCAAATTTAAATCTAAATAGGCTGTGGGCCTATCATGGATATATTTTAGAAGATCAAAACCGTTTATTTTATTAGGTCCCATGTGTACATCATTTACAAAAGAATTAGGTCGATCCGATATTTGTCTTCAAAAAAATTAACGGTCAATGTGTTTTAAAAAATAGACCATCAATTTTTTTTTGGGTATAAATATGATAGAATGAATGAGTTTTAAATATCGGATCGATTTAATTTTTTTTATAGATGATATACATGTAAGATCCAACAAAATGAACGATTTAGATTATTGAAACAAGATCTGTGGTGAGCCCACGAGCCCAGACAACACCTTCCAGTCTAGATGATGGATTGGAGAGAAGCCCAACCCAAAATAAAAGTGTTTTGAAAATAGTAAATGCTAACAAGTGTCTCATGGCATTAATTGTTTAATGTTCCGAAGTGTGTAAAAAATCTTGGGAGATTTGGTCATAGCCCCCTCACTATCTAATTTGTCTTTCAAAAGGACAAGAATTATATAAGTACTTTTAAAACCTCCTGATATTTTAAAACTTGTTTCTTTTACTATATTACCCTCATATCTATCAGCTCTCCTATTAAGCCATCTTCACTATGTATTTCAGAGTAAAATTTTACTCTGTATGAAAGTAAAATTTTACACTTTGAAACTAAAGTAAAATTTTACTCTGTATGAAAATAAAATTTTACTCTGAATAAGAGTAAAATTTTGCACTCTGAAACTAAAAGTAAAATTTTACTCTGTATAAAAGTAAAATTTTACTCTGAAAAACAAGTAAACTGTGAGACTCTGAAGGTAAAAGTAAAATTTTACTCTGTATAAAAGTAAAATTTTACTCTGGTTCTGTCAAATGAAAAAAACAGAGCAATAGAACCAGAGTAAAATTTTACTCTGGTTCTATCAAATGAAATTTGATGTTTATTATGAAAAATCGATGGAACTTTGAGCTTTGAATCAGGCCTATAATCCTTGAATCAATCGATGTTTACTCTGAAAAACATTGAATCAGGCCTATAATCCTTGAATCAGACCTATAATCTGAAAATTTTAGAGAAATCTTAATTTTTCATACCCCGGTTCTTTAGATTTTTCAGATTTTACAGATTTTTCAGATTTTGAAACTTTGAGCTTTCAAAAATCTTGAGATTTTTCATACACACAGATTTTTCAGATTTTACTTTAAATCTTTGAGCTTTTGAGTTCGAATCAAATGATCGCCGAGACCGATCTATGCTATGATCTATGGTGGCGGTGATGAAATCAGCAACGACGATGATGTTTGATCTAATAGGTCTCTCTTCTACTAAAAAATCATTCAAATCTCCGATCTTAAAGACTCAAAACACACATATATAGATATATATATATAGATTAGAGATCGGAATATATAGATATATATATATATATATTCGAATTCAAATCCCAAAACACATATATATTTGAATTCAAATCTCAAAACATACAAACACATACATATATATAGATATATATATGTATCAGTGCGATTTGCAAGTTCTCCACAGCTCCGGCCATGGAGGAAGCTAGGTTTAGAAGAGAGAGACGAGAGAGAAGATGAACAGTTGAAGGAGAGTTGAAGGAGGAGAGTTGAAAAGATGCGGAGAGAGATCGTCGGAGCTTAGGAATGACGACCGGCGGCGACGGACGCATCGGAAGAAAAGTTCTCCACAGCTCTGGTCATGGAGGAAGCTAGGGTTAGAAGAGAGAGACGAGAGAGAAGATGAACAGTTGAAGGAGAGTTGAAGGAGGAGAGTTGTATCTGTGAGGGTATAATAGTCTGATAAAATATTTAAATAATAAATTTTGTCCTTTATGTAAGGTTTTATCATTATGAAGGGGTTTAGAAAGTATAATTTTTTTCTTAGTCCTTTTAACAATGAAAGGAAGGTAAAGGGGGTTTATAGCCAAATTTCCCAAAAATGTTTTAAAAATTTGTAAATATGTTAAAAAAATGTATTGATTTTAATAAAAGTATATTAATTTTAGTGAAAAGTATCTTGTGCTTTTTATTTTTTTTGTCTTTTATTTGTACCTCAAAAGCAATGCCTCTTTGAAAATATATGAAAATATTAAAATGTTAAAATTAGTTTGATTTGATAATCATAACTTTTTTCATTTTACCGCATTTATCTCCAAACAAATGAACGGCAAATATATTTTTGAAAACAAATCAGTCTTTTTTAGAGATAAAAAAAAATTACTATTATTAAATTAACATATATATTAAGAGTCTTACAAGATGAATAGTTTAAATTATCGAGACGGGAACTGTGGTGGACTCTATAGACTCAAGTTCTTTTATGTTGAGATGTGAATATGAGAAAAACTTAACCCTCAAAGGTATATAAAAATGTTAAAAGATGTATTAATTTTAATAAATAATGTATTAAATTTAGTAAAAAATATTTTTATCTTTTTATTATGAGAAATTTAGCCAAAACCCCTCCATTGGATCCTTGTTTGGTGAAAATGATAACCCTAGTTATTTTGCTTCATAAACCCCTTAAGGAGGAGATGCATAATTGAGCAAGGATAGAGTAAAATATATATATATATTTTTCTTTCTTGGACAATATTGCCCATGCATATATATATCTCACAGAACTCTTTTGAAAATAGACACTTTTATTTTATTTTATACAAGTTTAAAAATATTGTATATGTGTATTTTTAGTTGGTTTATCTAGTATGTACTCTATTTTTTGTAACAGTAACTATGACCTTGAGTAACATGTTACTGTTCACGTCAATTTCGATATTAAATTTTTTTATTTTTTAAGAATTTCATAGTCAACATAGATCTTATTTAATAGATCTTGAAGAGAGGATTATAAAAATATTAATTTTATTAAAAACTGACATTTAGATCAAAAGTGATTATAAATTACTCACTAAGCATATTTTGATAATAGTGATATGTGTTAGACTTTTTAAGAATTTTTTTTTATACTTATCCTTAATGCATTAGAATTTCATTATGGAGAAATTTTGACCAAATCCACTTTTATTATATCTCAAGAGCATTTATAAACAAGATCCATAAACTATTAAATGATGCAAATCAAGCACCCACTGTACATGATCCCTTAACAGATAGAGCGGTACGGATTGATGCGAATTGATACGGCTTTAACTGATTGGACTGTATTTTGCACGACTCTATGCGTAATATATGTATTTGCACTCGGTGCCCATTACTCTTTAACTCAAGTTCCCAATAAAAACATTAAATTATGGTAGAGATTTGAAAATGAAAAGATAGGTGAAACACGGATTAAATATAACTATATTTTACTTACATTTCACATTTTTTTTCCTTTTCAAATTCATTCCGAATTCATGAACAAAATGTTGCAAAATAATGGTTTTTCGATAGTTTTAATTTGAAATTAAAGTGGAACCCAACCACTGGTTGAAGTGGGTCTGGGTGGTTTTGTATTCTCTCAAGTGAGAAGATTACAATATAAAAATGATGGGCCAAAACCATTGAGTCGTGGAGAATTGTCTTATAAAGTGAGCATCAATAAAGTTGGGCTTAGATTTGGACTTATCTTGGTTTGGATTGGGCCTAGGCTTGTGTTTGTGCATGTGTTGGGTTTGGACTTGGACTTGGACTTAATCTTGAGCTTGGGCTAAGTTATGTTGTGTTGGGCTTAGCTTGTGCATGTGTTTGAGAATTGGGTTTGGATCAGGTTGTGACCCAACATTAATATCCATTTTATGACCCATCTAGTTAGTTTATTCAAACATTATTACATACATATTTATATATATATATTAAGTACATGGGAGGTTTAGACTTTTGTAACTCTCATATTTTGATGATGGAATTGATAATCATATTAGTGGCCATAGGTTTTCAACCTTTGTAACTCTAATCCTAATTATTAGAGTTGATGGCCTTGGTTAATGGCATTTGATAGCTCTATTGATGTATAGTCTTCATGACTAAGGATTCCCCTGCTTATATAAATAGAGACTTTTCCCTTCTAACTTGGTAGAATAATTTTGGAGAGATATTTGATGAAAAATGAAGATGGTGTTTTGAGATAAAAAGTTAGAGATGGTTTTTTACACCAAAGAACAAATTTTTCTATCTTCTTTTACTAGCTTTTTCTTTGGTTCTTGTTAGAGAAAGTGCATTCATTATTAAGTTCACCAAAACTATTCAGAAGATGCTTCTGTATTAGTTGGTTTCGACCGTCGTATCTTGGGAGATAGACGCCGGCGTACCTCCAGCCTCCATTAGGAGATCGTGCATTTATTTTAAGGAAACTTTCTAGTGCAGGCTTTGGTTTGCTTCTTTTCTTATCATTTGTTGTTAAATTTTTCAATATTTACAAAGATGAGTTCTAATATTTAGTTATCGATGTTAATAATTTGTTCTATTAGTAATATAATTTAATTCATTTCTGTATTTTTAGTTTCATCACTTATTTTGTATTTCATCCTTTTAATAAAAAATTATTTTGTCATTTCTATTTAATTTATTTTATATATATTTCATGTATTATTATGAAAAAATACCAACACAAAAAACACAGCCAACCCAAATTTACGTGCACAGTAACTAGTATACAAAAAGATAACAACCTATAGATGCTCCTTTCTTCATTTTCACATTGTTTGCTTGGTGTTTGATAGTAGCACAGGTTATCATAATACTCCCTTGAAGGTAGTAAAGATTTTCAACCCTTTGGTCTTTTAGTAACACTTTGCCACCCGGAAGACACGAGCTTTTTCTCTCTACGCGAGAACCTACAACACTTAGAATCCAACATTTTAAGAGTTAAATCGATTCCATACAACAACTACTCTCTAACGGAGTTGCCACTTTAGACTATGTGAAGTCTAAGGATAACATTGTGGATCCGCTAACCAAAGGGTTAAATCGATTATTAGTAGAGAAGTCGTCAGAAGGAATGGGTTTAAGGCCTTTAGTGTATGGTGTTATTGGAATGAAAACCCAACCAAGTTGACTGGAGATCCTAAGATCTAGGTTCAATGGGACAACCTAATTGTGTGTAACAGTGGTATGTCACTAAGGAGGTTAAACCTCTGATTATTCCTTTATTAGTGATACCTGCAAGTGAAGAGGTTAAGCGGGGCTTTTAATGACTCTAGTATGTTGAGCTGTTGAGCTGAGTATAGTAGGATACTCAAGGAGAGTCACCTATGTGAGTGTGAAGTGGGGCCGCTTCTATAAGAATTGACAATGCCGAATTCTTTAAATTACTCACTGAACCAGGTTAGTGTTCTAGGGCCAAACCAGACACAATAGTGAGAACAGAACGATGGTTGGAGTATTTCTTGTGTGAGGTCTGTTGTCTTGGTTTACATAAACGGTAGAACAGTTCAAGACTTTGTGTTCAGTGGGCAGCCAGTAAATCCGATAGACTTCACTAGGAGGGGTTCAAAGCCAAAAGCTACCTTTTCCGATGTAGGAGTTATTTTGTTGCACTCTCTATCCAAGTCTTTATTGTTAAGCGTTGTCCGTTTGTTGTTATTCAGTCAATTTTTATTTGTGGGAGATTGTTGAAAAATAATGATTTTTTTGATGACTTTAGTGCAATATTAAAGTGGTGCCAATCCTCAATTGAGGTAGATTAAAGTGGGTTTAGATTCTTTGTGATGAAATCTTTACACCACAAAAAGAATGACAAAAAAATCATTGAGATTTGAATGAGAAATTGATTCATTAAATTGGTCTCATGAAAGAGGTGTTGAGAAAGGTGTGTAACCTTCTATCCCACATTGATTGTAGGGGAGAGCATTGATGGGTATTTAAATTTCAATTTTTGCCTAAGAGTGTGAGCCCTTTGGGGTATCTAAATTTTCCGAAAGAAAGGAGTTATGAATGCTTCAAGGATGGTCTTGGCCAAGACTATGGTCTAAGTTGGTTATGCAAAAATTACCACACGGGTGCGCGCCACCTGCCCGGGCCGGGTTCATGGGTCGTAGATCTTGGATCTTGAGGCTTGGGTTAGGTTTGGGCTGGGCCGAATAGGTGGTCCACCAACCTAATCTTTTTGGGCCAAGCTTGGTTGGTGGCTACAGATATACACACATGTGTATATATGAAGTGTGTAACTCACACACATAAAGTCGCATCAGTTTTGTTGTAGTTGTTAGGCAGTTTTGCAGAGATTTATTTCTGTATTTGTTGTAGAAGGCTCCTCTTCTCTCTCCCTCCATGTGTATAAAAGGAGACACCTCTCCTTTAGTTTTATACCCAGAAATTTTGCTATCTTTGTGTTCTTCCAAAGTTCCAGTTTTTTTTTTTCTTCTTCCTAGTGTGAGAGAGTGTTGCCTAAGTTCCGTTTGCTGAATCTACTCAGTAGATGCCTTGCTGTAGCTGGTCCAACTGTTGTATCCTGGGAGACAGACGTCAAATAACCTCCAGCACCTCAATCGGTGAGGTGGCGAATTTGTTTTATGGAAACTGTTTAATGCAGGCTTCGGTTTGATTTTTTTTTGCCATTTTCTTTTACTATGTATTTCTGTTCAATCTATTTTTAATTTCTAGCATGAGTTTTTGTTCTGTAATTTGAATTATTAATTATGAATCTATTTGTTTATTTTATTACACATTTTTTACAAGACTAACTTGCACTTGATATTGTCACGACCCGCTTCCCGTACCCAAGGGTTAAGCATCGTGATGGCCAGTAACTGAGGTTATCTCCGGCCAATTCTTAAACAAATCAATAAACGCAAGCAGAAGTAAAATTTAAGTAAGGGTACCAAAATAATCATTGGAGCTTTTATTTTTATTGCAAAATATATTGACCAAAAATGCCGATATTTACATATAAAAATATCATAAAAGTGCTGTGTATGTTTAATCCGCAGCCTCGCATCTAAGACTTTCCAAAAGCTATTTCTGAATTGCACTGTTTCCTGAAAATTGGTAAACAACTATAAGCACATGGCAGAGTGAGAAATATTATACCAAGAGTCTAAGGGACACAAAATAACCATGGATAGTTAGTTAGGCCAAAACATTTACATAACTCAATTTGGTGAATAATCATTTGAGTAACATAAACTGAAATACAGAAAGAATGTAAATATATAACTATAACCACGGTACCGAACAGAACAGAACAGAGGTCACAGAAGTGACAATCAGAACAGAGGTACGAATTCAAGAGGTGGCTTATACGGATTCTAGAGGTGGCTCCCACAATAGTGTAGCACTTTGGTCCGCACAGCACTTTGGTCCGCATAGAACAGAGGTACGGATTCAAGAGGTGGCTCGTACGGATTCAAGAGGTGGCTCCCACAATAGTGTAGCACTTAGCTCTGCATAGCACTTTACTCCGCACAGAACAAAGGTCAATGAGGGCCACAAAGTAACCAAACAGAGGTCAATGGTTATTTAAGTCCTCAAAGGCGTGGGACTACCGTGGTGGTACTTACAAAACATAATTGTTTATAAGGTCATAACCAAATATTTTTTAAAAGTAAAACAAACATACCCATGGGTTTCACTTTAGCAAATAAGGCTCAGAAAATAATCCACGTAACTGAAATCTTTATAAAACATAACTTTTATTAATATACTAATAAAACATAACTTGTATAAAACAGATTTTGGTAAGTCAAAACATACGTAAAATACATTTTGGTGACTCAAGGTATAATATAACTCATCTTAACTTTAATACCTTAATCTTTCTTTACCCTTTCAACTTCCATTATTCTTTTCTTCCTTTCCTCTCTTTCTTCCCTTCCTTTCTCTCTTTCTTTTCTTCTTTCTTTCATTTCCTTTCTTCTTTCCTTTTTCTTTCTTCTTTTTTTTCCTTCTCTTTCCAGTGAACGCCTCGTCTCTTTTATAAGCGGGAGAGAGCATACGTGGCAGATTCGATAATAATTATAAAGATTCATTCTTATCTTTAATAGATATTTAAGATAATTACACTTTGACCCAGTATCTTTATAAATTATTATATAAGCTAATTAATCCATAATTAAATTATATTTTATCCTATACTAGCAGAAAATTATTTATTTATTTTATTACCACACTCATTATTATTATTATTATTATTTACATTTTGACCCCTAAACTTATACTAATTATATTGTTTTACAAAATTACGCATAATAATATATAATAAATTATATATTTTCTTAACTGAGATTAAATAATATTAGTATAAATTCTACAGAATAATTAAAAATCTGGATTGTTACAATCTTCCCTCATTTTAAAATTTCGTCCTCGAAATTTATCATATGTAAGCTATCCGCTGCGCACTCTGATAAATATATATTAGATGATTAATCTGATAGAAAATAGTACCTCAAAAAAAACTTTACCAAAAATAACTCACTGTCTAGTTATCAAAAATTGTTTTGGGCCAAAATAAGAAATAATGAGCGACTTTAAAAATTTTCACTCGTTTTGTTTACGATAAAAATAAATAAAAATAAGAACACAATGACAGAATTATATGCAAGAATTGAAAAATTTGAGATGAACTCTTCATTGATGGGAAATAGTTTCAAAATTAGTATCTTTATAATTTGAACCCACTTTTCTTTTAAAAAAAACATCAAAATAAATTTTTTTTTTTGAATACTGAACTGAAAATTATATGTATTTAATTATATTATAATTTTGGTAGGTGCTTGAGCCCGACATCCTTTTGTTTCTTTTCCTTCTTTTGCTGTAATAAATATAAATTATATCTATTATCCTTCATCAATTATGCACAAATTTTTTTTTTATATATATGTATATATATAATCATATAAAATTATAATATAATTAAATCGACGAACAAAATATAATATTTAGGTACTAATTACCCGCTATCCTACTTCCTAAATGTGTGTGTGTCTTATGCTCCAATGATGACCTTTTTTAAAAAAAAAAAAAAAAAAAAAAAAAACGATTTGCTCTGATACCACTTGTCACGACCCACTCCCCGTACCCAAGGGTTAAGCATTGTGATAGCGGTAACTGAGGTTACCTCCGGCCAATTCTTAAACAAATCAATAAACGCAAGCGGAAGTAAAATTTAAGTAAGGGTACCAAAATAATCATTGGAGCTTCTATTTTTATTACAAAATATATTGACAAAAAAGACCGATATTTACATACAAAAATATTATAAAAGTGCTGTGTGTGTTTAATCCGCAACCTCGCATCTAAGACTTTCCAAAAGCTATTTCTGAATTGCACTGTTTCCTGAAAATTGGTAAACAACTATAGCACATGGTAGTGTGAGAAATATTATACCAAGAGTATAAGGACATGAAATAACCATGGATAGTTAGTTAGGCCAAAATATTTACATAACTCAATTTGGTGAATAATCATTTGAGTAACATAAACTGAAAAACAGAAAGTATGTAAATATATAACCATAACCACGATACCGAATAGAACAGAATAGAGGTCACAGAAGTGACAATTAGAACAGAGGTACGAATTCAAGAAGTGGCTCGTACGGATTTTAGAGGTGGCTCCCACAATAGTATAGTTGTAGACAAGCCCGCGGGGGACCTCGTTACAGCTCGGACTCGATTTTGTGTCATGGTTCTTAATCTTGAACCAAAGAGTCCAAATCCGGCAAATCGTTTTGAGAAAACAGATTTTTGAAAGAAGTGCCAAACATGGACTGCTTTGCCAGATACAGAGTCGCCACCTAAATATTTTATTTTTGGGAAATTTAGGAAACCCTAACTCGTTGCCTAAGGCCACGTGTCCGTCATCACCAAAGTTGCCTCGGCTCGGGAACTTGGGTACGATTGGGGAAGGTCACTTCGTGAGCACCCCCGCTTGCCCGATCAAAGATCGGCCTCCACTAACCATGATATCTAGTTTTGAAAACATTATGCGTTCTTATTCCAGTTATTAGCCTAGGATTACTACGTGATGCGCACAGAATACAAGTATAGACCGGGTCGCCTGAATTGGAACAAAACATTTCATGTTTGTTTTTGAAAACGGTTTGCTACTCGCAAGTAGGCTTAAAATGCAGATTTTGCCACCCTCAGGCGGGCTTAGAAATGATGGTTTTGCCACTATCTAGTGGGCTTAAAACAAACAATCAATGCATTGTCCCAATTCAAATAACCCAACCTTCACCCACAGGCATTCAGGCAGTTATATCACATAAGCAAATAGCCTCATGGTAAGCATGCTATCATGGCAGTCACTCACACGCATGCAAGGATGCTAAAGCATAAAAACTTACCGAGTACTCCAAGCCAAAACAGAAGCTAATTAGAAATCCATGCATGATCCTAACTATACAGAAATGCCTAATGCAACACATGCAAAAAATGCAACTATAGCAGGCTCGGCTACTCTAAACATGGCATATGAGATGCAACAGCTATCATGTATTCAACTTGGAATTGAAATACAAATGCAGTTAGTATGATGCGCCGAGCCCGGTGCATGCAAAACAGAATGAATGAATGCAACATGCTATCATACTGTATGCTAATTGAAACATGCCCTAATCTAACCATCATAAGCGAGTAAATAAAAGGGAAGAAAGACGTGGGGTTGTAAGACATACATCACACACACGCACACTTATTACAATTATGCCCTCGCACAGAGGGTCCGAATAAATAATATACAGTCCCAAATGAATAAATAATACAGTCCCGAATAAATACAAAAATCCTAATTAATTAACAAATCAACTAAGAAAGCTATAAATTGGCATGCAAGCCAGGGACTGCCTTGACTCTTCTTCAGATGATGAATGATGCATATCCGGGTTGTCTTTGCGCGGAAATTCACTGGGATGCCCCAATTAGCCTCTGTTTTGCAATTATTCTTGGAAAGCGCGCCAAGTTTCGGAAGGCTGCTAATTCTTGATTTGCTGCAACAGAGAGCAGAAAAGGGGCATAGCAATGTATTTTCACATATGTATGCATGCCTCGATCCTCGTGCCACCAATCACGCATCTCAATGCATGATGGCCGAGGAGTCGAATTGCACGACTCAATATGGAATGAATGCACATGAAAACACAACAAAACCTAAACTCCATCATGGGTAATCCGGAGTGTCGGTGACTGGGAAATTGAGACACGTTCCGTCACTCAGAGTACGAAACGTACCTCGTTTCCCGTGCCTGGGCTAACTCCTATCCCAAACACAATGCAATATGCATGATATGCATGAATGCAACTAAGATACAACTTAACATGCACAATGCTATGAAATGGCATACACGATGCACGAGGTGACATGGCATACACAATGCGCTAACATACAACCTAGCATACACAATGCTATGGAATGAAATGGCATACACAATGCATAATGGACTTACACCAACACAAGTGAGCCTCAGCCACACTCACATAGGAGGCCGTAAGATGAAAATGAGACACTCGAGATGTGTGCACGCAAACCGAGGACCGAACCTAAGGCACAAATGCCACTCTAACAAGGCATGGCAAAGCATGGAACATGGCATGCAAACAAGCAAACTTCAGTAGCAAAATATGATGCAAAAAAGCCCCGAAACATGAAAACATGGCACCAGATGCATGGAATGATCCCGAAATGCAAAACTAGGTGCCCGGAATGGCTTACAGCTATACAAAGCATGCATACTTTGAACATGAGAACTAAAGATAGATTCAAGGCAGTCCAAAAATAAGCATATTTACAGTTTTAAGAAAGGCCAAACAGTGAGCACAAATAGGCCTAAATTAGCATGCAAAAATGGGTAAAAGGGGGGTAATTAAGCAAGTAGCAGCTGCTGACTTCAAACATAAGAGGGCCCTTCAACAATGTTGAAGAGGGGCCCAAAATATGGCATTTTACAGTTGATGATCAAACCCAAAACAGTGCAAAAGCATGCTCAAAATACTATGCAAAATAAGGCCAAAAGAGGGTTATGACACAAAGTACAAAAGGGAAGCTTCAAACAGCAAAAGACCCTTAATAAAACATGAAGAGGGGGTCAAAATAGGGCCTTTTACAGTTCAGACCAGAGCCCATAAACAAAATCACAAGAGGCTAATAAATCATGCAAAAATGGGGCCAAGAGAGGGGTAAAGAGACAAGTGGCACATAGGAGCTCCAAACAGTGATGAGTCCTTCAACAATGTTGAATAAGGGCTCAAAATAAGCCATATTACAGTTTACATCATGCCTCAAAACAGTTCACAAATAGGCCAAAAATGCTATGCAAGAAAAAGGGATACAAGAAGGGTAAAGAGGCAAGTGCAAGAAGGAAGCCTCAAACAGGTAAATACCCTTAAACAAACATGAAGAAGAGTTCAAAAAAATGCTATTTTCAGTTAGGGTCGGAGCCCAAAAGTGTAAGCAAGAATAGCTAAGAAAGCATGCAAGAATAAGCTTAAAAAGAGGGGAAATGTTGCTCACCCTTGTAGACCAAACTTCAACACTTCTTGGCTTGAGAAATAGTGCCTCCAAAGCTCTGAGAAGGCCCTCCAAGCTGCTGGAATGGAGTGGTGGTGTGGTGCTAGGTGGTGGTGTAGAAATGAGTGAAGGACTTGAGAGGTTTGGAGCTTGGAAGTGTAGAGAGAGATATACAATATAGGAGCTTCAAAGGTGGTTTTTCTAACTCCTAAACCAGAGCTGGGGGGGCTGTTATATAGACAAAAGGAGGGGGAGAAAGAGGGGGAAAAATGGGGGGGAAAACATTCAAGTTTCCCTCCAAAAATTTGGCCCCCCGGATACAAAATCTGGGAAGAAAAAAAGTGTATATTTGCAATGTATCATCCCTCAGGAATCAGGCCGGCCAGCTATCTGGGTTGCAGGTGGCCGGCCGGCTCTCCCCATGGTCGGCCGGCTAGGGGTCAAAAGGGCCAAGTCAAATTACTAGCCGACCACCACAAATTGGTGGCCTCCCAGGTGTTCTCAACACAACCTTGTGGTTAAAAATTGGCAACAGTGAACCAGGAGAGAGAATAGGCCACTTTTAGGAGGGGTTCAAAAGGGTCAATCACAATTACTAGCCGACCATATGATATTGGTGGCCTCCCATATGTTTACAACACAAATATGTGGTTTGGAGCTGGAAAAAGTGGACTTAGGGTGGTCAACATTGGCTTTTAAGTGAGGAAAAAGGGGCGACGGAGGGCGATGAGGAAATATAACTGGTTGCTGGAATAATTACTGGCCTCCCACCCTTCTATGACCTTCCTGGTGATGAAACAGAGGTCCCTGCAAAAAATGAACACAAACCGATGCAAAATGAAGGTTCGGGGGCCGAAACGCGCAGTCTGAGGCCCCGAAAATTGACTGTTAGGCACCGGGAGTGGTGTTCGACCACGAAGTGGGTCTCTCAGACCACAGTGTCCCTCAAAGGGGAGTAAATAGGATACATGCCAAAAACCGGAGCGAACGGGGGTGATTAGGCGGTCCCGAACCGAGGCACACGGCCAACGGCTCCGAAAACCGGGAACCGGGTTCCGAAATGGGAAAAATGACCTACGACCACTGAAGGATGGTCTACGAGACCCCTGTCTCCCCTCGGGAAAAGAAAACAGAGAAAACAGAGCCTGGTTCGCAAACCGAGGCAAAGCACAGAAAGAGTCCGGAAGTCCGGAGGCAAGGCTCGCAGCCGAGACTCTGAAACCTCTGAACGAGCACGATATGCAACATCACCAAGCGCTCAATTGGTGACGTCTGAGTCTTAAGGTCGGTCAAAAATGGGGTGTCTACAGTTGGCCCTCTTTGACAGAACTTGAAAGTCAAGAAATGCGGGAGTGAATGTCAAAGCCCAGAGACGACCCATTTTTGACAAGGCCGAAGACTTAGACAATCATACAAGATAAACAGAGATATGCCTGCAGGCGCACCCGCAGGCAAGGGGCAAAATGCAAAGCGATATGCACAGGGCCAGATGTAACTTAATGATCGTGCAAATGCAGCAAGCTGTAATGAAGCTAGTATGCAAAGCAACAACTACATTTTATGCAGTTCAGAATACGGAGAATAATTCAACTCTTGCCACGTCTCACACGGAGAAGATACGATACTTGCACGATTCGTCTGGTCGCACCAGCTTCAAATGAACAGTACATACAATATCGTGCCTGCGAAAGAGAGAAACTCAACAAGCACCACATATTTAGCAACATATATTCAATGTGATATCGAAAGTTCGACAAACGTGGTGTCGGTGGGTGAGTGCATCGCAATGCGAGAAAGGAGCGTGTGTGACAACGTAAGCTTAAGCACAGAGGCATGGCAAAATCAAGAAAATGTGCATAACAGTGCAAGTATGTTCATGAGAATGCAAGTTATGTGCACAACAATGCAGAATAAGCGCGAACTAGAATGCATGTTTGTCACGAAACAACGGGCAGAGAAATGCGCGTTTCGGTGAGGGTGACTCGACCGCGGCCTCCGGTTTACATCCAGGAGAGATCACAACATGTTCAAAAAGGATACACCTCACTTTCGATGAGTAATGATGAGATACGCATCAGGAGTTGAAACTGAAGTTCCGGCGGAGCGATTTCGCGACAGAAAGTGCACTTCTTTTGTACTTTTTCAAGTCCCGGGAACTCCAATCCTTCCCAAAATTTGCAGAGATCTTGGGACCCACCTAGGGATCACCACCGGCCAGTTTTATTTCCCATTGGAGGCCGTCGGCTAGGTTTTGAAAAGGAGATGGCTGGCCAGCCTGAAAAGGTGGCCGGCCGGCCACTTGCCCAAATCCGCGGGCATTTTGGTCTTTTCACATTCTTTTCTTTAAATCCACTCACCCAAACACTTTGAGCTCATAACCTCAGCTTTGAAATCATCTCCTCTAGCTCCCCAAACCATTTTCTCCCTCAGATCTGTGCTCTATACGCGTTTTCCAACGTCCCACGCAAGTTGTTTCTGTGAAATCTTTCAGTTTTAAGCACTTTGAACCGATTGAATTTTGATTTCGGGGCTTCTTTTCTCATTTTCGCCACTTGAGGTGAGTTTGCCTCAACATTTGGAAGATTTTCTCGGGAGTTGACTTTTGTTGACTTTTTCATTTCCTGAGAGTTGACTTTTGTTGACTTTTTCCAATTTTGGCTCATTTTTGCTTATTTTTTGCTTCTTTTGCAGATTTTCTGAAATGGCCGGCCATTTTCCCCACGATGGGGGTCCTCCGGGTGCTGGGGATGATCCTGACATTATGGCCCTGCCTCCAGGGGTTCGACCCTTTATTCCCGAGAGGTACGCCCCGCCGGCACACGTTCTTCCACGAGCTGTTTTCTATCACTTCATAGACTTTGATGAGCGAGCGTCCGGGGATCTGCTTCTGCGGGAGCCAGAGTATCACCTTTCATATGAGGCACGAGAGGTATTTACTTCGTTTTTACCTTTTCTGCAACATATGCTGCATTTTTCATGCATTCTATGCCTTTGCCATGTTGGTCTGCTCATTTTGAGTCCACAGCTTACTCATAATGTTTAGTGTATGACATAGCATTCTGTTTATATTCTGGACACACAGTTCTCAATCGTTTGAATTTCTGAACATTCAACCCATAAATTGATTGTGAACACACGGCACACACTGGTCGAGAATAGAACACGCAGTCCAAACTCTAATTTTCTGAACACACGGTTCGAATTGAAGGTGAGCACGCACTGAATGAGAGCAGAACACGCAGCCCAAACACTGATTTTCTGAACACACAGCCCAGATTGAAGGTGAACACGCGGCACACACTGATTGAGAGTTGAACACGCAGCCCAAATATTGATTTTCTGAACACACAGCCCAGATTGAAGGTGAACACGCGGCACACACTGATTGATAGTTGAACATGGAGCCCAAATACTGATTTTCTGAACACACAGCCCATATTGAAGGTGAACACGCGGCACACACTGATTGAGAGTTGAACACGCAGCCCAAATACTGATTTTCTAAACACACAGCCCAGATTGAAGGTGAACACGCAGCACACACTGATTGATAGTTGAACACGCAGCCCAAATACTGATTTTCTGAACACACAGCCCAGATTGAAGGTGAACACGCGGCACACACTGATTGATAGTTGAACACGCAGCCTAAATTCTGATTTTCTGAACACACAGCCCATATTGAAGGTGAACACGCAGCACACACTGATTGATAGTTGAACACGCAGCCCAAATTCTGATTTTCTGAACACACAGCCCATATTGAAGGTGAACACGCAGCATACACTGATTGATAGTTGAACACGCAGCCCAAACACTGATTTTCTGAACACACAGCCCATATTGAAGGTGAACACGCAGCACACACTGATTGATAATTGAACACGCAGCCCAAATTCTGATTTTCTGAACACACAGCCTATATTGAAGGTGAACACGCAGCCTTCTGATTGATAGTTGAACACGTAGCCCAAATTCTGATTTTTTGAACACACAGCCCATATTAAAGGTGAACACGCAGCACACACTGATTGATAGTTGAACACGCAGCCCAAATTCTGATTTTCTGAAGACACAGCCCAGATTTTGTTTCTGATTTTGACTTTGCACGCGGCTCATACATTTTGTTTGCCCACAGCTTATTCGTTTCATTCTAAAATGCTGAAACACGTATCTATTCTGAATGCAGGTGAGCTCTCGCACTGTGCGGGGATACGGCTCTACCGCGGCGCGGGATTGGTATGCCGAGCTTCCGGAGGCTGTCCGGGATTTGGTCGACTTGGCAGGGTTCGGGCCCTTCTGCTCTGGGCTATCTCGTTGTCCTGCCAGGAGGACGTTGATGGCCGCCTTGGTGGAGAGATGGTAGGACACCACCAGCTCCTTCCATTTTTCTGCCACGGGGGACTTGACTATGACCCCGCTCGACTTTGCCGTACTGAGTGGTCTTGATGTGGGAGGTTGGCCCATCCCTTACGACGAAGACATGGGCCACTGGGAGGCTGCTTGGATACATTTACTGGGGGCTCGCCCGCCTGTTGATAGATCTTCGGGCAGAGTCCGATATACCTGGTTCTTTTCCCATTTTCGGAGGGTGGAGATGGAGCCCGGGACTCCTGAGGAGGCAGAGCAGTATGCCCATGGTTTTCTGATGTTCCTTTTCGGGACTACTTTGTTCACCGATAGAGGGAACATGGTTGGACTGTATCTGTTGAGCGCTCTGGTGGACCTATCACAGGTCAAACGGTATGACTGGGGTGGCGCCGGCTTGGCCACCCTTTACTGCTATATGAGCGCGACCTCCCGCGGTCGGGGAGACTTGCTTGGTGGCTACTGGAGAGCTTGGGAGGTACTTTCTACCCTTCTAATTTACATTTCTGCTCCTCATTACTTGTATCTTGCACACACGGCGCACTCTACACTCTGTATTTTGCCCTCAGCACTTTGCATTTACATTCTGCACTGTTTTCCACAGTTATGGGTCTATGTATACTTCCCGACATTGGCCTCGGAGTCGGTAGTGGAGGGGCCCCTCGTGACCCCGTACTCACTTGTATTTGAAGGCCAGCATCGGCCAAGACCTCGGGAGTCCCTCCTTTATCTACGGCAGTATTTCGACACAGTGCGGTCGACAGAGGTATTTCAGAACTCTCAGTCCTTTGTGTTTTCATCTCTGATCTGTCTTGCACTTTCCCGATTTCTGATTGGTTTCTGCATCGGTTGTTTACAGATTACATGGCAGCCTTGGGCGCCCTTAGGTGAGGGTATCCGATTTCAGTTTGCCGGAGGGCAGGGTGCTTCCCAGTACAGGATCCTATTCGAAGGGCCAGTTGGTAGGGCCTGGTTTCTGGGGGAGCGCTTCTTGCGTCAGGTATGGGGCTATACTTCTCAGGACCCTCCTTCAGCACCCCCAGTTGATATGCGGATCGCTGACAGGCTCTCTTCACGAGATGTTACTAATGCTATGCTGGGTACTGATGCCTTACTGCATCTTGAGGAGGGAGATTATGCCACTTACCATCACATCTACCTGATGCCTCCATTGACAGGAGTTTGTACTCCGGTGATGAGGCCTGCCAGCATGCCATCTTCGAGCCGGGCCCCGGCTACAGACGCCCCTTCCACCAGCAGGGCCGGTACATCTAGAGGTAGGGGTAGACCAGTTCCCCCGATTCCTCCGACTTATCATCATCCCGGATGGCCGGACATGCCGACTGAGTTGATGGGGTGGCAGTATGGGACTACTTCTCCGGTTCCGATCCCGATAGAGCCTCCGATGCCTGGCCACCGATATGTCAGAGACCCCGACTCACCACCGGTATGTTTTTTAAAGCTTTGATTCATTACTCAGATACTTGGACGTTCGTTCCCTTACTGATGCCTTTGTCTTTGCATCTGCAGCCCCCCGTCGAGTACATGGATCAGGTGCGCGAGATGGTAGCTTCACTTGAGGGGATGGTCCTGCGTAGAGAGGCGCAGTTGTCCATCATGGGCTTCCAGGTACCCTTTAGCTTCCTGGCATTTATCATACTTCTGATGATATTCTACTGTATTGATAGGTTGCTTGTGTAGAGCACATCTGACACACACCCCACTCGCACACTGTATTCACATGTACCTACTTCATGTAGTTTTATTGTATCTGCTTCTGATGTACATGTTTGAGCTGATGTATTCAAATTGAACTCTTTATTTTCAGATGCCTCCGGTATATGCTCAGCCGCAGGCCGGGCCACCTGGGCCTTCTTGGGGAGGTGGACCATCTGGGCCTTTTCGAGGAGCCGGGCCATCCAGGCCTTCTCGAGGAGTTGGGCCATCCGGGCCTTTTCGAGGAGCTCGGGGAGGGGGGTCGTCTCGCAGACGCAGGGCACACCTTGTAGAGGAGGAGCCCGGTGAGGATGAGGAGGAGGAGGCTGTGGATCGTCAGTCGGAGACATCTGCTGATAAAGAGGGTAGTTCCGATCCCGATTCGGGAAGTGGAGGCGAGGCTGAGGGGGATCCCGAGGATAGTAGCTCCGACTTGGATGATGGTGGTGGTGCAGAGGCTGCTCCGCAGAAGAGGATGAAGAGGGCCTCTTATTCCTGCTCCCGAGAGCATTGATGCTGCAGTCCCCTGTTTTATTTACCTTTTTGCTAGTAGTTGTAGCACATTGTATATCATTAGGCAGTTTTATTTTCTGTAAAACTTGTACCTCTGTTTGCAAAATGTTGTAACAAAGGAAGCATGATGGAATGAAATAGCTTTTGAAAAAAGTATTGTATTTTATGCTTTCAGCATCGCATCGTATCATTTTGCACAAAAATGAGATTTTGAATGGAAATGTGCATTGTGTATTTACCGAGTCAGGTAGTGAACTGACACAACAAACCAAACAACTCATCTTACTAAGATACAACAAAACCTTAGCAAGTTTACAACTCGATAAGCAAAACAGAACAAAATAAGAGTAACAACTCAGGTACACAAAACTTGACAACTCGATAAACAAAACAGCTCGACCAACAAAGCAACAACTCGATAAACAAAGCAACAACTCGATAAGCAAGACTAAACAACAACTCAATAAACAAAGTGTATTTCGGACGATCTGGGCGACGGAACGCATCCGAAACTGAGAGACATTGAGACCTTCGACACTCCTGATGCGTAGAAATGCTTGGGACTTCCTTCCGGAGGGTAAAACAAGGCTAATGGCACACATTGGAGCATGGCCGGCCACCTTTGGGAGTCGGCCGGCCAGTTCTTTACAACTGAGGGGAGAAAGGTAGCCGGCCTGCTAGAAAAGGTGGCCGGCCGGCCACTTAGCTCTGTAACCACCAAACTTTTGACACGTGTCCCCCGAATAGTGTCTTATCCTCTTTAAAAGCCTCAAACCCGTGGTTGATTCATTTCAACTTAGTTTTTCACCAAAATGGAGGCCTTCTTTGCCGAAAATCTCACAGTTTGGATGTCTTCTTTAGATGGCTCGGAAAAATTGAATTTCCGGGGTTTCGGCTTGAATGCACTATTCACGTTGAGCCGCACTCCGCTGCACTTTCCCTTCCTCCATGCCGCGGTGAGATTTTGGAACCCAGTGACGCATGTTTTTAGCTTCGGCGGGCAAGAGGTATGTCCAACTTTCGAAGATTTTCAAGTTTTGATGGAATCTGAACGCTATGAAGAGATTTTGCCTCAGTTTCGCTTTGGCCACGCCCAAGCTTTAGGGGAGATGTGTGGGCTTACCATGCATGATGCCTGGTTTCTGATCTGCAACGGGGAACTGGACATTCTCGGCTTGATCCATCGCTTTTCTGACGCTGGTGACCGCGGCAACCATTATTGGCAAGGTTTTCGGCAACATGCCCTTTGCTTGTGTATGCTATCTCACTTTTTGCTTGCTCCTGGCTTTGGCGGATCTAGCATCCGTCTGATTGAAGTTGCTCAAGGCCTGAAAGAAGGAAAGAGCTGTATCGCCATGATATTGGCCGAGACGCTGATGGGCTTGGATGCTTTCTATCGCCGGGAGATGACCAGATTTGCAGGGAGTCCACTACTGTTGCAGGTAATGTTTCCCACCCAATCTCACACATATATGGCTCACGTCACTCGGCCCTCAGGCTCGGTTTTTCTCACAAAACCCTTTTCTCGCTTTTC
Source organism: Camellia granthamiana (assembly GCA_036172215.1). Lineage (NCBI taxonomy): Eukaryota > Viridiplantae > Streptophyta > Magnoliopsida > Ericales > Theaceae > Camellia > Camellia granthamiana. The sequence continues at coordinate 42,923,076 of CM069910.1, forward strand.
TCTCATCGTACATCTCTCTATTCTTTATTCTCTCATTTTTCATCCCTCCCCAGGTATGGTTGATGGATAAATTGCAGGTTGTGGATTCTTGCCCAGCCTATTCAGCTCGTGGCTACTTCTTTCACCAACGCTTAGTCGATGCCCCTGACGAAGGGTGGTGATTCGACTGGATGTGCAATTTGTCTGCCGATCGCATTGCTTGGCGTTGTCCTTGGCTTAATCTCCTGGCGATGAGCTATAGCATGTCCCGACTGGTCTGGATCCAGTTGATTGGTCTGACCCACTGCGTGTTTTACTTCCCGTTCAGGTTCTAACGCCAGTTTGGCCATGATCAGACTTGCCCACCAGAGGGGATAGAGTACCCGGCTGCATTCCCGGTCCGAGGCGCACAGCTTGCCCGATATGCCACAGCATGGAGGACTAGAGAGCTCCTGGCCCCTGCTCTTACTTTCAGTTGCACTTTGTCTGACGAATGCTGGGATTGGCTCAATGAGGAGGCATAGATTGGGCCCAGCTTGGCATCAGAGGCTTCGACTTGCTCCGGGAGGGGGCGCAGGGACACCTGGCTTAACTATGCCCCGGATTTATTGCTTTACTAGTACTTTTAAGTTTTCCTCATGAATGTAATAAAGAGCAACTTCAATCGTATGCAAAAGCAAGAGAACTCTGTTTTGAAATCAATGGAATTGAAAGTTGTTGGTATTGAAAATTTTCCGCTTTGGTCCAAAAATGGTCTTAGTTGTAAAAAGATTAGTTTGAACAAAATCAACTTTTATTAAAACTTTTCAAAACTATTTTCGATATGGATCAGAACTGGACATGCCTGAGATCTGTCACTGAGATGCACAACCCCGGATTCCAGCAACAGGAAAGTTGCCCCTAGTCTGCATAGCACCGCGGCACTGCACAGCAACGGAAAGTTGTCCCTAGTCTGAGAAGCACTGCACCGGAGATCACGATGAATGCTGATGGACAAGGATGACTGAGATGATCAAATGGACAAAGTTGATCGGGGAAAATGTTTATGGCTGAACTTCAGGATGAAGTTGCCTACGTATCCCAAAGATGGGAATCAAGCCTTACGTAGTTCAGGTTTAGGTTCGCTCGGGTATTTTTGCTCTCCTTTTACGCCCTAACTTTTGCCAAGGCCGCCCTTTGCGGGTTTTCAACCTTGCGAGCTCAGTTTTTATAATTTCAAAATTTTTGTGCTCTGAGTTTTGCCTAGGTCGCCCTTTCGAGTTTTCGGCCCAGCGAGCCTCTCAAGGGTAATATTTCTTCAACTTGTCCATGTTGATCGGCTGTGAAAACTCTAAGCCATCCAGATCCATCAGAACCACAGCTCCACCTGACCAGATAGACTTAATGATGTAGGGACCAGTCCAATTAGGTCTGAACTTGCCCCTAGGGTCGTGGATGGGAGCTCGGTTGTCCTTGAGTACCAAATCTCCTTCCTTTAAATTCCTGGACTTAACTTTCTTGTTGAAAGCCCGGGCAATTCTGCGTTGATAGCCTTGAATGTGGTACAGTGCTTTCAGTCTTCTCTCGTCGAAAAGCATGAGTTCCTCGAATCTGCTCTGCTGCCAATCTGCCTCGGCTATTTGACACTCGGCCAATACTCGCAATGACGGAACCTCAATCTCGATAGGTAGAACGGCCTCCATCCCATAAACCAATGAATACGGAGTCTCCCCAGTGGAAGTTCTGATCGAAGTCTGGTAGCCCCACAAAGCAAACGGCAGCTTATCTGGTCAGTCCCGGTAGGTTTCCACCATCTTCTGCAATATGTGCTTGATATTCTTGTTGGCAGCCTCAACCGCTCCATTGGTCTGCGGCCGGTATGTAGATGACTTATGAAAAGCCACGTTGTATTTTCCCAACAAGTCAATCACCTCCTTCTTGAAGTGGGAACCGTTATCTGAAATTATCTCGCTTGGGACCTCGTAGCGATAGATGATGTTGTTTCTGATAAACTTCGCGACATGTGAAGCCTTCAACACCGTATACGATTGGGCCTCAACCCACTTTGTAAAATAATCTATCGCGACCAGGATGAACTCATGCCCATTTGACCCCTTCGGAGTGACGGCCCCGATCACATCAATTCCCCAGACTGAAAATGGCCATGGCGAAGTCATATTGTACAGTTTTGACGGCGGGATGTTCATGCGATTTGCATGAATTTGACAGTTGTGGCATCGCCGGACGAAACCAATACAATCCTCCTCCATGGTGGACCAGTAGTAACCCTGTCTGAGGATCTTCCATGCTAGCATTACTCCATTCATGTGTGCACCACATTCTCCTCCATGGATGGCCTCCATTAGACGCTTCGACTCTTCGGAGTCGACACACAGCTTATATATTCCCAGATGACCTCTTCTATACAGCTTACCTCCACAGATGATGAACTGAACGGCCAATCTCCTTATTGCCCTTTTATCCTTGGCATTTACCCCTGGCGGATATGCTTCATTTTCCAAGAAATTCCAAATGTCATGATATCAGGGGTTTTCATCCTGAACCTCATCTATAGCAGCAATCGTCTCGTAGGCTGGCGCAAACTTCTGGTCGATGATGACTGGACGCATCCGAACTCCGTATAGGATGTCTATCATGGAAGATAGAGTTGCTAAAGAATCTGCGAACTTGTTGTTCTTTCTTAGCAGATGAGTAAAGTTTAGCTTCTCAAACCGGGGAATTAGCAAATCCAAGGTCTGGTGATACATCATCATCTTTTCCTCTTTTACTTTCCAGTCTTCTTTTGCTTGAGACACAACAAGATTCGAGTCCCTGATGACGTCCAACCGTCTTGCCCCTAGTTCCAGGGCTGCTTCCAAACCAGCAATGCATGCCTCGTATTTTGCTTCATTGTTCGAGACTTTGAATCGGAGTTTGAAGGCTAGGGGGATACGGGAATTGTCGGGTGCTATCAGCAACACCCCTATCCCATATCCGTGTTGATTTGATACTCCGTCAAAGTACATCGTCCAAGTTTCATCGTCGATGTGCAAAATGGCTTCATCTGGGAACAAGTACTCGACTGCTTCACCCCCTGCTACCGGATGATCGGCTAAGAACTCTGCTACTGCTCTTCCTTTGACTGACTTGCGTGTTACATACTTCAGATCAAATTTGGAGAGCAACAGCAACCAACGGGCTAGCCTACCCGTAAGTGCCGGTTTCTCGAAAAGATATTTGATGGGATCGAGTCGTGAAACCAACATTACGGAGTGAGCTAACAGGTAGTGCCGCAGCTTCCTGGTAGCCCATACCAAAGCTAAGCAAGCCTTTTCCAGTGGTGTGTAGCGAGTCTCATACTCTAATATCTTCTTGCTCAGATAGTAGATGGCCCTCTCCGCTTTGTCTCCAGATTCTTGTGCGAGCATGCAGCCCATGGTGGTTTCAGTCACTGAAAGGTACAATATCAACGGTTTCCCCGGTTCTGGTGGTGATAAAACGGGCGGGTTCTGTAGATATTCTTTAATCTGTTCAAACGCAGCTTGGCACCGGCCGTCCTATTGGAACTTCTTGCCTTTTTTCAGGAGACCAAAAAGTGGCTCACAAGTCAAGGTTAATTTTGAGATAAACCGTCTTATGAATTGCACTTTACCCAGAAAGCCTCGCACCTCCTTTTCAGTCCTTGGTGGTGGCATTTCTAAGATGGCCTTGATTTTGGAAGGGTCGACTTCGATGCCTCTTTGTGTAATCAGAAACCCCAGCATTTTTCCTGCTGTAACACCGAATGTACATTTATGAGGATTCAGCCGCAACCGAAATTCTCTGATCCTTTGAAAAAACTTGTGCAAGGCGGTGTAGTGGCCCTCTCTATCTTTGGACTTGACAATCATGTCGTCCACGTACACCTCAACCTCCTTGTGGATCATATCATGTAATATTGTGGTCGCGGCCCGTTGATAAGTAGCTCCAGCATTCTTCAGCCCAAATGGCATGACTCTATAGCAGTATGTCCCCCACGGGGTGGTGAATGCAGTCTTTTCCCGGTCTTCTGGTGCCATTACTATCTGGTTGTAGCCGGAGAAGCCATCCATGAATGAAAGCAACGCGTGCCTTGTTGTGAAATCCACCAACTCATCAATATGCGGTAAGGGAAAGTCGTCCTTCGGACTAGCTCTGTTCAAATCCCTGAAATCTACGCATACTCGGATCCTGCCATCCTTCTTTGGCACCGGAACGATGTTGGCCAACCAAGTCGGGTATTCGGATACCAGCAGGAAGCCTGCGTCGATTTGCTTCGTGACCTCTTCCTTAATCTTGAGAGCCCAATCCGGGCGGATCCTTCTGAGTTTCTGTTTGACTGGTCGGGCCTCGAGGTCAAGAGGGATCCGATGCTGTACAATCTCAGGATCGATTCCAGGCATGTCTTCGTAGGACCACGCGAAAACATCTTTGAAATCTTTTAATAAAGCGACTAAGCGCTCGCGTTCCTCCGAAGACAACGTGGACCCGATCTGGACCAGCCGCGGGTCCTCCTCAGTACCAACATTCACGGTAATGATTTCATCCATTAGGGGTTTGACAAATCTCTCATGCTCTTGCTCAATTAAACGTTGCAAAACCGGAGGAATTTCTTCCTCGTCGTTTTCATCAAAATTTTGAAAGTCCGAGTTTATGCAATAAATCAAGGGCACATAAAAGTACTCAGAAACCACAGCTACTTGATTCTCATTAAGTTCATCCAAATCGTCTGAATTCTCGGTTACAACAGACTCAAATGAGAAAGAAAAAGACGACCTGGACAAGACTGTGGCATCCGGGTTATCATCCCCAGGACTACCAGACTCAGACTTAGTCGAGCTGGAACCTGATTCCGACTCACAAGACTCGGTGGAATCAGATTCCGGCTCACTACCTGACACGGTACTACTGGACAAAAATCTCTCCTCGTATTGCCAAGTGAGAGAGGGTGCGATAGATGCATCCAAGATAGCTGCTGGTAAGCTCCCAGCCGTTTCATCCCCAATCATGGAAACGGAGAAGTTATCCCCCAAGCACTTTTGGTCGATCGGAGGATCTGAAAGTAGACATGCCAGTGCTACCCCCATTTCAACTTCAGCGCCCTCGGAGTTCACTGCCTTACACTGCTCAACCTTAGCTGATGGGTCCGTCTGCTCTTTGGCAACATCCTCCCAGGGTAACTGCAGGTCAAAGAAGATCTCGAAACCTAGCACGCGCTTCTTCTCCGCGTTCAGCCATGGCTCTGGGAAGCCGTAAAATGGAAAGTCCTCCCCCTCCCGGACGAAGTGTCCGTTTAGGGTACCCTGAATGGGCCTATGCATCAGCTCAAATGGCTTTCCAGCCTTCTTTGCCCTGGCCCTTCCAGCCATCTCTTTTCCCTTCCTCACGCAGTCCTCTTTGGTGGGCAGATAACCCAAGCCAAAGGTATGAGGGTTGTGTGGAACTTCGGCCAGTGTTGCGACACTTTTCCGGCCGCTTCTTCCTAATCCCATCCCGGGGATATGTTGTAGCTTGTTCATGAGGTAGACAGATTGAGCACTGACGTACACTCCCTCATTCACAGCCATGATATTCTGCACCGCCCGAGCCTCAGCCAGAGTGAACCCTGATAAGAACACATCCTCCATGCCATGTTCGATTTCCAAGACTGGTGTGGACACTTCTGGCGGCGGATGGATAGACGATTTCCCGAAGACAATAGCCACCCCCTTCCCGTGAGGGTACTTCAACATCTGATGTAAAGTGGAAGAGACTGCCTTCACTTGGTGCAACCACGGCCGTCCCAAGAGTAGATTGAAGGTTGCGGGAACGTCCAAGACGTGGAATTCAATGTTGTGTTGTCCTGGGCCAACCTGGGTTTGAATTTTGACAGTCCCCATCACCTCCCTGCTGGTGTTATCGTAGGCTCTGATCACTTGAGTAGTCGGCACGAAGTCCACAGGCTTCAACCCAATTGCATACGCTGTTTTGGCTGGGCAGACGTTGATGGCGGACCCGGTATCAACAAGTACCACCGGTATCCACTTGTCTTTACACTCGACAGAAATGTAGAGGGGTTTGTTATGATTTGCCCTCTCGGGCGGCAGTTCTTTGTCTGAAAAGGATAATGCCGGGGAACCTCCTCCCGGAAAGACCAGTCTAACCAGCTGCTCTGGTGTGGTATCTATGGAGAGTTTGGCTTTGTCCATAGCAGATAGGACAGCCTGTCTGTGCACTCGTGAAGCTATAAGCAGTCCCTAGATGGAGATATCTGCTTGTATTTTCTTTAGTTGCTTCAGTACAGCTTCTTCTTCGATCTGTTTCTCCTTCTGTTTCTCAGCTTCCTTGTCTTTCCCTGATGCCTCTGGCTGGTCTAGGTGCGGGGGCTTGAAGTACCGCCCGCTTCTTGTCATGTGATCCACCTCATCGAGATACCAGGTGTCATCCGGTTGATTGCTTCCCCAATCCTCGTCTGTGTGGGCAAGACATAAATCATCGTCTTCCCACCACATCCCGTGAGTGGCCAACAAACATCTGTCTGGCTCTGGCGTGATTGTATCCGTAGTACTTCCAGCCCACATGCTCGCAGCATCTTCTGTCTTTGTGCCCACAGCACTCTCAATCCCTTCATGGGCTTTGGCTTTCCGGATCCTCTCAGAATCCCAAAATTTTTCTTGTTCTGCCTGCGTTGGCGCAGTTTGTTGTTCATTTTTCTCTGCATTCACACTGTCCCAGTTCCAAGCAAAATTCTTTGTACCGGCGCTCTCCGGCAATGCATTCTGACTTTCGGCCCTTCCGGCCACAGCTAGTATCCCTGCCTCTGCTGGGCTCCGTTCTGGTTGGAACTCTTCCACAACATCGGGTTGGTCATCCAGCCATCCAGTGGCCTCTGCCGATTCCTCATAATCAAACCAGTTGACTGCCGCGCCCCCTGATTCTCGGTCATCTAACAATTGGAGGTTGGCAAAGTCCTCCTCCATGGCTGTCAAACCATTTGCCCCTTGCTCAAATTTATCTCCCCGGATCACACACAGCTCTGCCTTCTCTGACAATTCTATACCCGAACCAATCTGGCCTACTGACAGAATGTACTCACTCGGATCATAGGTTTCCCCAGCGAAATTCCCAGACTGTTCAATCCCAGACTCAACAATTCCACTTTGTTCTGAAATCTGCCCTGCCCCATCTTCGATGGTCACCACCATTGGCTCTGGTTGGGTTGTGGAGATGTCTAACATGCACAAAGAGTCGGTGCAGTCGGGAAGGAGCACCTCCGGCTTAGGTAGGTGGGATGGGGTGATATAGATACTAGGATCGTAAGGCACGACCCCAGTTTGGATGAAGTTGATTCTGTTGGGAGGGGGAGCTTGGTTATGCGGTGAGAGAGGATTTGTTGTAACATTGGGTTTGTCGGGAGGCGCGATCACTTGTTTGTCAATATGATCCTGGATCTCGTGACGCAATCTAAAGCAACGGTCGGTGTCATGACCGTGCTGTTGGTGATATGTACAGTATCTAGCTGGGTCATGAGAGGGAGGGAGTGGATTTGGTAGTGGCCTCGGCTCTAGGGGTTTCAAGTGCTTTTTCCTGATTAAGACCCCCAGAGCTTTGGACAGGGGCATGTACAGTGGAGTGAAGGTTCTTTGGCCTCTGGGCTGGTATTTAGTGGTCTGTGTGTTGCTTCCGGATGCACCGGAGAAGGGGGTGGCTGCCATGGGTTTTGGAATGGGAGGGGGAATGGTGGCGACCATGCTCATCTCTGAAGTTCTTGCAGTTGCAGCGCCACCCGAGCCTGTATTGTTGTTACGGTTAAAGGTCCTCCTGGGCTGTTCCCGATCTTGGTCAATCAGGCCTTGTTTCATTGCATCTTCGATCTGCACCCCCATCTCGTGTAGATCTGAGAAGGTGGGGAAGGGGATCACGATCATCTTTTGCATCAGTTTTGGTTGGAGATTGCGCACAATCATCCTGATCTGGTCCTTATCGGTGGGCCTTAAAGTCATCATCGAGGCCTTCGCCCTCCACCGGGTTACGAAATCTGAGAAGCTCTCTTTGGGCTCCTGCCTTGTTGTTTCGAGATCACGGGTTGTAATCTCAATCTGGGTGTTGTAAGAGTATTGCGCAACAAAGGCTTCAGCCATCTCATCCCAACTCCTCTTGACATCGTCCTCTAACTTCGCATACCAGATGGCGGCCACACCCAACAGGGTCCGGCCGAATAGCGAAAGCTTTTGTGGTCTGGTTAGGCCCATTGGTCGTAGTATATCTGAGAATAGCCGGAGGTGGACCATGGGATCCCCAGACCCATCGAAACGATCGATCTGCGGCATTTTAAATCTGTCCGGTAATGTCACGGCCACATCGGTATATCCGTCCTCGATATCCGAAATAGTCTTTACCCCTTGGGATTTTTTGAATAGCTTCTCGAGCTTGCTCAGTTTCAGCGCTGTATGGTCTATTTCGAACTCGAAGGGAGAGTCCGGGTGGTTGGCGGGTGTATGGGTCTTGGACAGTTGAGGCGGAAGTGGAGGCGGAGTTGGCCCCGTTGGAAGGCCTGTGTTCTCTTGGATGTTTTGGACATTCGACAAGGTGTTCTGGGTGTTCGGCAAGGCATTTTGAACAGTGGGTGTCTGCTCGGGTAACGGGACCCCCGGCGGAGGAGGAGCTGGGTGTGAGGTTGATGTTCCGGCTTGCTGCTGGAGCCTAGTGAAGAGCTCAGCCTGCTGGGCCATGATTGTGGCCTGCTGTTTAGAGAACTCCGCTTGGCGGACAGCATCCTCCTGCATTTGTCTCATGCTCTCTTGCATTTGGCGCATCATTTCTTCCATCCCGGCTATATTCTGTTGGTCTTGCTGACTCACTGGTATATGTATTTCTATGGCAGATACTGAAACCTCAACCTGACTGTTCACTGCTAGGGTAGACCACTGTCCCGGTAACCTCTGCTCAGACACACTGCGCTTTCTTGGCTTTCTTCTAACAACTGGGGGTAGAGAATGGAACACTGGTTGTCCGTAAACCAGATCCTCAGATCGATTGAGCCGACGACCTCTTGTCCAAAGTGCTTGGGGAATATCTATTAGGTCGGAAGCAATTGTGCTAAAACTGTCCTAGCAAAAAGATAAATAAAGCAATAAGGAAATAAACAACCAGATAAACGGACAGCATAACAGCTTAAAATAAATACACAACACACGGCTGGGCGTAATAACACACGGTCGCTAAGCTGAATACACACTGTCCTCCAACACTGATCATTATCCCTGAATCACTGTCCCCGAAAACTGAATCTGATACCCGCAGATAATTGATTCTCAAGCACTGACTGATGCCCGCAGGCCTGATGCCCAAACTCATAAACTGATACATGCATTCCTGTAGAGACGCACTCTAAAAGCACATAGCAGATAAGTGAGAGCCAAAACACCCCTATGTTGGGGTAGGGTTTCCCTGTCCTATTTTGTCAGGAGCTAGGGTTTCACTACGCACGCAGCGGTTTCAAACAACCTATCGGGTAAGCAACCTGTCCTAGTTTGGAATGGTCACTATGGATCCGAATATGCACTAGGTCGAATGGTCAAAAAGGGTGCCCCGGTAAAACCGGGGTTTGTGTTCCCATACTGGCAGAGCCCACAACCGGTCAGCCTTATGGTCATGCCTTGACAAGACAAGCCTCCGGCAAACCGTTCAGGAATAGCAGATGGCAAACACGGTGTCCTAGGCGCACCAATGCAAATGCAATGCAAAGAAATACACAAGTGTAGTCAAAACCAGATATAATGAGTTCGAGTCAAGTTCTCTAAATCCCCAGCAGAGTCGCCAGAAACTGTAGACAAGCCCGCGGGGGACCTCGCTACAGCTCGGACTCGATTTTGTGTCACGGTTCTTAATCTTGAACCAAAGAGTCCAAATCCGGCAAATCGTTTTGAGAAAACAGATTTTTGAAAGAAGTGCCAAACATGGACTGCTTTGCCAGATACAGAGTCGCCACCTAAATATTTTATTTTTGGAAAATTTAGGAAACCCTGACTCGTTGCCTAAGGCCACGTGTCCGTCATCACCAAAGTTGCCTCGGCTCGGGAACTTGGGTACGATTGGGGAAGGTCACTTCGTGAGCACCCCCGCTCGCCCGATCAAAGATCAGCCTCTACTAACTATGATATCTAGTTTTGAAAACATTATGCGTTCTTATTCCGGTTATTAGCCTAGGATTACTACGTGATGCGCACAGCATACAAGTAAAGACCGGGTCGCCTGAATTGGAACAAAACATTTCATGTTTATTTTTGAAAACGGTTTGCTACTCGCAAGTAGGCTTAAAATGCAGATTTTGCCACCCTCAGACGGGCTTAGAAATGATGGTTTTGTCACTATCTAGTGGGCTTAAAACAAACAATCAATGCATTGTCCCAATTCAAATAACCCAACCTTCACCCACAGGCATTCAGGCAGTTATATCACATAAGCAAATAGCCTCATGGTAAGCATGCTATCATGGCAGTCACTCACACGCATGCAAGGATGCTAAAGCATAAAAACTTACCGAGTACTCCAAGCCAAAACAGAAGCTAATTAGAAATCCATGCATGATCCTAACTATACAGAAATGCCTAATGCAACACATGCAAAAAATGCAACTATAGCAGGCTCGGCTACTCTAAACATGGCATATGAGATGCAACAGCTATCATGTATTCAACTTGGAATTGAAATACAAATGCAGTTAGTATGATGCGCCGAGCCCGGTGCATGCAAAACAGAATGAATGAATGCAACATGCTATCATACTGTATGCTAATTGAAACATGCCCTAATCCAACCATCATAAGCGGGTAAATAAAAGGGAAGAAAGACGTGGGGTTGTAAGACATACATCACACACACGCACACTTATTACAATTATGCCCTCGCACAGAGGGTCCGAATAAATAATATACAGTCCCAAATGAATAAATAATACAGTCCCGAATAAATACAAAAATCCTAATTAATTAACAAATTAACTAAGAAAGCTATAAATTGGCATGCAAGCTAGGGACTGCCTTGACTCTTCTTCAGATGATGAATAATGCATATCCGGGTTGTCTTTGCCCGGAAATCCACTGGGATGCCCCAATTAGCCTCTGTTTTGCAATTATTCTTGGAAAGCGCGCCAAGTTCCGGAAGGCTGCTAATTCTTGATTTGCTGCAACAGAGAGCAGAAAAGGGGCATAACAATGTATTTTCACATATGTATGCATGCCTCGATCCTCGTGCCACCAATCACGCATCTCAATGCATGATGGCTGAGGAGTCGAATTGCACGACTCAATATGGAATGAATGCACATGAAAACACAACAAAACCTAAACTCCATCATGGGTAATCCGGAGTGTCGGTGACTGGGGAATTGAGACACGTTCCGTCACTCAGAGTACGAAACGTACCTCGTTTCCCGTGCCCGGGCTAACTCCTATCCTAAACACAATGCAATATGCATGATATGCATGAATGCAACTAAGATACAACTTAACATGCACAATGCTATGAAATGGCATACACGATGCACGAGGTAACATGGCATACACAATGCGCTAACATACAACCTAGCATACACAATGCTATGGAATGAAATGGCATACACAATGCATAATGGACTTACACCCAACACAAGTGAGCCTCAGCCACACTCACATAGGAGGCCGTAAGATGAAAATGAGACACTCGAGATGCGTGCACGCGTGCACGCAAACCGAGGACCGAACCTAAGGCACAAATGCCACTCTAACAAGGCATGGCAAAGCATGGAACATGGCATGCAAACAAGCAAACTTCAGTAGCAAAATACGATGCAAAACAGCCCCGAAACATGAAAACATGGCACCAGATGCATGGAATGATCCCGAAATGCAAAACTAGGTGCCCGGAATGGCTTACAGCTATACAAAGCATGCATACTTTGAACATGAGACCTAAAGATAGATTCAAGGCAGTCCAAAAATAAGCATATTTACAGTTTTAAGCAAGGCCAAAAAGTGAGCACAAATAGGCCTAAATTAGCATGCAAAAATGGGTAAAAGGGGGGTAATTAAGCAAGTAGCAGCTGCTGACTTCAAACACAAGAGGGCCCTTCAACAATGTTGAAGAGGGGCCCAAAATATGGCATTTTACAGTTGATGATCAAACCCAAAACAGTGCAAAAGCATGCTCAAAATACTATGCAAAATAAGGCCAAAAGAGGGTTATAACACAAAGTACAAAAGGAAGCTTCAAACAGCAAAAGACCCTTAATAAAACATAAAGAGGGGGTCAAAATAGGGCCTTTTACAGTTCGGACCAGAGCCCAAAAACAAAATCACAAGAGGCTAATAAATCATGCAAAAATGGGGCCAAGAGAGGGGTAAAGAGACAAGTGGCACATGGGAGCTCCAAACAGTGATGAGCCCTTCAACAATGTTGAAGAAGGGCTCAAAATAAGCCACATTACAGTTTACATCATGCCTCAAAACAGTTCAAAAATAGGCCAAAAATGCTATGCAAGAAAGAGGGATACAAGAAGGGTAAAGAGGCAAGTGCAAGAAGAAAGCCTCAAACAGGTAAATACCCTTAAACAAACATGAAGAAGATTTCAAAAAAATGCTATTTTCAGTTAGGGTCGGAGCCCAAAAGTGTAAGCAAGAATAGCTAAGAAAGCATGCAAGAATAAGCTTAAAAAGAGGGGAAATGTTGCTCACCCTTGTAGACCAAACTTCAACACTTCTTGGCTTGAGAAATAGTGCCTCCAAAGCTCTGAGAAGGCCCTCCAAGCTGCTGGAATGGAGTGGTGGTGTGGTGCTAGGTGGTGGTGTAGAAATGAGTGAAGGACTTGAGAGGTTTGGAGCTTGGAAGTGTAGAGAGAGAGAGATACAATATAGGAGCTTCAAAGGTGGTTTTTCTAACCCCTAAACCAGAGCTGGGGGGGCTGTTATATAGACAAAAGGAGGGGGAGAAAGAGGGGGAAAAATGGGGGAGAAAACATTCAAGTTTCCCCTAAAAAATTTGGCCTCTCGGATACAAAATCTGGGGGGAAAAAAAGTGTATATTTGCAATATATCATCCCTCAGGAATCAGGCCGGCCAGCTATCTGGGTTGCAGGTGGCCGGCCGGCTCTCCCCATGGCCGGCCGGCTAGGGGTCAAAACGGCCAAGTCAAATTACTAGTCGACCACCACAAATTGGTGGCCTCCCAGGTGTTCTCAACACAACCCTGTGGTTAAAAATTGGCAACAGTGAACCAGGAGAGAGAATAGGCCACTTTTAGGAGGGGTTCAAAAGGGTCAATCACAATTACTAGCCGACCATATGATATTGGTGGCCTCCCATGTGTTTGCAACACAAATATGTGGTTTGGAGCTGGAAAAAGTGGACTTAGGGTGGTCAACATTGGCTTTTAAGTGAGGAAAAACGGGCGACGGAGGGCGATGAGGAAATATAACTGGTTGCTGGAACAATTACTGGCCTCCCACCCTTCTATGACCTTCCTGGTGATGAAACAGAGGTCCCTGCAAAAAATGAACACAAACCGATGCAAAATGAAGGTTCGGGGGCCGAAACGCGCAGTCCGAGGCCCCGAAAATTGACTGTTAGGCATCGGGAGTGGTGTTCGACCACGAAGTGGGTCTCTCAGACCACAATGTCCCTCAAAGGGGAGTAAATAGGATACATGCCAAAAGCCGGAGCGAACGGAGGTGATTAGGTGGTCCCGAACCGAGGCACACGGCCAACGGCTCCGAAAACCGGGAACTAGGTTCCGAAATGGGCAAAATGACCTACGACCACGAAACGTAGCCTACGGCCAATGAAGGATGGTCTACGAGACCCCTCTCTCCCCTCGGGAAGAGAAAACAGAGAAAACAGAGCCTGGTTCGCAAACCGAGGCAAAGAATAGAAAGAGTCCGGAAGTCCGGAGGCAAGGCTCGCAGCCGAGACTCTGAAACCTCTGAACGAGCATGATATGCAACATCACCAAGTGCTCAATTGGTGACGTCTGAGTCTTAAGGTCGGTCAAAAATGGGGTGTCTACAGTAGTACTTAGCTCCGCACAGCACTTTGGTCCGCACAGAACAGAGGTACGGATTCAAGAGGTGGCTCGTACGGATTCTAGAGATGGCTCCCACAATAGTGTAGCACTTAGCTCCGCATAGCACTTTGCTCCGCACAGAACAGAGATCAATGGATCAGAGGGCCACAAAGTAACCAAACAGAGGCCAATGGTTATTTAAGTCCCCCAAGGCCTGGGACTTCCGTGGTGGTACTTACAAAACATAATTGTATATAAGGTCATAGCAAAATATTCTTTAAAAGTAAAACAAACATACCCATGGGTTTCACTTTAGCAAATAAGGTTCAGAAAATAATCCACGTAACTGAAATCTTTATAAAGCATAACTTTTATAAGTATACTAATAAAACATAACTTGTATAAAATAGATATTGGTTAGTCAAAATATACGTAAAATATATTTTGGTGACTCAAGGTATAATATAACTCATTTTAACTTTAATACCTTACTCTTTCTTTACCTTTTCAACTTCTATTATTCTTTTCTTCCTTTCCTCTCTTTCTTCCCTTCCTTTCTTTCATTTCCTTTCTTCTTTCCTTTTTCTTTATTCTTTTCTTTCCTTCTCTTTCCAGTGAACGCCTCCTCCTTTTTATAGGCAGGAGAGAGCATACGTGGCAGATTCGATAATAATTATAAAGATTCATTCTTATCTTTAATAGATATTTAAGATAATTACACTTTGACCCAGTATCTTTATAAATAATTATATAAGCTAATTAATCCATAATTAAATTATATTTTATCCTATACTAGCAGAAAATTATTTATTTATTTTATTACCACAATCATTATTATTATTATTATTATTATTGTTGTTGTTGTTATTATCTATATTATTATTATTTACATTTTGACCCCTTAAACTTATACTAATTATATTGTTTTACAAAATTACGCATAATAATATATAATAAATTATATATTTTCTTAACTAAGATTAAATAATATTAATATAAATTCAACAGAATAATTAAAAATCTGGATTGTTACAGATATCGTTTGAACTTGCACCCCAAAAAAGTTAGAATCATATGAAATTGATGTTGAAAAAAATGTCTTGGAAATATGTAAACATGTTAAAAAGTGTATTTGATTTCAATAAAGTTTATTGAATTTAGTAAAATGTGTCTTGTGTTATTCAATTTTTTATCTTTTACTTGTGCTTTAGGGGCACTTGTTAGCAAATTGATATTTTGTTTTACCAAATTTTTTTTTTTTTTTGTTTTTTAGAAAAATAGAAAACAAAATTCAACCAAATATGGTGAAATGAATTTCTCATATCTTACTTTTTTTGAAACTATTTTTAATGCTAATATATATATATATGACTATTTTTTTAGTGACTTTTTTTATTTGTATGGTTTGCGTTAATATTTGTATTAAATTTTATTGTTTGATTTGAGTAATGAAAAAATAATAACATTTGTATGGTTTAATTATTATTTTTATTGTTTGGTTTGACTTACTATTTGTATGGTTGAATATTATTATTTTTATTCGTATTGTTTGAGTTAATTGTCTAATTTTATTAATAAAAATAAAAAATAATATTTGAATGGTTTAGTTATTACTTTTTTTGTTTGGTTTGACTTACTATTTGTATGGTTGAATATTATATTGTTTTTATTCGTATGATTTCAGTTAATATTGTACACTTTGAATATTATTATTTTTAATTTTTATAGTTTCAATTAATATTTGGATGATTTGAATATTATTATTTTTTATTTTTATTACCACTAATTGGTAGTTTTCCCTTTTACATAAGTAATTTTAAATAAATGTTTTGTTCATATTAATTTCCGTCATACATTTCATTTTAATTGTGCAATGTTTTATATCTATTTTAAGTTATTATTTTTAAAATTTAAAATTTATATATTTAATATTAGTCTTATTTTAAAGATATTGTCCATATCTTTTTAATAATATTATTTTTATAAAAATTAAAATTTTATATTAAAAGTTACATATAATTTATTAAAATAAATAATAATCTAAAAGAAATGAAAAAAAGAAGGAAGACAGGAAGGAGAGAGGGTGACAGAAACGTGAGAAAGAAAGAGAAAAGAGAGAGAGCACATAAGAGATAGAAAGGGAGAGTAGAGAGACGTGATCGAAAATGGCAGGATAGGCATGTGTGAGTGGGGATAAATTCTCCATGCGTAGGGTTGTAAATTTAGCCCGGCCAGATTCATGTTTGGCTTTGTGGCCTTTCGCCAAAATTCGAATTGGGTCGGCCCAATTCACGAGCCATAAAATTAGGTTGAAGTCTAGGTCCAGGCTTAGGGGGTATTCGGGCATTAGGTGAGGCCTGGCCAATACATTGTTTTTTTGTTTCTTTTTTAATTTATTTTTTCTACTGAAATTTTATTATTTTTTATTAAAAAAGACATTGGGCCTCGGGCGGGCTGAGCCTTAAGTGAGCCGATGGCTCGAGTTTCAAAATGATGGCCCAAGCCTAGGGTATTGGGCTAGGCTCCGGCCCAAATGGACCAGGCTCACCCTGAGCCGCCCATAGACCGCGGGCCATTTTCACACTCCTACCCATAAATTGATAATTAATTAATTTTGATTTCTGTACCCCTTTGAAATTCTAAATTTTTGTCCCACCCGCCAATAAATAAAACCCCTTGCCACTTGGGCGTAATGGTCCTTAAAATAACGTGGTGGCACACATACCAAGAATTGGGAAGCTTCTTACCACAGCGTTGTTGGGCTTTTGTGAGCTTATTAAGAAGTTTATATTAATAATTTTAATTATTTGATGGGTAGAATTTGTTGGATATTTTATTTCTGTAAAGAATTATATTGATCGGATATCAATAGTTACTTAATCTGATCACATTTGTGACAATAATTTATTTTTAAAATCTTACTTATCTATTATTGACACAAATATGATATGATCAAGTGACTATCAATATCCACTCAATGTAATTTTTTTCCAAAAATAAAATACTCAATAAATTTTACACATTAAACTATTCAAATAATTGATATGCACTTCGTAATAAATCCACGAAAATCTAACAACACCTTTCAATCTGATATGAAGAAGAGAGAAACTTCTCCATATACTCCATTATTTTTATGAGCATGGATAGTCTCTCAAAGCTAATAAGAGGATTAGACCTTTCACTTCAGTGATTTGGGCCCACTGGATGTCTTTGATAATTTTATTTTATTTTAAAATTTTTTTAAATATGTTATCCATATAAAAAATTACATTAATCAGATAATGATAATCAAAAGATTTATCATATTTGTTTTGAAATAAATAGATGACTTAAATGATTTTAAAAATATACCATTACTTTTATAAAAATAAATTTGATTAATTGATGTGAATGTGTTCATCAGATCATTCCATATATATATATATATATTCACCAATAATCAATGACTTAAATTTTGAACAAGTTGAATCACTGAAATGGGCTTTCTAATTGGGCCAATGTGCTGAAGTGACTGATCTAGTTTTTACTAATGTGAAATTCGTTATTTGGAGTATATAGAGGGTTTATTTTATTTTATTTTTAATTTTATTTTTATTATTTTAAAACCAAAGCATGCACATGTGAAGAGGGACTCACCCCAAACACACGTCCAGGCGATTACTGATTGGATGGTGCAGCGTATATAGAGGTTTGACAAAATAAAATGAGTTAGGTTAGAAATATCAAAAAATTTGTTACATATTTGATCAAATATCTCATATAGATGTAGGTTTTATAGCATCCCACATGAGTAAGGGATTCACATTTATGTGAAATATTTGATCAAATATTTAGTATAACTTTAGAGCCTCTAGCATTTTTAAAATAAATTGCTTACATTAAACAAAAGTCTTGGGTTCACCTTTACAACCAAGCCCAACTAATATAGCCCAATCACTTTGGTCGAAGTCAAATAAAATTAGAGAGAACGTTAAAATGAAAGTTAAGTTGTCCACCTAGAGCATCTACATCAGGCTGGTTATTAGGGGTACTTAGTGGATATTTTGATTAGTCTAAATTGATTGAATCGAATTGATTCGTCATATTTTAAATAGATACGTGATGACGAGCGGACGGTTACAGATTAATTTTTTCAAATCTATCTAGTTTTTGGATGGATGATGAATTTGAGGTTCATTTGACCGCAACCGAACTACCAAATTGAGAGCAGCTCTAGTAATTTGTAAGATTTTGTATTTTCAATTTGTTTAGATATTCTGTTTGTATTTTCAATTGAAAAAGAATTTAGATATTCTGTTGTCTTTTCAATTTGGAAATCCTTTTATCAAATAGCAAGTGTTGATCTTTAGTATTTTTGTGTGGAAAATATAAGGTTTAATTTTGTGATTTAAAAAAAAAAATCAAATTAAATAGTTTTTGAATAAAAAAAAAGTAATGAAATAGTTTTGATAATGTATGATTTTCTTATGTGTATTTATTATTGGTCTTTGACAATTTACTTGATAATATTTTGGTTATGTTGAGTTGGATTGCTATCCAAAAATAATAATGACAAGTTGTATTATATTCAAAATTTGTAAAAGTTTAACTGCCAAACCAACTCACATCCATTTGCTAATTTGTTAATCCGCTCAATCCGCATTCGCCAATCCGGCGGATGAATGTGGATTGATTTTTTTCAATCCACTAATTTGGTGAATAGATGGCGGATTGGAGGTTTCCTGACCGCAACCGAACCGCAATCACCGTTGCTGGTTATTATACTTTTAGGACAAAATTTGTTTAGTAAGGTGCAAAATCACTCTTCCATTAGCCTTGCTATATCAAAATTAAATTTGGCATTGCTACAATAAATTGCTCCATGATGCGATGTACTGTTCACAAATTATATAATATTTATCATTTATTCTTAAGAATGACCAGACATCTTGTCAGTCATCCGGCCAGACATCCTGTTGGACAATCGACTGCTACACCATTTTTTTTTTTACTATGAAATATAATATTTTATCATTTATTACTGGATATCCTGCTGGATAACCAGCTATGCACCATTATTAGTATTATTATTATTATTTTGAGGAATATGACAACTTTTCCTTAGAACTTTCTAGAAAATCCAGCAGATCATTAAAATGAATATGTTATAAAATGAAATTTTAGAAGAGAGAGTCTAATAGATGTGTACATACAAAAAATGTTAGATAAAATAGAAAAAATAATTTTTTAAATTTGATGTGGATGCTCCCTCTATTTATTATTGTCCTCTATTTTTAATTTTCATTATTGTCCTATAGTTAACTTGTCCTCTATTTTTTTTTGAAAAGAAATGTGGTAAAATGAAAAAAATTATGATTATCAGATCAATTTAATATTATTTATTTATTCAAAAATAATATACACGTAAGACCTCACAAAATAAAAAGTTCAAATTATTAAAATAAGATCTGTAATGAATCCATAAGTCCTAAGGACAACAAAAGTACATTTTAGTGACGTTATATTAGTGGCACTATATTAGTGGCATGTTTTTAGAAATTGTCACAAAAATAACATTTGGTGGCATGTTTTAAGAAAAACGTCACAAAGTCACAAATATAAAAAGTTCTAGTGGCATTTTAATAAAGAAGTGTCACATCATTTTTAAAACATATGCCACAAAAGTATTAATTAGTGAAATGTTATAATTTAATGGCATTAATTTAGTGTCATTATTTAAAAAAATGCCATGAAAATATTATTTAGTTGCATGTTTTGAAGAAAGTGTAACTGAACCATTTACTATCATTTCATTAAACGATGCCCCAAAAATCCACTATATATATGTACACATATTTTAGGGATATATTCTTTTCCTAAATCATGGAACGCCTCTATTGCAACCCTCAGTCTCGCCTCTCTCTCTTATCTCTCCATCCGACTTTGACTTTAAATTTTGTTTAGAGTTTGGTTAAAATTGAGAAATTAAGAAAGAAATCAAATGTTTGAATCTGATTAGAATTTTTTCCTTCATGCTTACAATCTTAATTGCATTTTTCATTTTTTAATTTTTATATATTTGTTGATAAATGTACCATTTTACTTAGTTTGTGTTCAATTGGCCTTTACATGTTTGATAAATTACCTGAAAGGGTTGCAGACATATGAGACATGTATGTGTGGAAAGTAGTTTATGTCATTTCACATGCACTTGTGCCTTCTTAATTTTTTAAATGGAATAAATTAGCGGATGTAGTATATTTTTTAGATACGGATGGAAAACACAGTTTTGGTGCTTCTTTTAGCTTCTAAAAGTATAAATGTTGAAACCAACTACAGATCAAGCAGCTTCTAAAAGTATAAATGTTGAAATTAATCAGGGAGTCACTATTCTCCACAGTTTTTAATCAGTCTTTGATTCAGTGCAATGACTCTGTTTCTAACAATGAAATTGCAGAATGAAAGGAAGTTGCAGACATTATCCTAGTGAGAACAATGCACCGGGTGAAGGACTATAAGGAGATAAAGGAGTACTCAATTAAAAACTTTATTACTTGCATAGATTAGGTAAGGAAGTATAAATTGTAATTTGGTTTTGAGATTTGGTAATTTAGAGGTATTAAGAAAGTTTTGTAATGATTTCTTATAAAAAAAAATTAAAGAGTTTTGTTTCCAAGTTGGAATCCCTGTATTACTTATTAATAAAATTTTCTTTTGTCCCAAAAATATTTCTTTACACATCACTATCATGTATGGTGATTCTGTTTTCTATTTCATTACTTCTTGGGAAATGGAAGTGAATTCTATTGATGCTCTCAATCAATTTGTAGTGGAAGTGATCTTTATTTGTGGATGCTTGGGAACAAGAAATTTACATCAAACCAGATCCAGACTGGGGACCATATTTATAATGCATGGTGATCCTATTTTATGTTTTAAACCTTCTTGGGTAATGAAAATAATTGTCTGAAATGGATTTATCTGGTTTTACAGGGATAGTGGTATTAGAATAACCAAAGAGTAATTCATTAACTATTTGGAACTGTTGCTTATTTTGCATTTTTGAAATTATTAAAGGCTTTTAAGGTATGTTTCTCCACTTGGTCAATTTTCAATTATTATTATTATTATTATTATTATTATTGTTTAACATAAACAAGTCAATTGCTCTATTAAAGGCTTTTAAGGTATGTTTCTCTTCACTTGGTCAATTTTCAATTATTATTATTTTTTATTTTTATTTAACATAAACAAGTCAATTGCTCTATCGTTTTACTACTTACGAATATTTTAATGAACTTGATTGGTTTGAAGCTATTGCAAAAGGAAATTAAATCATTGGAGGATAAAACATACAACAAAGTAGGATTACAAGAATAGAAGTACCAATGGATATTAGGTTTACATGTTGGGAGGTATGATGAACCATGGAGCTCTTCAGAGAGATTTGTAGCAAAACTCGAAGCTAATGTGAGGAAATTAGCATTTTTGGGATTCTTTTTATTTATTTAAATCAAATGGGATTGGTGTGCAAACAGTCATTAAAGATAGAAGATAGAGCATCCTGATGAATTATTTGAAGCAATTGTAATATTTTCAGTTTGAAATATTTTTGAGTTAGATATTGTTTTTATTGTATTTTGTTAGTTTTATGAATGTTATATTTGCATTATACAAATGAAATTATAAATTTTTAGCTTACATAAGAGAATGATTAATAGAATTTTTGTTGCAAATTTTTTGTTGTTGTTGTTATTTTTACATTTTTAATGGCAGCCATGAACGCCACTAAATTGATAACTCTATTGGATCTAAAGAGGCAGAGACCAAGTCTCAGTCTAACCAGGTTGCTGTAGCTGTAGCTACGACTGGTGGGTATGCTGAGGCTAGCTCTGCAGACAGATGTAAACAGTGTTCAAATGATCTTGCAGGTGCATCACAATACAATAGAGCTGTTACAACATATTAATTCTTTTATAAAAAGCTCCAATGCAGTTAGCTATCAGTTAGCTATTAGTTAGATATTTTGTGTATAAATAACAAACTTGATCATATAGATCTGTAATGAACTAAATATCAAATATAGACATTTTCTCTTTCTATTTCCTTTGTTCTCTGGTTTTGCTTCTTCATCATGGTATCAGAGCATCAAGTCTGAGCTCTCATGAGCAACAATGGCGATCCAATCTGAGAAGGCTTCATTGCCTTCCAATGTTCTTCTACTGGTTGCAAATTTAAATTCGTTGATCACAATAAAGCTTGAGTCTGGAAATTATTCTATCTAGAGAACACAAATTCAGAATTTCTTTGAAGCTACTGAGCTTTTTGGATTTCTTGATGGGTCATCTGTGTGTCCATTTGCTACAATCTTGGATGTAAACAATCAAACTGTTGCTAATCCTGAATTTTTGAAATGGAAGCTTACAGATTCATGTCTTCTTAGTTACATAATAGCCACACTCACATCTTCAATCTTCTCTTCAGTATTTCATTTGAAGCATTGTAAGGATCTATGGTTTGCACTTGAAAAAAGGTTTACATCTCTCTTGCGTTCTCATATTCATCAGCTCAAAAATAAATTGAGTACTGTTTCCAAGAAAACAAGATCCATGGAAAAATATCTTCAAGAAGTCAAGGATCTTGTTGATCAAGTAGCTCTAGCTTCATCTCTTATTTGTGATGAAGATCTTATTCTTCTTGTTCTTAATGGGCTACCTGATGAGTACAATGCTTTCAAAACAACTATACGTGCTAAATCTGAAGTTCTAACTATGGATGAGTTGCACGCTGTAGACACCCCATTTTTGACCGACCTTAAGACTCAGACGTCACCAGTTGAGCGCTCGGTGATGTTGCATACTGTGCTCGTTCAGAAGTCTCAGAGTTGCGGCCGTGCGCCCTGCCTCCGGACTTCCGAACCCTCTTCTGTGCCTTGTCTCGGTTTGCAAACCAGACTCGGTTTTCTCTGTTTTCTTTCTTGAGGGAAGGGAGTAGTCCCGTAGACTATCTCCCGGTGGCCGTGAGCTACGTTTAGTGGCCGTAGGCCATTTTGCCCATTTCGGAGCCCGGTTCCCGGTTTTCGGAGCCGTTAGGCCGTGTGCCTCGGCTCGGGACTGCCCAACCATCTCCGAGTTCTCCGGTTTTTGGCGGAGACCTCTGTTTTAATGTTTCAAGGAACACTGGGGCCCCTGATGCCCACTTCGTGGCCGTATGCCACTTTCGGTGTTCGTAGCCGGTTTTCGGGACCCCGAACTGCGTGATTTAGGCCCCGAGCATTCATTTTGCATCAGTTTTCTCTGATTTTTGGGCAGGAACCTCTGTTTTGTCATTCCGAGGGACACTGGAGTCGCAGATACCCACTTCGCTGCTAAACACCACTTCCGGCACCTGCAGCCCATTTTCGGGATCCCGAATTGCTCGGTTTTGGCTCCGAGTGTTCATTTCTCATTAGTTTTTGTTCAAACTTGGCAGGTACCTCTGTTTCAACATCAGGAAGATCACTGGGGGGGGGGGGGAGGCCAGCAATTATCCCAGATAACCAGTTTCGCTCCTCCGGAGCTCGTTTTGCTCACTTCCGGGCCAATGTTGAACACCCTAGGGGCATTTTCTTCCAACCAAAGCTACATATCTGTGATGAGGGAATCTAGGAGGACCCTAAGGGCTGGTGGTCGGCCAGAAATTCAGGGTTTCATTTTTGGACCTCTCCTTCAAGCTCTATGTTGTGGCTCCTGCTTCAGTGTTGCCAATTTCCGACCTTGGAACCTTGTTCTACACATCTTGGAGGACACAAAAAGTTGGTGGTCGGCCAGCAATTGTTGGTTTCATTTTTGGGCCTCTCCTTCAAGCTCTATGTTGTGACTTCTGCTTCAGCGTTGCCAGATTCCAACCCTGGGACCTTATTCTACACCCTTGGGAGGGCACTCTTGCATGGTGGTCGGCCAGAAAATTTTCACTTCACTTTTGTGCCATGGCCGGCCGGCCAGGAGGGGTAGCTGGCCGACCAGGTGGGGGTGGCCGGCCGGCCACCTCCCACAAATTTACTTGGCCGGCCAGCTTCTTGCTTTCCAGCCTGTCCCAGCTGTCCGGATATCTTCCAACATATCCCGGGGCATCCGGGGGGATATTTCGGGAGGGAAAGATTGGGTGCTTTCCCTCCCCTTTTACACCCCATTTCTTGTCTATTTGAAGGGCCCTCCTTCCCCTTTGCTTAGGTTAGAAAAAATGGCTTCAAGAGCTCCATAGCAAAAAACCTAATTTTCATAGCCAAAAGCTCCAAAATTTCTTCAAGTGTTGCTTGATTCCTTCACCAACACCTAGCTTCACCATTCCAACTTTGATTCCAGCAGCTAGGAAGTGAATTTCAGAGGTTGAGAAGCTACAAATCAAAGCCAAGAAGCAAAGAAAGACAAGTCTTCAAGGGTGAGTATTCAAAACCAACTTTTAGGGCTTTTTCTTGATCTTTTCTTATACTCTAATTGGTTGAGAATTGGGGCTCCGACCCCTACTTCTTTTGTGCTTTTTTTGAGCCCCTCTACAACTTTGTAGAAGGGCTCAACTTCATTTGATGCTTCTGTGATATACTTGTTTCAATACCTAGCTTTTATGCCATTATCTTGCATGCTAGTTTTGGCTTATTTGTGCTTGTTTTTAGGGGTCCAACCCCTAATGCTTTCTTGCTTGTTTTGAGCCCCTCTACAACATTGTAGAGAGGCTCAATTTCATTTGGCCATTATATCCACCACTTCCTTCAAATTCCATCAAGTGTGCCCATTTTTGTACACAACTTTTGACCTATTTCTATTTGTTTTTGGGACTTCGACCCATACTGACTTTCGTCTTATTTTGACCCCCTTTACACATTTCATGAAGAAAATTTTGTCATTTGGTGCTTGTTTTGCATGACTCTTGTTATAGCCTCTTTTGAGCTTCATTTTTGCATGGAATTGTTAGCATGATTTTATTCTGATTTTGAGGATGTCATCTTCTGTAATTGTGCTTATTTTTAGCTCATCTTCAATGTTGTAGAAGAAAGTTTGTCCATTTGGGGTTTGCATATATCACTTGTCTCAATACCCCTCTTTTGGCCACTAACTTTGCATGCTTTGGTTGATCTATCTATGCTTGCATTTAGGCCATGTTTATTACTGAAAAAATGCCATTTTTGGGACTGCCTTGCTACTGTTCTTGCTTCCATGATCATATTTTGCATGTATAGCATGGCTATAGGCCATTTCGGGGCTTAATTTCACATTTTCGGGATGATTGCATGCTTCGGGTTTCATTTCGAATTGTTTCGGGGCTGTTTCCCCCTTCATTTAGGTGCTGAAATATGGTTTGCATGCTTGTATATCATTTCCTATGCCATTTGTATCATTTTTTGCATTGCCTCGGTTTGCGTGCCCGTGTGCACGCATTTCGAGGCACTTTATTTTTATCCGCTGGCAGCCTATGTGAGTGCGGCCGAGGCTCTCTCATATTGGCATAAGCCCATCACTGCATTCCGTATGCCATTTTATGCATTCCTCGGTTTGCGTGTCCGTGGGCACGCATTTCGGGGCAACTTTGTTTTTACCCGACGGCCTTCTATGTGAGTGAGCTGAGGCTCTCCCATGTAGGTGTAAGCCCATCGTTGCATTCCGTATGCCATTTCATCCCATATCATCGCCTCGATTTGTGTGCCAGTAGGCGCGCATTTCAAGGCACTTCGGTTTTACCCGATTTTCTCATCATATCATCGCCTCGGTTTGCGTGCCCGTGGGCGCGCATTTCGAGGCACTTCGGTTTCATCCGATTTTCTCATCATATCATCGCCTCGGTTTGCGTGCCTGTGGGCACGCATTTCGGGGCACTTCGGTTTCATCCGATTTTCTCATCATATCATCGCCTCGGTTTGCGTGCCTGTGGCGCGCATTTCGAGGCACTTTGGTTTTATCTGATTTTCTCATTTCACCATCGCCTCGGTTTGCGTGTCCATGTGCACGCATCTCGAGACATTCTGTTTTATCCGCTTGGCATTGCGTATGCCTCTGCCTCGGTTTGCGCGCCCGCGTGTACGCATTTCGAGGCACTCTATTTTATCCGATTTGCATTTCATCATTGCCTCGGTTTGCGTGCCAGTGGGCACGCATTTCGAGGCACCTCATTCTTATCATTCCGGCATCCCGTGTGAGTATGGCTGAGGCCCTCTCATATTGGTGTAAGCCCATCATTGCATTTCGTGCCTTTATGTCATCGCCTCGGTTTGCGTGCCAGTGGGCACGCATTTCGAGGCATCTCATTTTCATAGCATTGTGCATGCTAGGATTGTATGTTAGTTGCATTTCATGCATACCATGCATATTGCACAGGAAACGAGGCACGTTTCGTACTCCGAGTGACGGAACGGGTCTCAATTCCCAAGTCACCGACACTCCGGATTACCCATGATGGAGTTAGGTTTTGTTGTAGCATTCATCTGCATTCATCCCATATTGAGTTGTGCGATCCGACTCCTCGGCCATCATGCATTGATATGCGTGATTGGTGGCACGAGGATCGAGACATGCATATATTTGTGAAATACATTGCTATGCCCTTTTCCTGCTCTCTGTTGCAGCAACATCAAGAATCAGCACCTTTTCGGAGTCCGGCACGCATTTCGAGAAAAATTGCAAACAGAGGCGAATTGGGGCATCTCAGTGGATTTCCGCGCCAAGCAGCCCAGCATACATCATCCATCAGAAGCAAGGCAGTCCCTGGCTTGCACGCCAGTTTTGCAGCTTTTATCAATTAATTTGTTAATTAATTAGAATTTTGTAATATTCGGACTGTATATTCGGACTGTATATTCTTTTATTCGGACTGTATTATTTATTCGGACCCTCTACGCGAGGGCAATGTTGTAATAAGTGTGGGTGAGTGTGATGTATGTCTTCCAACCCCACGTCTTTCTTCCCTTTTATTTACCCGCTTACGATGGTTAGATATAGGGCATATTTCAATTAGCATACAGTATGACAGCATGTTTGCATCATTCATCTGTTTTGCACGCACCGGGCTCGGCACATCATACAAACTGCATTTGTATTTCAATTCCAAGTTGAATACTTGATAGCTGTAGCATTTCATATGCCATCTTTAGAATAGCCGAGCCTGCTATGGTTTGCATCTTTGCATGTGTTGCATTAGGCATTCTGTATATTAGGATCATGCATGATTTCTAATCGGTTTCTGTTTTGGCTTGGAGTACTCGGTAAGTTTTATGCTTTAGCATCCTTGCATGCGTGTGAGTGTTGCCATGATAGCATGCTTACCATGAGGCTATGTGCTTATGTGATATAATTGCCTTGAATGCCTGTGGGTGGAGGTTGAGTTATCTGAATTGGGACAATTCATTGACTGTTTGTTTTAAGCCCACTAGATAGTGGCAAAATCACGTTTTCTAAGCCCACCCGAGGGTGGCAAATCCGCATTTTAGCCTACTTGCGAGTAGCACCATCAAACCATTTTCAAGCAAACATGAAATGTTTTGTTCCAATTCAGACGACCCAGTCTATACTTGTTTGCTGCGAGCATCACATAGTAACCTAGGCTAATAATCGGAATAAGAACTCACAATGTTTTCAAAAACAGATATCATGGTTAGTAGAGGCCGGTCTTTGACCGGGCGAGAGGGGGTGCTCACGATGTGACCTTCCCTAATCGTACCCAAGTTCCCGAGCCAACTTTGGTGATGACGGACACGTGGCCTTTTGGCACCGAGTCAGGGTTTCCTAAATTTCCCATTTTAAAATATTTAGGTGGCGACTCTGTTATCTGGCAAAGCAGTCCATGTTTGGCACTTCTTTCAAAAAATCTGTTTTTTCTCAAAACGATTTGCCGGATTTGGACTCTTTGGTTCGAGATTGAGAACCGCAACCAAAATCGAGTCCGAACTGTAGCGAGGTCCCTCGCGGGCGTTGTTACACACGCTTTGCTTTGTTCAGAAGCAATTCATGTTGAACAAAGTCATAAACAAGGAGCTTCTTCAGATCTCAGAGTAGCATTTAATGCTACTACTACTGGTTCTCAAACTAGTCCATCTACTTTTTCTGGTGGATCATCACAAAATGTCTATGGTAGTACCAACTATACTCAAAATTATTCATATAACAGAAGTGGCCGTGGTCAAAATTTCCAGCCTAGAGGAGGCAGATACACCAATTACAGAGGAGGTAGAAGAGGTGGTGGTAGACCACAAAGCTATGGTTTGGTTTGTCAAATTTGTGGCAAGAACAATCACTCAGCCTTGGAATGTAGACATAGAATGAATACAAATTTTCAACCCGTATTTCCATCATACACTATGGGTCCTTCTTCTGCAACACCTAGAGCTTTTTCTGCTCAATCTGCTTTTTTCTCCATGCCTTTTAATTTCTCTACTCCATGGTATGTTGATTCCGGATC
>CM069910.1:42951673-43181313 GCA_036172215.1 Camellia granthamiana
ATAACAAACTTGATCATATAGATCTGTAATGAACTAATATCAAATATAGACATTTTCTCTTTCTATTTCCTTTGTTCTCTGGTTTTGCTTCTTCATCATGGTATCAGAGCATCAAGTCTGAGCTCTCATGAGCAACAATGGCGATCCAATCTGAGAAGGCTTCATTGCCTTCCAATGTTCTTCTACTGGTTGCAAATTTAAATTCGTTGATCACAATAAAGCTTGAGTCTGGAAATTATTCTATCTAGAGAACACAAATTCAGAATTTCTTTGAAGCTACTGAGCTTTTTGGATTTCTTGATGGGTCATCTGTGTGTCCATTTGCTACAATCTTGGATGTAAACAATCAAACTGTTGCTAATCCTGAATTTTTGAAATGGAAGCTTACAGATTCATGTCTTCTTAGTTACATAATAGCCACACTCACATCTTCAATCTTCTCTTCAGTATTTCATTTGAAGCATTGTAAGGATCTATGGTTTGCACTTGAAAAAAGGTTTACATCTCTCTTGCGTTCTCATATTCATCAGCTCAAAAATAAATTGAGTACTGTTTCCAAGAAAACAAGATCCATGGAAAAATATCTTCAAGAAGTCAAGGATCTTGTTGATCAACTAGCTCTAGCTTCATCTCTTATTTGTGATGAAGATCTTATTCTTCTTGTTCTTAATGGGCTACCTGATGAGTACAATGCTTTCAAAACAACTATACGTGCTAAATCTGAAGTTCTAACTATGGATGAGTTGCACGCTTTGCTTTGTTCAGAAGCAATTCATGTTGAACAAAGTCATAAACAAGGAGCTTCTTCAGATCTCAGAGTAGCATTTAATGCTACTACTACTGGTTCTCAAACTAGTCCATCTACTTTTTCTGGTGGATCATCACAAAATGTCTATGGTAGTACCAACTCTACTCAAAATTATTCATATAACAGAAGTGGCCGTGGTCAAAATTTCCAGCCTAGAGGAGGCAGATACACCAATTACAGAGGAGGTAAAAGAGGTGGTGGTAGACCACAAAGCTATGGTTTGGTTTGTCAAATTTGTGGCAAGAACAATCACTCAGCCTTGGAATGTAGACATAGAATGAATACAAATTTTCAACCAGTATTTCCATCATACACTATGGGTCCTTCTTCTGCAACACCTAGAAGTTTTTCTGCTCAATCTGTTTTTTTCTCCATGCCTTTTAATTTCTCTACTCCATGGTATGTTGATTCCGGATCTACCTCTCATCTCACTAATGATTTGAGTAATCTGCATCTGTACCAACCTTATCAAGGTCAGGATCAAGTATTGATTGGAGATAGAAACACTCTTCCTATCACAACTCTGGCACTGGTATCTTGTCCACACCTGATTTTACTTTTAAGCTTAATAATATGCTTCATGTTTCTCAAATTTCTTCTAATCTATTATCTGTGCATCGACTCACTTTTGATAATAACTGTATTGTTACATTTGATGATAAGTCCTTTGTTGTTCAGGACAAACTCAGTAACAAGGTACTTTGTAGATTTCATCATCACAATGGATTGTATGAGTTACTGTCTCCTGCCTCCACATTTCCTAAAGCTTTCTCTGGAACTAGTTGTAGACACCCCATTTTTGACCGTCCTCAAGACTGGGACGTCATCACTTGTGTATATGATGATTATGTTTGTTTGTGTTCGTTTTGAGAGCCCAAAGTCCTCGGCGGAATGCCCTGTCTTAAAGCCTTAGACCTTGTCCTTTATGTGCCTTGTTTTGGACTAAAACTTGGTGCCTGGAACCTTATGGTGACCCGTCGGCCACCACCAGAGGCTGTCGGCCATGGTTTGTGCTTATCGACCATTGGTGTGGCTGGTCGGCCACTAGTCTCTTTTTCTAGATATTTGTTGATATTGTTGCCAGCTGTGCCAGCTGTTACCACACTGAGCTGCATCTTTCTACACGTGTATAGTAGGATGTTTCTAAGCTCAAGGCATGTTTTTCTATATATAGGGGGATTCCTTCCCCATTTTTAAGGGTTAGAAAATTCAGAGCTAAAATCTCTCTCTCTCTAGATTTCTCTCTCTCTCTTACAATTTTGTGCCTAAGTGCTTGTTTTCTCTACACTTTTGCATACACATCCTAAATCAAATACTTTACCTCTGAGCTGAAATTATTTGGGATCTTCTTGGAGCTCTTGAAGGTGGTTTCAACTTGGTTTTGTGCCTAGAATTACCCTTTGCTTCAACAGGTAGTTTACTTGCCTTGTTTACTTTGTTTTGCAAGTTAGTTTTACCATCTTTTCTTACTGTTTTGGGGCTGGTTTTAAACTGAGAAAACTCTATTTTTATGGCCTAAAAGTGCTACTTTGGGCCTCTTTTTAGTTAGGGAGTGGTTCACCCTTCTTGCTTATTAGTTTGTAAAGCTTTTGTGCCTTTATTTATCACTTTCAAATCAACTTTTTTGAGCCTTTTAGCTGTTGAATTTAAGAGGTTTTTCAGTGGAAAAAAACTTACTTTGAAGTCCAAATTTGGAGGGGGTAGCCTCCCCTCCTTGTGTCTTGTTTGCATGCCTAGTTAGCTTCACATGTTAGCATGTTTTTCTAGCTTAACTTAGCTCAAGTCCAGTATGTCTTAGCCTTTGAAATAACTTTTTTTAACTCTGTTTTGGACTGGTTAGTTTGTTTGAGTCTTGTTTTGTATGGTTGTAGTATAACCCCATGTATTAGCTTATGGTTTTAGCTTTTTGTGGCTTAAGTCCAGCATGTTTTTAGACTATATTTAAGGCTGTTTTGCCTATGTTTTTGGCTGGTTAAGCCATTTAAGCCTTGCATGGGATGGTTGTAGTGTTAATTCCTTTACTAGCTTAGTGTTTTAAGACTTTAACTATCATTGACTTAAGTTGGTTGCATGTTTTAGTGCTTTTATCACTCATTTTCAGCACTTAATCAATCTCTGTAATCCCCCTCAATTCTTCACTTTTGATTTGCTTTGAAAGGGGTTTCAAACCACTTGTTTGCCTAAGTGTGAAATGGAGGTGATACACCTAATGGTTTAATCCCTTAGGGGGTTCATTACCAACAGTGTAATGCTTCTTTCATGCCCAAAGCAACTTGTGGTTTGAGCCCTCTTTCCATTAGAGGACACTCACCAATAGATTTAATGGATTAAAGGATGGCTTGGTAATTAAAATGACGTGAACAAAAATTGACAAGTAAAAGAGGCAAGATAAGCATTCTTTGTGTTGCATTGCATCTGTTCAAATCGGACGCTAATTGAACACAAGGAAAATGGGACATTTCATACCCAAAAGTAATGAAATGTGCCATTTTCCTAGGTCTCCATTTCCCTCGATCATGCATGATAGGGTGATGGTCATTTTTGGTCTCATTTTGCATTTATTAAACTTGCACAATTGGTTTCACAAGCCATCATGTAATGAATTGCTTGATTGATGGTTTGTGAACCAAAGCTTGTCCCTCCTTTGATTTTCCCATGAAAAGAAGAGGCAAAGTGTGCGAACAACCTTTGAGAAATACACTGTTTTACTCAGTTTTGCTCTCTGTTGCAGCAAGGAAGTTCAAACCAATAGTGGCTGACAGCCACCACTAGTGGCCGACCGAGGACCATTGGTAGCCGACCGGCCCCCTTGTCGGCCACCAATGAAATTTGCATAGTGTATTGGTAAGGTGGAGCAGAGGTGTTCTAGAAGTGGACAGCTTTGTTTTTGTTCATATGTGCAAACAGAGGCTTTCAGCAGCAAGGCAGTGGCTTTTCGGTTGAAAAATCGAGCATGCATGCACCCCTCGCTTCCTGGGATTAGCTAATTAGTTTAATTAACAATAGATCAAATACGTGTTGTAATTAATTAGTTGTAGCTAATTAAGTGTTGCAAATAATTAGTTAGTTTAACTAGTTATTCAATTTTGTTTTGTAATTAGTTAACTAGAATAGTTAATTAATTCGGTTTGTAATAAATAGTTGGCTAGTATAGCTAGTTAATTAGTTTCAAGTTTTGTATTAGTTAGCTTAATTAGCGTAGCTAGTTAGTTAGCTTATTCATTCGGACCCTCGTTCGGGAGGGCGTAATGTTGTAATAAATGTGCGTACGGGTGTGTATATTTTCCAACCTCACGTCTTTCTCCCTTTTATTTAATCGCTTTTAATGGTTAGATTAGGGACATATTTCAAATTAACATACCTTATGCTTGCATCCATTCATTTGTCTTGCATACACCAAGGCTCGGCGCATCATTTAAACTGCATTGTTATTTTAATATCTTATTTGAATACGTGTTTAATTGCATGTTGTTCAAATCGATTCATATGCCATATTAGTAGCCGAGCCTATAAAATTGCATATTGCATGTGTTGCATTAGACATCTTATATAGTTAGGATCATGCATTATTTTCTAACTCATATCTTCCTAGTTCGGAGTACTAAGTGAGTTTTTATGCTTACTTGCATAAGTGTGAATGATGCCATGATTAGCATGCTTGCCATGAGGCTATGTGCTTAAACGCTAAAATTGAATGAATGCTTGTGGATGAAGGCTTGTTGTTTGAATTGGAACGATTCAATGAATGTGCGTTTTAAGCCCACTTTGTTGAGTGGCAAATCATGTTTTAAGCCCACTATGTTTGGTGGCAAATCCGCAACTTTAAGCCCACTTGAGGTGGCAAATTCAAACCATTTTCACAAACAAACATGAGTTGAATTGTTTCAAATTGAGCAAACTAGTCTATACTTGCTTGTGCGCATCACATAGTAAAGCTAGTTTAATAACCAGAATAAGAACACATAATGTTTATAAAAAATCATATCATGATTAGTAGAGGCCGATCTTTGATCGGGCGAGCAAGGGTGCTCAATTCATGACCTTCCCCCCTCGTACCTAAGTTCCCGAGCCGAGGCAACTTTGGTGATGACGGACACATGGCCTTTGGCACGAGTCATGGGTTTCCTAAATTTTCCAAAATAAAATATTTAAGTGGCGACTCTATATCTGGCAAAACAGTCCAATTTTGGCATTTTTGATCCTAAAATCAATTTCCCAAAAGTTTTTCCATATTTGAACTCTTTGATGATTATCAATTTCACATTGCACTTGTGAAATTAGATTTAGAACCACGGGAGTTCGAGCTATAGGGCTTTCTTTCAAACCTTCCGAAAAGGGGCGCGAAAAGGCAAGCCCACACTAGCTCTTTTGCTCATCTTTAGCATAAGAGACCAGGGCATCCTTCCACTGCTGTTTTTCATAATATTGCAATTAAATGTGGTTTTTTATTCTCTTATAAAGAGTGTAATTCTTCTTGTCATTAGTGTTGTGTGTCAAAAAGTCACAGACTTCCTTTTGTTTTGTCAAATAATAAAACCATTGCACCTCTTGCTTTAATTCACTCTGATGTTGCTATATCCTCTGTCCTATAAGAGTGAAGTGTTTTCCAAGTTTGTTGAATTTAAGGCCTACGCTGAAAAACAGTTCTCTACCTCTTTACGAGTCTTCAGAACTGATGGTAGGGGTGAATATACTAGTGGTCCATTTAAGAATTTTCTGAAGTAGGTTCAGCTATTGCTTTGTTTGATCAATCTTCTATACCTCTTAAGTACTGGTTTGAGGCTCTTGCTACTGCAACTTATTTGATTAATAGAATGACCAGTCCTAAACTAGGCCATCTTAGTCCATTTGAACTCTTCTTCCATACACCTCTTGATTATGCCTTTCTCAAAGTTTTTGGCTACAAATGTTACCCCTGGTTAAGACCTTATACCTCTCACAAACTTCAACCTCGATCTAAAGAGTGTGTGTTTCTTGGTTATCATTCTAGTTACAAAGGATACAGGTGTTTGGATCCTCTGACTGGCACTGTGTATGTTTCTAGACATGTTGTGTTTGATGAACATTCTTTTCCTTTTGCTTCTTCTACTTCTCAGCTCTCCTTTCTTCTAAGGCAGCAGCATACCATGCCTAGTCCTTGGCCAGCAGCAAGCCATGCCAACGCCTCGGCCAGCAGCATGCCATGCCAACGCTTCAGCCTTGGTCAGCAGCGTGCCATGCCAACGCCTTGGCCAGCAGCATGCCTTGCCACGGCCTTGTCCCACAGCATGGCATGCCATGCCACCAAATTTTTTTTCTGGGGTTCTTCTCCTTCTGTTTATTCTTTATTTGATTCTTTTTCTTCTCCTTCTTAGATTTCGGACAGTTCTTTCCCTGCTAGTTCTTTTGCTTCTGATTCTTCTGCACCTGCTAGTCTGTCTTCTCCTCTTTCTCATTTTCCTCCTGGTATTCATTTGACTATTCTTATCTTACCTCCTCCTCAACCATCTCTTAATTCTCATCCCATGATTACTAGGTCTAAAGCTGCTTGTCTTTCTGCTTCTCTTCTTACTTCTGAACCTTTTTCTTATAAACTTGCTCTTCACAGTCCTCACTGGTTTTAGTCTATGAAAGAGGAGTTTCAGGCTCTTCAACATCAGCACACCTGGACACTGGTTCCTCCTCCAGCTCATCAACATGTGATGGGTTGCAAATGGGTCTTTCGCATTAAAAAGGACTCCAATGGCAATATTGCTAGGTACAAATCTAGGCTTGTTGCCAAAGGTTACAATCAAGGTTTTAAAAAGCGGCCGCAACCGTTACGTAACGCCGTTACGTAACGGTTTTGGTGGTTACCGCCACCTGTTACGGCCGCTTTTGCACTGTGATTGAGATTCACAGGTGTGTCAACCGTAGCGGCTGCTGTAGCGGTTGTAACGGTGCCGTAACAGCCATAACGCCCTGTTACACACCGTTACGTAACGGTTCTGAACTGTTTCTTTCGGAAAAACACACACAAAAAAAAAAAAACTGAAAATGGGGGAAGAGGGGTAGAGAGGAGGGAAAATAAAGAGAGAAAATGGAGGAACAAGAGATAAAGAGAGAGAAGAGGGAAGATGAAAAACATGTTATTGATTTGTTGAAGATATAAGACCTATGCTATTCTATTCAGCTGCTATCACTCAACCATTTTGTTTTGTGTGTGTCTATCTGTATATTGTTTGAAAATAATAATAATAATAATAATAATAATAATAATAATAATAAGTGTGATCATTATCTATTTGGCTTGGTTAAAATATGTATATATATAGTTAGGCTCTTATTTATTCTTACTTTTGTCATTGTTTATCTTATATATAATAGTTAGTGATTAATTTTTTGTATAATATAAAGTTATTAATTATTAAAATAAAATGTAAAAAACTCAGTTTATAGTGATTTAAAAATATGAAATATATTGGATCATATTTAAAAATTTACAAAAATTGATCAATATTTATTTTAAACCCAATAAATATGATCATGGAAAAAAAATATGCGTATCGGTAAGTTTTTTTCACACAATTTGAAATGTAAAATTATGTTGTGAAAGGCCTTTACGCTACGGCCTTTACACCCCGCAACCACAACTACGCCACCTCTACTGTTACGACGACCGCAACCGCTTTTCAGAACCTTGGTTACAATCAAGAGGCTGGAATTGATTTATTGGATACCTTTAGTCCTGTTACTAAACAACCCACCATCAGGGTTTTCTTGTGTATTGCTCTTCATCATAATTGGCTTATTCAACAGCTTGATGTGTCTAATGCTTTTCTCCATGGCAAGCTTGAAGATGATGTTTTTATGGCTCAACCTCTAGGGTTTGAAGACTCTCACTTTCCCACTTATGTTTGCAAGCTTAACAAAGCTCTTTATGGTCTCAAACAAGCACCAAGAGCTTGGTTTTCTACTTGTTCCTCATTTCTTCTTACTTTGGGTTTTGTTAATAGTCATTGTGATCACTCTCTCTTTGTTCAAGCTTCTGCTTCTTCTATAACATATCTCTTAGTCTATGTTGATGATATTCTTGTTACAGGAAATTCTCTCTCTCGTATTCAATATCTTAT
The DNA here is from genome assembly GCA_036172215.1 of Camellia granthamiana. Classification (NCBI taxonomy): domain Eukaryota; kingdom Viridiplantae; phylum Streptophyta; class Magnoliopsida; order Ericales; family Theaceae; genus Camellia; species Camellia granthamiana. The sequence goes on from CM069910.1 coordinate 42,959,573, forward strand.
TTCTCAGTTACACTCAGCTTTTTCCCTTAAAGAACTGGGATCTCTCTCTTATTTCCTATGCATCTCAGTCTCCTCTCATTCTACTGGTACTTTTTTTTTTATCACAGTCTCATTATGCTTCTACTCTTCTTCACAGAGCTGGCATGTCTGACTGTAAGCCTGCTTCTTCTCATTCTTTCTATCGAAGTCTTGTTGGAGGTCTACAGTACTTAACCATCACTAGGCCTGATTTGGCTTTTGCTGTCAACCAAGCTTGTCAGCATATGCATAATCCCACTTAGGAGGATTTTGGTGTTGTCAAAAGGATTCTCAGATTTGTCAAAGGCACTTTACATCATGGATTATCCTTCTCTCCTAGTTCTTTTAATGTTCATGTGTTCTCAGATGCTGACTGGGCTGGCAGTCCTACTGACAGATGGTCTATTACTAGTTTTTGCATCTTTTTGGGCTCCAATTTGGTGTCTTGGGCTGCTAAGAAACAACCCACAGTGGCTCGATCCTCCATGGAAGCTGAATATAGGTTTGTGGCTCAATCCAGTGCAAAGGTGTCTTCGCTTCAAATACTTCTTCGTGATATGCATATCTTTCCTTCCTCTGTCTCTGTGTTGTGGTGTGACAATTTATCTGCTCTCTCTTTGGCCTCTAACCCAGTTTTCCATGCTTAGACTAAGCATATAGAAATTGATTATCATTTTGTTCGCCAGCAGGTCCTGGCCAAGCAGTTGCTCATCTGGCATGTTTTTTCTTCCGACCAACTTGCTGATATCTTTACCAAACCCTTACCTGTGGCTCGCTTTCTCTTCTTACAGTCCAAGCTTTTGGTTGGTCCTCCACCCTTCAGCTTGAGGGGGGCTGATAACTCTACTGGATCTAAAGAGGCAGAGACCAACTCTCAGTCTAACTAGGTTGCTGCAACTGTAGCTATGATTGGTGGGCATGCTGAGGCTAGTTCTACAGACAGATGCAAACAGTGTTCAAATGATCTTGCAGGTGCATCACAATACAATAGAGCTGCTACAACATATTAATTCTTTTATAACAAGCTCCAATGCAGTTAGCTATCAATTAGATATCAGTTAGATATTTTGTGTATAAATAACAAACTTGATCATATAGATCTGTAATGAACTAAATATCAAACATAGACATTTTCTCTTTCTATTTCCTCTGTTATTTGGTTCTACTTTTGCTTCTTTTCCATAAATGTGGCATATGAGTACCAATAAATAAGATATGGTGACATTTCTAAATGTCACTAGTGAAAAATCTAGTTGCACTTGGAAATGCCACTAGATGTATGTATATAAGTTCCATAAATAATGTCTAACATGGCACTCAATTGTTCATAAATAACATTAATTGTGGCATAAGAAGTGCCATTAAAAAAACATACAATGGCATTTTTTATATTGTAAGTCTTGTTGAATAGCGCTTAGTAGTGTCACGACTAGTATCTAATATGACATCGAAGTGTCAGTGAAGGTCTTTAGCCTTCGTGGTGTAGTGGCACTTACAAGTGTCATTAAGGAGTCACTAGTATCTGTCGTGGCATGGGTATAAATGACACTTATTCAAAACACCATAAGACTAAAAAAAAGTCATTAAAATAGTAGTTTTGTAACACTTTTAAGTGTCACCAATCTAAGAAAATATTGTAGTGCCTTCAAAATTTTTAAAATTTAAATTTAAAATTGAGGGAAATCTAACCTTTAAATTCTTGTTTCTAAATCACAATGCACATGTACATGAAGACCAGTGTGGAGGATAGTCCACAATTGGATTAACTTGTGTGTGTGTTAATTTTCGACCACACTGCCCTCCTTAGTAATTCAGCTGTAGAACACAAGCAGAATAGATGGCACTTGGTTGTCCTGCACAGAAAGAAAAGGCTCCGGCGGTGGTTCTCCACCCGGGGGCACTCCGACGATCAAGTCAGTATATCTTTCAAAGATAATCAATTGTGCTAAACTTAATGCTCAAAGTATAAATTGCGTACCTTAGACCCATGGGGGTGCCTCTTTTTTATAGTTTACTCAATCCTAGTCCCACTAGAAGCCTGACTTCTATGGACTCCAATTCAGTACTTACTTTGGATTCCTCAAATGATAAGGATATACTCCCTAAGAGTGTTATCTTTATCCATCCTGCAGTCTTTCTTCATCCTTGGACTCTTGTCCCTTATCCGCTTATCTCGGACTTCGATATATTCGGAGATAACCTCAGCAACTTCGAGATCACCTCGGCATAACTACCACGACACGTGGCACCTCAGCTGACACGTCGGCGTCACCATGCCACATGTTGGTACTCATAAAATATATCCCCACAACTGCCCCCTAGGTTCTATTACCTCGGCATCCTGAGGTGATGGAACCTACATCGATACTTTTTTCCAGTGCATCGGCTAAAACATCTTCTGCCGAGATCATTTAATTCAGGCCGACATGTCTTTATGTGAACAAGATTTCCCCATAGACTTCTTCACGTGTGTGAGCTGTCAAGCATCACTTTTCAACTGTTTCATTTACGTGTTTGATCCTCATTGAATCGTGTTTCTGACGCGCCTGTGAACCGTCTTTCATCTGTCTGCGCCGTCTGACGTGTGTGTTGCTCCAGGCGCATTCAATGCCTTGTTTTGCTGCCGTTTTAAATTTTTAACAAAACTTTGGCTCTTCCCTCCGTTTCTTCACTTTTACCCTCGTTTCTGCTTGCTCTTTCTCTCTCTAAACTCTTCTTCTTGAATCCGCCATTGTTCAAGCTCCAGGCTCTGCAACTGTTTCCATTCTTCTATTCTGGCGAAGCTCTCGTCGTTCCATCGTGTCTGCAACTGTCGCCTGACCTCGGCGATCTTCATACCAGCTCCATTTTTCCTAGTAAGCCTCTGTTCCTTTCACTCCCCATTCTTCTATGCTCTTTTGCTTACTTGCTGCCATTACTGCTTTATTCAAACCCTTGATTCATTGAACTATTCATCTGGATGCGTCTATTTCATGATCTCGCTCATGTCTTGAACACTTGCACTGTTGCACCACTTTCTTGCCATTGTTCTTGAGCCTGTATTTCTTGCTTTTTATGCTTTTGAAGGCCTCACCTCTGTTCTTGATTCTGAAGCCTCGTCCTTTGTTTCTTGTTTTCTGTGTTATTTTTTTCAGATCTGTGCCCTCAATCTTTGTCTTCATAGATTTAGGTTTGGGATTTGTCTATAGAACCCTGAAACAAGCCTTATCAGTATTTACCTAGGTTTCGCCGAGGTTTTAAAAACCCTTTAAGAACATCTTCTTTCTATAATCAAAACTCCTTTACGCCGAAATCATGGGTATGTGGAGACATAGGGTAGATACCCCAACCAAACTTGAATACTTTAGGGAAGAGTTCGAAATTCCTGCCGACGTCCATCTGAGACTGGCTGGGGAAGACGATTCAATCATGCCCACAGATGATACGATGCCCTTTCCCATTGTCGCTTTTACTGAATGTGGACTTCGGCTTCCACTCAATCCCCTTTTTCGTGAAGTTCTCCACTACTACAAGTTGAACCCCATGCAACTTACCATTAACTCTTATCGAGTGATTAACGGTATTATAGCCTTAGCTAGGCAGGAGAACGTTAGGATCACCCTGCCGATATCCAATATTGTTATACCATGTGTGCCCTTAACTTGAAAGAAAAAGGTTTCGTCTATTACCTCAAGCCGAGGTCTACTGAATTCAAAATCGTAGCCGACCTTCCAGACTCCATCAAGGGGGCTGGAGATGACTATGTCATTGCTTCTGGAAATTGGGAATTTGCCCCAGACGAAGATGCCCATCTTTACCCTCTTCCTCGAACAGTTAAAGAGGGCAAGGGTAAGAACCCAGTATCAATACTTAGTTGTTTCTTTTCAAGTCTTCAATATTTTATTTGTTTCTAATGTCTGTTTTCTTCTTGCAGATGTTCGCAAGCCACTGAAAAAATTTCGCCAATCCTATGTTCCTGGCAATCCTAATGTCTGTTTTCTTCTTTCGCCAATCCTATGTTCCTGGCAAGGATTTAAAGAAACTCCTGGACTTGCCAGTGCACAAAAGAAAAGTGCCTCTTCTTCTCAACTTTGTCCCAACATACAAATCAATTTTGCCTGACGTCCCCAAAAGAAAGAAGAAAAGCCTCTCTCCACCCTCTGCCACAACCCAGACTGCATCCACATCACGAACAGACCAAAGATCAACGTCTGACCTAGCGGATTTGCCATCAACCTCGGCGCCATACTTGATCCCCATACCTGAACGAAAACGTCGGCGAAGACTTGTTAAAACTGCCGAGATGGGTCGTCCAAAGCCTGTTGCTGAAGATCTCTTGGCCGACCTCCCTACTGACGTCGATGCTCAGCCGACGCAAACCATGCCTCCACCAAAGCCGAAGAGAGCCAAGAAAGCCCAGCCAAAGGCTAAAGTGACTCAGGTTGGATCTGAGGACACTTTACCTATTTCCAAACTTGCTGAGAGTAAGAAGACTTCTTCCGTTTCTGCCAAAAGGTCTGCTGAGGCCCAACCTTCTGAATCCCCCAAATCGAAGAAGTCGAAGTCGTCGTCTGCGACGACTTCGGGTTCTAAAAAACCAGATGTCGCCTGGGCGCCTGCAATTACTCTGGAAGACAGGCCAATCATGACCAGTGAGAGCGCTGATGACATTAATGTCGGCGTTGCTCTCAGTACGGCGTTGCTCCTTCCTGGTGATCTGGAGCGAAATGCCGGGTATAGTGAGTATGAGAACTATGCCCTAATGCTCCAGCACTCCGTTCAAGTAAGTGTTCCTACTCGGTACCTTTTGTTTCTTTTCTGTTTTGCTGAATTGCTAAAGAGTTTTTTCTAATACTTCTGTTTTCTTTCAGGCCATCCAGCATGCCCATTCGTTTTCAATGCAATCGTTCAAGAATCGAGAGAAGTTAACCGACCTGAAGAGGGAGTTTACTGCCCTCCAGAAAACCAATAAAAGTCTTCAATTAAAAATGAAGAAGCTGGAAGACCAGGCCGAAGCTGCCACTAAGGCCCAACAAATAGCAGAAGAAAAAGCTGAATCTGTTGAGGCTATCAGGAAGGTCGCTGAAACCGAGAAAAAAGAGGCCGAGGATAAAAAGGCCCAGGCCGAAAAGGAGCTTGAGGAGGCCTTGGCTACGAAAGAAGCCGAAATCAAAGAAGTTGATGAAAAAGCTTACGCCCAAGGTATAGCCGACGTTACTGAGGACTACAAACTCCAAGTCAGGCAGGCATGCAACAGGGGCTTCTCCCTTGGTTGGATGTCCCTGGCCAAAAAGCTCAATGTCCCTGATGATTCACCATTCCGCAATACCGACGCTATCCCTCTTCCATTCCCCCACCTCCTCCTTCAAGTCAACCAGAGGGATATTCTGAATCTGAATCTGAAGCTGAGGAGGAAGGTGAGGAAGAAGCTTTGTTAAGAAAACCCAAGGAGGCTATTGGGACTAAATCTCCTTCTCTGAATGAGCAGGTGTTAGACCTGACTCAAGATGATGATGGTGATGAAGTTACCAAGGAGACTACTCCTCAGCAGACTTTGTCCGATGTTCCTCAGGCCGACAAGAGTGTTGATGAGACCCTGGCCGAGATTGATGCAGAAATAACAACGGAGAAAGTGACTGAAGTAACTTTTCAGAAGTCTGCCGATGTCCAAACCGAAGTTGCTCCTGAGGCTGAAGAACCATAACTTTGACGTCTTTTCTTCTCTGTACTTTTTTGTCTCTTCTGTACTTCTCGTTTTAAAACAATGCAAGCTCTTTGTATGGCCGATGTGCCTTTGTTTCCTGTTGAATCCTCAACACAACTTTGTTTTAAATGCTTGTACCTTTGTCTTCTCTTGACTGCTTCCGTATGATTCTATACTTAGAATATTTTGCATGTTTTACATACTCATCCTTCTTTGTATAATCTTCTCGGGGTTACATACCTCGAGTATAATAACTGCAAGCTTTACTTCGGCAAGATACTGACCTGCAAACTTTTCATAAATTTCAACAAATGTTTAAACAGTGATCTCGGTTTAACCTACTTGTAAATTGCTACAAATTTCAACAAGTGTTTAAACAATATACTTAGCTTTTACTTCAACCTGTAAATTGCTGCAAATTTCAATAGATGATCATATGTCGGCTTAACATCTTCTTGTAAATTGCTACAAATTTCAACAAGTGTTAAGCATCTTCTTTGGGTTAACCAACTTGCAAATTTCGTCAAGTGTTTGATCAATAACCTCGGCTTTACTTCGACTTGTAAATTGCTACAAATTTCAACAAGTGAAGATAAGGAATTAGCTTATCTTCAACTTATAAATTGCTACAAATTTCAACAAGTGAAAATAAGGAATCAGCTTAATTTCAACTTGTAAATTGCTACAAATTTCAACAAGTGAAGATAAGGAATAATCTCAGCTTCACTTCAACTTGTAAATTGCTACAAATTTCAACAAGTGAAGATAAGGAATCAGCTTAATTTCAACTTGTAAATTGCTACAAATTTCAACAAGTGAAGATAAGGAATCAGCTTAACTTCAACTTGTAAATTGCTACAAATTTCAACAAGTGAAGATAAGGAATAATCTCGGCTTAACTTCAACTTGTAAATTGCTACAAATTTCAACAAGTGAAGATAAGGAATAATCTCGGCTTAACTTTAACTTGTAAATTGCTATAAATTTCAACAAGTGTTAAGCATACTCTTCTTCTTTTTGCCCCCAATGTGAACCTGAGTTCCACTTGGGTTCTCATTATTCAAAAATAATATTGCGCATCTTATATCAGTGTAGAGGAATTCTGCTATAATTTTATTGATGACGTTGAAAAAAAAACAAGGAATATCTAATGATAGAAAAATTTCAGATTACAAGTGTTCCATGGTCTAGGTAATGCTTTGCCCTCATTATCTTAAAGTCGATAGGCTCCATCGCCTAACACCGAAGTGATTCTGTAGGGTCCTTCCCAGTTTGGGCCAAGTTTGCCCTCTCTGGGATCCTTCTTGTTGCCGACGACTTTTCTCAGGACTAAGTCGCCGATTTGAAAATCCCTCGGATTGACCTTCTTGTTGTAAGCTCTGGCAAGCTGCTGCTGGTATGCTGCAAGCTGTATTACAGCCTTCTCTCTTCTTTCTTCTAACAGATCAAGATCTCGGGCTAATAGTACATAATTAGTTCCATTCTCAACTCCCTGAGTTCGGATTCCTGGGATGCCGACCTCCAGTGGAATAACTGCTTCTGTACCATAAGCCATGGCAAATGGGGATTCTCCAGTTGATCTTCTCGGCGTCGTCCGGTATGCCCAGAGTACACTGGGTAATTCGTCTACCCACTTTCCTTTTGCTGCCTGCAGCCTCTTCTTTATCCCATCCAAAATTACTTTGTTGAATGCTTCTGCTTGTCCATTACTTTGGGGAAAACTTGGTGTTGAAAAGTAATTCTTGATCTTAAATTTAGCACAAAAGTTCTTGATGAGTTTGCTGTCAAACTATGTTCCGTTGTCGGCAACTATTGCTCTTGGAATCCCAAATCTGGTGATGATGTTTCTCCATATAAAGTTCTTGACATCCACATCTCGGATTTTGGCAAGAGGTTCTGCCTCTATCCACTTTGTGAAGTAATCTGTTGCTACTAGCAAGTATTTTCTCTGCCCAGTTGCCTGGGGAAGCTGGCCAACAAAATCCATGCCCCACTGGGCAAACGGCCATGGGCTGGACACTGGATTTAGGTCAGGAGCTGGTGTAGATGTCCCCGAACGCATCCCGGGGAAGGAGTGCGAGTCCCCCCCGTTCTGGTTCGATATTGGGTCACTACAGTTCGAAGGACTCAAATGTCACGGTTCTTAATCTTGAACCAAAGAGTCCAAATCTGGCAAATCGTTTTTGAAAACAGATTTTTTGAAAGAAGTGCCAAACATGGACTGCTTTGCCAGATACAGAGTCGCCACCCAAATATTTTATAATGGGAAATTTAGGAAACCCTGACTCGGTGCCAAAGGCCACGTGTCCGTCATCACCAAAGTTGCCTCGGCTCGGGAACTTGGGTACGATTGGGGAAGGTCACTTCGTGAGCACCTCCGCTCGCCCGGTCAAAGATCGGCCTCTACTAACCATGATATCTTATTTTGAAAACATTGTATGTTCTTATTCCGGTTATTAGCCTAGGTTACTATGTGATGCGCACAGCATACAAGTATAGACTGAATCGCCTGAATTGGAACAACACATTTCATGTTTGTTTGAAAGATGGTTTGCTACCCGCAGGTAGGCTTAAAATGCAGATTTTGCCACCCTCAGGTGGGCTTAGAGAACATGGTTTTGCCACAATCGATGAATTATTCCAATCCAGATAACCCAACCTTCACCCACAGGCATTCAAGGCAGTTATATCACATAAGCAAATAGCCTCATGGCAAGCATGCTATCATGGCAGTCACTCACACGCATGCAAGGATGCTAAAGCATAAAAACTCACCGAGTACTCCAAGCCAAAACAAAAACTACATTAGAAATCATGCATGATCCTAAGTATGCTGAAATGCCTAATGCAACACATGCAAAAATGCAAACTATAACAGGCTCGGCTATTCTAAACATGGCATATGGAATGCTACAACTAACAAGTATTCAATTTGGAATTGAAATACAAATGCAGTTTGTATGATGCGCCGAGCCCGGTGCGTGCAAAACAGATGAATGATGCAAACATGCTATCATACTGTATGCTAATTGAAATATGCCTTATATCTAACCATCATAAGCAGATAAATAAAAGGGAAGAAAGACGTGGGGTTGGAAGACATACATCACACTCACCCACACTTATTACAATTATGCCCTCGCGCAGAGGGTCCAAAAGAATATACAGTCCCAAATGAAAGAATAATACAGTCCCAAATAATACAGTCCAAATAATGTACAAATTCCTAATTAATTAACAAATTAACTAAGAAAACTGTAAACTGGCATGCAAGTCAGGGACTGCCTTGCTTCTGATGAACGATGTATGTTTGGGCCGCCTTGCGCGGAAATCCACTGGAATGCCCCAATTAGCCTCTGTTTCGCAATGTTTCTCGAAAAGCACGCCAAGCTTCGGAAGACCGCTGATTTTTGATTTTGCTGCAACAGAGAGCAGGAAAGGGGCATAGCAATGTATTTCACAGATATATGCATGTCTCGATCCTCGTGCCACCAATCACGCATATCGATGCATGATGGCTGAGGAGCCGAATTGCACAACTCAATATAGGATGAATGCATATGAATGCTACAATAAAACCTAACTCCATCACGGATAATCCGGAGTGTCGGTGACTTGGGAATTGAGACACATTCCGTTACTCGGGGTACGAAACGCGCCTCGTTTCCCGTGTCCGGGCTAACTCCTATCCCGAACACGATGCAATATGTATGATATGCATGAAATGCAGCTAATATGAAATCCTAACATACACAATGTCATGGAATAGCATACACGCTATACGAGGTAATACATAACCGGACATACACAATGCTACGGATAAAATGGCATACGCAATGCAATAATGGGCTTACACCAACATGAGAGAGCCTCAGCCACACTCACATAGGAGGCCATCGGATAAAAGTGAAGTGCCTCGAAATACGTGCACACGGGCACGCAAACCGAGGCAATGGCATACGGAATGCAATGAGACTAAAATGGCATACAGAATGCAAAATGGACTTACACTAACATGAGTGGACCTCAGCCACACTCACATAAGAGGCCGAGAGATGAAAAATGAGATGCCTCGAAATGCGTGCACACGGGCACGCAAACTGAGGCAATGGCATTAAGGCATGAAATGACATGGAAAATGATATGCGAACATGCCGATGGAATTTCAGCACTGAAATATGGGGGAAAACAGTCCCGAAAGATGGCGAAATGACACCAAATGCAAGGAATGGTCTCGAAATGCGAATTTAGGCACCCGAAATGGCCTATAGCTATGCAATGCATGCACAATATGGACATGGAATGAAAATACAGTAGCAAGGCAGCCCCAAAACTCACATTTTTACAGTACAAAACATGGCCAAACAGAAATCACAAGTAGGGCTAAAATGGCATACAAAAATGGCTCCGTAAGGGAAGCAATGAAGCAAGTGATAGAGGCAAAGCCCAAATGGCAAAAGACCCTTATACAACACTGAAGAGGGCCTAAAAATATGAACATTTACAGTAGATGACATGCCTCAAATCAGTATGTAAACATGATAAAAATGCCATGCAAGAAGTAGGCCAACAATAGGCTATAACATGAGGTATACAAAGCAATCACCAAACAACTAAAGACCCTTAATAAGATATGCCAAGAAGGTCAAAATATGGCCATTTTCAGTTCTGATCATGGCCTAAAACAGAAGCTAGATAAGCCTAAAAAAGCATGCAAAAATGGGGGGCCAAAGAGGGGTATAATGGCAAGTACAACATGGAGGCCCCCAACAGTATTGGTCCCTTCTACAATGTTGTAGAGGGACTCAAAATAAGCCTACTCACAATTCATGGAACACTCCGAAACAATTTACATATAGGCCAAACAAATCATGCAAATTTACGGTAAATAGGAGGGATTATGAAGTAAGTGCAAGATAGGGGGCCCAAAAAGGGTTGAGCCCTTCTTCAATATTGAAGAGGGGCTCAAAATAGGCCCACTCACAGTTTACATTATGCTCGAAAACAGATCACACATAGGCTAGAAATTTCATGCAAAAATGTGACATACCAAGGGGTATTGAAGCAAGTACCAAATGGAGGGCTCAAACAGGGTTGAGCCCTTGAACAAACATGAAGAATGACTCAAAAAAGGCCTAGTTTCAGTTAGGGTCGGAGCCCAAAACAGTAAGAAAATAGGGTAAGAAATTGGTGCAAAAATGGGCTACAAAAGGGGGAAAGTCTACTTACCCTTGAAGACCAATACTTTGACTACTTCTTGGACCAAATTTGATGACTCTAAGCTGCTAGAATTCCTCCCTTTGCTGCTGGAATGGAGTGGTGATGGTAGAGCTTGAAGATGATGAAGAAATGGAGCCTAAACTTGAAGGAAATGGAATGATATGTATGTATATGCTCAAAACAATTCTTGTAACCCTTTCTCTAGAGTTGGGAGGCCCTCTATATAGACAAGAGAGGGAGAGGAGAATCAAGGCAAAAGTGGAGGGAAATGAGCCCTTATTTCCCTCCAAAAGGGTCCCCCGGATAGAGATATTTTTGGGGGAAAACCAAGGCACAGCTGGAATGTACTCAACCTGAAGAAGCAGGCCGGCCTGGCATTTTTGTTGCAGGTGGCCGGCCGGCCACCCCCCATGGCCGGTCGGCTAGGGGTCAAAAGGTTCAAGCTGATTTTCTGGCCGGCCACCAGGGAAAGGTGTCCTCCCATGTGCCCTCAACGCAGCCATGTAGTTCAAAATTGGCAACTCTAAAACAGGAGAGAGAACAAGCCATTTTTAGGAGGGGTTCAAAAGGGTCAGGTGGAATTTCTGGCCGGCAATGTGATATTAGGGTCCTCCCATGTGTGTACAACACAAATATGTGGTTTGGGGTTGAAGAAAATGGCCCTAGGGTGGTCAACATTGGCTCAGAAGTGAGAAAAACGGGCGTCGGAGGGCGCCGGAGGAGCATAACTGGTTGCTGAGACAATTGAGGGCCTCCCACCCTTCAGTGACCTTCCCGGTGATAAAACAGAGGAACCTGCCAAAAATGAACAAAAACCGATGCAAAACGAATGCTCGGGGGCCAAAACACGCAGTTCGGGGTCCCGAAAATAGGCCGTTAAGCACCGAAAGTGGCGTTCGGCCACAAAGTGGGTCTCTCAGGCCTCAGTGTCCCTCGAAAGGGAGTAAATGAGATGCACGCCAAAAACTGGAGGAAACGAAGATGGTTAGACGGTCCCGAACCGAGGCACACGGCCTGACGGCTCCGAAAACCAGGAACCGGGCTCCGAAATGGGCAAAATGGCCTACGGCCACGAAATGTAGCCCACGGCCACTGAGAGATGGTCTACGGGACCTCTCCCTCCCCTCAGGAAGAAAAACAGAGAAAACTGAGTCTGGTTCGCAAACCGAGACAAGGTACAGAAGAGGTTTCGGAAGTCCGGAGGCAGGGCTCACGGCCGCGACTCTGAGACTTCTGAACGAGCACAATATGCAACATCACCGAGCGCTCAATCGGTGACGTCTGAGTCTTAAGGTCGGTAAAAAATGGGGTGTCTACAGTTGCCCCTCTTTGACAGAACTCGGAAGTCACAAGTGACGGGGGTGAATGTCAAAGCCCAGAGACGACCCATTTTTGACAAGGCCGAAGACTTAGACAATCATACAAGATGCACAGAGATGTGCCCGCAGGCGTGCCCGCAGGCAAGGGGCAAAATGCAAAGCGATATGCACAGAGCCAGATGTAACTTAATGATCATGCAAGTGCAGCAAGCTGTAATGAAGCAAGTATTCGCAAATAGATGCAACAGTTTTAAGCGAGAATGCAAAGCAATAACTGCATTTCATGCAGTTAGGGAATGCGGAGAATTTATTCAATTCTCGTCGCGTCTCACACGGAAAAGATACGATACCTGCGCGATTCGTCTGGTCGCACCAGCCTCAAATGAACCGTACATACAATATCGTGCCTGCAAAAGAGAGAAATTGAACAAGAACAATATGCTAACAACATATATTCAATGGGATTCCTGTGGTTCCGAAAGTTTGACACACGCAAGTGTCGCGGGGCGAGTGAATGCATCACAATGCGAGAAGGGAACGTGCGTGACAACGCATGCTCAAGCACAGAGGCATGGTACACCGAGAAATCATGCATGACAAAGCAAGATGCTTATGAGAATGCGAGTTAAGTGCACGACAATATAAAACGAGCATAAATCAGGGCGCCCGTTTGTCACAAAACGGCGAGCAATGAAACGCGTGTTTCGGCGGAGGCGACTTGACTGCGACCTCTGGTTCACCTCCCAGAGAGGTTACAACATGTTCAAAAAGGATACACCTTGATTTTGATGAGTAATGATGAGACACATGTCAGAAATTGCAGCTGAAGTTCCGGCGGAGCAGTTTCGCGTCAGAAAGTACACTTTTCTTGAACTTTTTCAGGTCCCGGGAACTCCAATCTTCCTCAAAATTTGTAGGGAGCTAGGTGAGCATGTGGGGAACACCACTGGCCAGGTGGTTGCCCTAGGGGATGCCACCGGCCAGAAACCAAAAAGCAAATGGCCGGCCAGCTAGGAAAGGTGGCCGGCCGGCCACCTGCCCAAAACAGGGGGCAGTTTTGTCTTTTCGCCTCATTTTCTTTATATTCCCTCATCCATTCAATCCGAGATCACACCCACAGCTGCGATTTCTTCTCCCCTTGCCTCCAAAACCATTTTTTTCTTCAGATCTGCACTTTATACGCGCTTTTCAGCCTCCTACACAAGTTGTTTTCGCAAAAACATTCGATTTTAAGCACTTTGGACCGATTAAATTTTGATTTCGAGGCTTCTTTTCTCATTTTCACCACTTGAGGTAAGTTTGTCTCAATATTTGGAAGATTTTCTCGGGAGTTGACTTTTGTTGACTTTTCCATTTCCCGAGAGTTGACTTTTGTTGACTTTTTCCAATTTTGGCTCATTTTGCTCATTTTTTGCTCCTTTTGCAGATTTTTCGAAATGGCGGGTAATTTCCCTCATGGTGGAGGCCCTCCAGGCGCCGGGGATGATTTTGATGCTATGACGCTACCCCCGAGGGTCTGACCTTTTATTCCCGGGAGATACGCCCCGTCGGTGCACGTTCTTCCGCGGGCGATTTTTCGTCATTACACCGACTTCAATGATCGGGTACCCGGGGATCTACTTCTGCGAGAGCCAGAGCATCACCTCTCTTACGAGGCACGAGAGGTATTTTACCTCATTTTCTGTATTTTTCGTGCATTTCATACCTTTGCCATGCTTGATCACACAGTTTAGCTTATGACATAGTACTTTGCTTGCATTCTGAACATGTGACTTGAACACTTGAATTTCTGAACACTCGGCTCATTGATTGATTGTGAACGCACGGCACACACTAGTTAAGAATTGAACACACGACTCAAACACTGATTTGTCGAACACACAGCCTGAATTTGAAAGTGAACACACGGCACACACTGACTAAGAGTAGAACACGCAGCCCCAAACTCTGATTTTCTGAACACACAGTCCAAGTTGATGGTGAACACACAGCCCACACTGACTGAGAGTAGAACACGCAGTCCCAAGTTGATGGTGAACACACAGGCCACACTGATTGAGAGTAGAACACGCAGTCCCAAGTTGATGGTGAACACACAGCCCACACTGATTGAGAGTAGGACACGCAGCCCTAAACTCTGATTTTCTGAACACACAGTCCAAGTTGATGGTGAACACACAGCCCACACTGATTGAGAGTAGAACACGCAGTCCCAACTCAAATTTTCTGAACACGCAGTCCAAGTTAAAGTGAACACACAGCCCACTGACTTTGAAATTTGAACACGCAGCCCAAATAATGAATTTCTGAACACGCAGCCCAGATTGAAGGTGAACACGCAGCCCACTGACTTTGAAATTTGAACACGCAGCCCAAATAATGAATTTCTGAACACGCAGCCCAGATTGAAGTGAACACGCAGCCCACTGACTTTGAAATTTGAACACGCAGCCCAAATAATGAATTTCTGAACACGCAGCCCAGATTGAAGTGAACACGCAGCCCACTGACTTTGAAATTTGAACACGCAGCCCAAATAATGAATTTCTGAACACGCAGCCCAGATTGAAGTGAACACGCAGCCCACTGAACACAACTTATTCATTTCATTTGCACACAGCTTATTCATTTCATTTGCATTCATTTCATTTGCACACAGCTCATTTGATTTGATTTGCACACAGCTCATTCATTTCATTTGCATTTATTTCATTTGCACACAGCTCATTTGATTTGATTTGCACACAGCTCATTTGATTTTGACACATGCATTCATTTGATTTTGACACATGCATTCATTTTGAATGCAGGTTGGCGCTCGTACTGTGCGAGGATATGGCTCCACTGCTGCGAGGGAGTGGTACACTGAGCTTCCGGAGGCTGTCCGGGATTTAGTTGATCTAGCAGGGTTCGGGGCCTTCTGCGTAGGGTTATCACATTGCCCTGCCAGTAGGACACTGTTAGCCGCTTTGGTGGAGAGATGGTGGGACACCACCAATTCCTTCCACTTTTCTGCCACCGGGGATCTGACCATGACCCCGCTAGATTTTGCTGTACTCACCGGCCTAGACATAAGAGGTTGGCCCATTCGTTTCGACGAGGATATGGGCGAGTGGGAGGCCGCTTGGTTACATCTATTGGGGGCCTGCCCGCCTGTGGACAGAGCTTCTGGGAGAGTCAGATACACCTGGTTCTCTTCCCTTTTTCGGAGGCCGGAGATGGAGCCTGAGTCTCCTGAGGAGGCTGAGTAGTACGCCGCGGTTTCCTTATGTTCCTCTTTGGCACCACTCTGCTTGCTGATAGAGGGAACACTGTCGGGTTGTATCTTTTGAGTGCCCTGGTGGACCTATCACAGGTCAGTCGGTACGACTGGGGTGGCGCCGGTCTGGCTACCCTCTATTGCTATATGAGCGCTACCTCTCGCGGGCAGGGAGACTTACTCGGCGGCTATTGGAGAGCCTGGGAGGTACGTTCTGTCCTCTTAATTTACATTTCTGCTCCTCAGTACTTGTTCATTGCACACACACGGCGCACTTTATATCCTGTATTTTGCACTCAGCATTTTGTATTCACATTCTGCATTGTTTTCCACAGTTATGGGTCTATGTATATTTTCCGACGTTAGCCCCGGAGATGGAGGTGGCAGGGCCCCTTATGACCCTGTATTCCTTGGTATTCGAGGGCCAGCACAGACCGAGACCTCGAGAGACTCTCTTCTACCTGCGACAGTACTTTGACACTGTGCGGACGACAGAGGTATTTCAGAACTCTCAGTTCCTTTCCGTTTTCATCTTTGATCTGCCTTGTATATTTCCGATTTCTGATTGATTCATGCACTGGTTATCCGCAGATTACGTGGCAGCCCTGGGCGATCTTAGGTGATGGTCTCCGGTTTCAGTATGCCGGAGGATCGGGCACCTCCCAGTACAGGATCCTGCTTGAGGGACCGGTTGGTAGAGCATGGTTCCTGGGGGAACGCTTTCTGTGTCAGGTGTGGGGATACATTTCTCAGGACCCTCCTGCAGCACCTCCAGCCACTATGCGGACTGCTGATAGACTTTCTACCCAGGAGGTCATTAGCGCTATGCAGGGCACCGATGCTTTGCTGCATCTTACGGAGGGGGACTACGCCACTTATCGTCACACATATCTGATGCCTCCCTTGACAGGAGTGCGCGCTCCGCCACTGAGGTCCACTGATGTACCATCTTCGAGTCGGGCTCGTGCTACGGATATCCCCTCCTCCAGCAGGGCTGGTACGTCTCGAGGTGGGGGCGGATTCATTCCTCCGATCCCTCCGACTCTTCATCATCCTGGGTGGCCAGACATGCCGACCGAGTTGATGGGGTGGCAGTATGGGACTACTTCTCCGATTCCGATCCCTATAGAGCCTCCGATGCCTGGTCACAGATATGTCAGTGATCCTGACTCACCACCGGTATGTTCCATCATTTTTCACTTATCACACAGACACTTTGGCAGTTGCTTATTTATTTGATGATTTGAGCTTGTATTTGCAGCCACCCCGGGAGTACATGGATCAGGTGCTCGAGATGGTGGCCTCACTTGAGGGGATGGTCCTGCGTAGAGAGGCGCAGTTGTCCATCATGGGCTTCCAGGTACTCTTTAGTTTTCTGGTATTTATCATACTCCTGATGATATGCTGATTTTGAACATTCTACTGCATTGATAGGGTGTTTGTGTAGAGCACATCTGACACACACCCCACTCTCATACTGTACTTGCATCTGACTTTCACATTTGAACTGATGTATTGAACTCTTCACTTTCAGATGCCTCCGGTATATGCTCCATCGCAGGCCGGGCCACCCGGGCCTTCTCAGAGAGGTCGAGGTGCTGGGCCATCTGGGCCCTTCCGAGGAGCTGGGCCATCCAGGCCTTCTCAGGGAGGTCGAGGTGCTGGGCCATCTAGGCCCTTCCGAGGAGCTCGGGGAGCGGGGGCGTCTCGCAGATGTAGGGCACATGTTATAGAGGCAGAGCCTGATGAGGAGGAGGAGGAGGAGCTCGCAGATCGTGAGTCAGAGACATCTGCTGAGGAGGGAGGGTCCGGCCTTGGTTCCGGGAGTGGAGGCGAGGCTGAGGGGGATCCTGAGGATGACAGCTCCGACCCGGATGGTGATGATGGTGCAGAGGTTATCCCGCAGAAGAGGATGAGGGGACCTCCTCACTCCCGCTCTCGAGGATATTGATGCTATTTCCTGCTTTATTCTACTTTTTGCTAGTAGTTTGTAGCACTTTGCATTTTGTTAGGCAGTTTTATTTTCTGTAAAACTTGTACCTTTATTTTGTTGTAAAACATGATGGAATGAAACAGCTTTTGAAAATGTGTTGGTATTTGAAATTCTCAGCATCGCATCATTTTGCACAAAAATCGAATTGAATGGAAATGTGCCTTGTGTATTTACCGGGTCAGGTAATGAATCGACGCAACAAACTAAACAAATTGACTCACTAAGAAATAACAGAATCTCAGCAAGTTTACAACTCGATAAGCAAAATACAACAATGTTTAACGACTCGATAAACAAGACTTAACAAAATTGCGCAAACAAAGAGTAACGACTCAAAACACAAAATGCGACAGCTCGACAAAACTTACAACTCGATAAACAAAACGACAACTCGATAAGCAAAATACAACACAGCGTACTTCGGATGATCTGGGTGCTGGGACGCATCCAAAACTGAGAAAAATGAAGGCCTCCAACATTCCTGATGCGTGAAAGTGCCTCAAACTTCCTTCCGGAGGGCAAAACAGGACCAATGAGCATGGCCAGCCATATTTTGCTTTTTGGAGACTGAAAGGTGGCCGGCCGGCCAGTTTTTGAGTCAAAGGTGGCCGGCCTACTAGAATAGGTGGCCGGCCGGCCACCTTTCCTGCAACTCCTAGAATTCTGACACTTGTCCTCCTTCGAATAGTGTTTTGCCTCCTATAAAAGCTCCAACTTTGGAACTCATTCATTTCATCACTGCTTTGCACAAAAATGGAGGCATTTCTAGTAGAAAATCTCACATCTTGGATCTCTTCTTTAGATGGCTCGGAAAAGTTGAACTTCCGGGGTTTCGGCCTGAATGCATTATTCACGCTGGGCCAGACTCCACTGCATCTTCCTTTTCTCCATGCGGCGGCGAGATTTTGGAACCCAGTGACGCACGTCTTCAGCTTCGGAGGGCAAGAGGTATGTCCCACTTTTGAAGATTTTCAAGTCCTGATAGAGTCTGAACGCTCAGAAGAGATCTTGCCTCAGTCTCATTTTGGCCACGCCCAAGCTTTAGGGCGGATGTGCGGTCTCAACGCGCATGATGCTCGATCCCTGATTTGTAACGGGATGTTGGATATCCCGAGCCTGATTTACCGGTTCTCCGATGCCGGTGACCGCGGTGACCATTATCGGCAAGGTTTCCGACAACATGCCCTCTGCTTGTGCATGCTATCTCATTTTCTGTTTATCTCGGGCTCCGAGGGAGCTAACATCCGTTTGATTGAAGTCGCTCAAGGCTTGAGGGAAGAAAAGAGCTGTACCGCCATGACATTGGCTGAGACACTGCTGGGTTTGGATGCCTTCTACCGCCAGGAGACAACCAGGCTTGCGGGGAGTCCACTACTGCTGCAGGTAATGTTTCCCACCCAAGCTCACATATGTATTTGCTCACATCGCTCGGCCCTCAGGCTCGATTTTTCTCACAAAACCCTCATCTTACTTTTCTCTCATCGCACATCTCTCTATTCTTTATTCTCTCATTTTTCATCCCTCCCCAGATATGGTTGATGGATAAATTGCAAGTTGTGGACTCTTGCCCTGCTTACTCAGCCCGCGGCTACTTCTTTCGACAACGCCTGGTTGACGCCCTTGATGAGGGATGGTGGGTTGAATGGATGTGCAACTTGTCAGCTGAACGCATTGCTTGGCGCTGTCCTTGGCTTAATCTTCCGGCGATGAACTATAGCATGTTCCAGGATACTGGGATCCGGTTGATTGGCTTGACCCATTATGTATTCTATTTCCCATTCCGCATTCTGCGCCAGTTCGGCCATGATCAGACTTGCCCTCCGGAGGGGATAGAGTATCCGGTCGCCTTCCCGATCCGAGGTGCACACCTTGCCCGACATACTACGGCTTGGAGGACTAGAGAGGTCCTGCCCCCCGCCCCTATTTTCAGTTGCACTTTGTCTGATGAGTGCTGGGATTGGCTCAATGAGGAGGCACAGATTGGGCCTAAGTCGGCATCGGAGGCTTCGACTAGCTCTGGAAGGGGGCGCAGGGACACCTGACTTGACTGTGCCCCAGATTTATTGCTTTATTAGTACTTTCAAGTTTTCTTTATGAGTGCAATAAAAAGCAACTTCAATTGTATGCAAAAGCAAGAGAACTCTGTTTTGAAATCAATGAAATTGAAGGTTGTGGTACTGAAAATTTTCCGCTTTGGTCCAAAAATGGTCTTAGTTGTGAAAAGATTAATTTGAGTAAAGTCAATTTTTATTAAAACTTTTCAAAACTATTTTCGATATGGATCAGAACTGGACACGCCTGAGATCTGTCACTGAGATGCACAACCCCGGATCCTAGCAACTGGAAAGTTGCCCCTAGTTTGAACGGTACCACAGCACCTCCTGGCAACGGAAAGTTGCCCCTAGTCTGAATAGCACTGCACCGGAGATTACGATGAATGCTGATGGACAAGGATGACTGAGATGATCAAAATGGACAAAGTTGATCGGGGAAAATGTTATGGCTGAACTTCAGGATGAAGCTGCCTACGTATCCCAAAGACGGGAATCAAGCCTTACGTAGTTCAGGCTTAGGTTCGCTCGGGTATTTTTACTCTCCTTTTGCGCTCTAACTTTTGCCAAGGCCGCCCTTTGCGGGTTTTCAACCTTGCGAGCTCAGTTTTTATATTTTCGAATTTTTTTATGCTCTGAGTTTTGCCTAGGTCGCCCTTTCGGGTTTTCGGCCTAGCGAGCCTCTCAAGGATAGTATTTCTTCAACTTGTCCATGTTGATCGGTTGTGAAAACTCTAAGCCATCCAAATCCATCAGAACCACAGCCCCTCCTGACCAGATAGACTTAATGATGTAGGGACCAGTCCAATTAGGTCTGAACTTGCCCCTGGGGTCGTGGATGGGAGCTCGGTTGTCCTTGAGTACCAAATCTCCTTCCTTCAAATTCCTGGACTTAACCTTCTTGTTAAAAGCCCGGGCAATTCTGCGTTGATAGCCTTGAATGTGGTACAGTGCTTTCAGTCTTCTCTCATCAAAGAGCATGAGTTCCTCAAATCTGCTCTGTTGCCAATCTGCCTCGGCTATTTGACACTCGGCCAATACTCGCAATGACGGAACCTCAATCTCAATAGGTAGAACGACCTCCATCCCATAAACCAATGAGTACGGAGTCAACCCGGTAGAAGTTCTGATCGAAGTCCGGTAGCCCCACAGAGCAAACGGCAGCTTATCTGGCCAGTCCCGGCAGGTCTCCACCATCTTCTGCAGTATGCGCTTGACATTCTTGTTGGCAGCCTCAACCGCTCCATTGGTTTGCGGCCGATAGGTAGACGACTTATGAAAAGCCACGTTGTATTTTTCCAACAAGTCTATCACTTCCTTCTTGAAGTGGGAACCGTTATCTGAAATTATCTCATTTGGAACCCCATAGCGACAGATGATGTTGTTTCTGATAAACTTTGCAACATGCGAAGCCTTCAACACCGCGTAAGATTGGGCCTCAACCCACTTTGTAAAATAATCTATCGCGACCAGGATGAACTCATGCGCATTCGACCCCTTTGGCGTAACAGCCCCGATCACATCAATTCCCCAGACTGAAAATGGCCATGGTGAAGTCATGTTGTACAGCTTTGTCGGCGGGATGTTCATGCGATTTGCATGAATCTGACATTTGTGGCATCGCCGGACGAACCCAATACAATCCTCCTCCATGGTGGACCAGTAATAACCCTGTCTGAGGATCTTCCGTGCCAACATTACCCCATTCATATGTGCTCCACATTCTCCTCCATGGATGGCTTCCATTAGACGCTTCGACTCTTCGGCATCAACACACAGTTTATGCATTCCCAGATGACCTCTTCTGTACAGCTTACCCCCACAGATGATGAACTGGACGGCCAATCTTCTTATTGCCCTTTTGTCTTTGGCATTTACCCCTGGCGGGTATGCTTCTTTCTCCAAGAAATTCCAAATGTCGTAATACCAGGGGTGTTCGTCCTGAACTTCATCTATGGCTGCAATCGACTCATAGGCAGGTGCAAATTTCTAGTCAATGATGACTGGACGCATTCGGACTCCATACGGGATGTCTATCATGGAAGACAGAGTTGCTAAAGAATCTGCGAACCTGTTGTTCTCTCTTAGTAGATGGGTAAAACTTAACTTCTCAAACCGAGGAATCAGCAAATCCAAGGTCTGGTGATACATCATCATCTTTTCCTCTTTTACTTTCCAGTCTCCTTTTGCTTGAGACACAACAAGGTTCGAGTCCCCAATGACGTCCAACCGTCTTGCCCCTAGTTCCAGGGCTGCTTCTAGGCCAGCAATGCACGCCTCATATTCTGCTTCATTGTTCGAGACTTTGAATCGGAGTTTGAAGGCTAGAGGAATACGGGAATTATCGGGTGCTATCAGCAACACTCCTATCCCATACCCATGTTGATTTGACGCTCCGTCAAAGTACATCGTCCAAGCTTCGTCATCGATATGCAAAATGGCTTCATCTGGGAACAAGTATTCAACTGCTTCATCCCCCTCAACCGGATGGTCGGCAAGGAACTCTGCTACTGCTCTTCCTTTGACTGACTTGCGTGTGACATACTTCAAATCAAATTCGGAGAGCAACAGCAACCAACGAGCTAGCCTACCCGTAAGTGCTGGTTTCTCGAAAAGATATTCGATGAGATCGAGACGTGAAACCAACATTACGGAGTGAGCTAACAAGTAGTGCCGTAGCTTCCTGGTAGCCCATACCAAAGCTAAACAAGCCTTCTCCAGCGGTGTGTACCGAGTCTCATACTCTAGCATCTTCTTGCTCAGATAGTAGATGGCTCTCTCCACCCTGTCTTCAGACTCTTGTGCAGCATACAGCCCATCGTGGTCTCAGTCACTGATAGGTACAAAATCAACGGTTTCCCTGGTTCTGGCGGTGATAAAACGGGCGGGTTCTGTAGATATTCTTTGATCTGCTCAAACGCTGCTTGACATCGGCCGTCCCATTGAAATTTCTTGCCTTTCTTCAGGAGACCAAAAAGTGGTTCACAAGTCAAGGTTAATTTTGAGATAAACCGTCTTATGAATTGCACTTTACCCAGAAAGCCTCTCACCTCATTTTCAGTCCTTGGTGGGGGCATTTCTAGGATGGCCTTGATTTTGGAAGGGTCGACTTCGATGCCCCTTTGTGTAATCACAAACCCCAGCATTTTTCCCGCTGTAACACCAAATGTACACTTTTGAGGGTTCAGCCGCAACCGGAATTCCCTGATCCTTTGAAAGAACTTATGCAAGGCGGTGTAGTGGCCCTCTCTTTCTTTGGACTTGACAATCATGTCGTCCACGTACACCTCAACCTCCTTGTGGATCATATCATGTAATATTGTGGTCGCGGCCCGTTGATAAGTAGCTCCAGCATTCTTCAATCCAAATGACAAGACTCTATAGCAGTATGTCCCCCACGGGGTGGTGAATGCAGTCTTTTCCCTGTCTTTTGGTGCCATCACTATCTGGTTGTATCCTGAGAAGCCATCCATGAATGAGAGCAATGCATGCCCTGCTGTGAAATCTACCAACTCATCGATGTGCGGCAAGGGGAAGTCGTCCTTCGGACTAGCTCTGTTCAAATCCCTGAAGTCCACACACACCCGGATCCTGCCATCCTTCTTCGGCACCGGAACGATGTTGGCCAACCAAGTCGGATATTCAGACACCAGCAGGAAGCCTGCGTCAATTTGCTTGGTGACCTCTTCCTTGATCTTGAGAGCCCAGTCCGGGCGGATCCTCCTGAGTTTCTGCTTGACAGGTCGGGCCTCGGGGTCAAGGGGGATCCGATGCTGTACAATCTCAGGATCGATTCCAGGCATGTCTTCGTAGGACCACGCGAAAACATCTTTGAAATCTTTTAATAAAGTGACTAAGCGCTCGCGTTCCTCCGAAGACAATGTGGACCCGATCTGGACCAGCCGCGGGTCCTCCTCAGTACCAATGTTCACGGTAGTGATTTCGTCCACTAGGGGTTTAACAAATCTTTCCTGCTCCTGCTCAATTAATCGTTGCAAAACCGGAGGAACTTCGTCCTCGTCGTTTTCAAAATTTTGAAAGTCTGAATTAATGCAATAAATTAAGGGCACAGAAAAGTACTCAGAAACCACAGTTGCTTGATTCTCATTAGGCACATCCAAATCGTCCGATTCATTTACAACAGACTCAAATGAAAAGGAAAAAGACGACCTAGACAGGACTGTGGCATCCGGGTTAACATCCCCAGGAGTACCAGACTCAGACTCAGTCGAGCTGGAATCTGATTCCGACTCATAAGACTCGGTGGAATCAGATTCCGGCTCACTACCTGACCCGATGCTGCTAGACAAAAATCCCTCCTCGTATTGCCAAGTGAGAGAGGGTGCGATAGATGCATCCAAGATAGCTGCTGGTTGGCTCACGGCCGTTTCATCCCCAATCATGGAAATCTCGGAGTTATCCCCCAAGCACTTATGGTCGATCGGAGGATTAGAGAGTAGACATGCCAGCGCTACCCCCGTTTCAAATTCTGTGCCCTCAGGATCCACTGTTCTACACTGCTCAACCCCAGCTGATGGGTCCGTCTGCTCTTCGGCAACATCCTCCCCGGATAACTGCAGGTTGAAAAAGATCTCGAAACCGGGCATGCGCTTCTTCTCCGCGTTTATCCACGGCTCTGGGAAGCCGCAAAATGGAAAGTCCTCCCCTTCCCGGACGAAGCGTCCGTTTAGGGTACCCTGGATGGGCCTATGCATCAAGTCAAATGGCTTCCCAGCCTGCTTTGCTCTGGCTCTTCCGGCCATTTCTTTCCCTTTCCTCACCCAGTCCTCTTTGGTGGGCCGATAACCCAGTCCAAAGGTATGCGGGTTGTGTAGCACTTCGGCCAATATTGCGACGCCTTTCCTGTCGCTCCTTCCTAATCCCATCCCGGGGATGTGTTGTAGCTTGTTCATGAGGTAGACGGATTGAGCACTGACGTACATACCTTCATTCACAGCCATAATGTTTTGCACAACCCGGGCCTCGGCCAGGGTAAATCCTGATATAAACACGTCCTCCATGCCGTGCTCTATTTCTAGGACTGGTGTAGACACCTCCGGAGGGGGATGGATCGATGAATTCCCAAACACAATGGCTACTCCCTTTCCATAGGGGTATTTCACCATCTGATGCAGAGTGGACGAGACGGCCTTCACCTGATGCAACCACGGTCGCCCCAAAAGTAGGTTAAAAGTTGCGGGAACCTCCAAGACATGGAAATCTATCTCGTGTTGTCCAGGTCCCACCTTTGTCTGAATCTTGACAGTTCCCATCACTTCTCTGCTAGTATTATCGTACGCTTTGATCACCTGAGTTGTCGGGATGAAGTCCGCGGGCTTCAACCCGATTGCATACGCTGTTCTGGCTGGGCAGACATTGATAGCAGACCCGGTATCAACAAGTACAACCGGTATCCACTTATCTCTACATTCCACGGAGATGTAGAGAGGCTTGTTATGATTTACGCCCTCAGGCGGCAGTTCTTTATCTGAGAAGGTTAAAGCCGGGGAACTTCCTCCCGGAAAAACCAGCTCAACCAGCTGCTCTGGTGTAGTATCGATGGAGAGTTTGGCCTTGTCCATGGCAGATAGGACAGCTTGCCTATGTACCCGTGAGGCCATAAGCAGTCCCCAGATGGAGATATCTGCTTGTATCTTCTTTAATTGCCTCAGCACAGCTTCCTCTTCAATTTGTTTCTCTCTCTGTTTCTCAGCTTCCTTGTCTTTCCCGGATGCCTCAGGTTGGTCAAGGTGTGGGGGCTTGAAGTACCGCCCACTCCTGGTCATATGGTCCACCTCATCGAGGTACCACGTGCTGTTTGGTTGATTTACTCCCCAATCTTCGTCTGTGTGGGCAAGACATAAGTCGTCGTCCTCCCACCACATCCCGTTAGCATCCAAAAGACACCTGTCTGGTTCTGGCAAATGTGTACTCTCAGTACCTTCATCCCATATGCTCACAGCATTTTCCGTTCTTGTGCCCACAACACTCTCAGCCCCTTCGTGGGCTTTTGCCTTTCTGATTCTCTCGGAATCCCAAAACTTCTCCTGTTCTGTCTGCGTTGCTGCAGTTTGTTGTTCCACTGTCTTTGCATCCACAATGTTTAAGTCCTGAGCGAAATTCTTTGTACCGGCGCTCTTCGGCAATCCATTCTGACTCTCGACCCTTCCGGCCACCATTGATACTTTTGCCCCTGCCGGGCCTTGCTCTGGCTGAAATTCCACAACGTTTGGCTGATCATCTAACTATCCGGTAGCCTCCGCCGACTCCTCATATTCAAACCAGTTGATTGTTGCATCTCCTGAATCTTGGTCGTTGAAGAACTGGAGATTGGCGAAGTCCTCTTCCACTGTTGTCAGATCATCTGCCCCTGTTCAAGTCTGTCCCCCTGAATCATACACAGTTCAGCTCTTTCTGGCAGCCCCACACTCAGCTCAGACTGGCCCAATGATAAGATGTATTCGCTTGGATCATAGACTCCCCCAGCATAATTCCCGGGCTGTTCCATCCCAGACTCAACAACTCTGTTCTTCTCTGAAACCTGCCCTGTTCCATCTTCAGTGGTCACCACCTTTGACTCAGATTGGTTTGTGGAGATGTCCATCATGCACAAGTCAGTGCAGTCAGGAAGGATCACCTCCGGCTTGGGTAGGTGAGAGGGAGTAATATAGATACTAGGATCGTAGGACACGACCCCAGTTTGGATAAGATTGACTCTTTTGGGTGGTGGATCTTGGTTATGGGTAGGGAGTGGGTTGGTCGTGACGTTAGGTCTATCTGGAGGTAGAATCACATTTTTGTCGATGAGGTCCTGAACCTCGTGACGCAGCCTGCAGCAATGGTCGGTATCATGACCGTGCTGCTGGTGGTAGGCACAGTACTTGGCTGGGTTGTGAGAGGGGGGGAGTGGATTTGGTGGCGGCCTCGGCTCCAGGGGTTTTAGATGTCCCTTTCTAATCAAGACCCCCAGAACCTTGGATAAAGGCATGTATAGTGGAGTAAAGGTTCTTTGGCCCCTGGACTGATATCTCGAGGCTTGGGTACTGCTCCCGGATGTACTGGAAAAGGGTGTGGCCGCCGCGGGCCTTGGCTGGGGAGGAGGATTGGTGGTGACCATACTGACCTCCGAAGTTCTGGTATTTGCAGCGCCACTCGGGCCTGCGTTGTTGTTGCGGTTAAATGTCCTCCGGGGTTGCTCCCGGTCCTGGTCAATCAGACCTTGCTTCATCGCGTCTTCGATCTGTACCCCCATCTCGTGTAAGTCTGAGAAGGTGGGAAAATGGAGTACGATCATCTTCTGCATGAGTTTTGGTTGGAGATTGCGCACAATCATCCTAATTTGATCTTTGTCTGTAGGCCTCAAGGTCATCATTGATGCCTTTGCCCTCCATCGAGTTACAAAGTCTGAGAAAGTCTCCTTGGCCTCTTGCCTCGTCGTTTCGAGATCACGAGTTGTAATCTCGATCTGTGTATTGTACGAGTACTGCGCAACGAAGGCCTCAGCCATCTCATCCCAATTTCTTTTGACATCATCTTCCAGCTTTGCATACCAGATGGCGGCCACACCTGACAAAGTTCGGCCAAACAGGGAAAGCTTTTGTGGTCGGGTTAGGCCCATTGGCCGCAGAATGTCTGAGAATAGCCGGAGGTGGACCATAGGATCCCCGGACCCATCAAAACGATCAATCTGTGGCATCTTAAATCTGTCTGGCAATGTTACGGCCACATCGGTGTACCCATCCTCGATGTCTGGGATGGCCTTCACCCCCTGGGACTTCTTAAAAAGTTTCTCCAGTTTGCTCAATTTCAGAGCTGTATGGTCTATCTTGAACTCGAATGGAGAGTCCGGATGGTTGGCAGGTGTATGGGTCTTGGACAATTGAGGCAGAAGCGGGGGCGGAGCCAGCCCCGTTGGATGGCCTGTGTCCTCTTGAATGCTCTGGACATTGGGTAGGGTGTTCTGGGTGTTCAGGAGGGAATTCTGGGGATTTGGCAGGGTATTCTGACCAGTGGGTGTCTGCTCGGGTAATGGAGCTCCGGGTGGAGGAGGAGCCGGGTGCGAGGTTGATGTTCCGGTTTGCTGCTGGAGCCTAGTAATGAGCTCAGCCTGTTGGGCCATGACTGTGGCCTGTTGCTTAGAAAATTCTGCTTGGCGGATGGCATCCTCTTGCATCTGTTTCATGCTCTCATGCATTTGGCGCATCATCGCCTCCATCCCTGATGTATTCAGCGGATCCATCTGAATAACCGGTAAGTGTATCTCTATAGCGGAAACAGAAACCTCAGTCTGACTGTTTGCTGCTAAAGTGGACTGCTGCCCCGGTAATCTCTGCTCTGACACACTGCGCCTCCTTGGCTTTCTTCTAGCAACTGGGGGTAGGGAGTGGAACACTGGATGTCCGTCAACCAGATCCTCGGATCGAATGAGTCGGCGACCTCGTGTCCAAAGTGCTTGGGGTATATCTACGGGTTCGGAAGCAATTGTGCTACAAACCTGCCCCTAGCAAAAAGATAAATAAAGCAAAAAGGAAATGAATAACCAGATAAACGGATAGCATAACAGCTTAAATTAAATACACAACACACAGTCGGGCATACAACACACGGTTGATAAACTGGGTATACACTGTCCTCAATCACTGATTACTGTCTCTATATCACTGTTCCCCAAAACTGAATCCGGTATCCGCAGATAACTGATTCTCATATAACTGGCTGATGCCCGCAGGCGTGATGCTCAATCTCAAAAACTGATGCCCGTAGGCCTGATGCCCAAACTCAGAAACTGATACATGCATTCCCTGTAGAGACGCACTCTAACAAGCACATAACAGATAAGTGAGAGCCAAAACACCCCTATGTTGGGGTTGGGTTTCCCTGTCCTATTTTGTCAGGAACTAGGGTTTCACTACGCACGCAGCGGCTTCAAACAACCTATAAACGGGTAAGCAACCTGTCCTAGTTTGGAATGGTCACTATGGATCCGAATATGCACTAGGTCGAATGGTCAAAAAGGGTGCCTCGGTAAAACCGGGGTTTGTGTTCCCATACTGGCAGAGCCCGTAACCGATCAGCCTTACGGACATGCCTTGACAAGACAAGCCTCCGGCAAACCGCTCAGGAATAGCAGATGGCAAACACGGTGTCCTAGGCGCACCAATGCAAATGCAATGCAAAGAAACACACAAGTGTAGTCAAAACCAGATATCACGAGTTCGAGTCAAGTTCTCTAAATCCCCAGCAGAGTCGCTAGAAACTGTAGACGTCCCCGAACGCATCCCGGGGAAGGAGTGCGAGTCCCCCCCGTTCTGGTTCGATATTGGGTCACTACAGTTCGAAGGACTCAAATGTCACGGTTCTTAATCTTGAACCAAAGAGTCCAAATCTGGCAAATCATTTTTGAAAACAGATTTTTTGAAAGAAGTGCCAAACATGGACTGCTTTGCCAGATACAGAGTCGCCACCTAAATATTTTATAATGGGAAATTTAGGAAACCCTGACTCGGTGCCAAAGGCCACGTGTCCGTCATCACCAAAGTTGCCTCGGCTCGGGAACTTGGGTACGATTGGGGAAGGTCACTTCGTGAGCACCCCCGCTCGCCCGGTCAAAGACCGGCCTCTACTAACCATGATATCTTATTTTGAAAACATTGTATGTTCTTATTCCGGTTATTAGCCTAGGTTACTATGTGATGCGCACAGCATACAAGTATAGACTGAATCGCCTGAATTGGAACAACACATTTCATGTTTGTTTGAAAGATGGTTTGCTACCCGCAGGTAGGCTTAAAATGCAGATTTTGCCACCCTGAGGTGGGCTTAGAGAACATGGTTTTGCCACAATCTAGTGGGCTTAAGACAAACAATTGATGAATTATTCCAATCCAGATAACCCAACCTTCACCCACAGGCATTCAAGGCAGTTATATCACATAAGCAAATAGCCTCATGGCAAGCATGCTATCATGGCAGTCACTCACACGCATGCAAGGATGCTAAAGCATAAAAACTCACCGAGTACTCCAAGCCAAAACGAAAACTACATTAGAAATCATGCATGATCCTAAGTATGCTGAAATGCCTAATGCAACACATGCAAAAATGCAAACTATAGCAGGCTCGGCTATTCTAAACATGGCATATGGAATGCTACAACTAACAAGTATTCAATTTGGAATTGAAATACAAATGCAGTTTGTATGATGCGCCGAGCCCGGTGCGTGCAAAATAGATGAATGATGCAAACATGCTGTCATACTGTATGCTAATTGAAATATGCCTTATATCTAACCATCATAAGCGGATAAATAAAATGGAAGAAAGATGTGGGGTTGGAAGACATACATCATACTCACCCACACTTATTACAATTATGCCCTCGCGCAGAGGGTCCAAAAGAAAATACAGTCCCAAATGAAAGAATAATACAGTCCCAAATAATACAGTCCAAATAATGTACAAATTCCTAATTAATTAACAAATTAACTAAGAAAACTGTAAACTGGCATGCAAGTCAGGGACTGCCTTGCTTCTGATGAACGATGTATGTTTGGGCCGCCTTGCGCGGAAATCCATTGGAATACCCCAATTAGCCTCTGTTTCGCAATGTTTCTCGAAAAGCGCGCCAAGCTTCGGAAGACCGCTGATTTTTGATTTTGCTGCAACAGAGAGCAGGAAAGGGGCATAGCAATGTATTTCACAGATATATGCATGCCTCGATCCTCTGCCACCAATCACGCATATCGATGCATGATGGCCGAGGAGCCGAATTGCACAACTCAATATAGGATGAATGCATATGAATGCTACAATAAAACCTAACTCCATCACGGATAATCCGGAGTGTCGGTGACTTGGGAATTGAGACACATTCCGTTACTCGGGGTACGAAACGCGTTTCGTTTCCCGTGCCCGGGCTAACTCCTATCCCGAACACGATGCAATATGCATGATATGCATGAAATGCAGCTAATATGAAATCCTAACATACACAATGTCATGGAATGGCATACACGCTATACGAGGTAATACATAACCGGGCATACACAATGCTACGGATAAAATGGCATACGCAATGCAATAATGGGCTTACACCAACATGAGAGAGCCTCAGCCACACTCACATAGGAGGCCATCGGATAAAAGTGAAGTGCCTCGAAATACGTGCACACGGGCACGCAAACCGAGGCAATGGCATACGGAATGCAATGAGACTAAAATGGCATACAGAATGCAAAATGGACTTACACTAACATGAGTGGACCTCAGCCACACTCACATAAGAGGCCGAGAGATGAAAAATGAGATGCCTCGAAATGCGTGCACACGGGCACGCAAACCGAGGCAATGGCATTAAGGCATGAAATGACATGGAAAATGATATGCGAACATGCCGATGGAATTTCAGCACTGAAATATGGAGGAAAACAGTCCCGAAAGATGGCGAAATGGCACCAAATGCAAGGAATGGTCCCGAAATGCGAATTTAGGCACCCGAAATGGCCTATAGCTATGCAATGCATGCACAATATGGACATGGAATGAAAATACAGTAGCAAGGCAGCCCCAAAAATCACATTTTTACAGTACAAAACATGGCCAAACAGCAATCACAAGTAGGGCTAAAATGGCATACAAAAATGGCTCCGTAAGGGAAGCAATGAAGCAAGTGACAGAGGCAAAGCCCAAATGGCAAAAGACCCTTCTAAAACACTGAAGATGGCCTAAAAATATGAACATTTACAGTAGATGACATGCCTCAAATCAGTATGCAAACATGCTAAAAATGCCATGCAAAAGTAGGCCAACAATAGGCTATAACATGAGGTATACAAAGCAATCACCAAACAGCCAAAGACCCTTAATAAGATATGCCAAGAAGGTCAAAATATGGCCATTTTCAGTTCTGATCATGGCCTAAAACAGAAGCTAGATAAGCCTAAAAAAGCATGCAAAAATGGGGGACCAAAGAGGGGTATAATGGCAAGTACAACATGGAAGCCCCCAACAGTATTGGTCCCTTCTACAATGTTGTAGACGGACTCAAAATAAGCCTACTCACAGTTCATGGCACACTCCGAAACAATTTACATATAGGCCAAACAAATCATGCAAATTTACGGTAAATAGGAGGGATTATGAAGTAAGTGCAAGATAGGGGGCCCAAAAAGGGTTAAGCCCTTCTTCAATGTTGAAGAGGGGCTCAAAATAAGCTCACTCACAGTTTACATTATGCTCGAAAACAGATCACACATAGGCTAGAAATTTCATGCAAAAATGTGACATACCAAGGGGTATTGAAGCAAGTACCAAATGGAGGGCTCAAACAGGGTTGAGCCCTTGAACAAACATGAAGAATGGCTCAAAAAAGGCCTAGTTTCAGTTAGGGTCGGAGCCCAAAACAGTAAGCAAATAGGGTAAGAAATTGGTGCGAAAATGGGCTACAAAAGGGGGAAAGTCTACTTACCCTTGAAGACCAATACTTTGACTACTTCTTGGACCAAATTTGATGGCTCTAAGCTACTAGAATTCCTCCCTTTGCTGCTGGAATGGAGTGGTGATGGTAGAGCTTGAAGATGATGAAGAAATGGAGCCTAAACTTGAAGGAAATGGAATGATATGTATGTATATGCTCAAAACAATTCTTGTATCCCTTTCTCTAGAGTTGGGAGGCCCTCTATATAGACAAGAGAGGGAGAGGAGAATCAAGGCAAAAGTGGAGGGAAATGAGCCCTTATTTCCCTCCAAAAGGGTCCCCCGGATAGAGATATTTTTGGGGGAAAACCAAGGCACAGCTGGAATGTACTCAACCTGAAGAAGCAGGCCGGCCTGGCATTTTTGTTGCAGGTGGCCGGCCGGCCACCCCCCATGGCCGGCCGGCTAGGGGTCAAAAGGTTCAAGCTGATTTTTTGGCCGGCCACCAGAGAAAGGTGTCCTCCCATGTGCCCTCAACACAGCCATGTAGTTCAAAATTGGCAACTCTAAAACAAGAGAGAGAACAAGCCATTTTTAGGAGGGGTTCAAAAGGGTCAGGTGGAATTTCTGGCCGGCCATGTGATATTAGGGTCCTCCCATGTGTGTACAACATAAATATGTGGTTTGGGGTTGAAGAAAATGGCCCTAGGGTGGTCAACATTGGCTCGGAAGTGAGAAAAACGGGCGTCGGAGGGCGCCGGAGGAGCATAACTGGTTGCTGAGACAATTGAGGGCCTCCCACCCTTCAGTGACCTTCCTGGTGATAAAACAGAGGTACCTGCCAAAAATGAACAAAAACCGATGCAAAACGAATGCTCGGGGGCCAAAACACGCAGTTCGGGGTCCTGAAAATAGGCCGTTAAGCACCGAAAGTGGCGTTCGGCCACGAAGTGGGTCTCTCAGGCCTCAGTGTCCCTCGAAAGGGAGTAAATGAGATGCATGCCAAAAACCGGAAGAAACGGAGATGGTTAGACGGTCCCGAACCGAGGCACAAACACAACCGACGGCCTGACGGCTCCGAAAACCGGGAACCGGGCTCCGAAATGGGCAAAATGGCCTACGGCCACGAAATGTAGCCCACGGCCACTGAGAGATGGTCTACGGGACCTCTCCCTCCCCTCAGGAAGAAAAACAGAGAAAAACCGAGTCTGGTTCGCAAACCGAGACAAGGTACTAAGGAGGTTTCGGAAGTC
The DNA here is from genome assembly GCA_036172215.1 of Camellia granthamiana. Classification (NCBI taxonomy): domain Eukaryota; kingdom Viridiplantae; phylum Streptophyta; class Magnoliopsida; order Ericales; family Theaceae; genus Camellia; species Camellia granthamiana. The sequence goes on from CM069910.1 coordinate 42,992,783, forward strand.
TGGAGGTAGGGCTCACGGCCGCGACTCTGAGACTTATGAACGAGCACAATATGCAACATCACCGAGCGCTCAATCGGTGACGTCTGAGTCTTAAGGTCGGTCAAAAATGGGGTGTCTACAGCTGGCTGGTGTATCAAAGGTGCAAACCTTTGGCATTGTTCGCACTTCTTTACGTATGTCTCTGCATCTTTTTGCATGTAGGGCCACCAATACCCCTGGGTAATGGCCCTATGAGCTAATGATCTGCCCCCAGCGTGGCTTCCACAAATTCCTTCGTGAATTTCATACAAGAAATCCTCAACCTGCAAAGGGTGTACGTACCTTAAGAGGGGTCCAGTGAAGGACCTTCTGTAGAGATGTCCGTCCGCTGTCAGACTGAATCTTGCCGACTTCAATCTGACATTGTGTGCCTCCTTACGGTCTTCTGGCAGCTTTCCTTCTCTCAGGAATGCAAAAATTGCATCCATCCAGCTTGGTCCCATGTCCACACACATTGCTTCCTGCTCCGTGCTCCGTGGTTCTATGCTCGGGCCCGACATATAGTCAATCATTATTGTCCTTGTTTTTCCAGTCTGCATTGAACTTGCCGGGTTGGCCAACGCGTCGGCGTGGCTGTTATCATCTCGGCTTACTTGGAGAAGTCGGCAATTCTGAAATAAGGCTGCCAATCTGATGATCTCTTTTGCATATGCCGACATCCTCTCGTCTCTGGTTGCAAATTCTCCTGTTGACTGATTAACAATTAATTGTGAATCACAAAAAACTATTACCTCATCTGCTTCTGCTGCTGCTGCCCAGCTTTAGCCCTACAATTAATGCTTCGTATTCTGCTTCATTGTTTGAGGCCTTGAACCCCAAACGGATGGACTGTTCTATTATTTCTCCGTCTGGAGATATCAACAGTACTCCTGCCCTTGCCCCTTGCCGGTTTGAACTTCCATCGACAAACAGTCTGAAGGAGTCTCCTATGTAAATGCTGCAGGGTCTGAGCTTTTCCTCCTTTTGTTCTTTTGTCTTTGGATGGACTTTTCCTTGCTTGCTTGGACATCGTTCGTCATGGCTCAACGGAGCCCGATGTTTGATTGATTCTGGCGTGAACTCGGCCACGAAGTCGGCCAAAACTTGGCCCTTAATTACTGTTCTCTCGGCCTAAACTCCAGGTCATACTGACCCAAGGCTACTGCCCATCTTGCTATCCTTCCTGTTAAATCTCCTTGTTGCAACAAGGACTTTAGTGGGTGCTCTGTTAGGACCACAATCTTGTGCACCTAAAAGTAATGGTTCAACTTCTTTGAAGCCATTACTAAGGCTAGCATTAATTTCTCCAGTGGTAGATACTTTATTTCTGCGTCGGCCAAGGTTTTGCTTACATAGTAAACAGCCTTTTGCCCTCCTTTTTCTTCTCGGATTAACACCGTACTTACTGCGTGTTCTGAAACAGCTAAGTACAAAAAACAGCTCTTTCCCAGGTTCAGGTGTTGAGAGGACTGGAGCAGTAGTCAGATACTTCTTTAGGTCAGCCAATGCGGCCTCACATTCCTCTGTCCAAAGGAAATCCGTGGCTTTCTTCACCAGGTTGAAGAAAGGTTTAAACTTGTCTGAGCTTCGGCTTATGAACCTGTTTAGGGCTGCGGCTCTTCCGGTGAGTTTCTGTACCTGTTTTGCCGATGTCGGGCTCTGTAAATCCAGGATGGCCTTGATCTGATCTGGGCTGGCCTCAATGCCCCTTCGTGTCACTATGTACCCCAAGAATTTTCCAGATCCAACTCCAAACGCACACTTCGATGCGTTGAGTTGGAGCCGATATGTTTTGAGTATTTCAAATACCACTTTTAGGTCGGCAAGATGACCCTTAGGATCCTTGGTCTTCACGACCATATCATCGATGTAAACTTCCACTGTTTGGCCAATCAAGTGTCTGAACATCTTGGTTACTAGCCTTTGGTAAGTTGCTCCTGCGTTCTTCAATCCAAAAGGCATTACTCTGTAACAGTACAGGCCTTTTGGGGTGATGAACGCTGTCTTCTCCTCATCTGGGGGGTACATGGCTATCTGGTGGTATCCCCGGTAAGCATCCAGGAAACTCATCCTTCCATGTCCAGATGTGGCGTCTACCAACTGGTCAATCTTGGATAGAGGAAAGCTGTCTTTGGGACATGCTTTGTTTAGGCTTGTGAAGTCTACACAGACCCTCCACTTACCGTTTTTCTTTTTTACTACGACAGTGTTTGACAGCCACGTCGGATAATTGACTTCTCTGATGGCCCTGGCCTCCAAAAGTCTGTCTACTTCCTCCTCTACTGCTTCGACGTGCATCAACGTCGGTCTTCTGGCTCGCTGTATCACAGGCTTGGCCGACCTGTCGACGTTCAGTTTGTGGCATGTGACCTCGGGGTCAATGCCAGGCATCTCATAAGGTGTCCAAGCGAACACCTCAATGTTTGTCCTCAGAAAAACTTCCAACTCTCTTTCCTCTTCTTCGGCTAAGCCCGAGCTGAGAAGAAAGAAGAGTTCTTTGTCGCCCTTCTGGACGAGGATCTTCTTCAGTGCTTCTTCACTTTTTTCGGTCGGCTCCTTGCCGACATCATCTAGGACCTCCATGTCCTCGTCTTCGATTTCAGCCTTCTCTGGTTCTCGGATGTAGCAGGTTGATTTCATTGCTGCCATGGAGCAAGTTTTTGCTTGCAGTTGATCTCCTCTGATTTCTTCAATCCCAAGTTCTATTGGGAAACGCAATAGTTGATGCAACGTTGAGGGAACTGCCCCCATTGCATGCAACCATGGCCTTCCCAAGATGATGTTGTATGGTGAGGGCGTGTCAATCACAATGAATTCTGTCTTGATTTTCTTTGTGCCGGCTTGTACTTCTAGGTTTGTTGCGCCTAGTGGCCATGTCGGCGTTCCATTGAAGCCGACCATCGGGCCATTGGATCCTTCCATGTCATTTGGGTGAAGGCCCAGCTCCTTGTAACATCTAACGTACATGATGTCGCAAGAGCTGCCTTGATCAATCAAGATGCGCTTTACCTGGCACTCCCCAACCTGGAGGGATACTACCAAGGCATCATTATGCGGGTGTTGGACCATCTCTAGGTCGGCTTTAGTAAAAGCTATCATCGGTCCTTGGCACTCCTCTGGCCGATGTCTCTTTTCCCCGACTTGGTAGACATGCTGTAAATGCCTTACCCTCTGGGTCTCTCCCCTGACTTCGTTCTCGTTGACCTTTGAGTGGATCACATTAACCATCCGTGGTCCCCTTGCCTGTGGTTGCTGTGCTGGGGGAGGCGGGGCTGCTAATGCTTGAGGCAATCTTGCATGTTCCTCTCTTGTTCTGGCTTCATCGACAAGGTCTCTCAGATGGCCTTGTCTCACTAAGTCCTCTAAGTGTGCTCTTAGGGCTGTGCAGCCCTGGGTTGGGTGCCCTTCTTCATTGTGGTAAGCACAACGCCTACCAACGTTCCTTCCCATGTATTCTCCTGGGGCCTTTGCCAGTGCTCTGAAATATGGTTGGTTTCGGATTTGATCCAGGACTTTGTGGACCGGAATTCGGAACACAGTTGTCACTGCCTGTTTGGCCCTCAATTCCGGTTCTTGTTTATTGAACCCGTTGTTACCTCGGCTTCGCTTCGGCGAGCCGTTGGTTCTTTCTTGTTTTATCTCTTTATTCCCCGATGTATCTTCCTCGGCTCTGGCATACTTCTCTATTCTTGCCATGAGCTCCTCCATGCTCTTCGGCAATGTCTTTGCCAAGGATTTCCGAAGTGGACAATCATCTTTCAGGCCGTTTTTTAAAGAAACGACCGCCACTTCCTAGTTGCATTCGGGTATTCGGTTGAACACCTCATAGTACCTTTTTGCATAGGCTCTTAGGCCTTCATCCTTGCTGATCTTCAGGGTCATCAGTGCATCCACCCTCAATGGCTGCAGCTTGTTTGTTACAAACCTGGCCACAAACATCTCGGCCAGGCCTTCCCAGGTCTTTACGCTTCCCTTTGGTAATTTGTGGAACCAATCTGATGCGATCTCCCCGAAGGATGAGGGGAACACTTTACAGAGCAACGGCTCGTTCCCACTATACAATGCCATTGAGTTCAAATATAATCCGACATGGAAGTTAGGGTCCGACTTACCATCGCATATTTGAAACCTCGGCATGCTGAATCTTTGGTGCCTGAAACTTGTCCAATTCTACCGAGAAGGGTGTCCTCGGCTTGTCGGGTGAGGTTACCTCGGCATCTCCGTTCTGTTGCTTCCTCTTGAGGTAGTTTCTCAAGTCTTCTTTGCTTCGCCCAGGAGCTCGGCTATCCTTTGATTTTAGTCTTTTTGGCATATTGCTCTCGGCCTCGTGATGGCCTCTTTTCGATCTCTCCCCGTGAGTTGTGTCGAAGCATAATGCCTGTCCCTGAACATGCCGATGTTCTTTGGGGTCTGCCTCCTTTGTGCGATACGTTTTCCGTGATTCTTTCTTTCTTGATTCTCCTCGCTCGACCTCCCTAGAGGTTTGGTGAGAATGTCTTCCGTTCCTGGTATGCTGAGGTACTAAAGGGATCTATCCCCCCTTCTGGGTGTTGACTGCTGGAACTGGTGTGTCATGCAGTGGGAAGGGTGGCTGCATGACATTGTTTTGCATCATAAAATTGACGACCGATTGCAGGTCAGCCAATTTGTTTGCCATCTCTTTTACCTCTTCATCCCTCCGTAGGCACCTGTCCTTTCATACCTGGAGGTTGTTTTCGTTGTAGTATCTGCTCTGATCGGTCTTCTTTGAAGTGTCGCCTTCCTGGCCGACGTCTTTCGCTCCGTGATGAGTTTCTGTGTTGCGGTTGTCTCCTTCAATATCGAGATCAATAGGTCTTTTGCTCCCAGCGGGAGTGCCGTCCCCAATCTTTTCTTTCTGCGCGTTACTGGCCATCTATTCGTCTTTCGTTCCCACAGACGGCGCCAAATTGTGTGTGTTAATTTCCGACCACACTGCCCTCCTTAGTAATTCAACTGTAGAACACAGGCAGAATAGATGGCACTTGGTTGTCCTGCACAGAAAGAAAAGGCTCCGGCGGTGGTTCTCCACCCGGGGGCACTCCGACGATCAAGTCAGTATATCTCTCAAAGATAATCAATTGTGCTAAACTTAATGCTCAAAGTATAAATTGCGTACCTTAGACCCATGGGGGTGCCTCTTTTTTATAGTTTACTCAATCCTAGTCCCACTAGAAGCCTGACTTCTATGGACTCCAATTCAGTACTTACTTTGGATTCCTCAAGTGATAAGGATATACTCCCTAAGAGTGTTATCTTTATCCATCCTGAAGTCTTTCTTCATCCTTGGACTCTTGTCCCTTATCCGCTTATCTCGGACTCCGATATCTTCAGAGATAACCTCGGCAACTTCGAGATCACCTCGGCATAACTACCACGACACGTGGCACCTCGACTGACACGTCAGCGTCACCATGCCACGTGTTGGTACTCATAAAATATATCCCCACAACTTGCACATTGCGATGCTTATTAAAGTACATATAAGCAGCGGGACAGAAAGTTAGAAATCAATTAATTTCCTGCCTTGTCGGGTATGTTTTGTATGACAGTCAAATGATCATTTTCCAATTAAATTATTTGAGTTTGATTTATATTTAATTTGTTAATGCTGGTTCAAAATTTACTGAATATACAAAAAAGTTGATTTTTTTGAAAACTTTTAAAATTTCAAGTTAAGTTTAATTAATATATTACTCAGGTTGACAAATATATAAACATTTAAAAAAAAAATTAAGTTATTTAAATTCAACACTTGTTCAATTTATTAAAAATTCGTTCGGAATTAATTAGTAGCACTTGCAATGCATATCATAAAAACTCTTTCACGGCATACACTCAAATGTCGTTATATGATATGTCATGAAAAGTTAATTATCATTTACGGCATATATGAAAAGTCATAAAAAGTAATCAAATATTTATGGCATATTTTGTATGTCATATATAATCTTTTATGACATTTTTTGTATGTCATAAAGCATTATACATTTCACAACATAATTTTGCATACCGTAGAAAGTTACCTTTGATGACATTTTTTGCATACCATAAATCATTATACTTTTCACCGCATAATTTAGCATACCGCATAATTTTGCATGCCCAAAAAGGTTTCTCACCAAACTATTTCACAAAGAGTGGACCTATCACCAACAAAATATATTCACTGGACCTAATATCTTATATTTTCCTTAATTGGACTTTTCAACAATTTGTTCAATATGAGAAATTTAGATTGGGAATTTAAAACTTTTCGGAGCCTTATAAATTAAAAATCCCTTTTTACTTTTATATATATATATATATAGATTTGCACCCTCAACATAGGTGTCCATTACTCTCTAACTCAGGTTCCCAATAAAAACATTAAATTCTGGTAGAGATTTAAAAATGAAAATATGAGTAAAACACAAATGAAATATAACTATATTTTACTTATATTTCACATATTTTTTTTCCTTTTCGATTTCAAATTCATTCCAAATTCATGAACAACAAACACAGCCGACCCAAATTTACGTGCACAGCAACTAGTATACAAAAAGATAACAACGTGTAGATGCTCCTTTCTTTATTCGCACATTGTTTGCTTGGTGTTTGACAGTAGCACAGGTTATCATAATACTCCCTTGAAGATAGTAAAGATTTTCAACCCTTTGGTCTTTTGGTAACACTTTACCACCCGGAAGACAACGAGCTTTTTCTCTCTGCGCGTGAACCTACAACCCTTAGAATCCAACATTTTTAAGTGTGATTAATTTTTTTTTTCTTAAACCGAGAGCACATGCCTAATCACGTAAGCAATTGATGTCAAATCACATGAATTTTTGTAAGCTTTTTTTCTTTGATATGGTGTAATGGAGCTTTCGTTTACATTGATAGGATATGGTATAAATCCTAACAGTGGGCAATAAACTCACCCAAGCAATCAAAGCAAAATTAATAAAAGAGTCGCACAAAAAAACACATAAATATACGGGTCCGTTTTGCAGTAACCAATAAATACAAAATTTTACTCCACCTATGCCATTGGATGCGAGGAATAATGAACCCTGAATAAGCTTGATATTCGAGTACCTTTATCAATAGGTATCATGAAAAATCTTTCATGAAAATAATTATGAAAATTTTGTGACCTTTGAATTACACTTAGAATAAAGCACCATATACTAATCAAGGTAATCTAAGGATCATAAATCTTTCATGATCATTTTCATGAAATTTTTTTCATGATTTCTAACTTTTCTTTTACCAATAAGGTTTTCTTAAAGAGAGTAGGTTGTCTATAGTCCATGGATTGGATCGGGTCCACAAGGCCCACTACAAATATTGTCTTCATAATTTGAATTGTTTATTTTTAGACAATATATAGATTATTCATTAAAAAAATCAGGAGGATCCAATAACAGTACCTATGTTAGTTCATTACATTTTTTTTTTTGTGCAAAACAATGAATGACAAATATTATTTGAAAATTAGATCATTCATTTTTTGGGATACAAATGTAATAAACTAATGTGGCTATGGTTATCAGATCCATTTGATTTTTTTCATGAATGATCTACACGTTGTGGTAAAAGTTAAGACGGGACATGTGGTAGGTCCCACGGCCCGAATAGCACGGCTCTTTTCTTAAAATACAAATTGTCCTTCGTAATTTTAAAAAATACATTATCCTTTTAAATTTTTAATTGCATAACAAATAACCAATTTTATTAAGTAAATTAATAATTTTAAATGATGTTAAAAATATATTTTAACTAACAGTTTTGATAATTTTATTGCTCTAAACCCATTTTTTCTTTTGTTTAATTAATTCTCAACTAGTACTAGATCTGTTTGAGTAGTAGTTTCTCTGGTTAACTTTCTACTAAAACACAAATTTTGAAAAAGAACATTGCATAGTACACTTCATCAACCATAAAGTTGGAGAAATTATCAGTTATGTTGAGCCCCTTCCTTCATATATTGATTCTGGAACTACATTAGTTTATGAAAGTTAGAATGGAAGCAGGCGGCTGGAGACCAGTGATACACAAGCATGGAGGTGTAGGGAATAAGCATCAAAGGGGGGATTCAGGCATCCATACGGTTTTTGTTGACAATTTACCAGAGTCAATGGACCCAAAAGGGTTGTATACTTTGTTCTCCCACTTTGGAGTGGTGCAGGACGTGTTCATACCACAAAAAAGAAGGAAGATGACGCGCTCCAGGTTTGGTTTCGTGAGATATAACTGCTCAATCGCAGCAAAAATGGCAGTTCAGAAGGCCAATGGATTATGGTGCGATAACAGAGCTTTATCAGTGAAAGTTGCAGAGTTTATTCGTCGCGTCGAAGCACAGAAAAGGCCTTTACAGAGTCAAACCCAAAGAAAGGAAATGGGAGGTACGGGAATGGTGTCTTGGAAGCTAAAAGGTAAAGAATCTTTTGCCCAGGTTGTAAGTGGGAAAGGGCCTGCTACTAGTGACCTCTTAACTGTAAAAGTATATGAAGCAGGGAATGGTTGGTTGTACAGCAGTGCCATTGTGAGATTAAAACCGATGTACTGTGGGGCCGATTTCAAAGCAGAGTTGAGATCTAGAGGCATGGAGGATGTTGAGGTTCGAGTAGGAGGGGGTAGAGACTTAGTTCTATCATTTCCATCGGTGGTAAGCATGCGTGACAAACTCAAGCTGATGGAGGTTTGGGTTAAGGATTGGGTGGAATCGGTTACAGAATGGAAACAGGGGATGGCCATTGCACAAGAAAGAGATGTCTGGTTGAGCTGTTATGGGGTGCCCTTAAACGTTTGGAACAACTCCACCTTCTATTCAATAGGCAGATTATGGGGGGAAGTGACTGGTCTGGCTGATGATACATCCAATATGGATAACTTGATTTGCGGCAAGGTTAAAATAGTCTCCAAGTGCATGGAATCCATCAACAAAGTTATTAACTTGGATTGCAGAGGGGTACTTTATCTGATAAGAGTCTGTGAAGACCAGATTGGTACTGCGAAGGTGGTGAATAAGCACTGTATTTGCCATCAACAACATGGTAATAGTGTTAAACATAGCTCTTACGGGGATGAGGTTACCCAGATGGTGGAAGCAGAAAGCAAGCACGAAAATGGTGATGCTGACGTGGAGGCACTAGTCGGCAATGAGGTGGACGATGGAGCCTTAGCAGTAAGGTGGTGTGACCCAAGTAGTGATGATTGTAATGGCAAGGTAGGGGAGGCTAGCTGTAAGAGCACGTCTGTGGTGGCTCAAACTGTCAGCGGCATGGGGAAAGCAACTACTGGGGGCGTCTATGGGAGTAGGGACGTAGCTCTGATGATGAGTCCTAGCAACGTTCAGAATGGGGTGGGTTGGCCGGTTGATGGTGATTTTAGAAACCCAGGCCTCTTGAAAAGTCTTAGTGAATCTGATGTATTAAGGCCTGGGCTTAACATTGAGGTAGTCTTACCTAAAGCCCATGATCTGAACAGTGTGGAAATCCAAACCCACAGCCCAACTGCAATTAATTTATTGGAGGCCCAAATCAACTCAGAGGACCCTATTCAATCTTGTAGTGTTGAAGAATCACTAGCCCGTATTGGAAGAGAGGTAAGTAGTGAAATTGTGGGCTCTTCTTCAGATTCAATCCACAAGTCAGTAGCCACCAAGAGGATGCAAATTCACGACATTTCTAGCAATCACCTTAAGAAAAAAGGTAGTCTCCAAAGGGACAAATCAATGGTGGGAACCTCTCTAAATTTGAAGAAAGCCGCAGTGTTTCGATCGGCGGTGGCAGCAGTCTCACTCTCTGCGGCATCTGAAACAAATAATAGGAGATTATTACTTACTGAGGCTGAAGCATCACTCCAAATTGGGCGTATTCTTGGTATGAGCTGTGAAGGGAATGATGAGGTTGTCCTTAGCAAAATTATGGAATTGGAAGTTAATGACAAGGAAAAAATGAGGAATAGGGGTGGGGATGCTTGTTAAGTAGCTGCCCTGGGTGCTTAGGAGCTGTCAAATGTTATTTTTATGAAGATTATATCTTGGAATGTAAGAGGGCTAGGAAGACCTGGGAAAAGGAGGAAGATTAAACAAGTTTTCTGCGAAAGAAAGGTTGATATGGTGCTACTTCAAGAAACTAAGAGATCCACAATTGATGAAAAGTTTGTTAGATCAATCTGGGGCAGAGAACAAATGGATTTCATGGCAGTTGATTCAGCAGGAGCTGCTGGTGGCCTATTATGCATCTGGAACCCAGAAGTATTTCAACTGGTTGATTGCTGCAGCAACAGGAACTTCATAATTTTATCAGGTACTCTTTATCACAGTTTTGAGTGTGTGATTTTAAATATTTATGGTCCAAATGATATGGGGAGGAGAAAGGGGGTGTGGGATAGCTTGGTTCGATTAAAGGTGGTTTACAATAAACCTTGGTGTTTGGGAGGGGACTTCAATGAGATCATGAGTATATCAGAAAGGAAGGGGAGCTCTAGGCGAGATAAAGGTATGAGAGAGTTTAATGAGTTTATTGATAATGTTTTGTTGCTGTTCAGTTTTGTTGGAATCTGTGGGTTGCTGCTGGAATCTATGCTGGTGGTTTGGTAGTGGTTTTCTGATCTGTTTGGTCTGTTTTTGGACTGAAGCAGATTGTCCTGTGTTTGCTCAGTGTGAGGCATGCTTCTGGGAGGCCTGCTGGGTTGGGTATTGCTAGGATGGGAGGTCTGCTGGGTTGGGAGGTCAGCTGGGAGGGTGTTTGTTGGTGCTTTGGTATACTGATCTGTCTGGTCTGTTACTGGACTGAAGCAGTGGGAGTCTGTTTTGGTGGTGTATTGTTTTGATTTTTTCTTTGTTTCTCGTGGTTGTTTTCTCTTCAACCTTGTGGTGTGCTGGCAAATGATTGGGCTTTCCTCGCGGTGCCAACCTAGTTGGGATCGTGAGGTTTTGCTGTGATGCCTTTTGCACTCCCTCATCCTTTCTTGATGTAATTTCTTTTTGACAATTTTCATCAATAAAGGGTTGTTTTTTGCTGTTCAAAAAAAAAAAATATATTGATTCTGCCACTGCACTCATACGTCAAACTAGCAGTTTGTGTTACTACAAGTAACGGCCTAGAGAAGAGCCATTATTATTATTTTAAGTCTTTATTTTTATTTAGAGCTTCACGGATTTGTTGAAAATCCAGCTAAAAGGTATAGCAGGTCTTTCTTCGGATCTCAGTCGAACTCTCTCTTCTAGCCTTCGAATTTTTTGACCTAACCTGCAGACATAATCCTGAGCCTTTCGTCCCTCAGTAGAGAGCTGACTTAGCTTCTCTACATTCCATTTGTCCACCAAAAAAGCCAGTATATTAGCATAATCGGTGACGGTGTACACACCAAGCCGCTGAGCAACAATTGAGAAGTGTATGAACAAATCATCATCATGACCATCATACATGAAGTGAGCTGGCATAGTTATTTTCTTCTGCATCATGTCAGCGAATGCTATGACAGCAGCATCAGGATCAACCTCGAACAACTTCTTCATTATCTTGGTATAAGCAGTTTCATGACGCTTCTCATCAGAGGCTATTGTACCACATATCTGTGCTAGGTTATTGTCACCATAATGTTTGGCTAGCCTGCCTGTGTTACCATGAGAAATGAATGTCGCCCTTTCTTGGAATGATGTGTAAACCATTCCAAGGTATGGATTGTTTTCCGTCTTAATATCCTGTATATGAAAACATATGAACACCATACCAACAAATAATATTTACAAGGATAAATAGTAGTATGAATCAAAATATTATACATAAAATTTTGTGATGTCTTCACGAAGAAAAATCTTCAATTGAAATTGTCCAAATTTCAAATTTTTACATCAATTAAAATTTTGCATGTCATTATGTTTTGCAATGATTTGTCTAAAATTATATTTACATTAATTTTAAGATAACTCTTAATAGGTCTCATGGTATGGTTCAAATATATGCAGGTGTTGACATGTATTGTCTCATAATTTATATTTCCAACATTACCCACAGCAACTATCTAATTTTTATGTCTATTTTTCTTTTTTATCAGTTACCAAAACAAAAAAGGTACAATTGTAAATAGGGAGAATTATTGTTCAACAATTTACACAAACATGGAGGTGCAACTCCTCACAGTATTTGAGTTGCACCCCTTCACAAAAATGAGTTGCACCCTAAACGTTTTGTTAATTTTTGGGTAAATTATGACAGCAGTTCCTCTACTTTAGTTTTTGTGTCATTTTAGTTCCTATAATTTTAATTGGCTCGATTTTGACCTTAAATTTATGATTTTGTCTCATTTTAGTTCGATCAATTATAACTCTTAGTATTTTTTTTATAGAAAATAAGCATATAAGTGTCATTGTAATATTTTTAGGAGCAAAATTATAAACTTATTCAACCTAGTTAGTTAATCTCAACCAATTTAGTGATAATTTTCCTTAAAAATATTAACGATATTATCAATTGGACTAAATTGAAACAAAATCTAAAATTAAGGATCAAAATTGAGACAATTCAAAGTGTAAGGACCAAAATGACACAAGAGGTAAAATATAGAGACAACGGGTATGATTTGCTCTTTTTTTTTTTATCTTACACCCTTAATTGTAATCCCCCCTTATAAACATAGGAGACTTGCATCTAGGTCCTAATAGGTTGATTTATTGTTTAATAGGTCTTATAATAATTAATGACGTTTTTCATCAAGCAATATTAAAAAAAAATCACTAATTGTTAATTTTCAGCGCCAGTTTAAAAATTTTGTCACAAAAAATATCATTAATTATAAGTTTTAATGACAATTTAAAAAAATTGTCACAAAAAAGTCACTAATTATAAATTTTAGTGACAATTTATAAAAATCGTGACGGAAAAAGTCACTAATTGTCAATTTTTAGCAACATATGCAAAAAATCGCCACAAAAGATTATTTTTAAGGACAAATTTACTATGACTTATTTTCAATAAGAGTTTATGGAAATTAAGTTTAAATCTTAGGACTTATTGGTAGTTTCCCCATAAATATACTAGGCCAAATAACAAAGGTATATCAATTACCCCACTACCCAAATTTTTGGGCAAATTAAACCGGTAGTTCTTACATTTTTTTTTATATCATTTTGGTCCATACACTTTTAGTTGGCTCGATTTTTACTCTTGCTTTTAGATTTTATGTCAATTTGGTTAAATTAATAATATTATTCACCATGTTTGTTTCCAGCTTTTTGAAAACACTTTTCAGAAAATTGTATGTGTTTGGTAGAGCTTTCTAACTATGATTTGAGAGTATGAGTTGTATTTTGAGTTTGTGAGTTTTGGAATTATGATTTGAGTATGGAAAATTTGTTTGATGAAGAAGTTTTGAAAATAGTTTTGAAAAGAGTTTTGAATTGAGTGGAGAATTTTTGATTGTGACATTTGATATTTGATACAAAAACTTACAACTCATAACCAAACATACAACTCAAAATTCTATTAAAACACATAAAAAATTTTAAAAAATTCGGAAAATATTTTTTTCGAATATATAAAAATTAACATATCAATTGCAAAAAAAATAAAAAATAAAAATAAAAATTGCACTGTTCCGGTCAACCGGCCAGACGACCGGTGGGATGTCTGGTAGGACATCCGGTGGGACGACTAGTTAGGCCAAATTTCAAATTTTTTTTTTTTAAAAAAAATCGTGCTTTACAGAGAGTTTTCTGCAGAGTTTCGTGTTTGTTGTGGAAAACTAGTTTCAAAACTCTATCCAAATATGATGTTCCAATGTGGGGGTAGAATCAAGATTTGAAAATCCTTCCAAACAGAGTACTTTCTTATTTTGCGTATTTTTTTATTTTTACTGAATTTTTTAATATTTTAAGTAATTTTTTAATTTTTAGACACACCTAACATAAATATACTTAAAAAGTATAATTTTCGTGAAATTTTTTTTAAAAAAATTCACTAAATACAAAAAAATAAAAAATAAAAATTCAGTATATTTTTTGTATTTTTGTATATTTATTAATTTTTTAAAATATTTTTTCACAAATATTTTATTTTTTAGATACATCTAAGTAAGATGCATCTAAAAAAATAAATAAAAAACTTAAAATTTTAAAAATATTAACTAAAAACAAAAAAAATACGTAAAATAAAAAACTCAGTTTTTAGAAAACTAGAACCAAACACTTTGATTGGTATTTTTGATAGATAATAATCACTAAATTTGTTGTGATTAACTTATTAAGTAGATTAAGTTTGTAATTTTGCTTCTAAAAACATGACACATACTATTTATGTACATATTTTCTAACATTTGTAATTAATTGGACTAAATTGACACTAAGTTATAAATTCAAGATCAAAATCGAGACAGTTGAAATTATATAAGGACCAAAATGACACAAGGAGTAAAATAAAAGAATTATTGACGTAATTTGCCTCAAATTTATTTTGTCATCTCTTTTTGTGTACTTGACATTATTCTATTTATAATATCATTACACCATTCAATATTTTCTAACATTTGTTATTAATTAGATTAAATTGAGACCAAGTCATAAATTTAAAATCAAAATTGAGGCAGTTGAAATTATATAGGGACCAAAATGACACACGGACTAAAATAAAGGGATTACCGACGCAATTTGCCTCAAATTTTTTCTCTCCTCTATTTTTGTGTACTTAACATTATTCTATTTATAATATCATTAAACCATTTAAAAAGGAAATAAGCTTACTTTTCAAACTACATCGATAAGAAGATTGGTGGTTTTTCCTGTATTGTAATTGATTTTTTGGCAAATTTATTTTTGTTGCTGTTTGTAATTTGTTGTTTGGTTTTTTGTTTGGCCATTTAAGGTATTGTTATTTTTATTACAATATTTGTTTTATTTTAATATAACTGCTTCTAAAAAACAAAAATAATGAAATGGGCTGCCAAGCCATAACAAAGTGAAAATAATGAATTTGGGAGATGTCAAAGTTTGTGTAAGGAAAGGAATAAGGAATATACCATTCCAGACCCAATCAAATACTGGACAGTCTTCTCGATTTGTTTCATGTCAACACGACCAGAAAGATAGAGGTACTTGTTGAGAAGATCTCCATGCCTGTTCTCTTCAGCACTCCATCCCCTTATCCAATCAGCCCAAGGAGTCAAGCTTGCTCCTGTTTCATCTCTAATTCCATCGTTGGTATTAATCCAAGATTGATAAGTTGGAAGGGCTTCTTCTGTGATCATGTCTCCGACCAATACTACAAAGTAATCGTCCGGAAGCTCCTTTGCCCTCTCTTTTAGTTCCATCACTTGTTCCAAGAATCCGTCCGATGCCGGGTCTGGAAGAAAGTCTTGTGGCTGCCAACATTTCTCTACTGGTTTTAGGTGAATCAAGACATTGGTTTTAACCCAGTCTTCTAAGGATTTGAACAATTCTATCTTTTCTGGAGGCATTGAATGAGTTACTGTTGATAGAGAACGTTGTGGCTTCTGAGCATGGCCGAGAGACTTTTCCAAATTACCTGGCAGAGCCTCCCTAAAAACACGAATAATAAAAAAGAGAGAGACGGTGGATTAGGACTTACTACTCCAACGGGACATATTCCGGTGTATAATGTATATTGTATGTAACTTTATACAAAATTGTATAACTTGAATATAAATTTACGTAAATTCATAAAAACTTATATGATTATGGGAATTTGCTTTGAATTTAAGTATTTTTGTAAGATTACTTATGTAAATTTATAAAAATTTATGCAATTTTATATAGGGTTGTATATGGAGTGCAATGCACACCCAAGATTTTCCCTTCTCTTTTGTTTATTTATGAGTAAAATTTATTTTACTCTCTCGTGGTTTGAGGGTGGAGTATTTTACCATCTATGGTTCAGATATAACGAAAAAACCTTGTGTGATTTTGGACTAATATGTTAGTTTTTTCATCCAAATTAAAGGAAGATGTATGACAGTCATTATGTTTGATGGTGGACTTGATTTTCTGAAAAAATAAAATGAAATTAACACAACATAAAGATAATTTTACCCCATATTCTCCAAATTAAGTATTAGTCTAGTGGCATTCTAACTATAGTTCAAAATAAAAAAAATAAAAAAAATAAATGCTATGCAACTAGAATTTGTATTTTGCAAATTATTCTTAAAATATATTCAAAGCTAGTGTGACGTGAACGGGACACCTAGAATGGTAGTTAGCAATTGACGTAATTTTTTAAATATATTTTCAAATAATTTTTCGTAGTATGCTTTCCGGGCAATTAAATGGGGTTAAAATATCATATTAGTAACAAAGCTGTATTACATGCAAACAATTGGTCAAAAGGAGATCTTTTGCAAACCTAGATATATATATATACTAGTTTACACAGATCCGTGTAAGGTATGGGTTATTATTACAGTATGTTTAAGTTTGATATTTTGATAATTTTTAAAAAATTTCAACTATTGTTTTATGAAATTGAATAGAATAAATCATTAGATTTACGATACAATTATGTAGTATGATATGTATCATTTTCTAATTTGTTATACATCCAATGATGTCGACTCCAATTCTATTATCATATTAGTTTGAGTGAATTTATGAGTTTTTAACATTTCTTCCAAATTAAAAAAAAAAAAACAAAAATATGGTGTGTAGCTTTTCTCAATGGATAAATATAAAACAAATACTAAAATAATTCTCTCATCTAAAAAAAATTACTAAGACAAGTCACTGAACTAATAAAAGAGTAGAAGAAAATACATACATACACAAATGACTAATTTTATTAATACATAAATCATACTCGCATAACAAATGATCGATTTTATTTATAAGTAAATCATTAAGTAAATTAACAATTTTTAACAATACGAAAAATATTTTTCAGTTAACCATTTTGTTAATAAATAAATCATTAAATCAATTAACAATTTTTCATGATATGAGAAATATTTTTCAATAATTTTTTTTGATAATTTTGTATTGCATAGGAGAATAGTTTTTTTTTTTTCCCCTTACGTATTGTGTTAAATTAAAATTTATAACAAATGGTAGTTGTAATTTCTAGTATTATAGGAACGATTCATATTTTAAACAAACTTTATAGGTGTATTTGTAATTTGTTAAAAAATAAAAGATTTATGTTTTATAATTGACCAAGAATATTTGCATAATTATGAGAAAACTTATTTCATAATTGATCAAGAATGTTGCGTAATTACAGAAAAACCTGTTACATAATTGAGCAAGAATGTTTGCATTTTTACAAAAAAAACCTTCACTCAACATATAGGCCACCATTAGTAAATTATTCTAAATGGAAAAGCAAAATAGGAAGGAAAAAAAAAAAAAAAAACGGGCCATGGGGCAAAAAGAGCTTCATATATATATTTTGTTAAAAAATAAAAGGTTTATATTTCATATTTGATTAAGAATATTTGTGTAATTACGAGGAAACATATTTCATAATTAACTAAGAATGTTTGCGTAATTACGGAAAGATCTGTTGCATAAATGACCAAGAATATTTGCATAATTACGAAAAAATATTTACTCAATATATAGGCCACTATTAATAAATTTTTCCAAATGAAAGGGCAAAATAGGAAAAAAAAAAAAGGACTAGCCATGATGAGGCAGAAAGAGCTTCTTATATATATAAATACAGATATATATCAGCTTCTGCTTTTCTACTTTATTTTTTTTTTAAAATTATCTTTGATAACAAAAGCAAAAACAAAAACAAAAACAAAAACTGTACAAAAGGCATATATATTCATTCATCATTGTCAAACTGGCCCATAAACTAGTCATTAGTAGTTTCATTTTCAAAATTAAAATACTAGAGTATGTGATATAAAACACACAAAACTCACTTGGAGGCAATGGACCTGGTGGAAGAAGAAGAAGACATGGAAACCCTGGAGCATACAAGATGGGTCTTTGTGAAGGGAACAAAGGTAGTTAACTTCATAGACTGAAAATCTTGACAACTACATATCAAAGCCATTCTTTTGTTTCTTTCTTCACTGAAGTGAGAACGAGTAAATCAGAGGGCTACTGTGACATGTATATATAAATTAATGAAGCCCAGAAGTAGCCTAATTTATAGATGCACAAGTAGTTGAGATCATAATTGTAACTTTCCAACTGCTAACCCAAAACAGTAATGATAAACAAATATAATTGTTTCATAAGATTCATTCGTTGTAAATTAAAAAAACGTGGTGGCACATGTACCCATTATTGAGAAGCTTCTCACCAGAGTTTTGTTGGACCTTCGTGAGTCCACAAAGAAGTCCACATTGATTACGTGGACTATTCGATGTGTAAGTCTCGTCGAGTATTTCATTTATATGAAAAATCATGTTAATCGTATGTTAATAACCACTTAATTAGGTCACATTTGTCTCAATTATTTATTTTTAAAATCATACTTATCTATTGTTAACACAAATGTGATATGATCAAGTGACTATCAATATCTGCTCAACGTGATTTTTTTTTTGTAGAGATGAAATACTCGACAAGTCCTACTCATTGAACTATTCAAATTATTGATATGCACTCCGTGATGAGCTCATAGAGACCTAACAGTACCCTTCAAACTAATATAAACTGGAGAGAAACCTCTCCCTGCACTCCATTATTTTTAGGGTAAATTACACTGACACCCCCTGAGATTTAGGTTTATTGCAGTTCCCCCCTCACCTTTTAAAAATTGCATCTCCCTCCTGAGGTTTAAAGTTTCATTACAGATTCCCTCTCTCAGCAATTTAATTTTTTTAAATACCAATTTTGCCCTCATTGGGTGAATTACATTGACACTCTCACATTTTAGAAATTACAATCCCCTTCCCAAGGTTTAAAGTAGCATTACCAATTGCCCCATCGGTTAGTATTAGTTGGAAAAAAAATTCATTGAAAAAAAAAAATAATTGGAAAAAAATTTATTTGAAAAAAAATTTAATTCTTAACCAAATGATAATAACGTAAATTCAACTGATAATAATAATAATTTTCAATTAAAAAAAATGATAATTATTATTATTATAATCAGTTGAATTTACAATCAGTTTTAAAATTATTATTATCATTTTCATCAGTTTATTATTATCAACGGGAAAATGATAATAATGAAAATTTCAGGTTAAAATTATTACCAACTGATTTTCAGTTTTTTATTTTTTATTTTTTATTATCATTCTCAGCTGAAAATGATTATTATTTTCATTTTTCCTCAACGTAAACTCATTTTTTTTATTACCATGATAATTATTATTAAACTGAAAATTTACAATCAGTTGAATTTACCAATTATTATTATTATTATTATTATTATGAATATGATAATTATTTTTTATTTTTTATTTCTTAACCAAATTAATTTTTAATTTTTTTTAAAAATTTCTAAAAATCAAACCATACATAGGCTAAGAATCTTTTGATAAGTCATTTCTTACGTTGGTAACTTATTTAATTATCTGTTAATTTTACGACATTTTTACTATTTGAAACCTGTTTAGTAACCATTTCGTTTTCAGTTTTTAATTTATATTTATAAAAATTTTAAAAACTGTCATAAAACTTGTTTGATAAATTTTTTGGTTTATAAATGGTTGTCTCAGTTTGTAAATTTGAGGAAAAAACGTAAATTCAAAAAATGAACTTACGTTGGTTTTTAAACATAAATTTAAAAATTTTAGTAACAAAATCTTTTTTCAATTAAATTTTTTTTTTCAAATAATTTTTTTTTCCAATTAATTTTTTTTCAATGAATTTTTTTTTCCAACTAATACTAATCGAGGGGGTAATTGGTAATGCTACTTTAAACCTTAGGAAGAGGATTGTAATTTCTAAAATGTGAGGGGTGTCCATGTAATTTACCCAATGAGGACAAAATTGGTATTTAAAAAAATTAAATTGCTGAAGGGGGAAATCTGTAATGAAACATTTAACTTCAGGGGGGAGATGTAATTTCCAAAAAGTGAGGGGGGAACTGTAATAAACCTAAACCTCAGGGGGTGTCAGTGTAATTTACCCTTATTTTTATGAACATGGATAGTCTCTCATCCGAATAAGAGGATTAGACCATTCATGGTTTGTTTATTTGGTTGAACTGGATTTATATCCCATGCTAGTTTAGTTATGGGATTTAATGTCAGGAAATGACTATTTGGTTGGATAGGATATGAATTCTATATTTGTTTGGGATATTATAGAGAATGATACATGTTCAAATGACTATTTTACCATTTTCAATTATTTACTAAGTAATAGGAATATTAAACATATCTTTAATATTTTAATTATTTTAAACTAGATTAAATAAAAATTTATTTTATTTTATTTTTCACACAGTTAAATAAATTTATTTTTTAAAAATTAAATAAATAAAATATTAATAAAAATATATGTTATTTTTTTAATTAAAATTTTAAATAAATTTATTTTAAAAAATAATAATAATTAAATAATGAAATTAAATAAAACATCTATTGAAATTTAAATAAAATATAAACAAAATTTTAAAATAAAACATCAATAAAATATCTATAAAAAATTATTGTAAAAAATTAAATAAATAAAACATCAATAAAATTTAAATAAAGTTATTTTATTTTTAAATTGAGATATTTAAATTTTATTAAATTTTACTAAATATAATACATAATTAATAGTAGAGGGTCAAAATGGTCATTTCACCACCTAATCCCATATCCCTCTTATTCCTCTATTTGTGTCCCACCCCCCTATGGAACACTATAGTCTAATGGATTTGGGACTAATAGTTCGGAGGGACTAATAGTCCGGTGTAAAAATTTTAAACCAAACAGCAGACTATTAGTCTAGATGGACTAATAGTCCAATCCCTCAATCCCTCAAAACAAACACCACCTCAGTGATTTGGGCCCATTGGATATCTTTGATAATTTTATTTTTTTTAAAAATTTTTTTTGTATATTATTTATATAAAAAAATATAGTGATAAGATAATGATAGTCACATAATTTATCATATTTATTTTGAAATAAATGGATGACTCAAATGATTTTAAAAATATGCCATTACTTTTTAAAAATAAATATGATTAATTCATGTGAATGTGTTCATCAGATCATTCTATTTTTTTACTTTTCAAATAAATATCTTTACTCACTAAAAAGACATATGACATTTTATTGAATTAAATTTTCTCTTCTAGGTAATAAATGTTTTTGTTTCAAGTGTGAACCAAATGTCAAAAAAACAAAAACAAAAATAATTTTTTGTATAAAATCAATTTTAAAAAATATATTTTTTTTGTGTAAAGTATTTTATATCGAAACAAACAGAGCGAATCAAAGTCATTTTTCTCTATTTTGAGGTATACTTCTCCTTTCTTCACTAAAACAAGATGGGATGATGGATGCAAAGGAAACCCTAGGCCTGATTTGTAGATATACACAAGTGTACGTATGACTTCATAATTGCAAACTTCCAACTACTTCGCAAACAAAATTTATTTTTACAGTCTTTTTAGCCCATGTTCGATTACCGGTTTTAACGGCCGGATTAGATTACATGGCTGTGGATGCAAAGGAAACCCCATGTCCTGATTTATAGATATACACAAGTGTACGTATGACTTCATAATTGCAAACTTCCAACTACTTCGCAAACAAAATTTATTTTTACAGTCACTTTAGCTCATGTTTGATTGCCGGTTTTAACGGCTGGATTAGGGTATCATGGTTGGGCCCAACTCACAGCGTGTTTAGCGTTGAATTGAAAGGCTGAATTAGTAGTTTAAGAGGGTTAATAATCCCTTACTATTAGTTTGGCTGGATAGAGAGTGTGATTGGGAAAATAATAAACGGATTAGGCCAACTGTTTTTTTTTTTTTTTTGAACCAAGTGCACATGTTTGTTTTTATTTTATTTTTTTGATTTTTTTTAATATTGGAATAATTTTTTATTTATTTTATATAAAAATAATTTAATAATCACATCACTAATCATGTTTTACACTATCATTAAAACAAATATATTTTTACTTAATTCCCTAATTAAAAATTTCTTTACTAACAATATCCTCACTAATATTCTCATCTAACTTAATCTGTAAAACAAACGTGTCCTAAGATCCTAGCTTGAGAAAAGGAAAATATATATATATGTGTGTGTGTGTGTGTGTGTGAGAGATTTCTCATCAAGATGAGAAACGAAAAAAAAATTATTGTGCCTTTCTAATTATATATGTTTGGAATGGTAAGAAAACAAATCATATGAGAGAAATATGAGTGGGAATTTTTTTTTTTTTTTTATAAATTACAAATATTTTTTTTTTAGATTTGTTTAAAATATAATTTGTCTCCTGTAACTCTAGAAATTATATCCCGTCCCATAAGGTTTCTAATTTCATAACAAATAGTTTCTTTCATTAATAAATCATTAAGTTAATTAATAATTTTTAATGATATTAAAATTTTATTTCAATTGATAATTCAGGTAATTTTATTATTGTATAGGAGAACAATTGTAAATCTTATTCTTTTTAGTTAATTATGTTAAATAAAAAATTCTGACAATGAGATATTTGTAATTTTTCAAATCACAATAGACAATCTATATTTTAAGCAAATCTCAAAGGGTGCATATCTAGTTTACCTTTTTTTTCTTGTAAATTATATGTATTTTAAGGGACAATTTCAATATTATAAATATTTTACAATAAATGAATTTATTTTTCACCAAATCTTACTAATTTTGATGAGAAATGAAATAGGCAAAGTAAGGAATTCTCTTTATCACTATTTCTTACATGATTTATAAAACCAAACATGAGAAAATAGTTCTCTTTCTCATCATTTCTCACTAATAAATCATCTCATTCAAACATAGTGTTAGGAAGATACTTCTCCCTAGTTTATCATATGTCTCATTTTGATAATTTAAATTATTTTCTTGTTCAACTATACATATAAATTATTTATAAAATAAATTAAATTAACTCAATAATTATAATTATATGATTTGACAAATGAGTCACAACACCTCTAGTCGACTCTATAGACAGAAGAGAAGCTCTTCGCATATTTTTATAGGGAAATGTTTCTGTGTGCAGTGTATATTGTATGTAATTTGATCACAAAATTATGTTAATTTTTACAAACTTACATAAGTAATCACACAAATTTATATAAGTCTTAAGTTTTCATAAATTTATGTTTTATGTACATAATTTTGTATTAGAATTATATATGTGCACGGAAAAAATTTACATTTTTATATATCCAAATTGGATTCATCAAGAGTGATGTGATAGTTAATTAATTAGTTTAAATGTTGTTAGTTGAGAGTACCTATTTCACACTATGAAGTCGACGGTTGATTTTTGTGAGGGCATTTTTTTGAAGGATGAGAATGAATATTTTCGTTATTTAGGATTGATTATTTTAGTAATTGGGGAGATTAGAGCGGATATGATTTATAAAATTAAAGCGGGATGACACACTACAACAAAAAAAAAAATTTACGACACCAAATGCACATCGTGGAAACGATTCTACAACACGCAAGGTTAAGTCGTGTTATGACCAGTCATGAAAAGTCATTCATTTTAACGGCATGCCATAGTATGCCATAAAAAATATTTAACGGTGGATCTTGTGTATCGTGTTGGACTTTTCTACAACTACTTTTGCGCGCCGTTAATTTAAGAGATAAATTACTACGCTCATTGTTAGTCATTAAATATTTAACACAACTGCCAATTCTGCCTGTCGTAAAATTATTATTATTATTTTTTAATTCAACAAGTTCTATTTCACTATTCTGTACAATATAAAAAACATTACAAACAAGTTTCACAAATATATATATATATATAAGTATCAATCAACTACCACAATATTATTTCAAACATCAAAAAAACTATTTATAAGTTTCGAACATCCAAAAATTATCTATACGTTACAACTCACCCAAAAATTATATTTCTAAATATCAAAAATTGTCCTCAACATCCAAACCATCCAAAAAGTTCTAAATCATCTCCCCCCCCCCCCCCCCCTCCAACAAAAACCCTATCTTCAAGTTCTAAACAGTACAAAATTTACCCATATATCTTCTTGCGAGTGCACCATCATTGGTTGTTATTGTTTTACCTGTCAAACAAAAATCAACTGCTATCATTAGAAACTAAAAGGAGAAAAGAAACACACAAACAAAAGCACAAAAAATAAAAATCAAAATATTGATTACAAAATCTAAGTTCTCAGAACTTTATTATTGTATCATGAGAGCCAGTTATAACTTGTGGACCCTGGAACAAACATTTCACAATGAGGCTTGATCACAAGAAAAGGAATTCATTGCTATAAATAGATGCTATAATGCACAAACTACACAGCAAAACCTTTTTTTACTTTGTCATACCAGAGAGCTCAAATCAATTACTATATTCTAATGTTGAAGCCACTTCAGTTTCTCTTCCATAAGATTCTGTCACAATTTTATTTAGTCTAGAGATACAAAATACTTTTTAAGCAGCACATGCAATTTTATTTCAAAAGGAACTAATACATTTAGAATAGCTCAACATACGTGCTAACAGTTGTCAACCTATAGAATGGAGTCCTCATAATTCCAACATCTAAAAATACTTTTAAATTTTTTATGATTTCACCTTCTTAGCTCATACGCAATTATCTTCAAGTTAACTCACTTTTCATAGCCACCATTATTCCGAAAGTTTATTTACCCATAAGCAACAAGCTTCATTTTACCAAACTATTAATGCTTCCCTTGTAATCAACGTAATAAAGAATAACTATATATACAAACCTCAGCCTAAATCACTAGAATCCCGCTTTCAAGATATGATTTGTGGTCATGGACACACAAATGTCACAGATACAAGGCACCATACTTGTCAAGTCCATATTGTCTCAAAATGGTAGCAGGCTGAGAGCAATAAATGTGTGCTTATTACGTATGAATTTGCAATGACAACCATATGCATTTAACTTTGTTTTAACTTTTAGTTTTCATCTGGAAAAACCTAAAGTAAACAATCACAATCAAGAAAACAGTATTGAAAACTTTTGTAAACATCGGACAGGTATTGATGTGTTTGACAAACTAATCATTGCCATGAAAGTGTCCAACATATATCTTATGAAAGCTTCGATAAGAAGACCAGTAAAAACTGTTAAAAACTATTATGTGGTCTAAATTTAATCAAAATAACTCTGCACAATGCAAAAATAATATCAAAAGAGACAAGGAAAAAAAAAAGCGAAAAAAAAAAGGTGCCTATGTTAACTTAAACCATCATTTCTCCTCTACCACAGAAAAGGTTTTGCCTATCGTAGGTCGAGTAAAAACTAAGCGAACGGTGTTCTCATGCCTAGACAGTGCATGAATTTGCATCTTGCTACGGATATCCCAGACCTGAAAGCATGATGTATCATCCAAGTAAGAGAATAATCTTTCTAGATTAAATTCAAAATTTATATGCACTCTAAGGAGAGCTTGAAATACTACAGAAGTAACATTGTGTGTTGTAACTTATATATGATAATGAATCATACCCAGCAGACAGAGTCACAGCCCCCAGTGAGCAGAACGTCAATAGTCGGATGAAGAGCCAAGCAATAAACTCTACTTAGATGACCTCAGTTTAAGACCAAGCTAATCAAGCCCCAATCGATTAATATATCTAAAGTATCATTGCCTATGAAAATTCATTTTTCTTTCCAGTTTCCTCTATATTCTCGGCAAACAGACAGCAACTATGCAACAAGTATCTTCTTGTACCTTTAATTTCATACTGTTAAATGAAATTTTTCTTTGCTGATCAAAAAAAAAAAAAACTATGCAACAAGTATATAACTCAATTTAAAATAGTTTCTGAAATTTGAATGCAAAACTGACAAAGTCTAGTTGGAAAGTGTGGAGTGGGTTACGACGAGAGATGCAGATGTTAGTATGGGGATATATTTTCTAAGTGCCAACACGTGGCCAAGGTGACGCCGGAGTGTCAGCCGAAGTGTCACGTATAGCGATCCCGGTCTTTTCCCATTTGGTTGTTGTATTCCGAACTTAGGTTCCATGGAGTTGATGTTGTATATATCTTGTTTCCATCCTTCAATACTTTGTATTTGAGTTATAGGATGTTTTGGGCAGGTTGTTACAGGTTAGTAGTAAGTTTGAACCAAGTGTTGCTGCCCAGAATTTTGGCCCTTCGCTCGAGCGAGACTTTTGTCGCTCGAGCGAGCTCCATGTTTTAGATCCTTCGCTCGAGCCAGGGTTCCTTCGCTCGAGCGAGAGTTGAGTTTTGTATCTTGTGGCTCGAGCGAGAAGTCCTTCGCTCGAGCTTACTTCTGCGTCCTGTACTGGACCTGAAGGGTGCAGTTCTTCGCTCAAGCGAGATTTCCTTCGCTCGAGTGAACGAGGTGTATGTTTTGAAGTTCTTCGCTCGAGCGAGTATCATGTCGCTCAAGCGTGCTTCTAGTTGCAGACCTGAAGCTTTTGCATTGTTGGCTCGAGCGAGACTTTCTTCGCTCGATCGAGTCTGTTTTTGTGTCTGGTCGCTCGAGCGACCAATCCTTCGCTCGAGCGAGCCTGTGTTATATCAGTAGGCAGCAGCGATTTTAAACATCACTTTTTCATCTCCACTTTTGTGAAAACCCTAGACCAGCTGCATCTTCTCTCTCTATACATCTTCTCTCTAGGGTTTCATCTACTTTTAGTGTGTTCCTACCCTAAGTTCTTTGCAAGAAAGATAGAGGGTGACTTGGGCTTCGTTTTAATCTGAACATTTGTGGATTTGGAGCACTTTGGGTTTTGGTCTTCATCTCCATTTGAGCTCTCCATTTCGAGGTAGGGATACCCTACTCCATCTTATGAGCTTTGTCTTTGATTTTAGTCATTTTGAGTAGTTGGTGATATTGTGCAATTTTTGGAAAAGTTGGGGTTATTGTGTAATTTATAAAAGGGGGGTTTTCAAGTGTTAAAACTCATGTGTATGTGAGATTGTGAAAAGAATGAAATTTGTATTGTAGATTGGTGAAATCAAACCTTAGGGTTGATATTGAGAAAAGGGAGAAAAGTCCTAATTGTTGTGATAAATTAATTTGTATAATTAATTTTGGAAAAATGTGGAATTAAGTTGAAATCCATGAAATTGAGGAAGTATGAGATTAAATGGTGTAGTTGGATAATTTAATCACTCACCTGTGGAATTGTTGATATCTTATCTGTTGATAAATTTATTATCTGTTTAGAAATAACTGCTTTGGGCTATCGGTGGAGGATAGTCGTGATTGTTGTCACTACTACAAAAATAGTTAAAGATCACACTTTGAGAAAAAAAAAGATCTCACTTTTATTGGAAGTGTGATAAAAAAAATTAGATTGATATTTTTATCACACTTAATTTGATTGAGTGTGATAATATTTATTTTTTATGTCACTTTTCAATTAAGTGTGATTATATATATATTTTTTAATCACACATTCTAATTAAAGTGTGATTATATATACACTACTACTTTTTAATCACACTTTTTAAATAAGTGTTATTATAAATATATTTTTTAATCACACATTCTAATTAAAGTGTGATTATATATATATTTTAATCACAGTTTAATTAGAAAGTGTGATTATATATACACTACTACTTTTTAATCACACTTTTTAAATAAGTGTGATTATAAATATATTTTTTAATCACACATTCTAATTAAAGTGTGATTATATATATATTTTTTAATCACACTTTAATTAAAAAGTGTGATTATATATACACTACTACTTTTTAATCACACTTTTTAAATAAGTGTGATTATAAATATATTTTTTAATCACATATTCTAATTAAAGTGTGATTATATATACATTACTACTTTTTAATCACACTTTTTAATTGAGTGTGATTATATATATATATTTTATAAACACATTCTAATTAAAGTATGATTATATATACATTACTACTTTTTAATCACACTTTTTAAAAGAGTGTGATTATATATATATATTTTAATCACACATTCTAATTAAAGTGTGATTATATATACATTACTACTTTTTAATCACACTCCCTAAATAGGTGTGATTGTATAAAATATTCCAATTTGATTTTTATATAAAATATACAATATTCCCAAATTTGTGCCTCTATTCTACACCCATGAATGATAGAGGACGACTTTTTCCATCCCCAACAAGGTTGAATTTCACAAACACACAGGTCTCTTCTCCTCACTATAACAAAACTGGGTTTTCACGGATTCACATTAACGACATACAGTAAATGCAAGCCGTGGTAAATAAAAATATCTCATTTTTAATGGAAGTGTGATTAAAAAAA
This sequence comes from Camellia granthamiana, assembly GCA_036172215.1. Taxonomy (NCBI): domain Eukaryota; kingdom Viridiplantae; phylum Streptophyta; class Magnoliopsida; order Ericales; family Theaceae; genus Camellia; species Camellia granthamiana. Next base: position 43,021,176 of record CM069910.1, read on the forward strand.
AAGGCAAATTACACTAACGGTCCCTATAGTTTGGGACTCGTGTCACTTTAGTCCTTGACTTTTCAATTTAGACACATTTGACCCTGAATTTTGAATCTTGTTCCAAATAAGAACAATTGAAGATACCATTGTTTAATTTCAAAGGCAAAATCATCAATTTAATAAAATATAAACTAATTTGACAAAAATAAATTTTAAAAAAATATTTTAATTTTTTAAAATTTTTTTTTTTATCCACCAATGATAAAATCATGTAAAATTGATAAAAATTAATAAAAATTACATGATTAATTTTTAAAAATTAATTTTACACGATCATTATCCAAACAAATAAAAAAAATTAATTTGGTAAAATATAAATAAATGTCTAAAAGATTTATTAATTTTACATAATTTTATTTTTAGTTGGTAGAAATAATTTTTAAAAATTCAAAAATATTTGTTTGACGTTTATTTTTCTCAAATTAGTTTATATTTTATCAAATTGATGATTTTACCCTTGAAAAATCTAATGATATTTTCAATTGTCCTTATTTAGAACAAAATTCAAAATTCAGGATCAAATGTGTCACAATTGAAAAATTAGAAACCAAACTATAAGGACTATTAGTGTAATTCACCCTGAAAAAATTAGATTGATATTTTAATCGCACTTGATTTGATTGAGTGTGATAATATTTGTTTTTATATGTCACTTTTCAATTAAGTGTAATTATATATATATATTTTTTTTAATCACACATTTTAATTAACATGTGATTATATTTATTTTTATATCACTTTTTAATTAAATGTCATTATATATAATATTTATTTTTAATCATACTTTTTAAATAAGTGTGATTATATATATATATATTTTAATCACACTTTTTAAATCAGTGTGATTATATATATATTTTTTAATCACACTCCCTAAATAAGTGTGATCGTATAAATTTCATTTTATTTTAATCATACTTTTAAATAAGTGTGATTATATATGTATTTTAATCATAGGTGTGATTGAATAAAATATTTCTATTTCATTTTTATATAAAATCTGATTCTTTTTTTTTTGATCGAGAATGCATCAAAGCTCCAAAAACAAAGAAAAGAGCTACAGGCACCAAGAGCCATATAATATCTAATTCCAAGTTGCCTATGACTCTCTTCTTCTTATTGGGAAACTCAAGAGTCATTGCTCCCAACATCAGAATCTGATCTCCTTGTTGAAACAAACCGTCCATTTTCTTCATCTCAGCTTTGAACCACCATTGCCTTTCCCAACAAGATTGAATCTCTTCTCCTTGCTGAAACGAAGCCGTTCATTTTCTTCATCATAGCTTCGAACCGCCATTGAAGTTACTCACTCAAACCGCCATTGAAGTTTGTCTTTCAAATCAAAAATCTCTTGAAATTCCTGGTGAGTCCTCTGGTTTTTATGCCCCTTTTGTGTGTATTTCTGTTGGTATAGTAGAATCTCTAGCAGATAGAGTGATAGACTTAGCAAGCCACATATAAAAGCCCATCTGCATGAACATAATGTAAACACAGCGTGCTAAATTAATAATCAGCAATGATATAAGTTGAATGAAGCACATGCAACCAGCCTAATTTCATACAAAGCACAATTACTCTTCTACGTATACACACAAGCACATACACATACACAAGTAAAACCACTTTCTATTAAGAAATTGTACAACTATGAACTTTGTCAACACTGATACAGAAAAAACACTACTGGGACTTCTCTGCAGGACAAGAGTACTAGTATACTTTGCCCGAAAACAAACACAGCCTTAGGGTCTATACTCGTAAAAAAAAAAAACTAAGTTTAACAACGGTCAGTCTGTTTCTGCCATACCAACATCATACATTCATGACAAAAATGTCTGAAAAACATATATGTTTTCAGTCTATTAACATTCAAGAACAATGATATCACTGATTGTCAAAATCAAGTCCTCTGCCTCACCCTTCTGCTATTGGTGTCACCACCATCTGAAAGTTGGGCCCAAACACTTCACGACTTTCCACCTCCACTACTACAATCATCTTCACAACTTGCCAGAGTCTTCAAGAGCTCGGACTGCAGTGACGGGCAGTTTTCTTTAAGATACTCGAACCCATCAGACCGCATAACAGCTGCAACATAAATTCCAAATCAAGGTTAAGAAATAAAAAATTATGCACAGGAAATGTAATGCTACAATCAATCAATTAAACCAAGAAAATCCCAAGAACAGTTCCAAAGCATGATAAATTTTGTAATGTGCAGCAGGGCATCATGTCGTCTTACAGTCAAAGCACATTTAAACCTTCGCAGATTTCATTTCTAGAAACTTCTCTGCAGGGCACATTAGTAAAGATTAGTAGCCTCTATCCACCAAATCCTCCCTCCATCCCTTCTCACAAAGAAAGAAATGAGCCATAAAATCACTTTCTTAGCTCCTTTGCCACTGCAAATGCCTCATTTTGTTTCAATTCAAAAACAAGGTTCTCAAACATCAAGTTTAATCTTCAGAACCATGGAGAGAACAATTGGGTTGAAATTCTAGCAAAATGAAACAGAAGAGCATACAGGCATATTGAAAATAAATTCCTTTCAATATTTGACTATAGTAATACATGTTTAGGAAACAGTTAGTTACAATTTAGGAATCATATTCGGAAATCAGGTATCCCACAAGATGTTGATATTCCTGTACCTGTAAATACTACTAGGTGCTTACTCTGCAAGTGCAGAAGAAGAAATTCAAAACGGTTAAATAACAATTAATTTAGAAGAGATGTTTTTGAAGATGAAAGAGACAATGTGATTAATTAGTTTTAGATTTTAGAAGTCCTTAACCTTCTGTATTAATACGTGTGGCTATAAATTGTAATTTTCTTCAAAGCTAGTAAGGGAACTATAAGGTACAATGGTAAGTAAACCCCCTTGCTTCTTGTCCTAAAATCAAGCAACACACTTGTACTTCTCCTTTTCTTATGGCAACTGGCTTGACAAAACAGCCTGAGAAGATATTTTGTCCTTCTCCTGTAGTTACATTTTCAGCTCCTTCATTCCTCTCTATTTTCCATCCTTGTATCAAAAAAAGGATTGATCTTATTAATCCCTTAATGTTCTGTTCAAATGGGTCCATCACTATTAGCTTGTTTTATTCATCTTGCTAAATCCCTACCCAGAATATTATAATTTTTGATCTAACAGAAAATTGGTATATAGTTATTGAACAATACAGTACTTATATATTATTAGGATCAAAACATGGTTATAAAAGGACCATTAGAAGAGCATTATGAAGTTGGTGAAACTTAACGAAACCCACCCAATTTAAATAGAGAAAACAAGCTGACCCAATTTGAATTTTTTATTGAATTGAATCTAGTTCTTAGCTCTTTTTATTTTATTTTATATTATATATATTTATTTTCCCCCTCTTGTTTCTGTTAATGTTGGCTATATATTTTGTAAAAGCCAGTAACAATTCGACACGTGGCAGAATAAGGGTATTATGGGAAGATGATTCATGTCTTCAATCCTGATCGTACACGTGGCGATGACAATTGGTTCTCACGTGATCCGAGTAGCACCAGATCAATAAAGAAACGAAAGATGACGTGGCCTCAACGGTTACTCATATTCAAATTCAAACATAAGAGGGAAGTTTAACTGCAAGTGATGGCGTAGTGGAACTACTTCTAAGGCAGCATGATCAGCAATCATGGAGGAGCAGTTCGACGGTTTGAAGTGCAGTTCGAAGGTCATCCTTGGCAAGTATAAATAGCAAGGAAGTCCCCAGAAAAAAGCCCCAGACTCAGATCATACAAACCAGTCATTTACTTTATATTTTCTTTCCCAGTTTTACATTTCCTGCACTTTAAATACCTGCACTTTAAATACATGTCCTTTAAATATCTGCACTGCACTTCGATTCCTAGGAGTAGTTTCAAGTAGATTCAAGTAGATTGTTGCTGTAAACCTCTTCGAGGCTGAGTTTGGACTATTGTAAGTGTTCATTTTTAATGAAATACTGCGATTGTTCTTCATATTGCTTGTTATCTTTCTTAATTTCTCCTAAGTCAAGCCACCAGTAAAAGTCCTCTTCATTGAGGCTGAAAGAACTAAAAAACACAATCGTCTGATAAATTGGTTGGCAATTATAATTTCTGTAAGGACTGATTGATCCTTGCTGGCACGCTCGCATTTACAAAACTATCCTTCGAAAAGCCAAAAAGCCAACAGTTAATCTATGTGAATATTCGATGCCATTTGATTTCAATGGAAAGTACATCCTTCACTCTCTGTATAGCTGTGTTTATTTCATGTATATTCAGTATCATCCTTCTAACTATTTAGCACATCTTTATCAAAGATTTGAAAGGGCTTTGAAAGAGAGCATTTCTTCAAATGTAAGAATCCAAAAATTTCAACATTTTGCGCTATAGTTTTGCCTTACTAGCAAATTCAACTTTAAAATAATAATAATAATAATTGGACTGCCAATAAGATGTTGGCATTTTTATTTGTAGTTCATAGTTAATGTTGCCCCCATTACTTGATATACTAGTTTGTCCTGTTGCTCATGCATATTTTGCCCAATAATGCATATTTTGTCTTGTTGCTCATGCATAGTTTGTCCTGTTGATATACTAGTTTCTCTTCTCCAGTTCCCTTGACCTGTTATTAAAGGTCTATAATGTCTCATAGCCTAAAACATTGTGCATTGTAAAAACTCAACCACAATTTTTACACACTGCTGCTGCTCTTCTCCAGAAAAATGCTGCAGCTGCTAACCCAGACACCTTCTAACCTTAGCAGTTACACCCAGTAAACAAACCACACCAGCTGCAGCACCCTTCACCTCAGCAGCTGCAGCACCTGATTCAAATTAATCACAAAATCATGAACTGAACAGCATCAGTAGTGGCACCATATTCCAAAATTTTCTCTCCTTCATCTTGAGCTTCACCCTATCCCACCATTGTTTAGACTTTATGGAATTATTTTGGAATTGTTTAGACTTTATGGAATTATTATTTTTTCTTTTTTTGACTTTGCAATTATTGCATTAATTTTAGTTGATTAGTATGAACCTTACACTATCAACTTCATAATTTTAGACTTATAGAATAGGGAGGGACCAATTTCTTCAACTTAAACTGAATCAAGTACCTAATGTCTTTCCTGAAATAAGTAGTAGAGAACTTATTTGAAAGAATAAGAAAGTGGAGAGGAAGTCTCCTTCCTCAAAACACCTATATTTAGTGACTACTATTTCTGATATGTATCATCTAATCAACTCCATAATGGAGTTGAGACCATCTCCCTAGACAAAGTTTTTTATTTGAAGATGGGCTCAGTAGATATCTTATCCTGCTCAATCCTAAATCATTGTCCAAGAATGTGTTGATCCAACTTGTTGAACCCTCTAAAATGTCAACAATTAGTATCTTGTATTTTATTTATTTATTTATTTGTTGCAAGTTTGCTTGAGGCATTTAATGTTCTATCAAAGAAATTGTGCCTTCTCAATGACATTCCTTTGATGTTATCAACTGTGTAGCCTCTAGTTTATTATTTTATATTCTAATTTCTTTGTTGGTATAGGTATTCAAAAATACATTTAAAATGGACAAATCTTGGATGTTCAAGGATAGAAGATCAAAAGACTATGAGAATGGAGTTGAACAATTTCTTAATTTTGCTATGATCCGTGCAAGTGATCTTCAATCCATACGTTGTCCTTGTAGAGTCTGTGGAAACTTGAGAAGCCAACCTATTCGAGAGATTAGAAATCATCTCTTTTTCAATGGTGTTGACCAAAGTTATACCACATGGATATGGCATGGAGAAGCAGTCACTAGTGGGACATCACCATGTTTAAATGAACAAGATTTTTCCCAACAACAATTTGACCCGTCTCCCACAGACAATGTAGCTGAAACAATAGAAATGGTTCAAGATGCATACGATCATTGCACGGCTGATCCTGAAGTGTTTAAGAAATTACTTGAAGATGCCGAAAAACCATTGTATCCGGGTTGCACAAAGTTTACCAAGTTATCTGCATTGGTTAAACTATATAACTTCAAAACTACGAATAGCCTATCTCACACTGGGTTTTCAGACCTACTGACGTTGTTGGGTGATATGCTACCATTGAACAATGAAATACCATCATCCATGTATGAGGCTGGGAAGACGTTTGCTGCATTGGGAATGGGATATGAGAAAATACATGCATGTCCACATGATTGCATACTCTATAGAAAGGAGTACAAAGATGCAACTTCATGTCCTACATGTGGTACATCCAGATGGAAGTTGAAGAAGAATTCCACTGAAATAAGAAAGGATGTGCCTGCAAAAGTTTTATGGTATTTTCCACCTATCCCAAGGTTTCGAAGGATGTTCCAATCAGCAAAAATAGCGAAGGATTTGACATGGCATGCTCACAAAAGAGATTATGATGGCACAATGTATCACCCAGCGGATTCTCCATCATGGAAGTTAGTAGACCACAAGTGGCCAGATTTTGCTGCAAGCCAAGAAACCTTCGATTAGCTATTTCTGCAGATGGAATAAATCCACACAGTTCCCTTAGCAGTAGGTATAGTTGTTGGCCAGTTATAATGATTACCTACAATCTTCCACCGTGGTTATGTATGAAGAGGAAATTTATGATGTTATCATTGTTAATATCAGGTCCACAACAACCTGGTAATGACATTGATGTTTACTTGGCACCACTAATTGATGATTTAAAAATGTTGTGGGAGGTAGGTGTTGAAGCTTATGACGCTTATAAAGAAGAACACTTCAGGCTGAAGGCTATATTGTTGTGGACAATTAACGACTTTCCAGCATTAGGTAATTTGAGCGGTTGTACTGTAAAGGGATATTATGCATGTCCAATTTGCAATGAAGGAACATGTTCTCACAGATTAAAATATGGTAAGAAGAACACATATGTTGGCCACAGAAAATTTCTTCCACGCTATCATCCATATCGGAGGCAAAAAAAGGCTTTTAATGGTGAGCAAGAGTTTGGATTAGCCCCAATACCATTAACTGGGGAGGAGATATTAAATAAGGTTGAAGGGCTTGTAACCATATGGGGAAAGAAAAATAAAAAAGCATTACATGTTAGTGGTACAAAATGTTGGAAGAAGAAATCATTATTCTTTGATCTTGAATATTGGAAGTACTTACATGTTCGACATAATTTGGATGTTATGCATATTGAGAAGAATGTGTGTGAGAGCCTCATTGGTACATTACTTAATATTCCAGGAAAAACAACGGATGGAATTAATTCTCGCCTTGATCTTGTAGAAATGGGTTTGCGTGAAGAATTGGCACCACAAATTGGGGAGAAGCGAACATACTTGCCTCCAGCATGTTACACATTGTCTAAGGAGGAGAAAAGAAGAGTATGTACAACATTATTGGAATTGAAGGTTCCAGAAGGATACTCTTCAAATTTGGGAAGTCGTGTATCAATGCAAGATTTGAAACTTTATGGTCTAAAATCACATGATTGTCATGTATTGATGCAACAGTTACTACCTGTGGCAATACGATCTGTGTTACCTAAGCATGTGAGACATGCCATTATCAGGTTATGTTTCTTTTTTAATGCTATTTGTAGCAAAGTAGTGGATGTGGGAAAATTAGATGAGATTCAAAAAGAGCTTGTGGTCACATTGTGTTTGCTTGAAAAGTACTTGCCACCTTCGTTCTTTGATATCATGGTGCATTTGACAGTGCATCTTGTTAGAGAAGTTTGACTTTATGGACCAGTTCACTTTAGATGGATGTACCAATTTGAGAGGTTCATGAAGATCTTAAAGGGTTATGTTCGTAATCGTAATTGTCCTGAAGGTTGCATTGCTGAAAGTTACATTGTAGAAGAAGCTGTTGAGTTTTGTGCAGAGTACTTATCTGGAGTGGATGCAATCGGGATTCCTTCTAATAGGAACATGACAGTTGATGATGATATAGAAATTGGAAGGCCTTTATCAAGTAGTTATGTTGTTACTGTTGATCGCAATGAATGGGAGCAAGCACATCGTTATGTGTTAGAAAATACAAGTGACATTCAACCATACATTGAGTAAGAATATTTCATGTACATTTTTGTATAATTGTATTCTCACAAGTTAGAGATTTATCTCATAATATATTGCTTTATTGATGATTTGATAGGGAGCATATGGCTTGGTTGAAGCTAAAATATCATCGTCAATCACAAAGTCAAAAATGGCTACAAATTGAGCATAATAAAACATTTATGTATTGGCTTCGTGAAAAGGTATTGGGGTAATTCAACATTTATCTTTTTCTAATAGCAAATATTATTAAGAAAAAGTTACCTAACTATTCAACCATATACAGGTCTCAAAGGAATTAAGTGGCCAAAATAATATCTCAAATAACCTGAAGTGGATAGCACAAGGACCTCGATTGGATGTTATAAAATTCCCTGGCTATATCATCAATGGTTGCCGTTATCACACAAAAGATCGGGATAACTCACGAGTTAGCCAAAACAATGGAGTTAGTTTAGTGGCAACAACAATGCATGTGACAGGTTACAAGGATAAGAACCCAGTGTTTACTGATATGAGTTACTATGGAGTTATTATTGAGATATGGCAACTTGACTACAATATGTTCAAGATTCCGGTATTTAAGTGTGATTGGGTTGACAACACAAAGGGAATTAGAGTGGATGAGTTGGGTTTCACATTAGTTGCGTTAGGAAGGATAGGCCATAAAGACGATCCCTTCATTTTGGCTTCCCAGGCTAAGCAAGTTTTTTATGTACAAGATCAACTTGATCCAAGATGGTCAGTTGTGCTAGAACCTCCTCAAAAACAATATTCTTGTGAAAAGGATGATGAGTTCAATGATTTTTGTATAGAGCATCATGGCTTTACAAAAGTTTTGCCAGAAGTTGAATCATTAGATGTGGTTGATGATTCTATATCATCTTACATGCGAGGAGATTGTGAGGTAACTTGGCTCGATAATCCATGATGAAAAAAAAAATGTCTTTGTAAGAATGTATGTCTAAGTATTGTATTTTCATGTTAAAATGTTTTACTTATATTCATTTTCTTCATGTCTTTATATTTAATTGTCTAACTATTTGACATTTTTTCTTAAATTTTTATTTTATTTTATTCACAGGATGGATACTTCTCATGTCCTGCCTACTGATGGAGAGGATGCATGGTTACCAGCAACAGAACCAACATCTAATAAAAGAAAAGGCAGAGGTTCAACAACATTACCGGATGTCATAAAGGATAGGAGTTGTGGTGTACGAAAAGCCATTGACTATAACGAGAATGGTCAATTGATTGGAAACAATTCAATCAAATGTTCAAGCTATCATGGGGTGTTGGCTCGCACAATGATTCTGATATGCTATAAAGACTGGTTTGAGGTGCCAGCTGAACTAAAAGAAAAATTATGGAGTTGTGTGGAGGTAAGTAAGACACTTAAACATGTATTTAAGTGCAATCAAAATTAGAATTTTATAACATTATATTTTTTGACTACTCAGTTAACATACAAAGTGGATGAAAGAAGTAAGAAAAATGTGTTATCTTCAATTTGTTCAAAATGGAGGACATTCAAGAAAGAACTTACCAGTACATATCGGAAAACAAGTCCAATCCTGAGATCATATCAAACCCACCAGCAATTTATGGATTCATTGAACAAAGACATTGGGACTCATTTCTTGTAAGGCGACTATCAGAAGAGTTTGAGGTAAAAATAATCAAACTTTAGTTATTTAAAATGTCAGTATTAAATGCTAGACCCATCAAACTTCGTATAGTTCTGTGATAACAGTGGCATGCCCCTTGTAATCTTGTAAATTTTATGTTTTATTTTATGACTTATTCACCTAAAAAAAATATTAAATGCTATACATTTGGATTAATTTTGTGTGTTACATTTTCAAAGATTTTGAGCCAGGTTCAGAAATGGAGACGAAGTCAAAATAAGTATAACCATAGAATTAGTCGAAAAGGCTATGCTCGCTTTCAAGAAGACTATGTAAGTGGTTATAAATTTTATTATTTAATAACAATTTTGATATCATTATTTTGAAAAATTGATGTATGTTTAATTGACAGAAACGTATGACCGGATCTACTGAAGATTTGGACAGAAGCGTTCTATGGAAAAAGGCTCGTCAAAATAAAAATGGAGAATATGATGACAAGACAATTATGGAACAAGCTGCGAGAATTGTAAGATATTTGTGTGTACTGATTGCATTTATTTTATATGACCTTAACTGTTCATCCTTCTTATATAGTAATGTAATATTGTAGGATGAGTTGACCAAACAAAAAAGTGATGGGAGTTTAAAGATTGAAGGATGCAATGACATTCTCACTATGGCATTGGGTACTCCTGAATCTTCTAGTCGAGTAAGGGGTGTAGGAAATTCTGTCACACCTAGCACCTACTTTCACTTGCCTAGACGTGGGAATCAGTTACATTGGGAGAAGAAGTGTAATGACCTTGAGGCAGTGGTGGTACAATTGCAAGCTAGGCTTAGTGCAGTGGAACAACAAATACCATATACACCAGAATCTGAACATGTTAGTTCAAACATCTTGAGAAATGGTTATGAAGGAAATTTTCAGCCTGATTTTCTCTTAACAGAAAACAGAGTGAGAACCAAGGATGACATTCCACCCCAAGCTCTTACCCAAAAGATTATAAAGGTGTGTAGCATTTAGAACACCTAAAGTTGTTATATTTTCTAATACTGTTAGTAATTTTATTAGTGCTTTTGTTGTTATCTGTGTGTTTGTTATAGAGCAAATGTTCAAACACATTGAAAAGTGGTGGTAGAGGCAATTTTCAACATGATTCTTTATTAGCAGAAAATATGGTGAGAACTAAGGATGACATTCCACCTCAAGATCCTAAACAAAATAAGAGAAAGGTGTGTAGTTTTTATCTATTGATGTTATAATTTCTAATATCGTTAGTGATATTATTAGAAGTTACATTTTTAACTTTGTGTTATAGGGCAAACCATGTAAACTCGCGATAGGTTCCATTGAAAATATTGTTGCTCATGGTACGGTGTATGAGAGAATTGAACACAATGAAGCCATTCATACGGTGCCATTAGGAGAATCCAATGTACGTGTGTCTGTTGAAGTTGTTATTCAAAAAGATGCCCCTCTTCCTATACCTATCCCAGATGAGATGTTTATTGTTGGAGAAGCAGTGGGATTTTTTGTTGCTTGGCCCAAAAATCTTGTATTGGTCGGTGATGAGGTAAAATATTCAAACTTAGAAACTTTGTTACAATTTCTTAAAGTTAAAGTTGACTTATATTTGTTTATTTTGAAAATTTTAAACTTAGGGAGCTTCAATTAATGTTAAATGTGGAAAATATCAAGAGTCCATTCAATCTTTTGTTTCATTAGTTGAGCATATCAAGTATGATGAAGCCATAGACATTCCACTAGAGAAAGACATATTTGGGGAGGAGATCAATATCCAACTTCAAAGAGTAGACATGGAGTACATATGTCATGTAAAAGAATTATCTGTTACATGTATCATGTTGTACATAAGGTAAGGAAAATTTGCTACATCAATAGTTATTTCTACAAATTTTATGAATTACGAATTTAATTAAAATTTGTTTATTTTATTAGTCATCTCCATCAAGTGTTGAAGGCTTCCAATTGGAGGAAACAATTTGTATTTGTTAACCCTTGTGTCGTTAGTGGAAAAACTATGGCTGGGGAGAAATCAAAATCAGTGTTGCTTGCAAGAAGATTAGAGGAGGCTATGCTAGAACAATTGGTTTTAATTCCTTATAATATTGGGTAATTATCTAAAACTATTTATTTCATGTGTTCAAATGATAATAAACTTATTAAGCTTATACTTGTGACTTGTTTAATTGTAGGTACCATTGGATATTGTTAGTCATTGATCTAACATTGATGATTGTGTACTTACTTGATCCGATTAATTCTAAAATAAACACAAGCTTTGAAATTGTAATAAACACGTAAGTTTGGTTAGTTCGTACATTTTAAAGTAATTTGAGTTACTCTAAAAATATTTTGACATTTGAAATTTCTTTTGTAAAGTGCTTTGAAAATTTATGAAACTACCTAAAGGAGGAGGAGGACCAATCCAGTTTGGAAAGTAGTTCAGGTAATCAATATCATTTTCTCTAATTTTATCATACTTATATTATGTTAATGATTGTTCAGCTTGATCATAACACTTTATATATAGTTTCTAATAATAATGAAAATGCTTTTATGTAGTCCCCGCAACAACCTACAAACGTGGAATGTGGGTTTTATGTAATGCGGTATATGAAAGACCTCATTAGAGATCAAAGCATCCTAAGAAAACAAAATGTGAGATAAATTCTAAACTTTTATTATTATTATATTCATGATACTTGTACATCTTCTTCATTATCTAATTGTTTGTAAATAACCTCTTGCAGTTCAATGGAAAAAAGACTTACACGGAAACCGAACCTGATGAAGTGCGAGTTGAATGGATTAATTTCGTACTAAAGAATATGAGTTGAAATCCAATGTAAGTATGATATAACTTCCGTTCTTTAAATTACTAATCAACAATTTCTTTAGTTGGTAAAGAATATATAATCACTTCAAGATTTCATTTTAGATTTGTTGGTTCTATGTATATTTGTTTTTATGACTTTAAAATATCTGCTTATACATTGAAGATTTTCATTTTGGATTTATTGATTCTATGTATATGTCATATTTATATATGGTAATCCAAACATTTTATATTAGTAACAATCAAAGTTGTTATTTATTTTCTATTGATGCAGAAGGTGAAGAGTCAGTGTGATCAGAAAATGTTCGATTTTGTCTTTTGTAAGTCTCTACAAAAATATTAAGTTTATTCATATGCTTCTAGCAGTTTCTGAATTAATTTGTGTTTTTATTTTTCAGGTCAGAAATTTCTTGGAGAAATGCAAAATATGGTCAAAGAATTCAACAACTTAGTTTTTTCAAGTTTTTTTTTTATTTTTTAATATATGTAAGCACAGTTAAAAACTTTTTACTAATTTCTTTTTATATACTTTTTGAACATTTAACTTTCATTTATGAAATATATGACGTTATTCCATTCAATATATGGTTGTAATTCAAAATATAGTATATAGTGTGTATTACATTCTTCAAATGCATATAACATATGATCTTATCTGATTATTAATCACGTGTTTTATTAGATATTAATCACACTTAAAATCTGTGATCTAATGTTTATTATCACAGGTTTTATTAGTTATTAATCACACTTAAAAGGTGTGATCTAAATGTTTTTAATCACACTTAAAAGGTGTGATCTAAATGTTATCAATCACACTTAAAAGGTGTGATCTAAAGATTTTTAATCACACTTAAAAGGTGTGATCTAAATCTTATCAATCACACTTAAAAGGTGCGATCTAAATGTTTTTAATCACACTTAAAAGGTGTGATCTAAATCTTATCAATCACACTTAAAAGGTGTGATTAAAAATGACCCCTTTTAATCACACTCCCAAAGATCACACTTTAATAAAATTAAAAAGGTGTGATTAAATAACAAACATCACACCAAAAAAGTGTGATCTTTATCTATTTTTGTAGTAGTGTGTAGACATTGTGTGTTGATTAGGGAAAACTGAAACTAATCACATTGAATAAGTCATTGAATATAACAGTTGAATTAATATAGCAAATATGTGTATTGATTGGTTATTGTATATAACAAGTGTTGAATACATTGTATATGCATATTGTTTGGGAGGAGAGAGGGGATGTACTCCATGGTTTGAGGGGAGATAGGGGATGGACTCTCAAACCTGTTTGGGAGGAGATAGGGGATGAACTCCATTAGTACAGCAAATATGTATACTTATTGAATTATGAAAGTGTTTCAATTTGAGTTGTTATCTCATTTGAAATGGAAGTGTTTTAATATGAGCCTTGGTCTCATTTGAATTGTTGATATTGGAAGTAAATTTTAGTTTGAGATGTAATCTCTTTTAAGTTATCGGCCAGGTTCTGAGCCACGTTTATGAAATGAATTGATAAGTAAAGGAAAGTGAAATGTAACATGGACATGATTGTCATGGAACTGTAATGTGATATAAACTGTTATAAGTGTTAACCATCTATCACATGCTATTATTTTAGACATTGCTTATATTTGGTTTAGTATATCTCTACTGGGCTTTGGCTCACCCTATATGGGACATCATTTTCAGGTCCAGGTGATATGCCACCTCCAAGGACATAGCTTGGAAGGTTTTGGGAGTTGAAGACTCTTTTTGATTATTTTGTTATCTTTTGATGTATTATATGTAAACTCAAGCCAAGGGCTTAATATGTATTTGAGTTAGTACTCTCTTTTTGTAACCAAGTGTTGGCTTGGAAAGTTGTAAGCCCATAAGGCGTTTACTTTTGTTGTCAACATGTAATACTTTTGTAATGAACACTCTGATAAATAGAAATATGCTTTATTCTCTTATGTCTATGCATGTCAAGAATGATGGGTTTTATGTATTAAAATGAGAGCGTGACACCACGTGTCCTGGTCGTGATGCCGAGGTGATCTCGGCTAGGCCGAGGTTATCTCCGAAGATATCGGAGTCCGGGATAAGCGGATAAGGGACAAGAGTCCTAGAATGAGGAAGGACCTCGGCCTAGATAAGGATAAAGCTTTTAGGGAGTTTATCTTTATTTATTGGAGAGTCCAAGATAAGCACTGAGCTGAAGTCCACTGAAGCTAGGCTTCTATTGGGACTAGGATTGAGTTGGCTATAAAAGAGAGGAACCCCCATGGGTCTAAGGTACGCAATTTATATTCTAAATAGTGAGTTAAGCACTTTTGCTATCTTTGAGAGATAACTGACTTGATCATCGGAGTGCCCCCGGGTGGACGAATCACCATCGGAATCTCTTCTTTCTGTTGCAAGTCATTCGGGTTTAATCTATTCTGCCAGTGCTCTCCAGCTAAGTACTAATTTGGCAATGTGGTCAGAAATTGACACACACAATTAGTAACTTTCCTTCAAATCTCTAGTTATGCCAAATTACAACAATGATTGAATGTTATTGTCCTAGTTTGTTTTTCTTAGCCTAAAAACAACTCACATACCAAACAATGCGTGGCTTAAAAAGTGGATCAAGCAAGATCGAATTAACTCCATAATCCAACAAGATCCAGCTATTGGGATGGCATAATAGCTTTACTATAAGATTTTCTTTTCAATTTTGTTAGTATTCATTGATCACATAATATGTCAGAAGTCGACAACATACTTCCATTCTATAGATCACATCATATTCAACTTCTCCATCCTTTTCAATAATTGAACTTAGGTAACGAAAATATTCAATATTTGTTGTCTTTTAGTTTCAATCCTCACTTCTCGATTATTTTTACTCGTATTGTTACTAAAATTACATTCCATACATTCAATTTTAGTGCTACTAATTTTACTCAAGCTCTTCTCTCCATATTTCTATATTCTTACAAGAATAATCACAAAACTTAAAACACCATAAACATAAAACCAATTAGAATCAATCAATTAACTTTGGCACCAATATCATCAAAATTGTATAGTGCACAACTGCACATATACATGTAGTCCTAGCAAGGGATATGTTTTAAAGATCAAGTATCAGATAAATCCATAAATTCTATTTGAATTAAAATCAATTCAAGTACTCATCAGAAAATCCCACAATTACACAACCAAAACTAAAAATTTCAAAATAACTGAGAAGGAAGTAGGGTACTGAAAATTGATCAATTAGGATTTGGATTAGATTAATTACTTTTGGGATCTGGAATTGGGAAAAGCCCTACTTTGACGGCATCTCTCGGCGGTGAAAACCTTAAAAACTTTTACAAATTGGTTCGAATACTAATCGAACACAGAAAGTACAAAAATGCCATAGAACAATCAATCGGATCATCCCCTTGCAAGCCTCTATGGCTTATCTTCTGGACAATTCTGGCAAGAACAAATGGAAGTTTCACGACGGCCTTGCCTTCGAAGAGAGAGTTCAAGAGGTTGAAGACGACGAAGAGGACGAGAGCAATGACAACGCAAGATTTGAACTTGAAGAAAGAGAGATCGCGGCTGGACTCCTTGACGCTGGACTCGACTCGACCGCTCTTCTTGGTCTTGGACTTCTTGAGGCTGAGCTTGGAAGGGTTAGAGTCGGTCTTCATGGTCTTGAGCTTATTTGAAGCTTTGTCAATGGGAGATTTGAGGGACTTGTAGGAGGTTGTTCGGAAGATTAGAACCCATGAGATCGCTTCGCAGACTATGGCAGTGTAAACGGAGATTCCAATGATGGTTAGGCTGTCGGAGTAATGGAAATTGGAAAAGAAAGTGCTCACCATTGTCAAGAGAGAAAGAGACGTGTTAGGGCTTGATGATTCTTTGAGGCAAATCGAGAGGTCTAACAGCTTTTTGGTGTTGAATGGTGGCTAGGGTTTGTGCTTTTGTGAATGTGAATTTCAAAGAGACAAAGAAATAGACGGAGACTTAGAGAGAGAGAGTAGAGAAAAAAACAGAGGATGTTGGGGTTGAAGATTTGGGGTTTTGATTTTTTAATTTTTTGGTGTTTGGTGCTATTTTTTTTTTTCCCGATCGTACCTTTCACGACAGTAATTGCGTGTCGTGAAAAGTACAATATTTTAAACGGCTAGCTTTTTGTGCGTCATGAAAAAAGTAGTTTTTAACGATTGGCTTTTTGTGCGCTGTGAAATATTCAATATTTTTAATGACTAGTGTAGTCATGTCATGTATAGTTAATGTATTAACGGCACGCCATATGTATGTCATAGAAAGTTTTATTATTTATGACTAACATTGCAAGCCGTAAAAAAATCATCGTTATTAGCATTCACGACCTACGCAATAGACACGTAGTAGTTAGGAAATTATTTACGATATGCAAAAAAAAAAGAGTCGTAAAGTGAGAAACCATGGCTTGCATTTACTGTATGTCGTTGATGTGAAGCCGTAAAACCCCAGTTTTATTGTAATGACATAAGTAAAGGAGTACGTTTAAAGCACTGTGCGATAAACGAGTATCCATTAGACTAAAATGAAAGTTATATAGAACGGCTATTAGACCAATGATATTGTATGAGACGGAATGTTGGGCAACTGTAGCCCGACTTTTTCGCGCCCCCTTTTGGAAGTTCGAATATAAGCCCCACAGTTCGGACTCCCGTGGTTTTGAATCTAATCTCATAGGTGCAATGTGAAATTGATAAACACCAAAGAGTCCAAATCCGGCAAATCATTTGGAAAATTGATTTTGAATAAAAAATGCCAAAATTGGACTACTTTGCCAGATATAGAGTCGCCACCTAAATATTTTTTATTTTGGGAAAATTTAAGAAACCCATGACTCGTGCCAAAGGCCACATGTTCGTCATCACCAAAGTTGTCTCAACTTGGGAACTTAGGTACGAGAGGGGAAGGTCATGAATTGAGTACCCCTGCTCGCCCAATTAAAGATACGCCTCTACTAATCATGATATGATTTTTACCAACATTATATGCTCTTGTTCCAGTTTATTAGGCTACCATTTACTATGTGATGTGCACATACAAGGTGTAGACTAGTTTGCACAAATTGGAACAATTCAATTTCATGTTTGTTTTTCGAAAAGGGTTTGATTTGCCACTTGACAAAGTGGGCTTAAAGTTTGTGAATTTGCCACTTAACAAAGTGGGCTTAAACATACATTCATTGAATCGTTCCAATTCAAGCAACATGCCTTCATCCACAGGCATTCAAACAATTTATCACTTAAGCACAAAGCCTCATGGCAAGCATGCTAGTCATGGCAATTACTCACACTCATATAAGCATGCTAAAGTGAATAAAAGCTTACCTAGTACTCCAAGCTAAGATAAGACAAGAGAGTTGGAAAAATATGCATGATTCCTAATTATACAAGATGCCTAATGCAACACATGTGATAATGTGATTATTAGGCTCAGCTACTAATATGGCATTTTATTTTCTTCAAAACATGCAATCTGGGCATGTATTCACCGAAGTATTGAAACAACAATACAAATGAATGGATGCAAGCATAAAGTATGCTAATTGAAACATGATGCCCCTAATTTAACCATCATAAGCTGGTAAATAAAAGAGAGAAAGACGTGAGGTTGGAAGACATGCACGTTATTACAACATTATGCCTTCGCACGGGAAGGTCTGAATGAATAAACTAGCTAAGTTATCTACTTAACTAATTATTACAAACCAAAGCGAATAAATAATCAACTACCCCAAGCTAATTAAATAAGTACAACATAAACTAATTAATTAACCATTCTAAGCTAATTAATTACAGCCGGTGGGCTCCCACCCAGAATAGTGTTTGTCGCCATCGAGGGCCGGCCAGCCATTCATAGCCACGGTCGGCCATCACTAATGCACGGCCGGGCTTTGATGCCCTCCCTCATTTTTTGGTTCAAACTCAACTCAAAGTAGAAAAAGGTCCAAAAATGAAACTCACGAGTTCAAACAAGGGAAATATTGAAGATTTGAGGTTAGTTCGAGAGCCTGATTGAATCAGAATCGCTGCGAATTCAAAACACATAATTCAACTTTCATCTTCGAGTGTATCGAACCAAGCGCGCAAGTCTTGCGGGTGGTCAAAAATGGGGTGTCTACAGCTGCCCCTCTTTGACAGAACTCGAAGTCATAAAGTGACGTGAGTGAATGTCAAAGTCCAAAGACGACCCATTTTGACAAGGCCGTAAGACTTGGACAAGAAAGCAAGACATAAATTAGATTGGTTGCACTCGCAAGCTACCTACGTATCCCTTTGTAAGAAATCAAACCAGTGTAGTTCAAGGGCAAAATGTAAATGATATGCACAATGCAATTTTGAAAGTTGGACTTACACGCTATGCAAAGCTGATGATTTTGAAAACTTATGATCATGCGAGATGATGCAATAAGCAATAACAAAACGCAATAAGCAAGATAATGAGATAACATATGAATGAGTAGCTTCAAATCAAAAAAACGGAAAGAAAACACCACTCAGGGTTGCGTTTCACACATCTTGAGAAAATGAGAACAAAATCCACTCGGGGTTGTGTTTCACACGTCCCGAGAAACAAGAAATCGCTCAAGGTCGCGTTTCACACAACTTGAGAAACAAGCACTCGGGGCCGTGCTTCGCACGTCTCGAAGTAAAACCCGTCCAAGGCCGCGTTTCACGCGTCTTGAAAAATAACCAACCACTCATGACCGCATTTCAAGCGTCTTAAGAAACAACCACTCGGGCGCGTACTTCGTACGTTTCGAGGTAAAACCCGTCCAAGGCTGTGTTTCACGTGTCCTGAGAAACAACAAAGAGAGGTGTGCGACAGATGCACAAAGTGAACAAGTGCGATAGATGCACAAAATGAACAAGTGCGATAGATGCACAAAATGAACAAGTGTGATAGATGCACAAAGCAAATAAGTGCGATAGATGCACAAAGATCTTAGCTACAAAGTTAGGCAGGTTCTCTTACCAAGACACGAATGACTTATCCGGAACTCCTTTGAATGAACTGTACATACAATATTGTGTGGTAAGAAATGACGGAATAACTTACAAATTAGACAAAACAAGTCATCAATAAAACCGGTTACATCATGAATTTAAACTAATGAGTAAACGAATTAAATAAAATCAATCAAGAATAAAATAAATCAAATTATGCACTCACGCAACAAAACAAAACAAAGTGGATATCTTACTCAGTCTCTTTATTTCTTTTGATTTCTTTGCTATTCTACCTCTCTTTTTTTCTTTTCTTTTTCATCACTCATTTTTTGTCTTTTTTCATTTTTTATTATACAACTCCTTATTACACCCAAATTTAAGACCTACAATTAAAACTCAAAATTAAAACCCAAAATTCAAACAATAATAAAATAAAATAACCAGCAACACACACAAACAAAACAAAAACAAAAACAAAAACATAATTGAAATCACCGAAGACTGGCCGAGCCTTGGCGATATACGGCCGGGCATCGATACAGCTGGCCGACCTTCAACAGCGGCAAGGGCAGAATCAGAAAAAGACACGCTCATGGCTGTTTAAAACACAAAAAAACTCTCATTTTTAACACTTCCTCATCCGAAAACACCCCATCCTCTCTCTTTAGATTTCGTCTTTCTTGAGTTACCCAATGACTTTTGCAAAATTTTTCCTTGAATCTTGATCCTCCACCATTTGAACTGATTGGATTTTGATTTGGTGAAGTTTTGAGTTTTCTTGGTTTTTTTCATAGATCCTCACACTTTTACCCAAATGTTTCTCCCTTGATTTTCATCCTCTCTTTATTTTCTCTCTCCTAGGGTTTTGGTTTTGAAAAACATCCAACCACTCACTTTTTCTTCACTTTTCAACTCCTTTCTATGGCTAGCGATGAAGTACCTATTCTCGACCCTACTGTAGGTATTGGTGTTGCCCTTGGTGCATACATGGAGGCGGAAGAGGCTGCTGCATTACTTCCCCTTGCCAAGAGGCCCTTTGATACAGCTACATACCAGCCGCGTACACATGTGCCACCCCCAGGTGGCATTTTGAGATTCGAAGGCATCATCCTAGGGCTAGATGAGGACACTCTATTGCGAGAGCCCATGGAGCATGTATCTGCCAATGTTTCCACGGTGCGCAATTTTTTCCCTATTTTACTTTGCATTTTACTTTGTACACATGTTGAAATTCTGAAATTGATGAACAAATCACTAGTCCCTGCTGTACATATACTGATAAAACTTCCAATTGATAGGTGATTTCCAGGAGGATAGACGGCTACGGCTCTATATCTGGCCCCCGATATTGGTACGAGCGGCTTCCCGCAGAGGTCCGCACTTTAGTAGATGTTGCTGGCCTTGGGCCCTTCTGCTCGGGGCTTATACAGATGAGGGCCGAGTCTTGGCTTTATGGGGCCCTGGTCGAGAAATAGTGGGATGCCACCAACTCATTTCACTTCTCTTCGACTAGGGAGATGACATTGACCCCATATGACTTCTCGATGCTGATCGGTTTGCGGGTTGGGGTCACCAGCCCAGTCCCCTTTTGATCTGGACATGACTCAGTGGAGAGATGCACAGCTTCAGCTTCTCGGGGCGATCCCAGACACTACCAGCCACAGGATGGTGCGCTACAGCTAGGGCTGCAAATGAACCGAGCTGTTCGTGAACAGGCTCGGCTCGGCTCGTTTACTAAACGAGCCGAGCTCGAGCTCGAGCTCGATTATTGGGCTTGTTTCGTTAACGAGCCGAGCTCGAGCTCGCATGTGTTCGGCTCGGTAGGCTCGGCTCGTTTATCTTTAATTAAATTATATTATAAATATATTATTTATATATTAAATAATATATAAATATATATAAATACATTATTTATATATTTAAAATATATAAATATATATATAATAATATAAATTCATTTTTTATATATTAAATAATATAAATAATATTTTTTATTTAAATATTTATATTTAAATAATATAAATAATATTAAAAAAAATTTATCGAGCCGAGCGGAGCCGAGCTCAAGTTCAATAAAAATTAACGAGCCGAGCTCAAGCCTAGTCCCTTATCGAGCCGAGCTTGAGCTCAATAAACGAGCTCGATAACTTAACGAGCCGAGCTCGAGCCCAGCAAAGCTCGGCTCGGCTCGGCTCGGCTCGTTTGCAGCCCTAGCTACAGCTGATTCTTGGAGCATTTTTTTGGCATTCAGCCAGCTACTGTCGATGAGGTTGCCCAGTATGCTTGCGGTTTTCTCATATGTCTTCTTGGTACTACCCTGTTTGCAAACAGGGAAAATACCGTGAGATTATACATTCTAAGAGCACCAGTACACCTTTCTCGAGTGGTGGAGTATGATTGGGGTAACACCAACTTGGCCACCTTATACTGCTACATGAGCTCTGTCTCCCGCCATAAGGCGGATTCACTTGGCCCTACTGGAAGGTGTGGGAGGTATACCTTACACCGACTTTTCTGATATGCTTTACATTATGTTCACCGTTGCATCTCTTGTTCATTTGATCTATTTTCTCATGTTTTCTATTCGCCTTTTGTTTACAGCTTTGGATCTATACATATTTCACTTCCCTGGCTCCAGTTCCAATGAGGCTGATCGAGTTGTCAGTACCCTGCTCTTGGTACTACAACTCGCGATTCAAGCGACACTGCCTTGTAGATCGCACATTCCTTTACTTCTGTCGTTTCTTCGACACCATCATAGCGGACTAGGTAAGCATAATGCTAGTCTTTAGCTATTAGCTACTATAAGCATATTACACTGTTCCACACTACACGATCGTTCTCATGCTGTTGCATCATATTACCATTTTCATACTGCATTGACTTCTGACATTACACTGATTTCTGACATCGCATGGTCATTCGAACACTTTACTGACATACTCATTTGACACTGTATTCACAGATTGACTAGCACCCTTGGGCGGGCATTCCCCTTATGTCGAGGATGACTTACACGGTTGTCTGGCATGCCTCCACGATGAGGATCCTATTCGAGGGTCCCTTTGGCCAAGCTTATTATCTGGGAGAGAGATTTATCCACCAGACACGAGGCGTTGCTAACCTTGACATTCCACATCCTCCTCCTCCCAACATGAGGGTAGTTGATGATCTACAAGATGGTCCTGAGCTCGACCTTTTGATGATAGGCGAGGACGGCGATCGTCACCATGAGCCCGATGACTTCACCATTTTCTTACACACTCGAGTGATGGCGCCTCTTACCCTAGGCATGGTTCGAGCTATGCCAGGGGTTTCTACTGTTGCTGGGGCTGGTGGTGTGCCTGTTGGAGGTGCCCCTAGCATTGCTCCCATTCCCGGATTGCCTGTGATTCCCACCAAGATCATATGCATGCGTCCGGATAGAGTGATCGAGCAGATCCCATTTGAGCCCATCGAGGAGAGGGACTGTAGGCTCGTGTTTGCTTCTGGCGTTGAGCAGGTACACATTTCTTTTCTGCTAGTCCATGTTACACTTTAGATTGCTTTCAGCTGTTACTATTTATTGTTTGATTATTTCTACCTACTTTTCTCAGATTTTTTCCTTTTGCAGATTCCCCAGGCATACGGTGACGAGCTTCTTCAGACGATCGACCGACTACTCATCATGGTACGAAGGAGACAGATTGCCTTAGTCACTCATTGGATCGAGGTACATTCTATCCGTAGTCTACTGTTGTTGCCATACTGTACACTTTTGCTTACTCTTACTGATATCTGTCTTCTTTTCAGCTTGAGCCAACTCCAGCAGCGCCTGCAGGACCTTCCACAGCTAGTAGGCAGAGACGATGCCGAGGGAGAGGCCACAGAGGAGCTGATTGGGGGAAAGGTCGAGTGAGACAGCGTTCGCCTTCCGAGGAGTCCTTTGATGGGTCCACAACCCCTGAGGATGGGGAAAAGGAGATTGACCTGCAGTCGAGCAGCCCCAATGATGACAGCGATGTACCTCCTCCACAGCCGAGGAGGAAGAGAGCAAGGATGGGCTACTGATGATGATGATGATTTTGCTTTTATTTTGCTTTTGTTTTCGTTTTGTTATGTAGTAAAAAAAAATTAGCTTTGTATAGAACTTTATTTTTGAAGACTTTTCTTTTGTTTTGGCTTTGTAAAACAATGATCGGGGTTGGACCCGTTAGTTATACAAGACAAGTTTTGTCGGATGATCCCTTTCCATAATATGATGAACTGCATTTGTATGTGATGAATGTCACAACCCTTGCATTGTAACCTTCAGAACTGTGAATGCGTTGCTCTTGAATTGATCCATGAATCAGATAACGACTTACCACCGATCAAAACATAAAATACAACTCGATAATAGAAAAATGAAACAAAAACAACTCAAAAAAGCTAAGAAACACTTGGTACAAACAAACAAAACTCAAAAGTACAATCGAAGTCCACCCGAACAAAGGTCAGCTTTTGCTGTAACTAATCTGCACTGGGCCAGCACCAAGACCTGGCTGGGCTTCACTAATGCACGGCCGGCCATCACTGATGCACAGCCGGCTATTAGTGTGATGTAGGTCAGCGTTATCCAGCTGTCATGCTTAGCTCCTTCTCAAACTATATAAATAGCGCTCTTATACTGTTTTTCTGGCAAACTCACAAGTCTTTGATATTTTTCTCTCAAAATGGAGATGTTATTTGTCAACAGGCTTCAAGACTAGATAGCCACTTTGTGATGCTCTCAAACATGGCCTTTGTATTTTGTATTTTTATTGTGCTTTTATTTATTTATTTATAATTTTTTTTCAAAACCACATTAATGAAGAAATTTTGATAAAGTAAATATTGTGAAGAAACATTGATAGATGATAAGATTAGAAAAGAAGATAAATATAGTTGTAATCCCACATTTATATATTTTCTTATCTAATGCAAATCAAACAATGGACAATGGGATAATTTGTCCTACTAATCCAATTGAATAGTGAATATCACACTAATTTAATGGAATTATTAATACTTTCACTATTAATCTTATGAATCAAATATACCCTCAGTAAAATTGTATACCTAAGATTCGTTTGATTGACAAGTAAGAACATAAACTACTTTGTTCTCACACTTCCAAAACATGACAAAGTCATAACCTAAAAGTGTATTTATTAAACTACCTATCAATAAATATAGAAAACAAATAAATAAATGGGTAAATTATGTAAATAGTCCCGTAGTTTACACGATGTGTCAATTTGGTTCCTGTAGTTTCAATTTGCTCGATTTTGTTCCTTAATTTAACGGATTATGTTATTTTAGTCCAATAAATAACGGTTGTTAAGTTAATTTAATAGAAGGTCAAATAATGTGTCAATTTGGTCCATGTACCTTACACGATGTATCAATTTAGTCCCTGTAGTTTTAATTTTCTCAATTTTGACAGGGACTAAATTGACATATTGTGAAAAATATAGGACCAAATTGACACATTGCCTGACATTCCGTTAAATTAACTTAACAATCGTTATTTATTGGACTGAAATGACACAATCCGTTAAATTAGGGAGAAAATTGAGCAAATTAAAATTACTGGGACCAAATTGACACATCGTGTAAACTACAAGGACTATTTACATAATTTTTCCTAAATAAATTGGTCTACTACTCATACATCATCTTATAGCTATTCTATCTTTTTTCTATTATTGATTTTAAAATCTTTTGAAGTCTCCTTATTAAATTTAATTAATCTTATATAACATTTAATTAAATTTTCCTAATCAACGTGTAATATCACTTTTAAATTTTTTATTTTAATATCTTTCACTAAAAAATAAAATAAATAATTGGCATACTATAGTAAATAAATAAAAATTGAGAGAGAGAGAGAGAGAGAGAGAGAGAGAGAGAGAGAGAGAGAAATGGGTGGAAAGAAATAGTAATAACCTAAGTTGTAAAAAAATAATATTAATAACAAAAGGAGCTTTAGTTTGTAGGGAAAAAAATATACAGTAAAGCACGAGTGAGAAAGAGTGTGAGAGAGATAGAATTGGTTGATTATAATTGATATATCATAATAAAAAGTAAAATAAAAATAAATGGAAAGAGAATAGAAAAAAGAGCTTCAATAAAAATAAATTGATAGAGAAATGAGAAAAAATAAATAAATCACCCTTAGGAAAAACAATTTCAGTTGTAGTTGCAAACAAAATTATTGCTTGATTTGGGTTATACATAGATCATATGTGCCTGGCTACTAGTATACACAAGGCCTACAGTTAGAAATAATAACGGGTTGGATTTTTTTTAAACGCAAACTTCACTTTACCCCTCTGTGGTTTGGACCGGGTACGGATTACCCCATGACATTCGGAAATCACCACATAACCCCCATGTGGTTTATGGACTAAAACGCACAATTAGCTTTTCCATCCAAATTAACAAGTTGTGAGGTTCATACGCCTATGAACAGAGTAAGCTATGTTTTATGACCAAAAAACCCCTTATACATCTTTAAATTTACAAAAGCTTGTTGTTCCTCTTCCTCCTCCTCTCTCACAGAACGAACAAGGTTGTTTCTCCAACCCTCCCTTTTCTTGATTAGAACTAACCTTTACAATAAAGAAAATGGTGATATCAAGCTGCTAAAGATGCTTTTTGATTCAAGATGCTCCATCTCCATCTATGAGCTCCAACTCTAGATCAAGAGTGTTCATGATCTTCAGTCAATTTGGATCTCTACCATGGAGTAGACTGTGGAAGAAAAATTGAGAGTTTCATGCTCAAAAGTCCAAAATAGTAGCTAAGCTAGCATATTTGTTCACGCCCGCAAACCAGTGCACCGCGTCCGCAATTTAGCCGGTTTATTCGACATCTCTTAAGAAAGAGATCATTTTTGTTGTAGACAAATCCAAACCCAGTTCACATATACAAATTCAAACCCATTTTGGTTGCTATTGTTTGTCCCAAGTAGATGATTCATTTCAGTTTCTTTATCCAAATTGTTGTGAAGTAATCTTGCTTCACCTATAGATTGTTTTTTCCACCGGCCTAAGAGTAGGCATGTGAAGTCTACAATTAAGTTTGTCAGAAAATGGAGGCTGCAGAACAAGTTTGTCAACAATAGCTGCGATTCACGCCTCAGCTGTAGTTGCATTTGCTGTATTCACATTGTTAGTTTTATCTATATATAGTTATATGTTTTGAGAATTTAGAGAGTGTGGGAGAAAGAAAATAAAAGAGAGAAGAGTGTGTTCATGCTTTGTATTTGTTTCAGAATTGTTGTAAGTCAATTTAATTTCAGTTTGGTTCGTTTTTAAATCTCTCATTGTGAATCACCAATAGTGGTTTGCACCCCACTCCCACCAACAGTGGTATCAGAGCCGAAAGTAGCTTGAATTTGTAGAAATTCTGCAAAACTTTCAAGAACAGAGTGCGTTTTCGAAAATTGCCCAGAAATTGAAGTGGTTGAAATCCATTTTTGATCACATCAAATTGAAGCTCTCGACGAGACGAGCACAACCGTGCAAACCGCGTCAAAAACACAGATCGGACGAACCCGCACGCTCCCCACGAGCTTCCGACACCGTTCTCACGCGCCCCCACTCTCCCACGCACCGCCACGTGCCTTCCAGAGGAAGACGACGCGTGATTCCACGCGTAGCACGTGTCACACGCGCACATACCAGAGTGACGTCATCCTGTGACGTCATCGAGCCACGCCGGCGTTGACCAAGCCGTTGACCCGAGCCGCTACGCCGAGCCGCCAAGCCGTTGACCAAGGCCGCCAAGCCGAGCCGTCAAGCTGTTGACCAAGCCGCTGCTAACCGAGCGAAGCCGCGTTGACTGAGCCCTTGACTGAGCCGCTGACATCAGTGCGCGGAAAAATAATCCGGTGTGCCGTGGCTAAGTTGTAGCCACAGATCTGAGCCGTTCAACTTGTTTTGGCCTGATCTGACCCATTCGGAGTCTGTTTTGGGTGATCCAATAGTGCTTTCCAACTATTTGGAGTATTCCGGACACATCTGTACTGTCAGAATTTGCAAATTCCATTCTGAAAATTTGCAGATTGTTAAAGACAACCAATGGCCAACACAAACAACTTCTTTCAGCCCCAGTTTCCAAAACTCAGCAAGGAGAACTATGAAAATTGGAGTATTCAAATGCAAGTTCTACTAGCCTCACAAGATTTGTGGGAGTTAGTGGATCGAGGACATGACGAGCCAACTACTCTCGCAGATGAAGGAAATTTAAATGATACTCAGAAGACGGCGTTAAAAGATTCAAGGAGGAAAGATAAAAAGGCCTTGTATCTACTCTATCAAGGCATTGATGAGTCAAGTTTTGAGAAGATTTCAGCAGCAACAACCTCTAAAGAGGCATGGAGTATTCTTCGCAATTCACACCGTAGAATTGAAAAGACGATCAGAGTTCGACTCCAAGTGTTACGTGGTGAATTCGAGATGTTGCACATGAATGAGAATGAGTCAATTTCTGAGTACTTTAACAGAACATTGACCATTGTTAATCAGATGAGAAGATATGGAGCGAAGATGGAATCTCTTCAAGTGATAGAGAAGATTCTCCGATCACTCAGTTCCAAGTTCGAGCACGTGGTTGTAGCAATAGAAGAGTCCAAAGATCTCAGTGCCATGACCACCGATGAGTTGATGGGCACACTTGAGATTTATGAACAAAGGATCAACAAGAAGACTTCCTCAAGTTCTTTAGAGCAAGCTCTTCAATCAAAGCTGTCTTTCAGAGATGACAAAAACAAGCAAGGGGGGACATCACAAAGAAGCCGAGGAAGAGGTCGTGGTTACAATAACCGAAGTTTTGGTTTTCGAGGAAGAGGCGGAAGAAGTCCAGCCAAAGGAGGAAGAAGTCAACCACACTTTGCTCCAAGAGGAAGAGCAAGCGGTAGAGGAGGTGGTTACAATAACCGACCAGGTTTTGACAAAAGTAATGTTCAGTGTTACCAGTGCCACAAGTTTGGGCATTACAGCAATGAATGTCGAAGTAGAGCAACAACAGAAGCCGGCGAGCAAGCAAATTTTGCCGAGCAGGAAACAAACAAAGTTGGACCTACAGTCCTGTTTGTTCACCATGGAGACACTGAAAACCAAAACAATGTTTGGTATCTAGATTCGGGAGCCAGTAATCACATGTGTGGTAAAAGAGAGCTGTTCATTGAGCTTGACAAGACTGTACAAGCACAAGTCTCATTTGGTAATTCTTCAAAGACTCCAGTGAAAGGAAGAGGTAATATTCTGATCAAGCTCAAAAATGGAGATCATGATTACATCTCCAATGTTTATTATGTTCCTGCCATGAAGAACAACATTTTGAGTATGGGACAACTCCTAGAGAAAGGATACGACATCAGCATGAAAGATTGTCATCTTACCATCAAAGACAATCCTGGTAATTTGATCGCTCGGGTGAGAATGTCCAAGAATCGGATGTTTGCATTGAACATCCAACATAATGCTGTGAAGTGTTTAAATGCCATCATCAAAGACAAAGACTGGCTATGGCATTTGAGGTTTGGACATCTCAACTTTGGAAGCTTGAAGCTGTTGTTAAGCAAGAATATGGTGAAATGGCTCCCTCATATTGCTCAAACTAATGAAGTTTGTGAAAGCTGCATTCTTGGCAAGCATCACAGAACTAGCTTTGCCAAAGAAGTGAAGTGGAGAGCAACAAAGCCGCTGGAGCTAGTGCACACTGATGTGTGTGGTCCATTGAAGCCGATGTCAAATGGACAGAGTAGATATTTTCTCATATTCATTGATGATTATAGCCGGAAGACATAGGTGTACTTTCTTAAAAGAAAGTCGGAGGTGTTCAGCATCTTCAAAGAATTCAAAGTTTTTGTAGAAAAGCAAAGCGGCTACTACATCAAGACATTGCGATCAGATCAAGGTGGAGAATATACATCAGATGCTTTTGAGAAGTATTGCAAAGAGCAGGGAATCAAGCATCAAACAACACCATCCTATACACCATAGCTGAATGGTGTTGCTGAAAGGAAGAATCGCACAATCTTAGATATGGCAAGAAGCATGTTGAAAGGAAAGGGACTGCCCAAGCAATTTTGGGCTGAAGCCGTATCATGTGCTATATATCTACTAAATAGATGCCCAACCAGGAGTCTTCATTCTATGACTCTAGAAGAAGCTTGGAGTTCACATAAGCCAAGCGTCAATCATCTCAGAATATTTGGGTGTGTTGCATACACCAAGATTCTAGAAGCAAGAAGAACCAAGCTCGATGATAAGGGAGAAAAATGTATCCTTGTCGGATATGGAGACAGAACAATGGGATACAAGTTGTATAATCCCATTACCAAAAAGGTGATCATTAGTCGAGATGTGATATTTGAAGAAGAAGAAGCTTGGAACTGGAATCAAGATGAAGTTGTCAAAGATGCAAAACTCATTCTTGAAGATGAAACATTAAAAGCTCCTGTTGAAATCACAAGAGAAGTTCAAGATGAGCCACAAACTCCTCCACATAGAATTCCTGCACCTAGATCGCCAGCTTCTCACAGAAGTGTTGCATCATCATCATCATCAGCATCATCAGATGATAGTTTTTTTAAACAACCAAGACCAATGAGAAATTTGCAGGAAATATATGAAGCTACAGATGAAGCAGATCTGAATTTGTTTTGCCTACTCGCAGATAGTGATCTACTTACCTTCTCAGAAGCTATCCAAGAAGATAAATGGAAGAAAGTAATGGATGAAGAAATTCATGCCATTGAGAAAAATGACACATGGAAGCTTACCAGTCTACCAGAGGGGCACAAACCCATTGGAGTAAAATGAGTATACAAGACAAAGAGGAATGCACAAGGCGAAGTGCAACGCTATAAGGCAAGGTTAGTAGCAAAAGGTTACAAGCAGAGAGCTGGAATTGACTATGGAGAGGTGTTTGCTCCAGTTGCCCGATTAGAGACTATCAGGCTAATGATTTCTTTGGCTGCCCAGCACAAGTGGTAGATTTATCAACTTGATGTGAAATCTGCATTTCTTAATGGTTTCCTTGAAGAAGATATCTATATTGAACAACCTTCGGGGTATGTTCAGAATAGGCATAAAGACAAAATGTACAAATTGAAGAAAGCACTTTATGGATTGAAGCAAGCTCCGCGTACATGGAATACTAGAATTAATCAGTATTTTCATGATAATGGTTTTGAAAAATGTCCATATGAGCACGCACTATATTTGAAGAAGGAAGCTGATGGAAGCATGTTGCTTGCTTGTCTTTATGTTGATGATCTAATCTTCACCGGAAATAATCCAACCATGTTCAAAGACTTTAAAAGAAGCATGGTCCAAGAATTTGAAATGACAGATATTGGATTGATGGCTCATTTTCTCGGCATTGAAGTAGCACAAAGAAAATATGGAATTTTTATTTCCCAAAGTGGTTATGCTAAGGAAATTCTCAAGAGATATGGAATGGAAAATTGCAATCCAGTGAACACTCCTGTAGACATTGGAGTGGAGCTCAGAAAAGGTACGGAGGTAGGTGATGTGGATCCAACTTATTTCAAGAGCCTAGTTGGAAGTCTTCGCTATCTTACTTGTACCAGGCCAGACATACTCTATGGAGTAGGACTGATCAGCAGATATATAGAAACACCGGATCAGTTACACCTTTATGCAGCAAAGAGGATTCTTCGCTACATCAAAGGTACAGTCGATGATGGTTTATTCAATAAACCAACTGATAATTTCAGTCTTGTTGGCTACTCCGATAGCGACTGGGGATGTGACTTGGATGAGCGGAAAAGTACTACGGGGTTTACTTTCTTTATGGGAGATACAGCCTTCACATGGTCATCCAAGAAGTAAGCCATTGTGACATTATCGACTTGCGAAGCTGAGTATGTTGCAGCTAACTCAGCTGTGTATCATGCGATATGGTTACGAAACATGCTGAAGCATTTGGGATTTCCACAAGAAAAACCCATTGAGATTTTTGTTGATAATCGCTCAGCAATTGCATTGGCGAAAAATCCAATTTATCATGAAAGAAGTAAGCATATTGACACCCGCTATCATTTCATCCGAGAGCATGTGAAAAATAAAGAGGTGGAATTATTTCCTTGCAAGTCTCAAGATCAGCTTGCAGATATTTTCACGAAACCATTGAAAAATGATCTGTTCAACAGAATGAAGTTAATGCTTGGAATGAAGCAGCATGGAGAATCAAGATTAAAGAGGGATGTTGTGAAGTAATCTTGCTTCACCTATAGATTGTTTTTTTCCACCGGCCTAAGAGTAGGCATGTGAAGTCTACAATTAAGTTTGTCAGAAAATGGAGGCTGCAGAACAAGTTTGTCAACAATAGCTGCGATTCACGCCTCAGTCGTAGCTGCATTTGCTGTATTCACATTGTTAGTTTTATCTATATATAGTTATATGTTTTGAGAATTTAGAGAGTGTGGGAGAAAGAAAATAAAAGAGAGAAGAGTGTGTTCATGCTTTGTATTTGTTTCAGAATTGTTGTGAGCCAATTTAATTTCAGTTTGGTTCGTTTTTAAATCTCTCATTGTGAATCGCCAACAGTGGTTTGCACCCCACTCCCACCAACACAAATTTGTAGCAAAAAGTTCTTCCATGACTGCCCCGTCAACCGCTACCTTGTTGAGCCATCGAATCGAAATCAAGACTGAACATAATTTGTATTGAAAGCAGATCAATTGCGACATAGATCAATCTCCAAATCATAGAAACCAAACCCAAGTTGAATGTGAATCTCAGTCACGATTATCTCGATCGCACTGATAAACATGCGAGCAAAAAGATCTCAATCATGAAGTCGTAGGTCAAAGTTCAATCTAGAAGATTGAAGTATACTAGCTTCTGATCAATCCCAAAATCGAAGAACCAGCTCCGTGATTACCAACTCTATGATTGTGTTCTTCAAGGGTTTTAGATGCAAATAGGGTTCGGATATAAACTAGAAGCTTCAATCGAGTTGGATCTCAAATAGGGCTTTAACATAACAAAAATTTCTCTTCTTCATCTTCTCTGTCTGTGTGTATATATATATATGTATATTTGCAGATTCAAAAGAGAGAAGAGGAAGAAGACGGTGGTATAAAGGTAAATTTACACGTTTTGTTAACAGAAGTTAATGTGTATTTTAGTTCAAAAACCACATGTGTGTTATGTAGTAGTTTCCGAATGTCAATGGGGTAATCCGCACCCGGCCCAAACCACAATAGGTAAAGTAAAGTTTGCCCTTTTTTTTAAATTTTGTGTTTAAATTTTTTATTTTCAATTTTTGTTAAAAAAAAAGGTTTATAAAAGACAAATAAAATTTAATTTTTTTATTTTACTTTATAGAATTTTGTTTATTTTCATTTTTAGTGAAATTTTTTTGACTTAATTATTCGAAATTTAAAAATTGTATAGTTGAAAAATGGATTTTAAAAGTCAAAAAAAAAAACACTCAAAAGAAAGAGGATATTTTGAACTTATTACAAAGAATTAAATTATTTTGGATAAACTACTAATAGGTCATAATAGTTCGATTTAATTTCTATCAAATCTTATTGAAAATAAGTCATGGTAGAATAGTCGTTAAAAATATTTTTTATGACGATATTTTGCATGTCGCTAAAAATTGACAATTAGTGAATTTTTTGTCACGATTTTTATAAATTGTCGCTAAAACTTATAATTAGTGATTTTTTTCTATGACGAATTTTTTAAACTGTCTCTGAAAGTTGAAAATTAGTGATATTTTTTCTGACCTTTTTTTTAAACTGTGTTAAAATTTATAATTAGTGACATTTTTATGAAAAAATTTTCAAATTGTCATTGAAAATTAACAATTAGTGACGTTTGTTAATAGTATTTGATTAAAAACGTTATTAAGGCCAAGTTTGGCAAGTCTAGAATAAGTTAAAAAGTCAAAAAGTTACTCAAAAAGTTAAAAAGTTAACACTATTCACCAAAAGTCAACAATTACGGCTGCACAACTCTCAATTCTAATTTTCTCTTACAAACCAATTTTTACAATTTTTTATTACACATTTTTCCATAAAAAGTCAAAAAGTTAACCAAAAAATCTATATTTTCTTCCTCAATTTTTTAGTTCAAAAAGATAAAAAGTGCACTTATATAGGACACCCCAAACAATCCCTAATTCTCACAGGACTTATTGAATAATAAGTCTATCTATCAAGACCTATACATAAATTCTCCAATTATTTTCAACCAAACATTCATTACTATTATTGATTTGGGATTAAATTTTTTACGAATTATTCGTGAGAATAATTGGGGAATATTTTAGTCTCTCTAGTATTTTTCTATCAGTAAAATACAAGGTTTTACAGACAATCAATATTGGGTTGCCACGTCACGTGAAAGTGGGTAACCGATGGGATTGTCTATAAAAGCAACCTTTAATTGTAGTTTGGCAAAAAAAAAAAAAAAATTTAGTTAGCTTTTTGGAGTTGGGATTTTAGTTTGGGACTAAAATGTTTATTTATGTTATTTTTTTTTCACTTTTGTAAAAAAAAAAAAATTATTATTATTATTATTTAAATGTAATATTTTATCTTATTAATATTTTAGCTTATTTGGTCTTTTATTGACTAATTTAGTTCCCAGCCAACCCAACCCATCTCATATAGCCAAACGAAGCGTTACTCATCTTCATCTTCTCTCTAAAGGAGGCTCTTTCCACTCTTTTCTCTTTCTACAAATCCGGAGTGAAGTCTTGATTCAGTTAGATATGGTTACGAGTTTTATGTTTGGTTACGGCATTTCTATTTTTAGTTATGATATGAATTGTTAGATATGACATACTGTGGTATTGATTATAATATTATGTGAATTATGATTTAAGAGTTTTTTTTTATTATATCTCATGTCATATTTGGTTATAATTTAATTTTTTTTTTAATTTTGGCTCTCGTAATATTAAGTTATTCCATTTATGATAATCAGATTTATAAATGACATGTTCAAAAAAAAAAAAAAAAATTCTTATAAATAACATAACTTATATGGTACACATATTTTTTGAGAATGTCAACCATAGCATTACTCCACACTTATACAATCAGGCATATAAATAAATATATTTTTGCTAACCCAAGAGGTATGGTTTAGTGAGAGGAGAAAGCAACCAAATAATTTATCAAAAGATTGCAAGTTTGAATTTCATGAAGGCTAAATATTCTAAACCTTTGGACCACTAGAAAACCTTTGGACGAATATAAGTTTGCATGGTCGTTAACTTCATATCTCTGAGATTAGTCGACGTACGTATAAGTTGGTCCGAACTCTCAATTATAAAAAATAAATAAATATATTTTGGCTTAAAATTGAGTAAAAGGATGAAGATAAATTCTAGAGTGAGAATGAGGGTGAAGAGATGGGACATATCGGTTGACAGATAAAACAACGGGTTTGCCCACAGAGAGAGTGAAACTGGAAATAACATTCAACTGTGGTTACGTTCGATAGAATGTCCCATTTTTTCTTCCGTTTTTAAATGATGTGGGATCACATCATTTAGGGTTGGTTTGGAATGTTCTAAAAAAGTGCACTTTTTGACTTATTGGCTTATATGGGTTGGGTTTGGGTTGGGTTTGATGTGATGTGTTAGAGAGGTGATGTGATTTAAATAAAATGATGTGACTTAAATAGGATAGTGACTTTTTGACTTTTTGTATTATTTAGTTTATGCCAAACCAACCCTTAGTATCCGTAGAACACAAAGTTAACGGAGTGTGGGTAAAACTTAGGTCCTATTTGGGGTGAAGTCTTTTATTATTTAATAAAATAATCAAAAAATAAAAAAATTCAATTACACCGTTCTTTCCTTAATCCCTTTTGATTTCTATATTAATGAAAGTAGTTGAGTTTATTTAATGTATTTTTAACTAATACTCTTAAGAGTACTAGTTGACAAAATTTTTTATTATATAAACATATTCAGCCTTCGGTTCGAGAAGTGTGTTAACTTTTTGACTTTTTGACTATTTTAACTTGGAGTTAAAAAGTTTAATTTGAGAAGAACTTTTGGCTTTTTTAATTTTTTTTCTGAGAAAAAAAATATAATTATTATGAATTAAATGTGATATTTTATCTTATTGAACTAAAAAATCTATTTTTTTTTTTTTTGGACTATTTTAGACCCAAACCGACCCAAACGATCTTCCCAAACAACACCTCACGTTGTCTTTTATAAACCCATGTTCACTCACATTCTGAAAAAGTACTGCAATAGTAGAGTTTGAGAAATTATCACTTATGTTGTGCCGCTTCCTTCATACATTGATTCTCCCACTGCATACATACATACATTACTAGTAGTTTGTGTTACTACTGGTAATGGCGTAGAGCAGAGCCCTTATAATAATAATAATAAGTCCTTTATTTTACTTAGAGCTTCACTGATCTATTGAAAATCCAACTAAAAGGTATAGCAAATCTTTCCTTGGATTTCAGTCGAGCTCTCTCCTCCAACCTTCGTATTTTGGGACCTAACCCGCAAACATAATCTTGAGCCTTTCGTCCCTCAGGAGAGAATGGACTTAGCTTCTCTACATTCCACTTGTCCACCAAAAAATCCAATATATTAGCATAATCCGTGGCGGTGTACACACCAAGCCGCTGAGCAATAGTTGAGAAGTGCTTGAACAGATCATCATCATGACCATCATACATGAAGTGAGCTGGCATAGTAATTTTCTTCTGCATCATGTCAGCAAATGCTATGACAGCAGCATCTGGATCAACCTCAAACAACTTCTTCATTATCTTGGTGTAAGCAGTTTCATGACGCTTCTCATCAGAGGCTATTGTACCACATATCTGTGCTAAGTTAATGTCACCATAATGTTTGGCAAGCCTGGCTGTGTTACCATGAGAAATAAATGTCGCCCTTTCTTGGAATGATGTGTAAACCATTCCTAGATATGGATTGTTTTCCGTCTTAATGTCCTGTATATGAAAATATTTGAAGAACACCATACCCAAAAAAATAAAAAATAAAAAATATAAACAATAGCATGAATCAAAATTTTATATATAAAATTCTATGATGTCTTCGCCAAGAAAAATCTCAATTCATACTGCCAAAAGTTCAAAATTTTATATCAATTAAAATTTCACATGTCATTATGTGTTGCAGTAATTTGTCTACAATTACATTTATGTAATATTGGGTGCACATAATTGGAACACAGAAAGAATACAAAAATTGTATTGTGAGATATTATTTTGAGTGTGACCCACATCTTACTCAAGGTGAATATCTATAATACAATACAGTTTCTGTATTCCAATTATTTATACTTAACATTACTATTTTTTATTTATATATTACCACACCATTCGAAAATGAAATGGGCGGCCATGCCATAACAAAGTGAAAGTTATGAATTTGTGAGATGCCTAGTTTGTGCAAGGAAAGGGAATAAATAAGAAAGGTAAAGAACCTACCATTCCGGACCCAATCAGATACTGGACAGTCTTCTCGATTTGATTCATGTCAACACGACCAGAAAGATAGAGGTACTTGTTAAGAAGATCACCATGCCTGTTCTCTTCAGCACTCCATCCCCTTACCCAAACAGCCCAAGGACTGAGGCTTGACCCTGTTTCATCCGCAATTCCATCATACCCATTAAGCATGCTCTGGTAAGTTGGAAGAGCTTCTTCAGTGATCATGTCTCCGACCAATACTACAAAATAATCGTCTGGCAGCTCCATTGCTCTCTCTCTCAGTTCCACCACTTGTTCTAAGAATTCATCCGATGTCGGGTCTGGAAGAAAGTGTTGTGGTTGCCAGCATTTCTCAACTGGTTTTAGGTGAATCAACACATTTGTTTTAACCCAGTCTTCCAAGGATTTGAACAACTCTATCTTTTCTGGAGGCATTGAATGAGTTACTGTTGATACAGAATGTTGTGGCTTCTTCAGCGCGTGGCCGAGAGGCTTTTCCAAATTACCTGGCAGTGCCTCCCTACAAAAATAAATAATGAGAGAGAAAGAGAGAGAGAGAGATGGTGGATTATACTTGCTACTCAGAGAGAGAGATGGCGGATTATGATTTGGTCTTGTTTGGCATGTAACAGTTTTAATTTAAAATTTTAAAAATTATTTAAAAATTCAAAAAATCAATATATATCAAAGTCAAAAAAAAATTTCTCTTTATTTTTTGTATATCTTTTTATAAAAAATTAAAAAATTATTCCAAACATACTAATTTTTTTAACTCAATATTTTAACCAAAAAATTAAAAAATTACTAAAATAACATTTTCCAAACAAGCCTTACTACTCCAACAAGCTCTCGTGGTTCAATATAGTAGCATACAATAGTGTATATATATATAATAGCTTCTTTTTTGGGGACAGTAGGTGTCAGATTATTTTGTGCAGACAATATATGAGTTTCAACGATCAAACTCTTTAGTTCTTAAAAGGAAAAATTTTATCGACAAAAATATTTGACGATTAAAGTCTCGTTTGGAAATAAGTTTTTTTTAATTATTTTTTAGACATTTTAACTAAAATGTGATATTAAAAAAATTAATATGTTTTAGATAAATTTTTGATTTTTTACGAAAAGATGTGTAAAAAATAGAGAGAGAAAAAAAATATTTAACTTTTTGGTATAAGTTGCTGGCTTTTTAATTTTTTTAATGACTTTTTAGCTTTCAGACTAAAAAGTGATGTTGCCAAACGAGACCTAATTCCTATTATCGCCAGGATATAAGGTCATTTTAAAAACTAAAAAAAAAAAAAAATTAGTGATAAACTTTGAAAATAACACTAATAAATATATTTTTAATATCAAAATAATTTATTGTAAAAAATATTTAGTTTTTGAGACAATTTGGTCCAAAAAAATATAGCAATTGATCATTAAATGCCCATTTTTCTCTGTTGGAAGTGCTTCTTCTGTGATCATGTCTCTGACCAAGAAGCTTGTTCAAATTACCCGCCTCCCTAAATTAAAAAAATATGCAACAATGATTCATCCCCCCTTTTTAGGACCCCCTTTGGACCCCCTCTCTCTCTCATTGGTCACCTTTTCTTTTTCTTTTTCTTTTTTTTCCTGCTCCTCCAATCACCTCTTGCCACGTGACAAAGGGGGGTAAAGGGGGTGACCCCCAAAGGGGGTCCCAACCTTTATTCAAAAATATGTAATGAACTTCTATGAAACCGTTTGTTCCAGTCAACTATCTTGATCGTGGAATATCATTAAAAAAAATAAGAATTCATGTTATCAAGTGATTTAGGAAAATGATATACTTTAATACACTGTCATATCATTGAGTTTGAAAAATTAGTCTAATTTCTAAGCTTGAATAGCATTACTCCATGATTTAAAATGAATCTACTTTTGGTATTTTATTGAATAGTGATGTTTTTCCTCCGTGGTGAAAAAACGATGTTTTTATAATTTTTACATATAAACTTTTGGATAATTTGATGAATTAGGAAGATGTGTTAAATTTGAAAATGTCCAATTTTTACGATATATCTTTTTTAGACATCACATATATATATATAGACATTATATACAGCACCAGACATTCTATACTATAGTTCAAAATATATATTATACATAGCACCAGACATTCTGTACTATAGTTCAAAATATTTATTATACATAGCACCAGACATTCTGTACTATAGTTCAAAATATTTATTTTTATTCTTATTCTTATGTGTGGTTGGGAAATTTAATGGATGGGAATATATAGGCACTGCATCATAATAAATAAGAATTTTAGAGATTAATTTTTTTTATTTTCAAAAATAAAAATTTAAAAATATTTGAAGATCAATTCCTATTATCCTATTATCATAAGAATAATCGCTAAAAAGTAGTCTCGAAAAGTATAGCTAATAAATGCACTTTTAGGGATAATAAATTATGCCAAATAGATGGTAATTCATCATTAAATATCTAATTTCATCACTATAAATACAATAATAACACTTTGACAATAAAAATATTTTGTTATGAAAAAGTGATAAATTTTTATCTTCAAAACCTTAATTTTGTTGGGACTCCTAGGGGTTGAGTGAGTCATAAAGTCTTGAGAATAAGATTTAAGGTTTTGAATTCAAGTCACCGTAAGAGACCACAGGAGGATTGCTCAGTCCTTAACTACAAAGTTCTCAGATTAATTGAGTTGCGTGCAAGCTGAATTGAACACTAAGGCCAAGTTTGGAAAGATTAAATAAAGTGTACTTTTTGACTTTTTATGAAATATGGGTTGGATTTGGGTTGGGTTTGAAGTGATGTGTTAGAGAGGTGATGTGACTTAAATAAGATGATGTGACTTAAATAGGATAGTGACTTTTTGACTTTTTAAATTTTTTTGAGGATGCCAAACTTGGCCTAAGTTATAAAATAAACTTAATTTATTGACCGGAGGACTAGGATTCTCTAAAATAAAATAAAATAAATATAATAATTTCCCAATGATTTGAATGAGAGTGACAAACCAAACCATTGCAAAATTATTGCTAGTCCTCAAATATAACCGAAGAGCTCTAGTATAAGCACGATGCACAGCTTGCTTCTGTTTTCTCCATCTTTGACAACAAAAAATGCAAAAGCAATAACAAAAATGATATCAAAAGCATATATTCATTCAATTTCAAACTTCCAGATATTAGAGGTAGAGAAGAAAAAATTGGTGTATTAGTATATCTAACTAGTAACTAACAACAAACTCACCTGGAGCTGGTGGACCTGGTGGATACAAGATGGGCCTTTGGGCAGTGAACAAAGGAAGGTAATTTCCGAGTGTGAAAATCTTGATGGCAACTAAGAATCAAAGTCATTTGTCTCTATTTTAAAGTATACTACTCCTTTCTTCACTGAAACAAGATGGGATGGATTCAAAGGAACTGCAGGGCCTGATTTATAGACATACAGAAGGGTACGAATGACTTCATAATTGCAAGCTCCCAACTACCACCCAAACATAATTTGTATTTACACTCTGAGGTTGTTTGGGGTGTCCTAAATAACTGTACTTTTTGTCTTTTTAAACTAAAAAATTGAGGAAAAAAATATTGATGTTTGAATTAACTTTTTGACTTTTTATGAAAAAATGTGTATTAAAAAA
Source organism: Camellia granthamiana (assembly GCA_036172215.1). Taxonomy (NCBI): domain Eukaryota; kingdom Viridiplantae; phylum Streptophyta; class Magnoliopsida; order Ericales; family Theaceae; genus Camellia; species Camellia granthamiana. The sequence goes on from CM069910.1 coordinate 43,061,902, forward strand.
TTGTATGAATTAGTATGTAGGGAAAAATTAGGATTAGAAGTTGTGCAGCCGTAATTTTTGACTTTTGGTGAATAGTGTTAACTTTTTAACTTTTTGAGTAACTTTTTAGCTTTTTGACTTTTTATGAACTTGCCAAACTTGACCTCAATTTAGAAACACTACAATAATAAAAAAAATACTTTTTATAACATTCTTTTAAAAATGCTATGAAATGTGATTTATAATAAAATATAGGGTAAATATACAAATAGTTCCTATAATTTACACGATTTGTCAATTTGATCCAGGTTATTTCAATTTGTTCAATTTTATCCCTTAATTTAACGGATTGTGTTATTTTAGTCTAATAAATAATGGATGTTAAGTTTGGTAGACAGAAAGTCAAACTTTGTATCAATTTGGTCCCTGTAGTTTACATAATGTGTCAATTTGGACCAAATTGACACATTGTGTAGACTTTCATCCACCAAACTTAACAATTGTTATTTATTAGATTAAAATGACACAATCTGTTAAATTAAGGGACAAAATCGAGTAAATTAAAACAACATGGACCAAATTGACATATCGTGTAAACTACAGAGACTATTTACATAATTTACCCTAAAATATAACATTTCAATTTTTATAACATTTGATATTATTTTAATAGCTTTTCATACATGTGAAATATTCTGTAAATTCAAGCTTTTAATTACAATGTATAAATGTTATAAATAAAAATATAATGCTATCATAAATATTAAAATGAAAAAACCCAAAAATTTTAGCGCTAAACTTATGGCTCCTTTATTTTTCAGCAAACCCACTCCCAAATCAGTTTTCTATTTTTTCTCTCATTGTGATGATCAACAACAATGCTTCTAGGACTGCTTCTTACTTTGCAATTCTGTGACGGTTTGTGATTTTCAGTGTTTAGTTGTTTTAAATGTAATGTTCTCTCTCTCTTACGAATTCCTTCATCAATTGTTATATATATATATAGTTTCTATTTTTTTTATTTTTTTTTATATGAAATCCTCTAAATCATCAATTAATCTCAAGTACAGCAGAAATAGAGGATTTTGGGAACAGATTGTAAGTATTATTTCTCTAATTTTCTTATAGTGATTGATAAAAGCATGTTGTTTTTTGTGTATAATTTATGGATTAGATTGATTTTGTTTGTGCATATCTATATCTATATATTATATAAGGAAAATGAAGTTTCTAATCCACAAGTTTTGTGGGAGCTCTAATATCCCAATCTTAATTTTTTAATATTTTGATTTTTAAAAAAAAAAATCTCAGCATTTATTGATTTTTCCCAATCTACAAGCCTTTTTTATTTCTTCCATACCTCCTATCGCACCATTTTCAACTTCTCCCATATATTATAGTTAATGATGAGATTGTTAAATTATTTTTAGAAAAAATCTTTTAAAAAAATAATTTATATATTAAAAATTATCTAAAATAAATATAAATTCTTATTAAAAAATAACATATTACAATTGCGGAAAAAAAGAGAAAAGAAAAATTAGGCTGTAAAAAATAATTTGTATAGTAAAAAAAATCTAAAATAAATATAAATTTTTATTAAAAAATAACAAGTTGCAATTGCCACCAAAAAAAAAAAAAAAAAAAAAAAGAGAGAAAAAAATTACACTGTGCATTTCATTAAAGTCTAAAAAAAATAATTTCTGTATCAACAAAATATCTAAAATAAATATAAATTCTTATTAAAAAAATAACATGTTGCAATTGCCAGGAAAAAGAAATAGAGAGAAAAAAAAATTTACACTGTGCATTTTATTAATAATGCTCAAAAAATATGTCAAGTATTTGTATAAAGACTTAATACGTGTCCACTCTCAAATTATCAAGTGAATATAAATGAAACCAAAAAACTCAGTTTTAATTGCTAATAAATATTAGAAACCTGACCATTAAAGCATAATAACTATTAATTAATAGAATTTAACAATTGAAAAGTTTCAAACCACATCTCTTTGTCTTCTCAAATGTTCCCTTTTTTTGGTTCATGCATTTATTCTAATATTGATAAAGAATTGGACGTGTGGAAGAGTGAGAGACATTAAAATTATATATTGAGTTATGTAATTGTTGCGATGAAAAATAAAAGTTGTCTTCCTCTTCTATGGTAATTTATCTGGTTATACCTCTAATTAAAATGTCAGGTGTGCTTGTACATCATCATTGAACATTACTTTCATTTTTTTAAATATTTTGTCTCACAATTGTTTATGTTTTATATTATGAAATTTATTATATTTGTACTTGCTAAAGCTATTATATAGACCTAATGCCAAATGTGCAAATTATTTCAATATCATTCTCAAGATTAGAAGTACAAAAAACATACACTAAAGATATATGAATAGATAAGATTTTATAAAATTTGTTTGTGAGTCTCACTTTTTGAAAATATCCTACAATTCATTTATTTATTGTATATATTTTATGTTTAGTTGTTGTACTTTTTTTTATTATAGTTTTTTTTCTTTAAAAGTTTATTTTTAAAAATTAATTAATAAATAAATAAATCATTTTCTATTTCAAACAATTTCATTTTTGTTTTTATTTTTTCTTCAAGTAGTTTTAGTCTTGGGCAATTACTTATTCTTTTTTTTCTTCTATATATTGTAATTTTGTGCATTTCAAGTGTATTATTTGTTTCACTAATATAATCGGAGATACACTATGAAAGAAGTAGCATGCGAAAATCAAGCAAAAAGAAGAAAAATAAATAAAACAATACGATGAATGTGGAGTAAAGTTTAAAGATTAAAGATCAAAACTCCCAAAGCAAACAAGCAAACAAACAAGCAAGTATAATAGAATGTTTAACAATAGACATTTGAAAATTTGCAACAAAATTTTATAACTTTCCTTTTTGGTAAGAAAATTCTATTTGGTACTAGCTAAATAAAATACTTTTAAAATGGTTTTTTTTTTTTTAATTTGAAATTAAAACTATAGTAAATGTATGTAAGAATAATTGTTAACCATATTTTTTTACTTAATGTATGATATTCATATTGACTACCTTTTTCAGGTTTATTTTTTTAAGTATTTATATAGAAGTAAAAAAATGTCGCTAGGAAACATAAAAGCAAACATAAAATAATTTTGAATAAAAGCAAACATAAAATAATTGATTAAAGATATGTTACATTTGTTATATTCTTTTTTCTGTGTGGAAAAAAAAATTAAAAATCACAATTTACATATATACAAATAATTATAAACACAACTCATACATAACACAAGTAGAACATTAGTGTATATATATATATGAATTGAGTTTTAATTTTGTTGATTGTATGGATTGAATTTTGATTTTGTTGATCTTAACGATACTCGTGGAGATCCCAAAGCGTAGTCATGCAATTTCCAAAACCATCCACCACCGTTGCTAAGAATATCGCCATCTCTCTTTCTCTCTCTCTCTATTCTAAAACGAAGATGAGATACAAACCCAGATCTATACTATATATTAAGCAAAAGGGGGTTTTTAACCCCAAGTCTTGTGGGAGCTTCAATCTCCCAATCTAAATTTCTTGATTTTTTGATTTAAAAAAAAAATCTTAGCATTTATTAACTTCTCCCAACTCCCAAGTCTTACCCTCATAATAACTCTTTAATACATTAAGAACAAGCATCAAAAAAATTCTTTGAAATCCAACACATATGAATTCCTTGAAAAGTCTCAACGCATATGATTATTATCCCTCATAATAACACTTTAATGCATTAAGAACAAGCATAAAAAAAATTTCTTGAAAAGTCCAACACATATGATTATTATCAAAATATTAAACTTTAATATAATATAATAAAAAAAAGACATTTAATTCCTTGAAAAGTCCAACACATATAATTATTATCAAAATATTAAACTTTAATATAATATAAAAAAGGAAAAAAAGAAGACATTTAAAAAAAATTTAAAAATCACAATTCACATATATAGATAATAATTGTAAACACAATAAAATATGAGGGCATACGTGTCTACACATTTTTTTATAAGATCTCCTCCATTATAATAAGATAGCACTTTATTTCTCTCATCTTATAATCTATATATATATATATATATATACACTATATATTAAGCAAAAGGGGGTTTTTAACACCAAGGCTTGTGGGAGCTTCAATATCCAAATTTGATTTTTCTAAATTTTTTATTAAAAAAAAAAACTCAGCATTTATTGATTTGGTCAAAATCCCCTGATCAACATTTATTAACTTTTTTCAATTTGCATGTCTTTTCACATGCCTGCATTTATTGATTTAGTCAAAATCCCCTGATCAGCATTTAAAATCTCCTCATACAAATAATTATAGATACAATCTATGTATAGTTAATGCAGTACCCTTTTCAACTTCTCTCATACACTATGGTTAGTGATAAGATTGTTGAATTATTTTTATAAAAAATCTTAAAAAACATAATTTATATATTAAAAAAATTTAAAACAAATATGAGCTCCAATCAACCAATCTAAATTTCCTGATTTTTTTATTTAAAAAAAAAAATCTTAACATTTATTAACTTCTCCTAGCTCCCAAGTCTTACCCTCATAATAACACTTTAATGCATTAAGAAGAAGCATAAAAAAAAATTCTTTGAAATCCAACACATGAATTCCTTGAAAAGTTCCAACACATATGATTATTCACATATCACTACAAGAAAAATCATCATTGGCGACTAAAGTTTAGAAATTCGTCGCTGAAAGTGGAACAAATGGCGACTAAACTGGTTTTGGTCGCCAAAAATCACACTTTTCCCGACTAAAATGAATTAGTCGCCGAATATATCAGTTTTAGCGACTAAACTGTTTTTTTAGTCGCCGAATGTTGCAGTTTTAGCGACTACAGGTTTTTTGGTAGCAAAAAGTGACAGTTTTGGCGACTAAAATAATTTAGTAGCTAAATGTGATACTTTTGGCGACTAAAAATCATTTTAGTCGCTGATTCTAGTTGTTTTTCCGACTAAAATAACATTTAGTCGCTGAAAAGGAAGGTTTTTGGCTACAAAAAAAAATTAGTAGCTAAAAATAGTGAATTGGCGACTAAAATTGAGTTTAGTAGCCAAAAGGACACATTTTTGGCGACTAAAAATAGATTTAGTCGCGGAAACCACTATTTTTAATTTAAACTTGTTTTTTTACTGACCAAAAAATTATTAGTAGCCCAAAAATGATAGAATTGGCGACTAAATTCATTAGTTAGTCGCCAAAAGTGGCCCAAAATTTTTTTTTATAAATACTTTTTTTTTTTACATAAATTATATTTAATTAAATTAATTATATTTATATTTATTGGTTTGTATTAATACCGAAAATATATTGTATAAATAATTTATATTGCAAATATATTCATGTGATATTGAAGTGGCAAAGTGGAGGGAGTGTGTTGCAAAAAGGGCGCGCATGTGGGCTAGCTGGGCGCGGTTCGAAACTCAGGAGAAGCAAAAAAGTGGAGTTTTTTTTTTTTCGGAATAACACCTTTGGCGACTAAAATATTAGTCGCCAAAAGTCGTGCTTTTGGCGACTAAGCCGTTTAGTCGGCGTTTGAGTACCTATTGGCGACTAAAGTTTAGTCGGTAAATGTATTACTTTCCAAAGTGAAAAACCCTATTGGCGACTAATTTATTAGTCGGGAAAAACCTATTTTTGGCGACTAAAAAAGGTTTAGTCGCCAATTCCCTCCGCCGACCACAAATAGGCGACGAATGTGGCGACTAATTTTTTTAGTCGGGGAAGGTCAAATTTGTACTTTCGGCGACTAAAAATAGACTTTTGGCGACTAAAAATTTAGTCGCCAAAAGTCGTTTTTCTTGTATAGATAATTGTAAACACAATAAAATAGGAGGACATTCATGTCTACACATTTTTTTTTATAAGATCTCCTCCATTATAATAAGATAGCACTTTATTTCTCTCATCTTATAATCTATCTATATATATATATCTATACTATATATTAAGCAAAATGAGGTTTTTAACCCCCAAGGCCTATGGGAGTTTCAATATCCCAATCTAAATTTTCTAAATTTTTTATTTAAAAAAAAAACTCAGCATTTATTAATTTGGTCAAAATTCTCTGATCAACATTTATTAACTTTTTTCAATCCACATGTTTTTCCACATGCCTGCATTTATTGATTTAATCAAAATTCCCTGATCAGCATTTAAAATCCCCTCATACAAATAATTATAGATAAAATCCGTGTATAGTTACTGCAGTACCCTTTTCAACTTTTCCCATACACTATAGTTAGTGATAAGATTGTTAAATTATTTTTATAAAAACTCTTAAAAAACATAATTTATATATTAAAAAAAATCTAAAACAAATATAAATATCTATAATTATAACCCCAAAGCCTGTGGGAGTTTCAATATTCAAATTTGAATTTTCTAAATTTTTTATTAAAAAAAAAAAACTCAGCATTTATTGATTTGGTCAAAATCTCCTTATCAGCATTTAAAATTCCCTCATACAAATAATTATAGATACAATCTGTGTATAGTTATTGCAGTATCCTTTTCAACTTCTCTCATATATTATGGTTAATGATAAGATTGCTAAATTATTTTTATAAAAAAATCTTAAAAAACATAATTTATATATTAAAAAAATCTAAAATAAATATAAATATCTATAATTATTCCGTGCATAGCACAGGTGATAGGCTAGTTATCCAATGACCAAAATAAACTACACACAAGAGAACAACTCTCCACTAAGAGCTCATAATTGCAATCTTGAAGTTATTCCATTCAGCATACCCATACCCCACCCACCTCTTTCAATCTCATTTATTATCTAAGTTGGTAGCTCCCCACCATTACTCATGATGTTGGCAAATTGCATATATAATAAATGCCAAGTCAAATGAATAAATAAAATATTTGTTATATATTGTATATAATTCAAATGGTAAGAGTCTAATTTATCAAATTTATAATTTTAAGTTCAAGTCACACCTTCTTCTCTATTATTTTTCTATTTCCTTTTGGAAATAAAAAATTAGACACTTGGCATAAAGAAAAAAAAAATTTCTAGACACCAAATAGATGCTCACATATATAATACTATATATATATATGGACTGGGTTTTGATTTTGTTGATGATATGTATTTATAATTTGCAATCTTATTTATTAGACTAGCAATCAAGGCTAAAGCTTTTACTACTGCAATTCTTTGGGTTGCAATGAGTAATATAATTTGAGAAGTTAGTTTGTAGTTTTTAACTCATTTTGAGTCATATCATCTATCACATTTTTTACACATAAAAGGATAAAAAAGTAAAAAAAAATTAATTTTTAACCAACTTTCCAAATCACCCCCGAATGTTATATGGAATTTGGTTTTGTGTGTTTGGATCATGGATTTTGGTAGTAATTTGGAAAGGAAAAAGAAAAATATGAGTGAAATATAGATATATTTTATTCACATTTCACCCATATTTTCTATTTTTAAATCTTTATTGAAATTTATAATTCAAATACAACTTAAAAAATTAGACTTTGAAGTGATTTATGTGGGTTTTTCTTTTGGTGGGGAGAATTGCAAGGTGTTTTTTTGGGTAGGTAAATTGCAAGGTGTTCAGATACGAAAAAAAAAAAAAAAAAAAAAAAAAAAAGAAAAGAAAAAAGGGATATAGCTTTGAAAGTTGTAGTCTAATTCTAATTCTTGGATATGTGTATTTAAAAACTCATATCAGGTTAACTACGGGCAAAGTTTTCCCAATCTAGAATACTGAAACAATTTTAAATTATTTATTTATTTTTATCAAAGAGATAATAATAAATCTCTTTGTTTACTGGCCCATAAATAAAAATAATAATAAAATAAAATAAAATAAACTCTATTGTTTTGGTAATTTTCCAATTGTAAATGTTAAATGTGTATATATATAATGCTATGTATCATAAACAAGTTGTGACATTTGCATGATTGATTATCACAAATGCCATAACTGAACCCTTTTAAGTCTTTTTTTTTTTTTGTTTTTTTTTTGAAACAGTGAAATTTTTTTATTGATGATCATCAAGCAACACAATTACAAGAGATAACATCAATAAAGACCCAGTTGGAGAGGATCCAACCAGAATAACAACAGCTAGAAATTACACAGCAACAAAGACAAAGAAAATAGTACAAACACCTTGCACCCTTCTTCCTTTAATGCACATTCTCACTTGCCTACGATTAAATACAAAATCCTGAACTATAAAACTATGCTCTGAGTAATATGGTCTCAACCATAATGCAACTCTAACCTTATCACTTCACATAACTCAGCCACATTAGGGACTGATGCATTGAACACAACATCATTTCTAAGCTTCCACAGGGACCACAACACAACCAGAGGTATGCCTCGCCAAATCTCTCTCCTTACTGTTGAGCCTCTCCCCATCCCACCATAGAAATATCCCTTGAACAATTCCAAGTAAGGCCTCTTGAACATCCTACCAATTTAGCATTTCAACCCACACATTTGACACAAAAAGGCAGGACACCATGACATGGTTCACTGTTTCAATCTTAACTTTAATGCACCCTTTTAAGTCATAACTATAAAAAATTTAAAAAAAAAAAAAAAAAAAGAGTCAGAACCAAACACCATAAAAGGTATAACTAAAGACTTTTTTTTTTTTTTTTATCATAATCAAAATAATGTCATAACTAACATCACAATGAATCATAATTAATAACACGATATGTATAATCAAGTCATAACTTGATTATAACTAAGGCCTCGTTTGGGAACAGGCTATTTTAGTAACTTTTTGACTTTTTACGAAAAGATGTGCAGAAAAGTAGAGAGGTGATGTGACTAGTTTTAGTTGACTTTTTGACTTTTTGACTAAAATAGTCAGTCCCCAAACGAGGCCTAATACTACAGTATGTCTTAATCAAAGGCTACAAAGGTCGTAACTGGGACATATAGTATACACCCCAAAAAAATTCCATATATTATTGTACATTTTTGTCTATAATAGAGACTATGATTAAGAAAGTTTTTAGCCAATATAGTCAGGTCTGCAAAAATGATTAGCCATCCATATTTATATTCCTATACAAATAACTGATTGTGTTAGCCAAATAAACATATAAAGATACATACAAATTCTAATTAAATATCAAGAGGAAAGCAAGATATTTAAGTGGTAAATTAGATCAGTTACGTTATGACGGCATTTCATATATAAATTTAGTAAATACAGAAGAAAAAAAAAATTGTGGATGAAGAATGAGCTAGTGAAGGTTTCAAAAAATTATTGGGCTATACAATTGCTCCTTGTCAAGCATTTACATTGTGTTTGGTTGGGGAATTTAGAAAGAGAATTAGAAAAGGAAAGGAAAAATGTAGGTGAATACGAATAAAATATACATACATTTCACCTAATTTCACACACCCTTTCCCTTTCCCTTTTCAAATCCCTTCTCAAATCACTCAACCAAATACAACGTTAATGTACTCCATCATGCACTATAGAAGGTTTTCTTTTTTTTCTTTTTTATTTTTTCTTTGGGAGGGGAGAGGAGGGGTTGTTTGGCTTATTCAAATTTTGTGGTTGAAATTTCGTTAAACTATATTAGTTTAGTTATTTATTTATTATATGTATTTTTATTTAATTTGGATATTGCTTTGCTGTTTATTGGAACTAAACTTGTTTTATGAAAATTCATATATATTATGATTCTCTTTGTTTATTGCATTGTTGTCTTTTTACTCTAATAATATGATCTTCTCATTATATATGATCATTTATAGGCAATTTTATATTTTTGCTTACTTATGAAAGTTAAAGCAATGGAATTGATGCTTATAATACACTTTCAAAATATTCATTATAGTTATCACAAAATGGCTCAAGCCTTAATATAGCCCTGGTATAGCATTGTCTAAGACTAAAATTCATAAAGGTCATGTTCGAAGACCTATATATTTATGTATCACAGTTTATTAAGGAATTTCTAAAAGGACGTACTCAGTACACGAAACTCCCGTTTAAGCGAAATCTGAGGAATGATTGATGTACGCAACCATACCCTTATTAAAGAATCCCTATTTTCACTATTTAGATGCACTTTTATTTGTGTGAAATTTCTCCACCTTTTTTATCTAAGCAACTATATGTATTACTTGGTCATATTAGGAAAAGAGTTATGTCATGGTTAATGATGGAGAAATATTGGGTGCATCTTAATAGGTAATGAAAATTATATTTGGAACTTGCTGCGATTAAAATATTCATTCTAAAATGTCTTGATAAATTTGGATTTTGAATGGTAAAATAGAATTACAGATGAATACATGAAAGAAGCATGAAATTTTGTGTACATGGCTAAAAGGAATACAGGGTATCCAGGGAAGATTATATGTCCTTGCAAAGATTGTCAAAACTGAAGTCACCATTGTATTGAGATTGTGTATGAACATTTCGTCGTAAAGGAAATGGATGAAACTTATACAAATTGGTTTCATCACGGAGAACAACCAAATGTGAGTGATAAACCTGATATGGAAATGTTAGGCTCATACAATTATCTAAAGCTGCATGTACGCGAGATGACGATTATGAAAATCTATTGACGAAAGTGGGGATGAGGAATTTTTCAAATTACTGGAAGATGTAGAAACCCCAGTATATTTAGGTTGTGAAAAATGCACAAAATTGTTAGCAATTGTAGCTCTTTACAAGCTTAAAGCTGTAAATGAATGGTCTGATAACAGTTTTAATAAACTTCTGAAGATATTACATGACATGTTATCAATAGGAAACGTCATTCTGAAATCTGTTTACTCTATGAAAAAATTTGTCAAAGCATTTGATTTAGGGTATGAGAAGCTTCATGCTTGTGTGAATGATTGTTGTTTGTTTAGAAAAAAGAATGTTGAAATGAAGAGTTGTCCCAAATGTAGTTTTTAACGATGGAAGGTCGATCAACGCACCAATAAAATTAAAAAGGGTGTTCCTGCTCAAGTGCTAAGATATTTTCATATAATTCCAAGGTATAGGAGGATGTTTATAGGTCATCACAAATGGATGAAGATTTAAGATGGCATTTCGCTCATAAAAGTGAAGATAGCAAGATGCGACACCTTGATTCTTGCTCATGGGACTTGGTTAATAATAAGTGGCCACTTTTTTTAACAAATCCTTGCAATCTTAGACTATGTCTATATCTAAAAAATAAAAATAAAAAATATATTGAAAATATTAAAAAAATTCAGTAAAAATAAAAAAAAAATTTATTTATTTGTGTGAGTTAAACCAAAGAAAATGATTATTATTTCTCTTAAAATGATATGAATAAATTATCAATATTATTTTATTATTTTATATGTATAAAAGCTAAGGGACAAATACGTCATTTTAATCTAACAGGAGGATAAGTGTAATCTTTCAAATATGAGAAGAAAATATATATTAAATAGAAATCTCAAAAAGTGTTAATACAATTTACCCTTTGTATTTATAGTGACAAAAAAATCTAATGTGAAATTCGTTTAGTATTTGGAGTATATAAAGCTTTGACAAAATAAAAAGGGCACTTAACAATAAATTTTATTAATTAGACTTATGTACTTATAGGTTCAGAGTGATAAATTTGTCATTTAATAAATTTATTTAATGAGTAATACGTTTTGAAAATAAGACCTATGAAGAGATGGTTTGAAATGTTCTAAATAAGGCCTCGTTTGGCAAATAGTTTTTTTAGCCAAAAAGTTAAAAAGTCACTAAAAAAATCAAAAAGTCAACAACCCATACCAAAAAGTCAAATATTCTCTTTTCTCTCTACTTTTTGCACATCTTTTCGTAAAAAGCTAAAAAGTCATCCCAAACATACTAGTTTTTTTAACTCATATTTTAGCCAAATAGCCAGACCGTATATTTTTTAACTTTTATATAAAAAAAAATAAGTAGAAAAATAGAGAAAGTTGATAGAAAAGTAAATAGGAGATATTGATTGATGTGACCCAAATAAGTGTATGTATACAAAAAAAAATACATTTTTTTAGTGCATGCCAAACACCTACTAAGATTCACATTAAATAAAAATCTTGGGTCCATCTTTACAACCAAACCAACTAATATGGAGCAAGGATCCTCTCCTTGGCTCCTTACTTGGTGGGCCATTAGATTCACTTTTGGACTCAATTTCGATAATTCGAACTGTTCACATTTTAAGATTTGTAGAATATATTATACCTGTAAAAAATTAGGTTGATCGAAATAAAAATCATTTATTAAAAAATTAATAAACAATTTTATTTTTTAATAAAGCTTTTAGTTCGATAATTCGAACATATGGCTTACGATATCAGATCGACTTAATTTTTTACAGGTATGATATACTTGACAAGTTTTAAAATATGAACAGTTCGAATTATTAAAATTGAGTCCAAAAGTGGGCACAATGCCCCACCAAATAAGAAGCTATGAAGAGGATCCTTGCTCTCTAATATGGCCCAATCACTTTCGAAAGAGGGGACGTATTGTGAAAGTTAAGTTAACGTGTAAGTGATAATATTCGATTCTTGTTTCTTAATCCACATGTACTTCTATGGAGACTAGGGTGGAGTGGAGGATAAACCAAGGGCGCAGAAATGGCTCAGTTGTTAGGCGATTTAATTTGTCACTATGCATCCAAAAAAAAAAATTAAAAAATTAATAGTCACTTAAGATGCATAAAAAAAAAAAAAATTTTAAAATTAATTGTTTGGAAAAATTGAGCCGCCATTGTAATTTAATAGTGGAAAATCTTAGAATATTGTAACTTACTTTTGTTTGAGAAATAAAAAAATAATTTACTTATAGATTATAATTTTTTATTTATCGGGAGTGCACGTTAAAAACTCATGGTAGTTCAGGACAATGTAATAATTTTTCAACTAGAAATTCGTCCAATTACATTTATTTAAACTTGCCCAAATCCCTAAACAAGTTTTAAATTGTTTAATTGAGTTGAACGTGAGAACTCATTTCAACCCATTTAAATGAGTATCACTTCCTCCACCCCTACTCCTCCACTAATTCAACACATATCCATTTCAATTCAAGTCATTTATATTCTTGAGAATTGCTATTCAAACTTAAAAGTTAGACTCAATGATATGTCAATAATGCAATTGGTTGATAATTGAATATTTTTTAATTATCAATCAATCATTTTCTTGATACATCACTGGGTTTAAAAAAATAAATCTAAAAAGTAGACTTGTATATTATTTTCCTAAATTCTTTTATTACATGAATGGATTTGAATTAAATTATTTTAAATGTATAATTCATTTTGACTCGTCTAAATCCATCATAAACTCCCAGTTGAGACTCCTAGTAGATACTTAAAAGTAGAGAGCAATTGATTTTCCAGCATTACGATAGTTTGAAAGCCATCATGATAATCACCACATGCATCTTGAGTGCATGGTTAGCAAATACACATGTTGTGATATGAGAGAGAGCACATTATTAATTGTGTTATCTTTAATTAAGGGTAAAATTATGGTTTAATTCATACATTTAATTTCACTTCCGAATGCAGCAATCAGAATCACATGATTGGTTGTATTCCATTCTAAATTAAAATTAAATGGCTAAGCTCTTTGACTTCTCTCTCTCTCTCTCCCTCTTAAACCAATTCTCTCTCTCAGCCTCTTTCTCACTTGTCATTTCATCTTTTTTCTGTCCTGTGGGGAGAGCAAAGCTGACAAGGAAGCAAAAAAGATGGCAATGATGAAATTTAGTCCCCTTATCATTCAATCTCGACAGTTAGGAATAGGACCTCCCAAAGATTTCATGGCTTCCACTCTTCCCTCAACCTCTTCTAAGTGAGTTCGTTTCCTTCTTTATTTTATGGGTTAGTTATATTTTAGTGAGTTTTTCTTATGAATTAATAGTATTTTTGTTATGTCTCATTATGGTTTAAAGTGGATGTGAGATTACTTACATGTCAAATTAAAATGGATTACGAAACTAGTGATGTTTGATTTTTAATTTTTGCCCTTCGGTTTATTTTTTGATGACTCGGTATTTAGCTTACTGAATTGACTAATCCGGAAGATCAATCATACTATTCAATAGTTAGGACTCTAATTAAATTAATGATCTTTGGTTATGATTCACATGATTATTTTTTTATTACGAATTTAGTGATGTTCAGTTAAGATTCACAATGACATTGGTTATGAATTAAATTGACGCCCTTAAATCCATTTTTTTAAGTTCTAACAACTAAAAATGATAATGCATATGATGTACATATTTTCAAGAAATATGCATACTAGGGAGCTCCTATTTCCACACATGGTTTTTTTAAGTACACACATTTTTCTTTAGAAATTAATTTTTGAATGAAACTATTTGGTTTGAAAATCGACTTAAAAAACCAATGAATATTGTTAAATCAACTTTCAATCTAAAAATTCATAATTAAGTATATGAACTGAGATAATATAATGTGTGAAGATAGAATATGTGCACTAGTAGGGATTGTTTTTAGTAGTAGATATGGGATTTTTAGATCTCTAAACAAAGTGACTACTCTCCAATATTGGGTCTCCAATCCATAGTTACACTTAGGGGTGGGCACGGGTTGGTTACGGCTCCAGAACCTCCAATCTGCCATTCGTCTGTCAAATTGGCAGATTGGAGAAAATCAATCCTGATCTGTCTGTCAATCCGGCGGATGTGGATTGTGCAGATTGGCAGATGGATGCAAATCGGTTTGGCGGTTTAAAATTTTATAAATTTTCAACATAGTTCAACTTGTGCACTTTCTTAAAAAAAATAATAAAAAAAAAATATATTACAGTCAATAATTTTAAAAAGTATTACAATCACTGCAGGCCTCATCCAAAGAAAGAAAATTTGAAATTTTAGAATATTACAATCACTGCATGCCTCATCCACATATTACAATCACAACATGCCTCATCCACATAAAATATTACAATTTGAGGTTCTTAAAATATAAAAATAATTCAAAACACCAAAACTATGAATAGAGTAGAAGTAAAGATTGTATGCCTTTGTATTGTTACATTTATATCTGTTTTTGAAAACAAAAATCAATCAGCATATATATATTTTTTATTTATTATTTTTAGCGTTAGACTTAAAAATCAAAAAATATAGATAAATAATACATTTATTTTTTTCAATTCAAAAAATATATTCAAGTTGAAAACTCTTTTTTAACACAATATATTCAATAGAATAGTTAAACTCTTTTTCAATTGAAAACACAAACAGAATATTTAAACAAATTGAATATACAAAATCTTACAAATTACTAGGGGTGCTCGTGGTTTGGCGGTTTGATTGTGATCAAAGGAACCTCAAATTCGTCATCCGTCCAAAACTAGACGGATTGAAAAAAAATCAATTCACAACCGTCTGCTCGTCATCACGCATCTGTTCAAAATGCGGCGGATCGGTTCGATTCGGTCAATTTGGGCGAACCAATATATTCATTACTCACCCCTAGTTACACTAGCTTTTATAGGTAATCTGGTCCTTTTCAAAAAAAATAAAAATTCAAATGACACGTGGACTTCGAAATTAAAATTAGAAGACGGAATTGGAGGTCTAAATGAGCTTTTTGACATAATTGATGGGCTCTGGCGAAGCCCAGAGAGGCAAGCTTCTCATCTCGCGATACATCAAATAAAATTTGGCCCGCTGACGGGGAACAACATGAAAACAATGAGACATAATAATTAGTTCAAATTCATGAGAGATATCTATGGCTGCTACAATTGCTTGGGAAATTTCCAAGCTTTCATAGCTATTCCAAAGAGGTTCTTGGATTCCATAGATTTGGTGATAGGAATCCAATTTAAGCATGTTCACATTTTTCAAGTTCTTCTTGTAACTCCTCTATTATCCCATCTTTATCAGCAATTTTCCCCAAGAGCCTTCTGTTTTCTTCCCTCAATGCCTCAAATTGACACACTATAACTTCAATCTGCCCTTCAATGGCCTCATCACTTAGCTCAAATGCACTCTCAACAACCCTCACCACGCGCCACAAGCTCACCACCACCACCAACCCGCCTCCCTTTCTCTCCAAAAACACTTCCAAAACCAACGCTGCCATCACAACCACTCCATCAATAACACAGCCAGGTCGCCTAAAGCAGGACCCACCGAGGCCTATGGCTAGAGCTACGGTCCTCAAACCGAGCAGGCTTAAGATTGTAATCCCCAACCAATGGTACCATACTTGTCCTTTCTCGTGCTTGCTTGGCGCACAAGAAAGCAAAGACGATGAAAGTTCAAGGGTAGTTAAAATCAAATCAGCGAGAAGAAGTGAGAGTGCAATCACATGAATCGGAGTTGATTCTAGGAAATTGACCAAGTGTGTTCTCCATGGGGATTTCTTGTAGTCCTCTAGTTGTTGTGTGGAATTGAAGTGTACTTTCCATTTTTGCCTTCTGATCCAGCTTTTAATGAGATTTTCTATGGAAAATTCAATGGTTTCAATAGATATGGAAGTTGATTCTTGTTGGATTTGAGAGGAATTCATTGAAAATGTTTTTGGGTAATGTTTGAGCCAGCTAGGGAGATAAAGAATGTTGATGTGTGTTATTGAATTTTAATATCAAAATATCAATGGAAGCTGTTAGAGAAAGGCACGTGGAATGCAAGGTAGGTTGAGCTTTTATGTGCTTAGGGTTCACGTTGAGAGCCACATTACAGTTACATTTTTGATGTCATGGTTGAAGATGCGTCAAGACTCATATGCCTTGTCTTACAACACCCTTGCCAACCTAATGTGTCCACACAAATTATTTTTATTTTTATTTTTTTCCTGAATACATCATTATTAAAAAATAACGCCTAAATAGTACATATTAATGTATGTCTGAGAAGAGATTGGGTACGCACCTAATTTTTGACATAGTGATTATTCCGAGACTTTGAATACATCATTATTATCATATTATATTACCAATTCATAACAAACCACATCACGTGGATATATATTCAACTTCAATATATATATGAGATAGCTATTGAATTGTGTTAGATATGAAAAAAAAAAAAAGTTACTATACATAATTCTTATTATAAGAAAGTTATGAATTGTTGTGAATGATTGTTGAGTGGTTACGAAAAGGCTCACCGTGACTATTTATGATTCTCTTATGAGTGTCGTGATTTTTGTTACGTTTCTTTGTAGTGAGTTAAACATTTTTGAAAACGGCAAGGAAAAAATTTTATTGATGTAAATATCAGTACATGGTACAAAAATAAGTTACACCAATAAAGAAAGGGGGGGGGAGTGCAGGAGCATCATAATGAGCTAAATCATCCCGACGAGGTTGGCACCAAATAGCCCATCCTATCATTTGCAAGCACCCCCAAGTTGGCGAGGAACCAACGAAAGGAACAGACAAAACACCTAACCAAAACTGGTAGACACCCAGCCAAAAGCTGCCACAAGCACTTATCAGATCAGATCACCAGATCAAGCACCCCCAAGCTGCTACATACACAGATCAAAACAGAACAAAGCAGAACAACAGATAAGACTGAGTAGTAGTAGCATGCATAGACGAAACACCTAACCAAAACTGCTAAACACCCAGCAAAAGCTGCCACAAGCACATATCAGATCAGATCACCAGGTCAAGCACCCCCAAGCTGCTACATACACAGATCAAAACAGAACAGCAAACAGAACAGCAGATAGGGACTGAGCAGTAACAGCATGCATACTCAGATCAGAACCAAACCAGATCAAGTCACCCTTTTGTGTGTTAGCCTCTGTGATCCTTAGTAATGCTAATTTGCAAATGTGACTCAGCAGCATACCATCAAATTGAAACAGATCAGCACCCTTTTGTGTGTTAGCCTCTGTGGTCCTTAGCAATGCAAATTTGCAAATGCAACTCAGTTTCTTTATTTACCCTTCGTTGATACAATGCCTAATAGCTGAGATGTTGTACAGGAAGTCATGGATCGAAAAGTGGAGCTTCGTGGACGTAGCTTTCAACCATATGGTAATCCTGGTGACAATGAGCTCTTGCAGCTCCTGCAGATTTGGCGAAGAAGCTTGAAAGAGACATTCATTCCTATGTTTCCTGATGGACCAGAAAGTTACTAGAGGAATGGCATTCCAAATTCGACGTTCAAACTTTCTGCAATCATAACCTGACCACCATAGCAGCAGATTTGGGACAGAATTTGGGACAACCCAAGTAGTCCCCCACCACTGTAACAGCCCAGTCCAGACTTTCCACACCAGAAGGCAGGAGATTAGTATATGTTCTGCTGTTTCCTGCTGTGCTTGACAGAAGATGCATAGAGTAGAGGCAGACCCATCTAAGATACCAATGCGCTGAAGGAAGACAGAGGTTTTTAACTTATATTTCCATGTGAGCCAACTGAAAAATTGCACTTTGGACGGGAGTTGCTTGTTCCACACCAGATGAATAGGATGATCACATGCTCCATAGACAATGCTGGTATGATTATAAAATACCGAGACAAGAGACTATCCTGCAATAGCTTCTGACCATACTGCATTGTCTTGGGCTTCCAGATTTAGTATGGGAGTTGGAGATAGGGTGGTAGTGAGTCTAAGTAGTTCGCTTTTCTCCCAGTCAAAGAGGGGCCTCCTAAATGTGAAAACCCAATGCTTAGTAGGGCCAGAGACATCCACAAAGTCCTTGAGTAACCCATCCTTATTGAGTGACAGTCTAAAGATCCGAGGAAACTCATCTTTTAGACAAATATTTCCACACCAATTATCATTCCAAAACCTGATTCTACAACCATTACCCACCTTTAATTTAAGGTTATAGGCATAGTATTGAAAAATGAACTCATTCAACTCCACTGCTGATACAATACCATTCCAGATGTTTGAAAACTTGATGCTTGGGCTCAGGTTTGGGAACCATCTCCCACCAAGGAATTTGTATTTGCTACAAATGATTTTCTTCCATAATGAGTCATTTTCATATGCGAACCTCTACCACCACTTCAGGAGTAAGCACACATTTACATCCTTAATTCTTCTAATGCCCAAACCACCCTGCTTTATACTCTTAGTAACCTCTGACCATTTTACTAGGTGGATTTTTCGCCTTGAATCTGAGCCTCCCCATAAGAATGAGGCTTGAATTTTATCTAGCTCCTTAGCAACTCCTTCAGGCAGCCTATAAAGAGACAAGAAGTATACAGGTAAGCTTGATAGTACTGCTTTCACCAATCTTAATCAGCCTGTGAAAGAGAGGAGTCTCCTTTTCCAACCAGCAAGTCTCAACTTAAATTTATCGATAACAGGTTGCCATGTTTTCTTTCTCCTTGGATTAGCTCCCAAAAGGCAATCCTAGATACTTAATTGGAAGAGTTTGGGTCTTACAATTCAGTAGGGATGCAAAAACAGCAAGTTCAAAGATTAAAATACCAACACCACAAACCATACTTTTGTGGTAATTGATTTTGAGGCCTGAAGCCACTTCAAAGCATCTGAGTATTCTTTTCAAAGCAAGGACTTCTGACAACTCAGCTTTGCAAAACAGTAACGAATCATCTGTGAATTGTAGGCGGGAGAGTCGCACTTGGTTAAAACCAATAGATACCCCTTTTAGCAAATTCAACTCCATAGCTCTCTGAAATAGTATGTTCAGAGCCTCAACAACCAAGTTGAATAGGAGTGGTGATAAGGGATCTCCTTGCCGAAGACCTTTTTGGGGACTGAACTCCTTAGTTGGAGAGCCATTGATAAGAACTGAAATTTTCGCAGTGGAGACACATTCTCGCATCCATGAGATCCATTTTTGTCCAAACCCAAAATTTGTAAGCATTGAGAATAGAAAATTCCAATTGATGGAATCAAATGCCTTTTCAAAATCTAATTTAAAGAGCAACCCTGCTTTCTTGGATTTATGCCAGCCATCCACAACTTCATTTGCGATCAAGACTCCATCAAGAATGCTTCTACCCCCTAGAAAAGTTGATTGTGAGTCCCCGATTACCGTAGGCATGACTTGTTGAAGCCTAGCTGTGAGTACTTTTCAGAGAATTTTGTAAACAGAGCCAATCAAACAGATGGGTCTGTATTCATTTAATGACACAGCTTTCTCCTTTTTGGGGATAAAAGTAATAAAAGAACTGCTTAGACCTGGAGCCAGTTTGCCATTAGCATAGAAGTCTTTCATAAAGTTAAGAATATCATCTTTGAGTAGCTTCCAAAATTTCTGAAAGAACCACAAGTTGAAACCATCTGGACCTGGGGCTTTGTTCTCATTGCAGTCTTTGATTGCTACCCAAATTTCTGCTTCAGAAAATTCAACTTCTAGCAAGTGAAAAGAAGTACTGAACCTAACACTCTTGAAGTCCCCAGTTAAGACAGGTCTGATCTTCCAATCATCTGTGAATAGATTTGAGAAATGATTCCATACCTCATGCTTGACAGTATTTGGCTCCTCAAATGATGCATCCCCTACTGTAATGGAGTTGATGGTGTTTCTAGCTTGCCTACTACTTTCCATTGCATGGAAAAATTTAGTGTTCCTGCCGCCTTTTAGTGTCCAATCCATCTTCGACTTTTGGAGCCACTCCCATTCCAGCTTTCTGCTTAGTGACCACTTTTCATTTCTTCTCTCTCTTAGTAGTTTCAACTTTGCCTCATTCAAGGGTCTTGTTTCAACTATTAGATCAAGTTCATGAAGGACAAATTCTGTATCTTTTAGCTTGTTCGCAACATTGCCATAGACTTCTTTACTCTACTTTTTTAATGCCATTTTCAGAACCTGCAGTTTCTTTTTCAGGAGGAATCCATCAGACCCTTGCAACTGTGTTTCCCTCCAAGTGGTCTCCACTATAGAAGCTAGGTTTGGGTGTAAGAGCCAATCATTTAGAAACTTGTATGGTTTAGGCCCCCAATCCCTTTCATCCTCCATAAGTACAAGTGGACAGTGATCAGAGACAGTTCTGGGAAGACCGCAGAGTTTGAACTTGAACCTCATCAACCATTCAGGGCTAATGAGAAACCTGTCAATTCTACTCCATTTATTCCCATCTAGTGCATTGCACCAAGTGAATTTTCTACCTATCATTGGTACATCCACCACCTCACAATTATCTATGAATTGATTGAATTCCTTCATGTCCCTGTCCCTACATGAGACCCCTATCCTTCCCCTACTGTTCTGATCTCATTAAAGTCCCCCCCAAGGCACCATGGTTTTGAGAAAGAATGTTTTAGGTTTAGTAGGGTCACCCATAATTCCTTCCTCCTTACTACATCATTTGAAGCATAGGTGTTGATAATTACACAATCAAAAGAGTTTTGAATTTTACTTGACAGAATGATGAAGTTTCTGTTGCAACAACAGTCTAAAAGGTGGAAAAAAATCTGGGTCCCAGATACAAATCAGACCGCCTGCTAGGCCTTCAGTATCCACAGCCATAAATTCGAACTTGTCTCTAGGCTAAATACTCTTCACCCATAAAATATTAGTGCTTGATTGTTTTGTTTCTTGAAGTAAGACCATATATATTGTTTATCAAGAAGAAGCTTCCTAATTTTCTTTCTCTTTGCAGGCCTCCCAAGTCCTCTGATATTCCAGCTCAGCAACTTCATTGGAAACAAATTGACTCTCAGGTTCCTCCAGTAGGTGTTAGTTATTCCACCATGCCAGTCCCTCTATCTAATCTTTCTTTATCCTGCTCCTCCATATGTGTGAGTTTCTTTATTACCTCAGCTTCTTGACCCTTAAAATCAAAGCCTAAACTTTCCCCTACCTGCAGTGTTACATGTGCCTCTTGGAGGATGTCCCTTGCAGAAACAGATTTGGAGGAAATAGGTTCAGCTAAAGACCTCGATTTAGCTCCTTTGATGATGCCTTTACTTATGCTTGCACCTTTATGCCCCATTCTCTTAGAAAACCCAGAGAATCTGCCTACAAGTAATTGATGTTTAATCTTATCGCATCTGCTACCTTTTCTTTTTCCTTTCTTTAATCGGTTCCTGATGGAGCCTGGGATGGATGGGCTGGTTGTGGTATTGGTCTTTGACTGAGGTGTCTCCTCTGCTGTTGGTAAGCTATAACTTAAGGGCCCCATGGGCTGTAGATTCACTTGGGCTAACTCAGTGGGCTGTAGGCCACTGTGGCCGTGGCACACGTTTACCTCAAGGCAAATGCCAGGTCTTTCCTTAAATAGCTCACTGAGGCTTTTTATAAAACCTGGGGTGAGCAGTTGCCCATCTACGGCTGGGGTAAGTAGTTGCCCATCTACGATAGGGGCTATTTAGGCTATAGGGGCTCCTTTTTGAGGAATAGGATTACACTCTACACTCTGTTGCAGAGTACCCATAGCTGTATCTAGCTGATTTCCATCACCTTTTTGAGCAATCTGATTGCACTGCTGCTTCTGCTATAGGCATACTACTGGTAATGATGATTCTACAGCACATGTACCCTCATCATTTGAATTTCCCGCACACAAAATGGTCTCTGCCACAACTGAAGTATTGCTCCAGCTGCCCTCTGCAACCAACTCACCCTTATCCTTCAACCGAGATGTCACTACTTCATTTGTTAAATCAGGCTATCCTGCCACTTCAACAGCCTTGTCATCATCTTCTTCTTCTAAGGGCTTATGCTGAATGTTTTGCAGTGCACCATTAACTTTGGAGCCAACAACTTCAACTGGATCCTTGGAAGTTGTTTCTTTGGAGCTTGAGCTAGCATCCTCAGTGGACTGCTCTTCAAAGACTCTAATGGGATAAATTCTCCCGTTACATTCGAGGTTGATGCTTGTGCTGATCGGATCCATAACATTTGTAACGATGCTAAATCTGCCACAGCGAAAAGACTTGGGTGTACCTATATGGCCATCTAAGGAGACCAACTCCCCCCATAATTTTGCTATCTCTCTGAAAGTATTGGAGCTCCAAAGGTTAGGAGGGACCCTGTAGCAATTAACCCAGACGTGTCTCTCTTGCTGAAGATGCATACCCGATCTCCATTCGGTGATATATTCGCACCATTCTTGAAACCAATCTAGGAACAGAGGTTTTTTACTCTGCAAGTCTTTCTTGTTGAGGAATGATAGCAACACATCCCGCCCTCCTTCTTCCCTGACCAGCACATTCTGTTCACCTCTTTTAGTGAGTTTGTTTTTCACCTATAGAATAGAATGCCCCATTTTGAGTCGCATAATTAGGCTCTCGTACAGCCAACTGTTACCAATCTCTGCTACTCTGATGGTTATTCTTGATGTAGGTCTGGGTTGGTCCCCTTTGATAACTTCCGCGAAAGACCTACCATCAGTGTTGTGGGTCCATATGTTTTTGTTTGCCATGGCTGGTATGAGCCTTGCCGATTGTTGTCTTGATGTTGTGGATCTCAGCCTCTGCCTTGACTCCGTTTGCTTATCGTACTCTGCAACTTTTACTGACAGAGATTTGTCGTCGATCCATAACCCATTGGCTTTTTGTTCTGCTACATTGGCTACAATGGAACAATCATACCGAACAAACCCAAATCTTGAGTTTGTTAATCGCCTTCTCTTTTGGGGTATGAAAACATCCTTAACCACACCAAACTTTGTGAACAAATCGTATAGGTTTTTTGGATTCATAGACTCCGGCAAGTTATCACAAATAGTGCATACAAGCTTACTCTTCGACCATCTGACCACGAGCTCTGGTTTGTCTGTATTCTTCTTTGATGCACCACAGGGATCCAGCCACCTAGTCTTCGTTTCTTCATCAAAAAAAATTGAGTTTTTATAGCTTTCAGTTGCATAACATGTATAGTTTTACACATATACACCTTCAAAGACACTCTAGTAATGAGTTAAACATTATACATATTATACTATTTGTAATGAGAAAAATTATGTTATTCTAGAATTAATGTTACCAATCTTTATGGTGTAATAAATTTTTATAATGTAGTTACAAAAGGACATGCTATAGACACTTTTTTAGGACTAGCCCTAAGGTCTTGTTTGAGAACTTGACTATTTTAGTTAATTTTTTAACTTTTTGATTATTTTATGAGATGAAAAAAAAAAAAGATCTGTTTGAAAAAATTTATGAATTTTTTTTTATAGTTGAATAGATAGTTTGTGAGAGAAAAAATGATTAACTGATGTGTAGTATGTGACATTTTGTCTTATTAATTATTTTAACTTTTTTTTATCTTTATTAACTATTTTAACAAAAAAAAAAAACTATTCCCAAACATGGCTAAGTTTTCAGGAGTTCTAAGCGAAACTCTAAACATTGGACCTTTGTATTTATATCTTTAGTAGTTTTTTTTTTTTTTTTTTTTTTTTGGGGGGGGGGGGGAGAGGATAAAATTGTTACTAAAAAAATTGATGTGTTTTTTAACAAATGCTAAAAAAATTTACTTTTTGTTATTGAAAAGGTTAGGCAGGTACAGAATTTATTTTTTTAGTAAAATTTTTTTGATTATTTTTGTCAATTTTTTTATTTTTTTTTTACTTCTGATGTTCTTCTAGACTACAAATAGAAATAGAAATTAGGGAGCTTTTTTGATAAATCCACTTTCTAAGAGTTTTATTCCATCCAACCCATATTCTTTTTGACTATTCCATTAGGTCCTATTTGAAATAAGAAGACCAAAATACTCTTTTCATCTACTTATATTCCATTTAGTTCACATTATTTTCTTATGTTTCAATAAGTCCTGTGAGTGACATAATTACCAAAATACCTCTAATGTGAATGTTCACACCGTCAATGTGAATGTTCATATCGTCAATGTGTAGGGGCCCGGCCCATGTTGATCCTCGTGGGTGCCGAGAAAAATTCGAGTCGAGCCGGGGTGGGCCCGACCCATTGACAATGTGAATATTCACATTGACATGTTAACATTCACATTAATAGGAGTGTAAAATTGGCCCGCATCCCGTGGCGGCGCGAAACCCGCCCGCAGCCCGGGGCGGGCCCGTTGACAATGTGAATATTCATATTGACATATTAACATTCACATTGATAAGAGTATAAAATTGGCCCGCGGCCCATGGGCGGCCAAAAAACCCGCCTGCAGCCCGGGGCGGGCCCGGCCCGTTGACAATGTGAATATTCACATTCACATTGATAGGAGTGTAAAATTAGCCCATGCCTCGTGGCTGCCCGAAACCCGCCCACGGCCCGTGGGCTGCCCGGGGCGGGCCCGGCCCGGCCTGTTGACAATATGAATATTCACGTTGACATTGACATGTTAACATTCACATTAATAAGAGTATAAAATTGGCCAGCAGCCCAGGGCTGGCATGGCCCGGCCCGTTGACAACGTGAATATTCACATTGACATGTTAACATTCACATTGATAGGAGTGTAAAATTAGCCTATGCCTCGTGGCTGCTTGAAACCCACCCGCGACCCGTGGGCGGCCCGGGGCGAGCCTGACCATTTTTTTTTAATTTTTTTAAATTTTTTCTACCAAAATTTTATTATTTTCCACAAAAAAAGACACTAGGCCTCGGCGCGGGCCGTGCCTCGGTCCGAGCCTTGAATGGGCCTTAACCGGGCCGATGGGCCGGGCCGGGCTTCAAAGTGATGGCCCAGGCCCTAGCCTAGGGTCTCAGACTAGGCTCGAGCCTGGGCCCAAACGAGCCTTTCTCCGGCCGGCCCACGGGCCAAAAAATTAGGCCCAGGCCCTAGCCCTGGCACAAGGGTATTCGGGCTTTAGATGGGCCGATGGATTGAGCCTCGGGTCAGGCCGGTGGGCCTGGGCCTAGCCTCGAGTTTAGGTCAGGCTTGGCCATTTTTTTTTAATTCTTTTTAATTTTTTCTACCAAAATTTTATTATTTTCTACAAAAAAATACATTGCGCCTCGGGTGGGCTGAGCCTTAGATCGAGCCTTGAATAGGCCTTAAGCGGGCCGATGGGCCAGGCCGGGCTTCAAAGTGATGACCTAGGCCCTAACCTAGGGTCTCAGACATGCTCGAGCCCGGACCCAAACGAGCCTGCCCCGAGCCGTGGGCGGGCTTCGGGCAGCCCACGGGCAACGAGCCAATTCTACATTCCTATCAATGTGCATTTTAACGTGTCAATGTGAATATTCACATTGTCAACGGGCCAGGCCAGGCCTACCCCGGGCCGCGGGCAAGCTTCGAGCAGCGGGCAAATTTTACACTCCTATCAATGTTAATGTTAACATGTCAATGTGAATATTCACATTGTCACGGGTCGGGCCAAGCCCGCCTTGGGCTGCGGTCGGGCTTCGGGCCGCCCACGGGGTTGTGGGCCAATTTTACACTCTTATCAATGTGAATGTTAACATGTCAATGTGAATACTCACATTGTCAACGGGCCGGGTCGGGCCCGCCCTGGGCCGCTGGCTAATTTTATACTCTTATCAATGTGAATGTTAATATGTCAATGTAAATATTCACATTGTCAACAGACCGGGTCAGGCCCGTCCCGGGCCGCCCACGGGCCGTGGGCGGGTTTCAGGCAGCCACGAGGCGCGGACTAATTTTACACTCCTATCAATGTGAATGTTAACATGTCAATGTGAATATTCACATTGTTAACAGGCCGGGCCGGGCCCGTCCCGGGCCGCCCACGGGCCGTGGGCGGGTTTCGGGCAGCCACGAGGCGCGGGCTAATTTTACACTCCTATCAATGTGAATATTAACATATCAATGTGAATATTCACATTGTTAACAGGCCGGGCCGGGACCGCCCCGGGCCGCCCACGGGCCGTGGGCGGGTTTCAGGCAGCCACGGGGCGCGGGCTAATTTTACACTCCTATCAATGTGAATGTTAACATGTCAATGTGAATATTCACATTGTCAACGGGTCGGGCCTGGCCCGGGCCACGGGCGGGCTTTTGGCCGTCCATGGGCCGCGGGCCAATTTTATTCTCTTATCAATGTGAATGTTAACATGTCAATGTGAATATTCACATTGTCAACGGGCCGGACCGGGCCCGCCCCGAGCCGCCCATGGGCCACGGGCAGGTTTCGCGCCGCCACGGGACGCGGGCCAATTTTACACTCCTATTAATGTGAATGTTAACATGTCAATGTGAACATTCACATTGTCAACAAGTCGGGCCCGCCCCAGCTCGCGGGCGGGATTTGGGCCACCCACGGGCTAATTTTACATTCCTACCAATGTGAATTTTAAAATATGAATGTTCACATCATAAAATTACTAACAGTTCAAAAAATATTTATAAAGGTATCAAAATTAAATATAAGGGCGTAAGTGTCCAAGAAAATAGTGTAAATCAAGAAAAATGATTTTATGGAATAAAACTATACATACATGGGACTAAATGGGTTAAAAAATTCATTCATAAACTTCTTGGGTTAAAACACTTCTAAATGGGATTTATCAATAATTTTCCCTAGAAAGTAAATTCAGGGTAATAAAGAACAGTACTGAAACCAATTTCTATGGCTTTTATTTTGGATATTACCTACCAATAACCTAACAAAATTGTCTTCCTGTTGGATTTCAGAAAGGGAAGAAACTCCACAAGCCATGCTGTTCTCCGTCGTCGCGCAGTTCTCAGAGTAGCAAGAAAGCTTTCTTTGCCACAAGAAAAGCTCGAAATGTTCAAATCCATGGAAGACTGGGCCACAGACAATCTTTTGGTTTACCTAAAACCTGTAGAAAAATGTTGGCAACCACAAGATTTTCTTCCAGACCCTACATCGGACGGTTTCTATGATCAAGTGGAGGAGCTAAGGCAGAGGGCAAAAGAGCTTCCAGATGAGTACTTAGTAGTGTTGGTTGGAGACATGATCACAGAAGAAGCCCTTCCGACTTACCAAACTACCCTTAATAACCACGACGCTATCCAGGACGAAACAGGCTCGAGCATGACTCCTTGGGCTGTTTGGATTAGGGGGTGGACTGCTTAAGAAAAGAGGCATGGTGACCTTCTTAATAAGTACCTCTATCTTTCTGGTCGAGTTGATATGAGACAAGTGGAGAAGACAATCCAGTATCTAATCGGATCGGGAATGGTGAGTTTTCGTACACAATTAGCTATACCACACCAATGGTTTCCACATTTTTTTGTTACAAACCAATTCCTATATCAACTTTTGACCATTGAATCTATTTTTCAAAAAAGTATCTAGTGATCATGATTGTTTACGCTAATGTGGTAAATTTTTTGCACACAATTTGAGTAGGATCTTTGTGATGGTATAGCCAAAAATGACTTTGGTTTAAGATTTGGCACACCATTAGATATGTTCTCACACGATGAGTCTTTCTCTTACTCAAAAATCACATGATAAAGAAAGCGTTTCGGACAGAGGGACAGATCCTCATACCTCTGTTGTTTCAACTAGTTCCTTATATAGCTTGTAATTATCATTAATAGAAAATTCAAGATTTTAAATTTTACATGGTGATCAATCATCATCAACAAATTGTCTCCTAGTCATTTATTTCTTGTAATCAATAAAGCAATGTCACCTTCAAGTTTAAGGAAAAAGACGAATTTTGTACAATAGCCATTAAAAAAAAAAAAAATTTAAATTTAAAAAAAAAACCCAAATTTTGTATATATCTTCACTCCTAAGGACTCCAACTACCTGATATGCAATCATTGGATGCATTAACATTTCTGTAAGCTTATATGTGACTGCAAATTTCTTGATTTCCATTTTTTTCTTACAGGACATAAAGACAGAAAACAATCCTCACCAAGGCTTCATCTACGCATCATACCAAGAGAGAGCAACCTTTATCTCCCATGGCAACACAGCCAGGCATGCCAAGCAATACGGAGACACTCTCCTGACTCAAATCTGCGGCACGATAGCTGCAGACAAAAAGCGACACGAAACAGCTTATGTCAAAGTCATGCAGAAGGTATTCGAGGTGGATCCGGACAAGAGTGTCAGCTCATTTGCCCAAATGATGCAGAAGAAAATCTCAATGCCAGCTCACCAGGTGTATGATGGTGAAGATGATGATCTTTTTGTGCACTTCTCGAATGTCGCGCAGCGTCTCGGGGTGTACACTGCCAAGGACTATGCTGATATATTGGAGTTTTTGGTGGAAAAATGGGGAGTGGAGAAGCTAGTTGGGCTTTCTGATGAGGGAAGGAAGGCTCAGGATTATGTTTGTGGGTTGGGTGCAAAAATTAGGAAGTTGGAGGAGAGAGCTGAATTGAGGGCTAAGAAACAACCTCTCATGCCTTTTAGTTGGATTGATAGGCAAGTGTAGGTGCATCAGTTGAGGCTCTTGTCAACCAACTCAGATTAGATGTTGTGTTTTGAGTTTTTGTTGTATCATGAATTTTAAAACCATTGCTCAAATTGTGTACTATATGGTGGAGTTTATGGGCTTCTTTTTTACATTCTGTTTCTCTGGGTAAAAAAAAAATTACAATTTTTTTTAAAAAAAAAATTGAGTGAAAATATTTACTTTTATGATGGTTGCATTTTTAAACTAATATATTAATGGTTGTATTAGTGAGATTGGGCAGAGGTGGAGGTGATAGGGTGGTGGCAGCGGCAATGGTAGGGTAAAGGTAGTGGTGGTGCTAGTTGAGGTGATAATGGTGGTGTAGAGGTCGAGGTGATGGTGCCGGTGATAGTGTGATAGCATTGTGACTTCATTTCAAAAAATATTTTTTAGCTCAGATGGAATTGTTTTGGGAAAATAAGTGGGAACACTAATTAGTGCTACCACTAATGATATGGCAGTAGGCCCCACCATGAATGATTTGATGTTTTGGTCTTGGTATTGTATTTTTTTTCTTTTTTTATTGGGTGCCATGTCATTAGTGATCTATTTAGAGCTCCAAAATTAATGGTCTCTATCATTGTTGAATTGTTTTGTTAACAATGAAATTTTGGCCTAGTGATTGGCCATGGAGTCAGAAATAGCCCAGCACAGAAAAGCTACAGCACAACCCAGCCCAGAATAATTGGACCGGACAGGTCGGCCCGTTTTACATTACAATGCATTAGCTGAGTTAGGATTGTTGGACTTTTGAGCCCACAAGAGAGCTCCAAAATTAATGGTCTCTATCATTGTTGAATTGTTTTGTTAACAATGAAATTTTGGCCTAGTGATTGGCCATGGAGTCAGAAATAGCCCAGCACAGAAAAGCTACAGCACAACCCAGCCCAGAATAATTGGACCGGACAGGTCGGCCCGTTTTACATTACAATGCATTAGCTGAGTTAGGATTGTTGGACTTTTGAGCCCACAAGAGAGCAGAATTTCAACTTTAGAATTCATGTCAACCCAAAATTGGTGGGCTTTGGGTGAGCTAGTCGTTCGATTTCTTCATATTTTTATAGGGTAAACTATCAATAGGTCCTAATAGTTGGACTTAATTCTCATCAAATCCTATTGAAAATAAGTCTTGATAAAATTGTCGCTAAAAATAATTTTTTGTGATAATTTTTTATTTATGTCTCTAAAAATTGACAATTAGTGATTTTTTTTGTCATGATTTTTATAAATTGTCTCTAAAACTTATAATTAGTGACTTTTTTTATGATAAATTTTTTTCATAAGACCTATTAGATAATAAGTCCACTTATTAAGACCTACGTAAGCACCCCTTATTTATACTATCCAGTGGAACACGCAATGAGTGTGTAATTCAGATAAGTAAGAATATAAATAAATAATGAATTAATTAATATCACAATATGTATATTGTTTAAATGATAAAAGTATTCTTAATGAAACCTAAAATCTTAGATTCAAATCTTACTACTCGGGCCTTTGACTAATAATTTTTTATTTTAAAATATAAAAATTTATCACATGGCAAAAGGAGTTGATAGATAGATAGAGAAACCACCAAACACTTGGACACCAAGTCCAGTGCTCACATATATAATAGTATAGATAGATATATTTTAAAATATAAAAATTTACCAGGTCGCAAAAGGAGTAGATAAATAAATAGATAGATAGTGAAACCACTAAACACTTTAGACACCAAGTCCAGTGCTCACATATATAATAGTACAGATAGATATAGAAAATAAAATAAAAGGGAAATTACAACCCAATTGAGAGGAAAAAAAAAAAAAATACACAAACATGGAGGGGTACAAGTCACACTTGCACCCCCACAATCTTTCACTTGCACCCCCATCACAAAATGAATTGCACCCCACATATTTTTGTATTTTTTTTTTTTTTTTTTTTTTGGGTCTGTTCTCCTATTTTGAAATTCTCCCTAAAAAAAATATGTTTCATACACATGATTAATAGATTCATAAAATAGGAATCATAGACACTGGCCCC
The DNA here is from genome assembly GCA_036172215.1 of Camellia granthamiana. Taxonomy (NCBI): domain Eukaryota; kingdom Viridiplantae; phylum Streptophyta; class Magnoliopsida; order Ericales; family Theaceae; genus Camellia; species Camellia granthamiana. The sequence goes on from CM069910.1 coordinate 43,093,195, forward strand.
GTTTGGTAGAGCTGTGTGAAAGTGATTATAAATTATAACTTAACAGATTATAACTTATAGCTGTGAGTATAAGCTGGTAACCTGTTTAGTGTAATTGTGAGATTATAGATTTAAGTTTCAGAATAGTGTTTGATAAATAAGCTGTAAAATAGTTTTTTCTGTATAATTGACTTTTTTGCCCTTATATGATATAAAAATGATAATTTTGTCATTTTTTTTCAATTTTAATTTTAAAAAATTATTTCATTAATAAAAGTTAATATAATTAGTATTAATTAATATCAACTAATATAAAAAAATTGATACACTTGATAAAAATGTAATAGTAGTAATATTGTAATAATTTTTTCCCATTATAAATTAATTAGATCAATTAATTACTTAATCAGTATCAATTAATACTAAAATTATTAATTCGTATCAATTAATGGCTTAATTAGTCTGAATTAATACTAAAATTATTAATTAGTATCAATTAATATTAATACTTAATTTTTATTAGTATCAAATAATATTAATAATCAACAATTGTTATTAATTAGTATCAATTAATAATTAATTCATTAAAAAAATATACAATATTAAATTTTTTTGACATTTCTGATTCTGTTTTTATTAAATTTTTTTATTACAATTAATAATATAACAATTGTTATTTATCATCAATTTATCAATTTATATTAATGTATCAATTTTGTCCAATTTTTTATTATTATTATTATTATTATTATTATTCATTTTAATTATTTTTAGTAATATCTCATTTTTTCTTTATAGTAATGTATCATTATTAATGTATCATTATTATTCTTTATATTAATTTATCAATTTACATATATTCATCAATTTATATTAACTTATCAATTTTTCCATCAATTAATATTATCAATTAATATAAATTACATATATTCATCAATATTAATTTTTTTCATCAATTATTACATAAATTACATATATTAATATTATCAATTATTATTAATTTTTCCATCAATTACATATATTCATCAATATTCTTATTAATAGTATCAATTAATATAAATTTTTTTCATTTTTTAATTTTAAATTAATTAGTCTCAATTAATTAGCATCAATTATTATTTTTTATTCATTAATTATTTTGTTTTTTTTTATTAAAAAAACACTGAAAAACCTCAAAAAAAAAAAATAATGAAAACCCTAGCTCCAGCAGGATGAACCGGCGCTAGGGTTTCATTCAGATCGCTATGGCAGATGGTGCAGATCAACCGGCGCTAGGGCAGATGGTGCAGATCAACCGGCACAGATGGCAGATCGCGATGGTGCAAATCGCGATGGCAGATCGCGATCACGAAGAGGGAGACGGGTTCGCGAAGGGGGAGAGACGGTGCAGATCAACTGGCGCTACGGCAGATGGTGCAGATCAACCGGCGCAGGTGGCAGATCGCGATGGTGCAGATCGCGATCGCGAAGAAGGAGACGAGTTCGCGAAGGGGGAGAGAGAGAGAGGAGGAGAGAGAGAGAGAGAGAGCTCGGTCACCGGAAATACATGCTCGTCGGAAATCGCCTAGCTCGCCGGAAATCGCCTCTCTCGTTTGTTTGAGAGAGGAAGAATGAGTGAGAAATGGTTTATATAGTGGCATTTTCGTTATTACTTAAGTTTTGGAGGGGCATTTAAGTCATTTTGTCCCTCCCCAAACAGCCACGCGCAGAAGTCGTTTTTTTAAGCACCTCGCGAGCAACTTCAACTTTTAAGCCGAATTTGGCTTAAATTAAGCCATAATCTATGTCCATAAGTTATACCAAACACACCATAGCAACTTAAATTAAGCCAAAAGTTGATTTAAGTTGAAATTAAGTTCTGCCAAACACCCACACTAGCCGCTTAAGTTATTTGAAACTTAAGGCATTATTGGAGCCCTTCAAAATTGTTTACACTGATTTTATTTTTTTATACTATAATTTATATTTAAGCCAGGATTATGTGTTTCTGCCTATGTACGCCACCCTAAATGTGGGAGACATTTCTAATTTTAATTCAGAACCTTAATTATTGTTTTGAGTAATTATTTGATGAGAAAGAGATGTAGAGTAAAGAAGTCGTTGATGAGGAGGATCCGGGGATGCTGCTCTTACATTAGTCATAACAGCAATTGTTGTGAGGTTTGCCCTGACTTGTTTCAAGCTTATTACGATGATTTAAATTATTTATATTATAAAATTTGTTTGATATATTATTTATGTAAAAAATTAAGTTAATTAAATATTTGTAACCTAATGATCGGGTTCTAATTATTTTTAAAAATATTATCAAATTATGATAGTTGTTAATTTTTTTACCCAAAAAAAAAAAATTATGATCTTGTTATAGGTTTAGAAATATCTGATTAACTTGATTTTTTTTTTTAAATGATCTACTAGACGAACTTTATAATATGAATAATTCGAATCATTGAAATAGATTCAGAATAAACCCCACGGGCTCACAACACCCCCCGGATCCGTTGAGGGGGGGAGGGGTGTTGAGTATTTTTAGGGAAAATAATTTCGAAAGTTGGTTTCACAAACAGTTTGCTTAAAAATATTTGTTTTTTTTTTTTTTTTTTGAGAATAGAATCCAAAAAAAACCAAAGCAAGAAAACGAAAACAAAAACAAATCTTCTAGATGTCCAGCCAACGGTCCACGCCATAAGGATTTCTTAATTAAGATGCCACTAATCCCTTCCTAATTCCTATTCTTCTTGCAAGGATCTCTCTTGGCTTAGTTTTGACGCCCCCCCGCGAACCAAAAAAAAAAGGGTAAATTACATTTTGTCCCATTATGTTTGGCCACTTCTAAATTTTGGCCTTTAAAATTTATTTTTTTTCACTTTAACCCTTCATATTTTAAATTTTTTCCACTTTACTCCTAAAACTAATTTCTATTCAAAATTAGACAAAAAATGGCGCATTGACAGTTACGTGATATGAAAATATTTTATTACATCTTTTACATAAACTCTAATATAATAATATATTTTTTATGTTATATGACAGTCATTATAACATTTTCTGTCTAATTTTGAACATAATTTAGCTTTAGAAGTTAAGTGGGAAAATTTTGAAACATAAAAGGACCAAAGTGAAAAAAGATAAATTTAAAGGCCAAAGTGAAAAAGTGACCAAACATAAATGGAACAAAATATAATTTACTCCAAAAAAAATTGATACCTTAAATTTGGGAACTAGTAATGATCCAATATTATTAAATAAATAAATAATAAAAATAGGAGTTTCTATAGTATGCCCTCATAAAAAGTTGTATATATTGTATGCATATTTTTATAATGTATTTAGAATAAGAAAAATGCTTGGTAACCCGAAAAAATGCGGCTCAAATGGCCTAAATAGATGTTGGCCGGTTGTCCGCCCGGATGACCTCCCGAACGTCCAACCGAACGACTGAATGAAAGCTTGTCTACTGCAGTTGTCACCTTTATCAACCGTGGCTATCAGTCTCCTCGCTGGACGACCGCTCGAACGACCAGTAAGGTGAAATTCAGGCCATTCGAGCCAACTTCCTTTTCTGGTCACCTAGCATTGCTCTTAGAATAATTATAACTTTCATAATAAATATCACAATAAATCATAACTATTTTTATGAAAATAATTTATAACATTTCTCCCCACAAATATTTCATAACATTTAGGGTGGCCTTAGAAAAAATCTCGAACAAAGGCCTTTTCTATTTAACTATTAATTTAAATAGGCATTGCTTGTTTTTTAAAATAATAAATTTTTGTAATTAAAATTTATTTTTTATTTATTTTCAAAATGTAAAATTACTAATTAAGTTTTTACAATAAACTTTAGAGAGAGAAAATGTTAATCTTGTTGGACGATATTAGACTTCTAGCATACCTGATCATTTTCGATCAAAAAAATAAAAAATATCACGTCTGTCTTTTATTTATTTGATCCAACACAAACATTAAAAAAAATACATAAAATTTTATTTTTTTAATTATGATTTGAGTATGAGGTCTCATCAACTTCATTTTTAGGCCCGAAAAAATAATGAGCTTTTTCAGCTTTATCCATTACTAAGGGTATTTTCTTAATAAAATAATATATTATTAATTTTCTTAAGTCTACTAAAAAATTACATAATAATTACTATAAAAAAACTTAATCCATATTAAAAATATATAAAATACGTGTAACGCACAACCTATAAAACGTGTGTATTGAATGGATTCCCTTAAATACAATTAGGAAAATGCATTCTACCCCCAGCTGGGGGTGACACCTAGTGAGGTGTCGTGCGGGGGTTGGACCAAAAAAATAGTTTTTCTTTTCTTTTTTTTTTTTTTGATTTTCGGCCAGTGGGGGCGCGCCACGTCACTGGGGGTATGAAGCAAAGTTGATACAATTAATAAGAGTTGACTAAAACCCAATTACATAAGATCAATTTTTTGGGGAAAAAATTGCAAGTGAGTAAGACCTTCACAAAATATTTAATAATTTATGAAAAATTTTATAATTTTAATTATTAAAATTAGTAAAGTTTATCACTGATTTAAATTTTTTTTTAAAAGAGTGTAATTTTTTTTCCCCCTCAATTTTATATTAGATTTTAGTTTTCTATTTTATTTTTTAAATTTCATTATAGGAGGTTCTAGAGAGTGAGTTAAACCTGGCAAGGGAATACAAAGAAGAATAGTAGGACTGATGGAGTCCATGCAGAGGAGTAGTAATGCCAAGTGGAATATCACTCTCTTTGCTAAATGAATACTTGGCAATGGCATTCTGGCCTTTGTTTGTCCATACTTCCCAACCTACTGCATTTTGGCAAAGCACAATATGACTTGTTGTCATACACTATCAAAGTGATGTCATAACAACAACAATATAACACTATTTGTCCTATTTGTCTTTGCCTTTAGTTCTTTCTTTTCCAAGTTTGCCCCAACTTTTCTCTCAATTTTCATTGTTTTAGTGTGTCTTCAACCAAATCTATTTTTGTTTGTATGTTTTTTTTTTTGGACAAATTTACCCAAAAGTCTTTAAGGTAATCAATGTATTCAGTGATTTAGGCTTGTCAAATATTAAAAAATTATTATTTTTGATGTTTGAAATTAGTTGGGTTGAGTTTATAAAAAATAATGTTAAATTAAAATGAATAAAAATAACATTTAAATAGTATAAATAAATAATAGATAGAGTGTTGGAAAGTATATTAAAAGTGTATAGTCAACATAGAAAATGAATTTTTAAACTAAAATACAATAAAAAGTTAACTAGTTTGGTGGAGATGCCTGTAATACATGATACAACAAAAAAATTAAAATTGAAAATTAAAAAACAAATTAAGTATTAAAAGGAGAATTTTTTTAAGATTCCTAATATTAAGATTTTATAAGATAAAAGGCGTACAATATTTTCATAATAATTAAGGTCTTTCAACATTTCTACAGAGAAAATTCTACTTAGAAAAATTTTGCCCAACTCAGAGAAATTTCAATTTTCATAGAGAAATTTCTCTAATTTCTCTGAGTCAAGGCCGAAATTTCTCTAAGTCGGGGTGAAATTTCTCTAAGTCGAACAAAATTTCTCTGAGTCGAATTTTCTCTGTGAAAATGTTGAGGGACCTTAGCTAATAAAAAAAAAATCTTGGATCTCTCCTACTAAGTAAAGTTGGAGATGGATATTTCACTAATTTTCCATATTAAAAATTGAATGTTGATTTTTTTTTTTTAATTTGAAAAAATTGTATCAGTTAAAATTTAAAATCTTTAAGTTTTTAATTTTTTTCTTAAACTCTTTATATTTGTAGTAGTTGTCTAGTAACCATGTGACTGTAGCAGTGAACTATGGGTAGTGGTTGTGTCGCAATAAGGCAGTTCTATTGATGATAGTAGTAGTAATGGTAATGGCATAATGGTTGTGGTGGTGATAGTTGTGTGAGGTAGAATAAACTTGGCAAATGTAGTAGTACTAATGGTAGTAATAGTGGAGTGTTGGTGGTCATGGTGGTTGTGTGAAGATGATGGTAATACCTATAGCGGTGGTAATGAAGTAACGATGGTGTGGTGGTATAAGTGATGGTAAAGACAGAGTAGTGATGACGACAATGATGATAATGATAGTAGAAGCAATGGCAATGCAATAGTGCAAGTAAAAAGGGTGGCAACAATAGTAGTAATAGTGAAGTGATAATGGTGCTAGTAGTAGATAGCAGTGACAACATAATGATAGAGGTAAAGGAATGCCAATGTCACTAGTGATAGTGGTAGTAAAAGTGGTGGTCACAGCGTTGTGATAATGGTGGCAACATGACAATGGTGGTTATGCACTAGTGGTGCTTGATTGGTGACAATGATAATAGTAGTGATTATGGTAATATGGCGGGGGTAGTTGTAGAGACAATAATAGTGGAAATAAAGGGTCAATGGTGATATGGTTGGTCAATTAAAATAAAATAGTAAATTACGAATGCACTCCCTGAGATTTACTTAAAATATTGATTACTCCATATGATTTTAAAAATTACAAATATCCCTTTATCAGAATTTTTTATTTAATAGAATTAACAGAAAAAAATAAAAAATCTAATTACTATCTTATATAATAATAAAATTATATGAATTATTAATTGAAATATATTTTTGACATCGTTAAAAACTATTAATTACTTTATGTTTTATTAATAAAAGGGGACAATGGTTATGCTATTAAAAACTTTAATAGACGATATGTAATTTTCGAAATTATAAGAAATAATCTATAATTTAAACAAATCTCAAGATGTATATTCATAATTCATCCTCAATAAAACCAACATTGTCACATCTTGTGACAACCACTTAAGAGAATTTTCTTAGATGAATTTGCAGTAATTTGGTCATAGTAGCTATTACATAAACCCATTGAATTGTTAGGCCATCTGCATTAAGTTGAACAAGTTTTGAATTAAATTATAATATGAAAATCACTTTTTTCTATTTTATATAGTTCTCTTTTTAAATATAACATCTATTAGACTTTCTATTCTAACTTTATTTTATTAAAAAAAATATTTTATTATTCATTCTCTCAATGATTCGTACTCAAAAAAATGAAGATAGTGAGGTCAAATTTATCAAAAAATAATAAACTATTGAATAGCTAATGAATAATTCCTCAACAAATTTATTGAGTTATTGTAACAAATATAAATAATAGCTAGTTGTAGAATTAATTTGTTGAAACTGATGAAACAATATTTTCATAATTCACTAGTTATATTTAGCTAAAACATTAATTTGTTGAAACTAACCTGGATGCTCTTATTAGAGAAATTGAGATTGTGATTTTGGGGTACTTAAAATTTTACCATAAAGCCTAAGGGTGAAAGCAACAAAAACGGACAATCCAAATAAGTATTGAGCCTGTTTTTCCTCCAAGGCAATTACTAAGAGCATATTCGGACCTTGTTCTATTGTCATTGCCAACAACTACATTCAAACCTAGTTTACCTTAAAAAAAGAAAGAAAAAAACAAAAGGCATTTCTAATAAAACAATTGTTTAATATATTGACTCTCAAAAAATTACTTATACAATTACATGCCTAATTTGACATAGTCAAAAAGTTATCAGGAAAGTCTAGAAATTCATACTTTTTCATGGTTTGGGCAGAAAATCTGTGTCTGAGTACTCAAAAGACAAAAAAGACAATTTTGCCCTTATTTTCGGGGTAAGAAATAAAAAATAAATAAATAAATAAAAACAAAACAGTGCATGTCAGTGTTGCATTGCATTTCCCATTGTGCAATGATGTGACACAATGGGAACCACGAAAACCCATGAGCCAAAAATTGAAATGTACATTGCATTTCCCATTGTGCAATGATGTGACACAATGGGAACCACGAAAACCCATGAGCCAAAAATTGAAATGTACGAAAACCCACTCTTCCTACTACTATGTCAGGAAGGGTAAAAGAGTAATTTTAGTAGTTGTTACAATATTTTATTACATATTTTTTCATAAAAAATTAAAAAATTATCCCAAGCATACATCTTTTTTTTTTCTCTACTTTTTAATTAAAAAGTCAAAAAAAATATTTATATAGCACATTCCAAACAACCACTAAATAGTTATTATTTTTTTATTTCGACTTGGCCAAATCAGAGATATAGAACGACTCACGGATGTTTGATAGTGCAATTTGATCATAAGAGGGAACAACTAATTTATTTTATTTATTTATTTTTGTTTTTAGTAAAAAAAAATTAGATTTTTATCAAAAAAAATTATCCATCTAGTCTAGAAGGATATAAAAATTAATTTTTTAAAAAAATCACTAAAATAAAAAAAAAAAACCCTTAAAAATTGATTCTTTTTTTTTAAAGGTTTTTTAGTTGACTCTTTCACAGGGATTGATTTATTTTTTATTTTTCAGGTTCGTTAGCAAAATTTAAGTGAGTTTTTTTTGGAATTTTTTTGAAAATATCTGAACTTCTCTTTCAATAAAAATCTAAACTAGTTTCCTCGCTCATGGTAATTACCCCAAGAAAAAAAACAATGCCTTGCTCATGGAGCCATTGCAAACTTTTTTTTTAATGATCAGAATCATTCATTTTGTAAAATTTATATTACATCTTTCATAAAGATTTGAATTAATTCAATAATTATAATTTCTTTATTTTATCAAGTTCACTACCACCACCACTACTAAAGGTATTTCCAACATTGCATCAAAATTTTCATCAAATTTAAGTAAAAATTTTCATCAAATTTAAAAAATTTGATCTATTACAATGTATGCCAATGATAAATTTAAAATTTTTATTAAATCTTGGTACAAGCCCAGTTATCCGGGAAGGCGTTCAGCCATGTGTAAAAATTGAAATTCACATGAAAAAAGCTCGATTGTTTGAGAGGACGTCCCCAACGACTATTTGCAAAATTTGATGAAGAATAAAAACTCCCTTGATTTAATGAAAAATTTGGTTCTTTCTTCATTTGATATTAATTTGATGAAAGTATTGGAGTTGAGTTTTGAGGTGATTTCAATTTGATGAAAGATTGGAGATGGCCTAATATAAGTATTAGTATAGTAGTTTTGAATGACGCAATCAAATATACATATTTTTTTTTAAATGTAATCTCCTTTAAAAAAAATTAATTGTTTTTTTGGTTAATCCAATAAATAAATAAATAAAATCTGAATAACTCCAAAAGGGTAAAAATGTAACTTCACACAAAATTAGGGGATTTTGGTGATATAAATGGTGATGTATGTACACCCTGTGAATCCCCAACTGGCAGTTTGCCCCCACCACCTCTCTCTCGTTTCCTCAGAGCCTCTCTCTCGCTCTCTTTTGTGGCATTCGCTCTGTCTCTCTCTCTCTCTCTGTTCTGCGGAGAAAAACAAGCTCCTGAGAAAAGAAAAAGGCTTTCAAGAAACAATTGAAATGGCTATGAAGCTCAATCCCATCACTTTCCAGTCCCAAAAATACCCTTCTTTTGCTCTTCCACCAATGGCCAGTCTCAGATCTCCCAAGTTTTTCATGGCTTCTACGCTCCGCTCTGGCTCCAAGTCAGTTCTCTCTCCTCATTTTTCACCTTTTTTGACCGACCCACATGTCTTTTGGATTCTCATTTCAATATTTGGATCTGGGTTCCTGATTTTTGCCTCTGAATTGGCTTTGAGATTGTGGAATTTATGTTGTTCTGTTGCGATCTTTATCTGTGTCCTATGTATAATGCAAGAACTGTATGATTTTTTATGTTATTTGTTGAAATAATGATGCACACAAAAAGTAGATATTCAAATCTGGAAATATATATATATATCAGGTATTTCGAATTAGCAATTTTGTGTTTTGTTTGTTTATTCAAAATGGGGATTTTCTTGGATTGGTTATTGTAATTGAATAATTCAATTGATGCATGCAATTGTAGTTTAGCTTAAATGCATTTGATTCTTCTGTTGATCTGTGCTCGTCATTCAATTGTTTATTTCTCGAATTCGGCCTATTTTGATCTGAATTTTTTTATTATTGGAACAGGGTAGTTTCTGTTTTGTTTCTTTCTCGAGTATTTTGTGTTTTTTGTATTTATGCATGTACAGTTTTTGTTTGTCCTTTTCAGTTTGGGGAGGGTGTGGGCGGTTAGGATTTTTATTATATCATATTCATTTAATCATTTGGAGGATCATCAAAACATTATTTTACATAAGATGCTTGTTTTCATTTGTTGAGACTTAGGTTTGAAACTTTTGGGTTGTTGGTTTTAGCTGGATGTTGACTCATTTATTATTAGTTTTTTTTGTTCCAATTGGCGAATGTGCATGACAAATATTTTATTTTTGAAATGTGTATAATTCAAAATGTGTTCTTGTTTTGATACTTATGCTTTTTGTATTGTAATATTCGTTTTATAGAATAGATGTGCGATTGACCCTCTTTTTTTTTTTCTTTTTTTCTTTTTTTTTTCCCCTTTTATATAGTTTTGTGCACATGTGGAACTGTTTTTTTATCAATGTTTGTTCTTGGGTTAAAATCATGGTTATTAAAATCGCAATCCGAATCATACAATCCTACATTGCTAAAACAATCCAGATCGTTGTAGGATTGATATTATAACATGATCATGTATGGGATTGTGCAGGATCATGTATGGGATGCAGGATTGCAAGTAGTATCGTAGATTTTGTGATTTTTCACTTTATTTTTAATAGGTATCATTGTAATTTGTATTTTTATCTTTTTTTTAATAGAAAGTAAGATCTTACGATCCTCGATCCGATCCTACAATCTGATCCACACGACCCTCTCACTGATCCTACATAAGATCCCGATTTTAATAACCTTGGTTAAAATGAGCAAAACCAAGCCAAGATTTGTACTTGTGTTTTGTAGTTCTATTGAATTATCATGTTAGTCTAAGATTGTATTTCCCATGTTTCATATCCATTTTGGCATTTCTCATTTGTCTTGTGTTATGTATAATTTTTATTTTTTGGTTTTTCTTTGAACTGCTCCAAGTGGTTTTAAGTTTTTCATTCTCATTGGTTAATTGGTTACTTGCAACATAATAACCAAGTTGGTGAACCTAGTCCTAGTGTTTTGATCATCCACCTTGTACCCCACCTAAAAGAAGAAAAAAAGTTTAATAAGATGGAAAATTTTAAATTCTGTTGTTTTTAGATGGTACATCTTTGATCTTTGCTGAAACTAGCAGCTGTACTTTATGTTTCTAAGGACTAATGATCCTCCTTTTTGTTTTTATCAATTTTCTTCCTGCCTTTCTTTCTTTATTTTTAGTAGCTGTACTTCTTGGTTTTGGTTGTTATCAAGTCAGCTAGCTAAATCTGGTGTGATCCCCTTTAACCTTGTTGACATACACTTCATTAGCAGATTCTGTGGTGCCCATATATAGTTATACTTTTTCTAAGTTGCTTGCCGGGATGATTTTGTCTTGCTATCCTAGTCATCTTCACTATTTTTTTCTCTTTATTTTATTTTTAATATTCATCTCATAATCTTTGATTGAAGTTTAACCTATTTTGTGATTGTTAGGAATTTGTAACCATTCACTTTTTTCATCTCACGATTGTTTTGCAGTTGTAGAATTCTTTAATCATTTTATTTGAATAGAGAATGGATGAGATTTATACATTATGCCCAATGGTTGGTGAATCATTAGCAAGTAGTATCTTTTTGGAAATCTGAATCTTCTATTGTTTTGTTTATTCTCTTGGTGAGATTTTTTTGCTAAGAATATGTCCAATAAAGAATTCCTAAGCATCCAACTTGTTGAGTCATCTTGGTTTCCTTTCAAGTTTCAATCTTATAGGCCATCTAATTTGACTTTTATTTGATGGTGCAAAGGAAGAAGAAAAAGTGGGTGGGTAGGGTTATTTGTACTGTGAGATCATATATCCATTAAACGGTGAGAACAAATGGTTAGTGTTCTAGTCAGATGTGTAGAGGTCCTGTGGGTGTATTCTTGAAGGGGATAAGGGCAACCTACATGAAAGTAACATGCAGTTAGCATGATTATGTTACGACTTTCTTATCTTGTTTCAGCTGCATTACAATATTAAACCAGCATATGTAATGACTCCCATATCTTTGCAAATCATTGTCCTATGAGAAGAATTAGGCACTGATGTTTGCTGGTCTTCCTACAATGGAACATCAAGTATATATGTTGTACTTGTTATTGCTACATTTTGAATCTTTTTTATGTAAGTATTTCTACCAGTTCTTATATTAAGTATGGGGCAAGACGGATGATTAATGATATTCACACATATGAATCGAATAAATTAAGGGAACAATGGAAATTAAGGCCAGAGTCTACCATAGAATGGTTGACACTTCAGAAATAATCATCTAAGCACACTTACACTTGGTAGGGTGAATGATTGGGAGAAGAAAAAGGGGAGGGAGGAGGGAGGGGTTTGTTTTCCCGTGTTTGTTACTAATTAAATGAGAGAGAGGAAATTAAATGAGAGAAAGGAAAGGAGGGTGGTTTTCTTTCCTAGCAGACACGTTCTTTTCAAAAATGAGAAGAAAGGACACAGAACAACTCCCCTTTTCGATCATTTTAAAAAAAACTTTCTTCAATATGCAAGGGCATAGTGGTAAAATGATACTTTTGACATATTTGCTTATGTATATTATGAAAAGGTAATATAATTGCCATATGGTCATAATTTATTTGAGATGATCACGTGTACATAGTGGGCTCCCGTGTCTTTGGATGACGTGGTCGCTTGAAGAAACTGATGGCAAATAATCTTTTTATTTTATAGTATATGTGTGCGTATATATATATATAAACTCAAGCATATTTACTTTTTTCTGCAGTAAGTACATTTGTGCTCATGTACTTCTTGTCATGAAACCAGTGTCTTGGTCTTGCCCTGAACCCCAACCGAATTCTGCGTATCTAATTATTGTCTTCTGTCTTTTTTAGGGAGGTTGAGAATCTAAAGAAGCCTTTTAGCCCTCCTCGTGAGGTTCATGTTCAAGTAACACACTCCATGCCACCCCAAAAGATAGAGATCTTCAAAAATTTGGAGGATTGGGCTGATCAGAACATTTTGGTTCACCTTAAGCCTGTGGAGAAATGTTGGCAACCACAGGATTTTCTGCCCGATCCTGCTTCTGAGGGATTTGATGAGCAAGTCCGGGAACTAAGGGAAAGGGCAAAGGAGATTCCAGATGATTACTTTGTTGTTTTGGTTGGAGATATGATCACAGAAGAAGCCCTTCCAACTTACCAAACAATGCTAAATACCCTAGATGGTGTTCGGGATGAAACAGGAGCCAGCCCAACTTCTTGGGCAGTATGGACTAGGGCCTGGACTGCTGAAGAAAACAGGCACGGTGATCTTCTCAATAAGTATCTCTACCTATCTGGACGTGTAGACATGAGGCAAATTGAGAAGACAATTCAGTATTTGATTGGGTCAGGAATGGTAAGATGCGTCTTGCAGTGTCTACTGTTTCAGTTCTAAGTTTTTTTGTTTACCATATTAAGGTTGCAACTCTTCTGAAGTCAAAATATTCATGATGCTTATGTGAAGCAGATTGAGGAAATGATTACATAACTTTACCATTTACTTACATCTGAGGAGCTGATGTATACCTGCCAACCACTTTTTGGTTCTGATTTTCTGATATTGCAGTTCCAAGGAAATGTGAACTAACTTTGTAGTCGTGATTTGGTTTCGTGGGGAAAAATATTCTGAAAAAAGTCTTAAGGATTAAGTATGCACATCTAATCAATTTGTTATTCTTTTTTTTTCTCCTCTCATTTTTGTCATAGATTAGTTGACTTCTTAATGCAAATCAAGAATCAAATTGAGAGAGAAGACAAATGCCCCAATTAGGGGTAAAACCCCCCAAGGACTAAGAGAGAGAAACCAGGCTCTACTCTAATCACAATGTATCTCTCTCAATTTGATCTTTGATTTGCATTTGGATTGCATTACTTCCCATATGATCAGTCATTCCTCATTTTCATTTCTTTTCTGGGGAAGTGCATATGATTACTGTGTAAGTAAATGAAACAGTGATTTTGTTAACATGTGCCTTTAAGCCACATGTTAGGAAATTTAAAAAGATTGTACATTCTGCATGAAACTGAGTGCAACAAATAATGTACAATCTTTGTAAGCCCAAGACCCCATGAGACGAGTCAGTGTTCTCTTGCTGCTGTTCTTTTTGAAGTTTGAATAGGATACTTTGTTGAGACAATACCTTTTCATCAAGGAGTTTATAGTTTGTTTGTTTCTAGGAAATGGATTTTTTGATAGCTTTCTAAGCGTGCTTCTGTGAAAGAAATTTTTTATTTCCCGGGTAATAATAGTAAGACAGGTTGAAGGCTATCAGGATTGTTTGCAATTACCAACTACAAGTGCAACAAGGTGGTGTTATTGAGATTGTTAAATCTAGCGCAAACAACCATCAAGTCTAATTTGTGTTTCAAAAAAAAAAACCATCTAGTCTAATTTTAATTTCTCAGTACCCTTTTCTATTTTGTTTCAGGATCCACGGACAGAAAACAGTCCCTACCTTGGATTCATTTACACATCATTCCAAGAAAGAGCGACTTTCATCTCGCACGGGAACACAGCCAGACTTGCCAAGGAGCACGGAGACATTAAGCTCGCTCAAATCTGTGGTACTATTGCCTCAGATGAGAAGCGCCATGAAACTGCTTACACCAAGATAGTGGAAAAGCTCTTTGAGATTGACCCTGATGGAACTGTTCTAGCTCTTGCTGACATGATGAAGAAGAAAATCTCTATGCCAGCCCACTTGATGTACGATGGCCGTGACGACAACCTATTTGAGCACTTCTCAATCCGTTGCTCAGCGGCTTGGTGTCTACACCGCTAAGGACTATGCAGATATATTGGAATTTTTGGTTGGGAGGTGGCAAGTGGAGGAACTAACTGGTCTTTCTGCAGAGGGACGAAAAGCTCAGGACTATGTTTGTGGGTTGCCTCCAAGAATTAGAAAGCTGGAGGAAAGAGCTCAAAGCAGAGTTAAGCAAGTCCGCCCTGTTCCATTTAGCTGGATCTTTGATACAGAACTGAAGATCTGAGTGCCTGACAGAATAAGAAGTTGTTCAGCTTCTTCACTCTCCTGCAAGTCCCTTCTCACTTTCCCAAAAAAAAGCAAATTTGGAGTTTTAGTTCGTTTTTGCAATTCAATTTCCCTTTCATTATGAGAAGAGATTTTGTTCAGATGGACTATGGTTAGTAGTTGTAGATAACGGTTCTTTCTCGTGTGTGCGGTTGGATCTTCATATAAGATCAACTGTTAGTGCTGTGTTTTGTATGATTATGCTGGTTTTTTTTTTTTTCGTTTCTTTTTTTTGGGGGGGAATTAGTAGTGTCTTGAGTATAACAAATTGTCCCTGTTTGGCAATTTTGATGATAGACTTTTATAGTAAATTGGCACTTCTCCATAGTGTCTATTTACAGAATTATGCGGCATTCACTATAATGAAATGGAGAAATATGATGCATTCTGAGTTTAATGTTTAAATTGAAACTATTGAAATACAGAGAAACCACTTTTTTAGATTATGTTGTTGATGGAGATAGGCTGGGACTGTAGTTGGACATTATTACATTAGAAAAGGACCCTAGTTTTGTCATGTTTATTAGAAAACTTGATTAGGCCATTGATGCTGTGATTCATGAGATGTAAATTTAGCAAATTCATGATAGCAATGCCTTGTCATTTTGGTAAAAATGATCGATGTTTGCGAAAAGAAATTAATGTTTCTTTATATTATAGAAAAACAGCTGTTCTATACTATCAATGAGTCTATGGTGGTGTTTGGAAAGCAAAGTTGGGTCTAAATTAACCACATCCGAACAAAAAAGTCTAATTTAGCCACAGGGAGACAAAAGCTTGTCAACTGCTTGGCAACAATCAGTGCCAAGGTAAATTTACGAAACTACCTCCACATGAAAGAGGGGCACCGCCTCAATGTCAACACACACAAAAAGGAAAAAAAAAAAAAAAAAAATCTTTTCCCAAAAAACACATTTTCCGAGAAAAAACAAAGTTGAAAAAAAAAACATTTTTTTGTTTTTTGTTAAAATATTTTATAAAAATAAATTCAAACTCTATTTTATAAAAATATTTTTAAATATTTTAATTTTTTTTGTTATGTATTTGGTTATGATTTAAGTGTAGAGTTGTGAAAGTAGTATGGAGTTTCAAGTTATGTGTTTAGTTATGAGTTTTTAAAACAATTTATTAATTGAGTTTTATTTTATGTGTTTGGTTACAATTTGAGTGTAAAGTTGTTTTTAAATTTAAAATATTAACATTTTAAATTATTTAAATTTTTTGAATATTTAAATTATTTAAATTTTTACGATTTAAATATTTTGAATATTTATTTTAATTTTTTACTTATTAAATTTTTTAGATTATTTACATTATTTAAATATTTAAAATAAAATTAAAATTACAATTAAAATTAAAATTAAATTAAATATTTAAAATTAAATTAAATTATTTAAAATACACAGGACAATAAAATAAAACCTCACTTTTTATCATTTCACAGAAAATGAAAATAAAAATAAAAATAAAAAACACATAGAAAAACCATTTGCAAAAAAAAAAAAAAAAAAAAAACATAGGACAATAAAATAAAACCTTACTTTTTATCATTTTACAAAAAATGAAAAAAAAAATTTTAAATCAAAATAAAAAAACACATGAAAAAACAGACATTATTTTTTATCATGTGCCACGGCAATATATGATTTTTGACATCATTTTAAATAAATGACATGAAAAAACGTTTTTCCAAAAAACCAAACAAAGTAAAAAATAAAGAATAAAAAATTAAAAACATAAAATAGCAGTTGCCACATAATTTAAAAATAATGAAAACACATGAAAAATCATTTTTGAAAACAAAAAACAAATTAATGTATACAAATAAAACAAAATTTTGTAAAGCGTAAATGAAAAAAAGAAGAACCACAAAAATAAGTCTCATCACACAAAAAAAAACAAACAAACAAACAAACAAAAAAAACAATGTCAAACAGAAATTAGCATTTGCCTGTTTTATTTACAAATAAATAAAACACATGAAAACTTATTTTTGAAATATAAAAAGAAATTAATGTATACAAAGAAAAAAAATGAAAAAAACGTAAACTAAAAAAAAAGAATTTAAAAAATACGCCTCGTCCAAAAAAAATAAAAATAAAAACATAAACACATCAATTAGCATTTGTCGTGTAATTTACAAATAAATAAAACACATGAAAACCCACTTCTGAAAAACAAAAAAAAACCATTTGTAAGAAAAATGACAACAACATAAAAATTTTAAAAAAAAGAACCATAAAAACAAAAAAGACGCCAAATCCAAATGGAAAAAGAAAAAAAAAAAAAATTCATTCCGGTCTAAGATGACGCTGACGTAGAGGATTTTGTGAATGAGTTGACATGAGTCACTTGAAGGGCAGTTTGGTCTTTTAATATGGAGACACCTCACCAAAAAAATTAAAAAAGTCAAAAGTCCTTCCCAAACAAGGTTTTTTAATCCCAGATTAAAATAACCAAAAAGTCAAAAAGTTAACTCACTTCCCAAACGAAGGCTATATTGTTTTATTTATTTGTCTGCCGGACAGAGAGAAATATTGTTTAAAAGTTTTAACTGTTCTATTCTTCAATTTTTAAAATTTATGTAATTTTCCTACTTACCCTTTTGTCTCTGTAACTTTCCTTAGCCAGACATAGCTTAAAACTGGTAAGAAAATGTTTGAAACTTTTAAAAAATATGTTAATTTTTTATGCGTCGTACGTGTACTTATATGGGGTTTTTTTTTTAAGATCCCTGGTATTATAATTTTATAGTATAAAGTACACTCAATATTTTTATAATGTCTAAGCTCCCTCAACATCAATCCAGAGAAAATTCGATCCAGAAAAAATTCAACCAGAGAAAATTGATCCAGAGAAAATTAGTCCAGAGAAATTTCAAATTTCTCTAGCCTCCTTAGCCTTTCATGGACTCTCCAAAGAAATTTCAAATTTCTCTGCCTTCCATATACTTCTCACTCTCTAGAGAAATTTTTCTGTGGCTTCTTTATCATCATTAAGATTGTTTGGTAAAATATTACCCATGTTCCAAAGCTAATCCATCTTGACTTGAATTTTACTGTTATTAGGTTTGTGATTTTGGGTTATCTCGAATGAAACACAGCACATTTCTTTCTTCAGGTCAACTGTAGGGACGATAAGCAGTACTTGTGAATTTGTAATTTAGCCCTATTCCTCTGCTGCATGCTTATATTTTGAGACTGAAATACTCTGTTGCAGATTGAAATTCTTCGAAAATATACACTTTGAGGGATTGAGCTATAATGGGTATACTCGCCAAGAACTCCTTGGATTCTTCATCCACTATCATCCCCAATTTGAATCTCAAATCGACGATTCTCACACTCGACACTCCAGAGAAATTTTAAACTCAACACTCCAGAGAAATTTAACTTCACCTGTCTTCCCACAAAATTATCTCTCTAGAGAAATTTTAAATTTCTCTGCCTTTCCACAACATTACCTCTCCAGCAAAATTTTGAAATTTCTCTGGATCAACCCAGAGAAATTTCAGTTTAAACCCAGAGAATTTCTCTGGGAATATATCCACACCTGAAATAGATTCCACAATGGAGTTGTCTGATATATTGCCATTTTTGTCTACCTTTTCCACTTGTAAAGCCCCCTTTACTGATTCAGAGATCCTACCAAGAGGACTTGAATATGTATCTGCCAAAACCTTATCCCCTTTTGTCAAATTTGAAACGGGATTTTTATGACGTCGATAAATTAGGAGGAAGGAAAAGACTGGTATACTACTTGAACAGCACCAGCACCGGGAAATCCATGTGATGTCTATGGATTTTGTGGAACTTTCGGGGTTTGCAACAACAATAATACTCCAATATGTCAATGCTTGAAAGGGTTTGTACCCAATTCAGCTAAGGAATGGAGCAAAGGAAATTGAACAGCTGGGTACGAAGACAATGGTGGTGCGGTGGATGTGAGGGCGGTGGGGGAGATGAAGAGGTCTGTGGACCTGAAGGAGTTGAAAGGAGATCGCAATCGCCGCCACACAGCTCTCGTCTCCGCCTATCGCCGCCTGTCCCTCCGCGCCGTCGACACAATCTCTAGAAGTTTCAACAATTTCTCGATCACCGACACAACTGTGTTCGAATCGGAGAAGAAGACCCTGAGCGGCGACGCCATTGACAGTGAAAGTGAAGCTCAATCGGCTGGAGAATGAAGTCAGGGGTGAGGAACAAGAGTTGATCTGGACAGGTCTGAGAATGGAGAAGTTTAGAGAGAAAGAGAGAGAGAGAGAGATGAGTTTTGATTTGGTAAGGTCAAATTTCTCTAATATATGTTTAGGGACCTTAGACATCAAAAAATAATTTTGTGGATCTCTTCCATTATGAAAAGTGGGAGAAGGACCCTAGACTAATTTTCCCTATTTATATATGATCAAATTTCTGTCACATTATTGTGGGTGATTTCATGATTTTAAATTGTTAATTTTTAATATTTTTTTATATAGTTTTAAATATTGGTATTGTCAATATAATTTTGATTACATAAGCTGGAGATCAAATAGTGGCCTTGTTTTATTGTGAATTTTCAATATTTTTTTATATAGTTTTAAATATTGCTATTGTCAATATAATTTTGATTACATAAGCTGGAGATCAAATAGTGGCCTTGTTTTTTACTAAATAGGTTGGAAAAAGTCGAATAAGTATTAAATAATTTAATTTATAAGTGCTACCAAAACAGGCCTATTGTATTATCCTAGTATATATGTAATGCATTGGGCTGTTTATTTTAATTTGGTGAAAGATAGTATTGTATGTAGTTCGGCCAGTCAATTAATTGGTCGGTCAGCCAAGCTTTTGGCTGGCCAGCCAAAGAATTAGTCGACCAGTTAATTTGCCCAGACCTTTTCCTATCATACATAAGGTTCCGAGCCAAGTATCCTTAGTTACGACGAACAATAACCTTGGCATAAGTCACGAATTTCCTAATTTTTTCAAAATATTAAGTGGCGGCTCTGAGAGGGGCAACTGTAGACACCCCATAGTCTTAGTATGTAGTTTGGTTCGATGTTTCTCAATTTCATGATGAAACAAAAAAATAAAATAATATATGACCCGTAGTAATGACCATTTTTGCATGAAATTATTTCACGACCTAACTCCCGCCCCGAGGGATTAGAGAAGTGATCGGCCAATAATCTGAGATTATTAAAGGCCTGCTTAACAGTAATACAATAATTGGGGCTAGCGAAAGCCAATAAATAATAAAATGTAATGTCCAATGAGTTGTGAACACGTACATGAACAAAAACGAGCTTTTATATGTTTACATATACACATGAGTCCAAAAAATTTATATATGCATAGTCCACGGAAAGCTTAAGTACCAAAACAAAAACAAAACCTAGGGATTTAATCCCAATAACAAAAACCAGTCCTATCATCCGTCATAATCACATATAACACTTGTCTCGGTATCACTCAAACCATTTATATGCAAAAATAGAAGGGTGAATTCTAAATCACCCAAAAGCCTTGAAACTTGACCATTTGAAACCTCGTAGTGAGACACGAGAGTTGGCTTGACAAAACAGAGATTAGATCGACGCCACTAGTTCCAATCTTGAGCTTGGTCACCTACATATATACATAAAACAGTGAGCTAGAGTGCGGCGTCTGACCTACATAAACATATTCAAGCACAACATTTCAAAACACATTCAATTCATTCAGTTGGTTCTTAAACTTATAACTTATTCGAGTCATTCATTACTTGTTCATTTGGTTATTTCGATTTGTTCTTTAATTTCTCTCGTGCTCATGCTATGCATATGGATGTGAAATACATACGAAAACCATGCAAATGGAGACCCGGAAGTCAAAAAGATGGAGAGAAAATGAAACCAAGTTTGCCTTGAAAACTGCAATTGCAGGAGCACTGGCCGCACGTGCGGAACCACCACCGCACATGCGCCCGAACGTGCAATTAAAGTAGTGGCAAAACTAGAACAGGGGAGGTTTAGCCGCACATGCAGGGCCTCAGACCGCACATGTGGTCTAGGTTAAAATTCAGTCCGAAAATCTATTTAGACTTTGGACTTCATCCTCTTCAAATTAGGGTTCAAATTTATGTATTTACAACTCAAAATTCTTGAAAACAACTTTGAATATGGATTTCCAACATTAAATACAAATCATAACTTTAAATACAACTCAAAAATCCAATTAAAGATCAAATTCTTTGGGAAAATCATAGAATCATGAAACATAACTTTAAAAGTTTCAACTCAAGCTTATATATAGAAATTCCTTTGAAATCAGGAGAGGCCATGCAAGATAACAAGTTTGTGATCATGATTTTCATGAATTATGCCATGTATACTCAAATTTTGAACTAATTCCTACAATTCCTCTCTTTTATGTTCATATAGGTTCTCAACTCTAAACTTATCCTCAAAACTCTTAAATAACCATGAATCCATTCAATTTAAGCTTCAATCTTTCAATATGATGAGTGTATAAGCCCTAATTTCATGAAAGTAGCAAGAAATTCTTACCTTAAAGGGTTGATCTATGAAGATTTTGCTTGATTCCTCTTTTTCCCCCTTCTTTCCTTCTTCTTCTAAAGCTCTCTAGGGTTTTCTCTCTTTCTCTCAAGTTTTTTGACTCCAACAATATGCGCTCCTTCTCTCACTTAGCTTCTTTTTTCTTTATTTACATTGATGAGTACAAGTGTACAGAGTCACTAATTTAATATTGTACCTAAATTAGATTTAAACTAGTCATTCATATTAATCAAATTTAAATCACCTGATGTTCTTAATTAAATCATCAAAAATCTACTTTAATTTAAACTAAACTTAATCATCCTAATGTGAATTAGGCTCTAACTCTCTATCCAAATATTTAATTTTCATGCATATAAATTACTGATTCAGACAGATTCAATTCATATCCTAACCATAACTGGTCACAATATCACAATTCATTTCATACATAGCACATAATAACACTTAAACACATAATCAATGCAAATCATATGATTAACTTAATTAATCAAGGAGATGCTCGTCACAAATTATTTGGTCATTAAAACTTTGTGAATGCCCATAACATGAAATTTGAATGAACAATAGCAATTTATTATGACAAATTGAGACACTTTGAAAATCATTTTGATTCCGTAAGCTGGAGATCAAATAGTGGCCTTGTTTTTTACTAAATAGGTTGGAAAAAGTCGAATAAGTATTAAATAATTTAATTTGTAAGTGCTATCAAAGCCAGCCTATTATACTATCCAATTATATTATCCAATGATCATTTTTGCATGAAATTATTTGGACATTAAACTTTGTGAATGCCCATAACATGAAATTTGAATGAACATTAGCAATTTATTATGACAAATTGAGACACTTTGGAAATCATTTTCTTTTAAATGTTGTCTTATAATGTCTATGTCTAACTAGCTTACACTTAAATATTCTTGCTAATTTTGTTGATGTATTAGAGGAAATTAAATACTAAAATTTTAAATAGGGATTGCTTATAACATTCACTCATTTTATTACAAATGCATCAATAATTAGTATAACACTAACACATCAGCTTCATCAGCTTAAACAAGCTCATAATGAAAGAATATTATAAAAATTATCTCTCAACATTGCAAACTAGAGAGGGTTGCCTCTTTTGCTCTCTAATGTAATGTCACATCTCGTCTATCTCTCTCTTTGATCTCTCTCTTACAGAAGGTGACGAGCTAACTATGAAATAAATAATCTCGTTTGATGCGATTTAAATGGGGATTTAATTAATTGAAAAAGTTTAGAATTTGTATTTTACAATTTGAAAATGAGATTGCACAAATTCGTAGTTTAATATTTGTTTTGAGTTGACAATATCATGTTAATGAAAACTAAAAAACGGTTTATAGTGCAATAGATAAAGCTACAGTTATATAGTTCTTCATCCAAGTAAAAAATAAGGAATAAAAGATAGAACCACAATTGACCCTCCTCTTTTGATCATGCCTACAACTTGAAACTATTTTCACTGGCTCTCCTTAAAATTAAATATTTATCAAGAATGAACATTTGTTAAAATTTTATATAATTTAACGAGGGAAACAAATGTATATTATTGTATTAGATATTCAAAAGAGAATAAAAAATCAATTTATTATTCTAGTTGAATGTGAACATCTATTGTTCAAAACTAATTATTCTTTATAATTCATTATCAATTTATTTTTTTATAACATTACCCTTCATAATATATATACATATATATATATATATATATATATTATTTTTCCTAGTAATTGGTCAAAATTGAGAATAGAATACACTCAACTAAAATTTTTTAAATTCAAATAACGAAACTGGTAAGTAAGCTATACATAGCTGATAGACGGCTTTTCAGATTGGATCATAAACACTTCTTAGTTTATCTTTTTAATTCTAAACGTAAGACTATTTTGGGAAATAGATTAAAAACTGAATTTTTTATTTTTTTTTATTTTTTTTCAAAAATGTGCAAAAGAAGTATAGAAATAATATGATCTAAAAAAGTCAAAAAATCAATAAACTGACTTTTAACCTAATTGCAAACGAGACCGTAGTCTAAACTAATGATAGACAAAAAAAATTTAGATGAGGATAGATCATAAAGACTACTTAAACTTAATTTCTCAAACATCTAAACATCTAAATGAAGTCTAAACAAGCCTACTGACTTCATATCCAGTTGCATAAAATCTCAATTGTCACATCCCCGCCCTAACCCGAGATTAGGAGTTGTGACGGGCCAATAACCAAGGTTACCAATACCTCAAAACAAAACTGTGATGAAGATAATGTGGACAATGCAAAGTTTGTTTAGAATATAATGTATGATTTAAATCTCTAGCATATTTTGAAGTCCCACAAAAATTGAGTGCACCATTGACATTTTGGAGGAAAACCTTCAATAAATTTCTAGCACATTTGGAAAATAGCCTAAAAATTAGAAAAGAGATTAATCAGGAGCAAGTGGAATAGGAATACTAGGGTTCAAGAAGGCAAAATTGAGAAACTCTCCATCACTTCGTAGTTTTTCAATGACTTTGAGCCAAGACCACCCATGCTTCTATTCCATCCCCTGATTTTGTTTCTATCAAAACAGTGTAAAAGCAACCCACAGAGGCTTTCCAAATCCCAAGTCCACATCATAGAACCCAAACCTACACCAGCTGCTACATGTGTATACTTCTGGTGTTTCATTTGAATACAAACCTCTTGCCTTCTCTGTAGATTTCCGCACCATAAAAAACCCTTCATCGCCTTGTAAACTTCGCACATAATCGCCATTGATTTTCTTTACTGCTCCACTTAGAATACCCAGCACACTGTTTGGCTCTGATTCTTCCCCCTTATGCTGTGCCATTGTCTGCCAGATGATGTTTCCAATGGAATTTTCCAACATTGGTGGCACCATTTTTGGCCTCACTTCACTGCAACCATCATGATAGATGGTTGTTTGGAACCCAATGCTCTAGAAGCATCCATAGCTTGTTTCCATATGAAGCTAGAAACCACTTCAAAGCGAGTTGGGTTAGGCACAGCTTCACTAGTTGCCTGAACTTTGAGTGAAGGTATTGCTTCAGCATCGAACACAAATCTACTCCAAATTCCATTTTCTTCCTTCAACAACCACCTCATGTCAAGCAACGATATGCGATCGTCTTGTGATTCGCTCAGAGGGAAAAGCGAAGAAGCTGAATTGAAATGGGGATGATATGCAGTTGCTTGATCATCATTAGACCCACTTGCAATGGCTGCCCAGCACCTAACAAAGCCTTTATGGTGGCTGCATCTACGATTCGGTGTAAGAAGCATAAGCCGATTGATATTCCCCCACAAGTGAACACCTTGACTTGAATAGCTACTTGAACTGCCACATTTAGTGCCTCCATTGAAAAATCCTATGTTACACGGACTCGGATACGGGTATCGGGTGCGGGTGCGTATCTAGGGGTCGGAGACTTCAAAATTAAAAATTAAGAATACGTGGATATGTATCCAAATTTGGATACGAGTACGGGGATACGTTAAATAGTTTTCTTTTTTTAAAAAAAATATATTTATTATATGAGGATGAGTTATATTATATAAATAACAAATAATTTTTTTATAAATATTTTTATTTTAATATACATTAATTATTTTTTTTATTTATTATATTTTGTAAATAATGTGTTCTAATTAATTTTTTTATTTTATTTTACATACATGTGTTTATTTTTTTTATTAATATATATAAGTATATATTATCTTATAATATGTATTATATATTAGCCCTGTTTGATGCAACTTAAAAGCTGCTTATTTCAGCTTTCAGCTTAATTTAAGCTATTTTGATATGTTTGGTTTAGCTTATAACTTATAGCTTATAGCTTATAGTTTTTTGGAAGTCAGAAATCAGCTTATTCTTTGAGTGGGGCAGGAGATGCTTAATTTATAAGTCAGAAATCAGCTTATGTTTATAATTATAAGCTATAAGTTGTTTATGCATAAGCTATAAGCACTTTCCCACAGCTCTACCAAACAGGGCCATTATCTTATAAATATATTATATGTTATATAATAATTATTATATAATATATAATAATAATAGTTATTATATATAGATAAACACGAATAGTCTATTCAGAATAGATATGAATCAAGAGAAGATATAAATCAAGTCAAGAGAAAAAACGACAGAGAGAGAGAGAGAGAGAGAGAACGAGAGATGGAAAGAAGTGAAGCGATCGATCGCGATCGCGATCGCGATCGCGAGGGAGAGGGAGAGGGAGAAGGCGAGAGAGAGAGAGAGTCGTCTAGGGCGTTCGACTGTTCGATCGACTGATGGAGCTTCGATCTTCTACTGGATCGACCAGATGGAGCTTTGACTGGAGGTCTTCGATCTTTGATTGGATGGAGCTTCGACTAGTTTCTCTCTTGCTCTCTCCTCTTTCATTTCTTTTGTTGTTTGTAAAGAGCCGTGTCCGAGAGAGAACAAGCGAATCCGACACAGATCCCACACCCGCACCCGTGTCGTGTCGTGTCGTGTCGTGTCGTGTCGACACGGGTACTTCGCCCCGGGTGTTGAGTCCATGTAACACAGGAAAAATCTAGGCTAGGAAGAAATCAATCCAATAAGTCTATTTTAGGTTGTTCGAGAAATTCAGACAAGTGATAGTTCACTCTAGCTTCTAAAAATATAACTCCTTCATCGTTGCAATCGATCGACAGGTAGTCTTTAATCCGTCCAGCAAGCAGGTAGAAGACGGACAAGGTTTTCGAAAGAGAATCCTGTAAGTGGCTAAGATTGAGATTATTGGTATCACTAGTGAGGATGAATGGGTAAAAGAAGGTATATAATACCTAGGAGAGAACTGGTCTAAAAGGGAGAGAGTGAAGATTCTTAGATGGGAAGGTGTTGGTGAAGGCCTGATTGTTTCTCAGGAAATGATTTCAACTTCCATAAAACCAAACCAAACAAAACCAAACCAAGTTTTAAGTCTCATCAAATGGAGTCGGCTACATAAATCATTCTTCTCCACTGGACTCTATCAATGGTCATTTGGTTAGTCAAATTAAGGAAATTCATATCTCTATTTACTACATTAACCCACGTTAATCTAGGTCTGCTCCCTTCCCTAACACTTCCATTTACTATCATCATATTACATCTCTTCACTACTGCCTCTGTTGGTCTCCATTGTATATGACCAAACCATCTTAATCTATTCTCTCTCAACTTATCTTCTATTTGGTACTACTCCCACCCATTCACAAATATACTCATTCCTAACTCTGTCTTTTCTAATCTTGCCACGCATCCACCTTAGCATCCCCATCTCAACAACACTCATCTTATCTACATTGTTTCTTAGTTGCCTAGCATTCCATCTCATACAACATCATTAGTTTGGTCTAATAGCAGTCCTATAGAACTTTTTTTTAGTCTAATGGATATTCGTTTATCGCACAGTATCCTAGATACACTTCTCCACTTAAGTCACCCCGCCTTGATTCTATGAACCACATCCGCTCTAATCTCTCCAGTCATTGTAATAATCAATCTTAAATAACGAAAATGTTCACTTCTTAGATAATAATCAATGCTAGTTACTAACCATCAGCTCCATATATAACAGCTATTACTTGCATACATACATATATCTATATGTTCATAGCTAAGCAGCAACAAAACCTGGCCCAAATCAAGGTTACCTATTGAGTGAGTCATGCCAATGCCAATGCCAATGCCACGACTTTAATTGTTCAAAAACACAGTAACTTCCACTCCATTATGGTGTACCAAATTTGACTTTTTTTAAGAATACTCAACCGTCAATTTTGACTTCACTCCATCGTATGTTTTCACATATTCGCATCTCCACTTGACCAAAGGCCCTCTCTCTTCAGCCACACTGGTCTTCTCAGTAAACCAAAACGCATTTTGTAACATTTTGATTATTAAAATATGCATTTTATTTCATTTAGTCTCCAAAATATACAATTTTAACATTTTTTTTATCCCTTATCTTCTAATTATTTTTTTTTATACATTTTTTTAATAAATTTGTGAAAGTACTCGTCTTCCCGTTACTGCAGACCACATAAATTGATGATCAAAGTGGAATAATTAAAAGATTGGTTACTAAAAGTGTAACAAAAAAGGTACTTTGGAGCCAATTTGTGTAATTAATTAAAAAACCTATTTTGGTGAAATTTGTGTAATTAATTCAAAAATCTATTTTGGCATCAAATTCTCCGCCAAACATTCCACACGCAATAGTAAAAATTCCTCAATAGAGGTGGGAAAGAGTCATAAATTCCAGTTCGAGTGAACAGCTAAATCTTGAAATGAAGTAATTATTGAACATAATCTATTATAAGCTGACCTTTTTATGGGATCTTCTGTTATCACAAACTTTGTCCCGAAAAAAAGATCCAATCATTATAGAAAAACAGAGAAAGATCAAAGTAGAAAGCAACACAAACCAGAACAATCTACCTACTAATCACATTTCTCAAAACACTAATTCATCACAAGCAATCTTGATTACACTTCTGAAACTAAACCCACAATGATAAATCTAACACTTATTTCCCACGAAGAAGAATTATAAAATTTCTCAAGAGATTCCAATAAAAACAGGCCTTCTTGAGTTTATTCAAATTGACAGCTATGCTACGAGTTAAGCCTTCACTTCTACTTGCTTTGGTCCATGTTCAGGTATCAACAATCCAAGCCCTTCCTTAGTATTGGATTCAACAACAGAAGATTCATATCTTTTCTGATATATAGGGTTCGATGTCAAAACCCTCAACTCCGAATTCCCATTTATCTCTAAAACTTCCGGCAATCCATTAATACATCCTTTCGACATACCCACATCAATCCGAATAGCTCGATTCTCACAAACCCCATTGATTCCACTCTCTTGAATTGTATGACCCATGATCATCCTCTTTGCACCAGGAATGGTGGCAAGAACATGTTCAAGAGTCGAACAATCGCAATGTTGAGCCAATTCGTGAGAGAATTTCCTCAACCAAACAACCGAATTCCTCCCCCTAATCAAGTTCTTTGAAACACTCTCTTTCAATCCACTAATCCAATCCCTAACCTCTTCGTTAATTCGATCCAACCCATAATCAACATGGCTTGGTAAAAGCCCTCCATGAACAAACACAGAATCACCAACAACAACAATAGTCAAATTATTCGCTAGAAATCGACTCGATATCGGACCTTCAGGTCTCAACGCAGCAAACCTAGCCCTAACTCCATCACTAATTTCTTGTTTCAAATTAGGGAAAACCAAAGGCAACCCACGATACAAATCCTTGGGTTTTTCCAACCCATAGCAAAGACTCTTCATTGAATTACCAACACAGTACCAATCAGCCCAAACCCTAAATTCATCGAGAGCGGACTTAGTAGCAAACCTGAAATCGCCGTCGATGTTCATGATTTCGTGATTCCCATTCATGGTGACGATTTTCCCACCGACTTTCGCGGCCTGGCGCTTGAGTTTCTCGAGAAAATAGAGGATCTTGATTTCATCGCCGCCGCGATCGAGGACGTCGCCGACCTGGACGAGGGTGGCGGAGCCGCCAATCCAGCGGTCGGAGGGGTCGATGAGGCCGGCGAGTCGGAGGGCTTGTTTGGATTTTTGGAGGTCGCCGTGGAGATCGCCGATGGCGATGAGGCGGTCCGGCGACGGGTAAGTGGTCTGCAATAAGGGATTAGGGTTAGGGTTTGGGGGTAAGAAGAGGCCGCTGACTGTGAAGTCAACGAAGGTGTCGATGAAGGAGGAGAGAAGGTGAGGAAGATCTTTGCAGGTGATGTGCTGTGTGTCTGCCATTTTTTTTTTTTTTTTCCCCTCTCTCTCTCTCTCTACAGTGTGTGTGGTAAAAAATGGGGAAGAGAAGAAAGAAGAGGTATTTATTGGGCCTGTTAGGTTTAGTGGAATTTTATTTAAGTTAGAAGATGATTTTTTAAGAAATAGTTTTAAATTTGTATAAAAAATATTTAAAAAAAAAAAACAGAAAAAAAAAAAGTCCAAACAAAGTTAATTTTTTTTTAATCTTCAGTAAAATTTTATTAATAATTTTTATAAAAAAAAATTTTTTTTTGATGTTTTTCTAATATATATATAGTAGAACTTTTCAGTATAAAAAAAAAATTAAAAATATTGCAACTTTTTCGCATTTTTTAGATAATTATATTTTTTGATTTATTTTAGTTATTTATTAGTCATAAGTTACAAGCTGTAACAAGCAATTGACATAGACACTTTTGCTATTAAAAAAAAAATTGCAACCGCCTTTTAAAAATTGAATTAAAGTGATTACTACGTCTTTTACCGAACTTTCGAAAAAATAAACCAAATCACATACTTCACGTTGGTGATTGGACAGAGGTGGTGGAGTTGGAGAATAACAGAGACGGCAAGGATGATTTTTTATTTTTTTAATTTGTTATTTGTAAAAGTTAATTGTTACTTGTTAAATTAATATTTAAAATAATTAGAGTTCGTTTGGAATGTGAGTTAACTTTTTAATTTTTTTAGTCTGAGACTAAAAAAATTCATTTAGGATAAATTTTTTGACTTTTTTTTACTTTTGTGAGAGAAAAAAATGAAATAATTATAATTTAGATATGATATTTTGTCTTATTTACTTTTTAGTCTATTTTATTTTTTGTGATTAAAATAGCCAAAAAGTCAATACCTTTGGCATGCCAAACAAAGGCTTAACTTTTTTACTTTTGCAAAGCATTTAGCACTAAAGTAGTGATTTTAGTCAAAAAAATTAAAAAGTTACTAAAAAAATAAAAAAGCTAACAACCTATACCAAAAAGTCAAAGATTCCATTTTCTCTCTACTTTTTTGTACATATTTTCGTAAAAAATCCAAAATTTATCCCAAACATACTAATTTTTTTTACATTATTTTTAGCAAAAAAGTTAAAAAGTTACTAAAAAAGTCTGTTCTCAAACAAGAGTATTTTCTTTCTAATTCAACTCTCCCTTAGGAAGAGTTGAACCCATAATTTTTTATTTTATTATTATTATTATTTTTTAGATTAAACCCTTAAAATAATTATAATGAGTAATTAAATTAGACTTAATTGGTTAAAGATAGCAAGATCAGCCCTGACTTAAGACCAGTGAGGCTTGTGCCTTAGACCCAAAAAAATTGGTCCAAAATAGGGTCTCAAAATTTAGTAAAATATTATAAGCCCAAATTTTTTTAGGGCCCATTTAAAGGACCCCAAAATATTCTATTTGGCCCATATTTATTAAAATCAAAATATATACAAAAAAAGGTGTTTGGGGTCCAAGAAGAACAATACATACATGATGCATCTGCTCAGTGCTCTCTCTCTCTCTCTCTCTCTCAATAATGAAGGAAGCATTCTTCAAGCATACCAAGGATAAAGTAAGGCACCGAGCAGCGGCGAGTTGGCGAGTCACTCTCTCTCTCTCACACACACACTCCGACGACTCACTCTCTTTTACACTCACACACACTCTCTCTCATAGTAAGCTCTTTCTCTCTCATTATCAAATTTGATTAAATAAAGTTGCCCTAATTTTTTTTACCATCTTTCTTTATCAGTTAGTGGAATAATAAATTTGCCCTAATTTTTTTACCTTCTTTATCTATCAAATTTTAGTGGAATAAATAATTTTGGCCTAATTTTTTTACCAAAGTCTTTATCAGTTTTAATTGAATAATTTTTTCCTAATTTTTTTCCCCTAATTTTGTTTCTTTAATTTTTTTTTTTTTTGTAATTTCTTTGCTATCAGATATGAAATAATAAGTGGATTGTGATTTGTGGAAAGAAGTGTGATTGTAGTCATGTTTCCTAGGAAGTATAGTTCTGGAAATGAAAAGCGAAAGAAGAAGATGAAAGTAGAACAATTAATTCAATCTCAATCGGGAGTACTTGATAAATATTTTGATAGCAAGAAACAAGTAGATATTTCGGGTTCAAATGATAATGATGATGAAGATTTGCTAATTAAAGAACTTACTCAATGTGTGAATAATAATGAGGATGATGATTTGGTGATTGAAAAACCTAGTAAAAATATGAATGAGAATGAGAATGAAGATTTAGGGAATGTAGAATCTAGTGAAAGTGAAGATGTTAATGTTGAATGCGGACCGCTAAACATTTGTGGCCCTAGTAATTGGAACAAGATTGATCAAAATTTAAGAGATTTATTAGTTGAAAAAGGTCCTATAAGAGGTAATGGTGTGAATTTTCCCCTAGATGTCAATTGTAAACTGGATATTGCTAAACTATAAAACAACAAAACTAGTTTTTAATGTTTTTGAGTCATTATACTGATTTCTTCCTATCTTAATAGATGAAAGTAAATTTTCGTTTATAATTTTAATAATTATATGTGCAAGTAAACTTAAATAAAAAATTTGTTGATACTTATCATTTTATGCATAAATTTTTTTATTAAAAAAATATGTATTAAAGGGGTCCGTTTTCATAATTCGCCTTAGACCTTACAAATCTCAGAGCCAACCCTGAAAGGTAGCAGGCTTTGTTGGTTATAGTTGGCAATGGGCAACAAAGGAGTGGGATTGGGGTGAATAGTAGTGGAGGAAAGGAGTTCGAATCCCCTCCTTCACTATCCTCATTCATTTCCTCTTTGCAACGGTTGATCTGCCGTCGCAGATCCAACGATTATTAAATAAATATAAAAAAAAAAATCAAAATTGGAACTTTCATTTTCCTGCCCAAAACATTACACAGCTTATAGAGTATATACTGACTATCACTCACTTTCACTCAGCCCGCTTGTCCTCTACCGAACCCACCCGCACCAGCGACCCACCCTTACCGGCGACCCACCCTCATCGGCAACCCACTCCCGACGATGGCGAGAAGTTCTCAGATTTCGGTAATCTCTCTCAGATTTCAGTAATCTACTTGAACATTTGATTTCGGTAATCTTCATCCAGAAATATTATATTCACAAATCAAAACAATCTTAATTTTATAAAATGATTTCTTTTCAGAGCTATATTCAGATTTTTGGAATGGTAATGGTATTATATAAAAATCTAATTTAGATTACATAAAATGGTATTAGATTATATTCAGATTTCGGTATTACCTATATACCAAAAATATTAGATTAAAAATCTGAATATAGCTCAGAAATTTTATAAAATGGTATTATATTCAAATTTTTGCCTATCATGATAGTGAAATAGCTCTGAAATTTTATGAAATAGCTCTGGTAATCTTCTTTGTTCATCGATCAAGAGCTCTGAAATAATTATAATTATCAAAGAAGATTACCAGAAATATTTGGGTTTGAAATATTTGGATTTGATTTGTGAAATACCTCTGAAATTTTATGAAATAGCTCTGAACTATCTGTGAGAAAGATCTTTGAAATTTTATGAAGCGAGTTTGATTTGTCCACTGCATACTAGATTGAACCAACTATATTGATTGAACCAACTATATATATATATATGGAAGATTTGATTGAATAATATAATTGTCTATGATCTAAATCAAGTGTTTGATTGAATAATATGAATCCAAGTCAATAGTGTGGGTTTTTCCCCATTATCTTTGAAGTTCCCAGTCTGTTGTAAATTCATTGGGATTTAGAGGCATCAAAATAATATAGATAATATGATTTAATGACTTAATAATGACATTTAGAGCTAATAGTGTGGAAACTATTCATGGAGTTTTCAATTTGTAACATTAACATTAAGTAAACTGATTTGTTCATAAACATTAATTAAACAGATTCATAAACATTAATTAAACTAATTCATAAACATTAATTAAACTGATTCATAAACATTAATAGTGTCTTTGTTTTTGATGCCAAAATAATTTAACATTAACAATGTCTTGTTTTTCCTGTTTGTTCTTGGTGTTAAAATAATTAAACTGATTTATATGGCTTTTCAGTTTCATTTTGATATGGATATGGAAATTGAGAATGATTGTGCTTGGAAGCCAAAACAGGGAATGGCATTTGATTCGGAACAATGTGTGTATGATGTCTATAATGCATATGGAGAAAGAATGGGGTTTAGCATAACAAGGGATTATTGTAGGAAGAACAAGTTCACTAACCAACTTATTTGTAGACTTTTGGTTTGCAACAATGAGGGATTTCGAAAGGTTGACAAATGAGACCCATTGGCAAAAAATCCTAGAGCTGAAACTAAAACTGGTTGTGAGGCTCAACTTTATGTTAAATTAGATGAGGGTACTAGGAAATTTGTTGTGACTGATTTCAAAGAAAAACACAACCACAATCTTGTATCATTCGAGTGTGCCCACATGTTGCTATCACAAAGAAAGATATCGGCTACCCAAGCAATTGAGTTAGATTTGGCGGCACAATCTGGTCTTCGTTTAAGCTAGTCTTTTGAACGCATGGGTAGGGAAGCTGATGGGAGGCAATGTCTTAGATTTACGAAATTAGATCAAAAAAATTATTTGAGAACCAAAAGACAACAAAGTTTAGCATATGGGGAAACAGGCAATGTGTTGCAATACTTTAAAGAAAAATCTTTACAAAATCCTTCTTTTTTTTATGCTTTTTAGTTAGATAATGAGGAGCAAATAACGAATATGTTTTGGGCCAATGCACAAATGATCATGGATTATGTCAAATTTCGTGATGTTGTCACATTTGATACAACTTACAAGTTAAATAAAGAACATAGACCCTTTGCATCTTTTGTGGGATTCAACCATCATAGTGAAACAGTTATATTTGGTGCAGCCTTGTTATATGATGAGATCGCCGAATCGTTTGTATGTTGTTGGAAAAATGGTTTAATATAGGCATATTTTTTATCCCAAATTTGAGTGGGCCCCAAACGTTGTTTGGAGTGGGTCTGAAGAGGTGAAGACAGAACGTCAAAACCATTTATGAGTGAATGGGAAGTTGATGTCGTGTTTCAAGTCTAACATTAATTTTTTAGATAAAATTCATTTGAATTTTTTCAATAAAAATTATTGTGGGAATTTAATTTAATTCTAAATTCAAATTTTGGTTCATAAGTGGTTTCCTAAAATTTGTAATTGTGGGAATTTAATTTAATTCTAAATTTAAATTTTAGGTTCTTAAGAAGTTTCCTAAAGTTTGTACCTCTTCATTTATTTATTTAACTATTTCAATAATTTAATATATATATATATATATATTCAATTAGTTTAATATATATATATTTGAAATAGTTTAATAATAATGTACCTATAGTTCCGTTGACTTGGTCCAATAGTTTTTCCAATGGATCACTATTCAAAATTGTTTGAAAGTGTGTTCCTGTACTAACCAAAGGACACTTTTCAAAACATTTGAATTTTTAGTGCATCTGTTCATTCCTTTTTTGGTACCTGTTCGGACAGAAGTATTGCCTATAAATACAAATCATTCCAGCAGTTTTTTGGGAACCCGAAATTGAGTCTACAAGTTTTTGTTTTGATGTCCTAATTTCTTTTACTGCATTTATTCTTCATTTATTAGTTTTAGAATAATATTAAGAGAGTATAGAACACAAGGTGTGGTTCGCCGTAAAAATTTGTGTGGAGTGCTACTACAAGTTTTTGAAGATCATTGTATCCTGAAAGATAGACGCCACTCAACCGTAAGCACCGTAGCGGAGCGAATCTGTCTTAAGGACAGAGTGTCACACACTCGACTTGGTCTTTGAATTTTTAATTCAATTCAATAAATAAATACGGTACGTTATTTATTTATTTGTTTGGCTTTATTTCAATTTATTTTATTTACAGAGAAGATTGTTCCAACAATCTTAAAACATATTTGAATTTATTCTGTTTACAGAATTTTTTCGTTTGTTTCCTTTTCTCTTTTTTCTTTTTAAGAAAATTATTTTCTGTGAATTTACAAAATAATATTCTGGTTGGAAAAATGAATAGTGATTATATAGCATTTAACAGATAGTAATAATATACTGTCTCTTTTCTTTGACAACTAGTAGTACGATACTGGTGTCATTAACAATTCAGAATATATTTTTGTAGAATTTTGTCAGGAAATTAATTTTGGTTTTTTAGAAATTATTTTCTGAATTTTCATTAATTAAAATTCTGTTTTTAGTATTTTAATTATTGAAGTGTTACTGAAATTAATTTTCTGTGTGGAATTAATTTGGTTAAATAAAATTTTATTTTATTTCCAAATTAATTGAAAAATAAAAGTTATTTTATTATTTCTTTTATTTTACAGAATTTAATTTCTTGTGTGGAATTAATTTGGTTAAATAAAATTTTATTTTATTTCCAAATTAATTGAAAAATAAAAGTTATATTCTTATTTCTTTTATTTTACAGAATTTAATTTTCTGTGTGAAATTATTTTGGTTAAATAAAATTTTATTTTATTTCCAAATTAATTGAAAAATAAAAGTTATAGTTTTTATTTCTTTTATTTTCTGTGTGGAATTAATTTGTTTAAATAAAATTTTATTTTATTTTCAAATTAATTGGAAAATAAAAGTTACATTCTTGTTTCTTTTATTTTTACAGAATTTAATTCTATGAATTTAGTTTAATTTTCTGTGTAGTGTAAATTCTAATTATAATTTTGTTTTATATATTAGAATTGATAGCTACTGAAACTAATGCCCAAACAAGTACTACTGTGGTTGCTGCGATTGCACCAACCCCCTCTCTTGTGATGATAGTACCAATAAATCATGAAGAGAAGCCAGAGAAGTTTTCAGGAACTGATTTTAAAAGATGGCAACAGAAAATGTTGTTTTATCTTACAACTCTAAACCTGGCTCGTTTCCTCCGTGAAGATGCTCCTATCCTGAAAGAGGATGAAACCGACCGGCAAGTGGTTGCTGCGGTTGATGCTTGGAAACATGCCGATTTCCTTTGCCGGAACTACATCTTGAACGGACTTGACAACACATTATACAACGTCTACAGTCCAATCAAGACAGCAAAGGAACTTTGGGAATCGTTGGAGAAAAAGTACAAAACGAAAGATGCGGGCTCAAAGAAATTTGTGGTTGTCAGATTCTTGGATTTTGTAATGGTTGATTCAAAAACTGTGATCAGCCAAGCTTAAGATTTCCAACTCATTCTGCATGATATTCACGCAGAAGGCATGTCTCTCAGTGAATCCTTCCAAGTTGCAGCCTTAATTGAAAAATTACCAAAAGGCTGGAAGGAATTCAAGAATTACCTCAAACACAAGCGCAAAGAAATTTCTATGGACGAATTAATTGTGCGTTTGAGAATTGAGGAGGACAACCGCAATTCTGAAAAGCGGGCTGGTAAGCATCCTATGGAGTCTAAGGCAAATGTGATGGAACATACTTCAAAAACCAAGAAACGAAAGTCTTTTGGAGAAAGTTCATCACAAGGCTCTAAAGGGGGGGATAATAAAAAGTACAAGTTTAATGGCAAATGTTACATCTGTGACAAAGAGGGACATCGGGCCAAAGATTACCGAGGTAAAGGCAAAAGCAAAAGAAGAACAAGCAAGAAGCCTGCTCAAGCCCATATGACTGAAGTGGACAAGATTTCCAATGGTGTAGATGACATCAATCTTTCTGCAGTTGTTTCCGAGGCAAATCTTGTCGGAAATCCTAAAGAATGGTGGGTGGACACTGGTGCTACTCGCCATATTTGTGCCGACAAAAAGATGTTCACATCTTATTCTTCAGTGGACAATGGTGAACAACTTTTTATGGGCAACTCTTCAACTTCCAAAGTTAAAGGACAAGGAAAGATTGTACTCAAGATGGCATCAGGAAAGGAACTCATTCTCAACAATGTGTTGCATGTACCGGACATTCGCAAGAATCTTGTTTCCGGATCTTTGTTGAGTAAGAATGGGTTTAGGCTAGTATTTGAGAGTGATAAATTTGTACTTACTAAGAATGGGATGTATGTAGGAAAATGTTACATGTCTGATGGCCTTTTCAAATTAAATGTAATAACCGTTGTACCCTCAGTTATTAATAATACTATATATTCTTCTTACTTGCTTGAATCTTCAAATTTATGGCATGGTAGACTAGGACATGTTAATTATGGATCTTTGCATAGATTAATTAATATGGAATGTTTACCTAAATTTGACATTGATTCAAATTATAAATGTGAAATTTGTGTTGAGGCAAAATTATCTAAAACTCCTTTTCATTCAATTGAAAGAAGTACGGAACCACTTGAATTAATTCATAGTGACATTTGTGATTTTAAATCAATTCAAACTAGAGGTGGGAAAAAATATTTTATCACTTTTATAGATGACTATACTAGATATAGTTATGTTTATTTAGTTCGAACCAAGGATAAAGCTTTGGAAACTTTCATTCAATATAAGAATGAAGTTGAAAATCAACTTGGTAAGAAAATCAAGAAACTTAGAAGTGATAGAGGTGGTGAATATGAATCACCTTTTGGTGAATTTTGTAAAGAACATAGAATAATTCATCAAACCACTGCTCCTTACTCACCTCAGCAAAATAGAATTGCTGAAAGGAAAAATAGGACTCTAAAAGAAATTATGAATGCCATGTTAATCAGGATTACCTCAGAACTTGTGGGGGGGAAGCAATACTTTCTGCTAATTATATACTTAATAAAGTACCCCGAAAGAAAGTGAATCAAACACCTTACGAATTATGGCATGGAAGAGTACCATCCTACAAATACTTAAAAGTGTGGGGGTGTTTGGCTAAAATGGCTATTCCTAGTCCTAAAAAGACTAAGATAGGTCCTAAGACCATTGATTGCATTTTCATTGGTTATGCTAAGAATAGTAGTGCATATCGATTTTTGATTCATAAATCAGAACATACCGAAATGTATGTAAATACTATTATTGAGTCTCGGAATGCGTCATTCTTTGAACATGTATTTCCAAAGAAGACTAGACAAGAGACTAGTACTAATAAAAGATCTTTTGATGCTATTACTAGTCAGGATCAAGAACATGATCAAGAACAAGAGTTAGATCAAAATGAGGAAGAGGAACTTAGGCGTAGTAAACGTGCTAGAACCTCAAAATCTTTTGGTCCAGATTTTCTAACATATTTGTTAGAAAATGAGCCTTTAACTTTTAAAGATGCTATGTCCAATCCTGAAGCTCCTTTATGGAAAGAAGCTGTCAACAGTGAAGTTGAATCCATCTTGCAAAATCACACTTGGGAATTGGTGGATTTGCCACCAGGTTGTAAACCTCTTGGGTACAAGTGGATTTTCAAAAGAAAATTGAAAGCGGATGGGTCAATAGAAAAATACAAGGCAAGACTTGTAGTCAAAGGTTTTAGACAAAAAGAAGGTCTAGATTACTTTGACACATACTCACCGGTTACTAGAATAACATCCATTAGAATGCTAATTGCCATTGCATCTCTATACAATCTAGAAATTCATCAAATGGATGTTAAAACCGCTTTCTTAAATGGTGAGTTAAATGAAGAAATTTACATGGAACAACCAGAAGGGTTTTCTGTTCCAGGGAAAGAAAAGAAAGTGTGTAAATTGGTTAAATCATTATATGGTTTAAAACAAGCGCCAAAACAATGGCATGAGAAATTTGACAAGGCAATGATGTCAAATGGATTTAAAATTAATAAGTGTGACAAATGTATTTATATTAAAAACACAGATAAAGATTATGTCATTGTATGTCTTTATGTAGATGATATGCTCATCATTGGTAGTAATAATGACATGATTAAAACTACCAAGAAAATATTGAATAAACATTTTGACATGAAGGACATGGGCATTGCTGATGTAATACTTGGTATGAAAATTACCAAAACATCAGAAGGATATGCTTTGTCACAATCTCATTACATTGAGAAAATACTTGACAAATTCAGCAAAGATGATGATCATCTTGCTAGAACTCCTGTAGATGTTAATTTGTATCTTTCTAAGAATGTACAGGAAAGTATTTCTCAATTAGAGTATGCCCAAATTATTGGAAGCTTAATGTACTTGATGAACAGCACTCGCCTAGATATAACTTATGCAGTAAGTAAATTAAGTAGATATACGAGTAATCCGGGAGTAGAACACTGGAAAGCAATTATAAGGGTTCTTAGATATCTCCGATTTACTCGTAACATTGGGCTTAACTATACTAGATATCCAGCAGTACTTGAAGGATACTGTGATGCAAATTGGATATCGGATACTAGAGACTCGAAGTCCACTAGTGGGTATGTCTTTACTCTTGGTGGGGCGGCTGTATCTTGGAAATCTTCCAAACAGACTTGCATTGCTAGGTCTACTATAGAATCAGAATTCATAGCCTTAGACAAAGCAGGGGAAAAGGCAGAATGGCTTCGCCACTTCCTTGAAGATATTCCAATTTGGCCAAAACTGGTGCCTGCTATATGCATACATTGCGATAGTCAATCAGTTATAGGTAGAGCACAGAGTCATATGTATAACGGTAAGTCACGACACATTCGTCGTCGACATAAAACCGTGAGACAACTACTCTCTAATTGAATTATTTCCATAGAATATGTTAAGTCTAAAGACAACATAGCGGATCCACTAACCAAAGGGTTAGCAAGAGAGTTAGTTGAGAATTCATCGAGGGAAATGGGACTAAACCCTATTAAATAAGAGTTACCACAACGGCAACCCAACCTAGTTGACTGGAGATCCCAAGATCTAGGTTCAAAGGGACAACCGAGTTGTGAATGACTCAGAAGGATCACTGGGGAGTCTAACTCCTACCCATTTCTTTAATGAAATAGTGATGTCTGCAGCGTTTGAGGTTAAGTAAAATTTTAATGATTCTTATATCTAGGTAAACCTAGTGGAGTATGGCAGAATACTCTTCATAAGAATCACCTATGTGAGTGTAAACTGGGCCGGTTCTATGAGATTTGTGAAGGGCTACAATTCTCTAGAGCATTCATGAAAGACCAGGTTGTTCAGGGCCAAAATGAACACAATAGTGAGAACTAAACTGTGTCTGGGGATATACTGTGTGAGTTCTATTGCCTTGGTTTACACAAACGGTTGAACAGTTCAAGACATCATGTTCACTATCTAGCTAGTAAATCCGATAGTGTCTCACAAGGGAAGGTTCAAAGCCAAAAGCTACCTATCCTTTGCAAAATATTTATAATTTCTATACTCTCTGTATTTAGATCATGTTGTTGTATTTTCTCTCCGTCAAATTCCATTCATGTGGGGGATTGTAGGAAAAATGGTTTAATATAGGCATATTTTTTAGCCCAAATTTGAGTGGGCCCAAATGTTGTTTGGAGTGGGTCCGAAGAGATGAAGACAGAACGTCAAAACCATTTATGAGTGAATGGGAAATTGACGTCGTGTTTCGAGTCTAACATTAATTTTTTAGATAAAATTCATTTGAATTTTTTCAATAAAAATTATTGTGGGAATTTAATTTAATTCTAAATTCAATTTTTGGTTCCTAAGTGGTTTCCTAAAATTTGTAATTGTGGGAATTTAATTTAATTCTAAATTTAAATTTTAGGTTCCTAAGAAGTTTCCTAAAGTTTGTACCTCTTCATTTATTTATTTAACTATTTCAATAGTTTAATATATATATATATTCAATTAGTTTAATATATATATATATATTTGAAATAGTTTAATAATAATGTACCTACAGTTTTGTTAACTTGGTCCAATAGTTTCTCCAACGCATCACTATTCAAAATTGTTTGAAAGTGTGTTCCTGTATTAACCAACGGACACTTTTCAAAACATTTGAATTTTTAGTGCATCTGTTCATTCCTTTTTTGGTACTTGTTCGGACAGAAGTATTGCCTATAAATACAAATCATTCCAGTAGTTTTTTGGGAACCCAAAATTGAGTCTACAAGTTTTTGTTTTGATGTCCTAATTTCTTTTACTGCATTTATTCTTCATTTATTAGTTTTAGAATAATATCAAGAGAGTATAGAACACAGGGTGTGGTTCGCCGTAAAAAATTGTGTGGAGTGCTACTACAAGTTTTTGAAGATCATTGTATTCTGGGAGATAGACGCCACTCAACCGTAAGCACCGTAGCAGGGCGAATCTGTCTTAAGGACAGAGTGTCACACACTCGACTTGGTCTTTGAATTTTTAATTCAGTTCGATAAATAAATACGGTACGTTATTTATTTATTTGTTTGGCTTTATTTCAATTTATTTTATTTACACAGAAGATTGTTCCAACATATGCTTGTTTCAAAATTTTCTAGAGGCTATGTCAAGAAAGTCACCAAAAACTTTGTTCACCGATCAAGATGCTGCAATGG
Source organism: Camellia granthamiana (assembly GCA_036172215.1). Lineage (NCBI taxonomy): Eukaryota > Viridiplantae > Streptophyta > Magnoliopsida > Ericales > Theaceae > Camellia > Camellia granthamiana. Next base: position 43,135,119 of record CM069910.1, read on the forward strand.
CTAAAGCCATACCCATCGTTATGCCTGACACGAGTCACCGATTATGCACTTGGCATTTGATGTAAAATGCAATAAAACATGTTAATTGTCTGTTCCAAGATAAGGGGGTAAAGGGTGTACTAAATAAATTCATGTTTGACATTGAATGAAAATCAATAGAAGTTACAGTGGGCGGAAATGCTTGATAAATATGATGCGCATGATAACCATTGGTTGAAATTGACTTTTGCGGTGAAAGAAAAATGGGGCTGGCCATATGTTAAATCAACATGGGCTGAGGGAATGAGTACTACACAACTTAGTGAATCTTTTAACGCTTTTTTGAAGGATTACATTCGTTCTGATTTTAATTTAAATGAATTTTTCATGCATTTCGAAAGGGTACTTTATGAGAAGCGATACAAGGAGTTGGAAGCAGGATATGCTTTGTGCCAAAGGCTGTCAACAGTGAAAGCGACAATAAGAATGTTAATTCAAATGGGTAATGTGTACACAAAAAATATTTTTAAGGAATTTCAAAATAAGTACTTTCGATCCATTGAATCTGATATAGAAGCAATTGAATATGGTGAGGCTAGTACTATTTACATAGTTGTTGATGTCGGTAGCAAACATGCAAGGAAAGTGAAGATGGAGAGGGATGGCTCTTTGGGTTATAACTGTACAAAGTTTGAAAGGGAATGAATTTTGTGTTGTCACTCATTGAAGGTTATTAGAGACATATTGAAGATGAAAGAGGTTCCTCCACAATACATTCTAAAGAGGTGGACCAAACAAGTAAGAACCGAAACTGTGAAGGATATTACGGGGAATGACATTCAAGTTAATGTGAAATTCCAACAAGCCTCGCAGTATAAGACGTTAATGACCGCATTTAGAGCAATAGCATGTAGAGCTGCAGAAATTGAAGAAACTTATGAGTTTTTTATTTTACAGCTTGCTATATTAGGTGCAAATGTTGAACGCAAGTTAAATGCTCATTTTGCTGTTGAAAATGAAGTAAGTAATGATGATGCAACCCAAAGCTATAGCACCCGAATTTTTACCATAATTATATTAATATAAAAAAAATAATAGTACTAAATAAAATAAAATAAATAATAAATAATAAATTAAAAAACATAAATAAATAAATACAATTCCTTAGTGTACGGGGAGCAAATATTCCGGCAAGCCCGTACTCCTTTCTTCCAAGCTCCATTTCTGTCCGATCACCTGCGAGCACAACGGCGGTGAGCTACCCAGCGGTGTGTGGCCGGAAAACCCCTCCGACGATCAAGTTAGCACACACCTTGGGATAGAGAGAGAAAGAAGAGAGAGTGTTTGAGTATAAGTATTTCTTACAAAATGTTCGTCCACCAGCGTATGGGGGGCGCAGACATGCTTATATACCCTCTGCGCCCCAAATCTACTCCCAGTGATCTCTCGACATGTGGCTCTGCTATCCCATCTGTCAGCACAAATCTTGCTAAACATCACCTAACCCAACTGCCTGCCCACTCTACTGGGAGCTCGGCAGCCGGGCTGCACCATCTCGGCTGTCAACGGCCACGCTGTGCTTCATGCCTTAGTATTCCAATAGCTAAGCTCAATGATGACCGAGCTCGGCTGCGTCCCGGCATAGCCGAACTCAGGACAGCTCATGCTGGTTTGCCGTCGGCCTTACTGCCGAGCAAACACAAGTAGCTCGGTCCAACCACACCCTTCTTGGCGCCGGACAACTCACTTGACCGGCTTCGATACCATGAAACTATGTAGCTCGGTCAAACCACGCCTTGCATTAACCGAGCAGGTTCTTTTAAGACAGGGCAGCACTACCTCGGCCCAACCCTTGTTCGGCCCAAATCTGTCCGGCCCAATTCCAGATCATAAATCTCCCTCTCACTTAGTATAATATTCGAAATCTTTGCTAAAGGGATAGATTATGGGACACCGCATGTTTAATATTAAATATTTTAGTAAGCTGTAAGTGAAGTTTTATAGTGTGGTGGTGAGGTTTTTAGACGCAAACCTAACTTTTAATTATACGTAATTTTAGGGATCATTGTGAATTACCAAAGAAGGAAATAACCCTTAGAATGGTAAAAAGGTCGATGAGTTAGTGGCCCTTGGACAAATTTGTGAGGTAATAATACAGGTGGCATCACTGAGTAGAAACGTGTTCAAGAAAGAGAGCAACATGGTAGCCATGGAGCTTAGGACTTGCGTAGCAAGCAAAAGAATGTGGGCTATAAATAGTGAAATACCTGTGCAGTGAGCTTCAGAAGTAAGGACAAGAAATTGGAATCCATTCGTAGTGAGGTGAGCTTCGACAAGTGAGGGAGTATAGCTAGGAGTTGTAGTAGAAAACTCAAAGTTAAGGGTCAATCGGTAAGTTATCTTATACCTTGAGTTATCATAATATATTTTACGAATATTTTGAGTTACCATAATTTATTTTATGTAATTTATGTTTTATGGTTATGTTAATGTTTCAATTATGTGGATTATTTTCTGAACTCCATTTGCTTAAATTGAAACACATGGATATGTTTGTTTGAATTTTAGAAATTATTTGACAATAATCTTGTAAATAATTATTTTCTGTAAGTACCACCACGGGAGTCCCATGCCTTGGGGGGACTTAAAAAAAATTATTGGCCCCTGTGTGGCCACTTTGTGGTCCTCTGTTTGTCATGGATCTATTAACCCATGTTTTGATTGTCACTCCAGTGACCCCTGTTCTATTCTATTCTGTACCGTGGTTATAGTTACTTACGTAATTTTTGTATTTTAGCTTCTGTCATTTAAATAATTTATTTATGCAACTTAAATTATGTTAATGTTTTAGCTTAAATAACTATCCATGGCTATTTTGTACTCCTATACTCACAATATAATATTTCTCACTCTGCCATGTATTTATAGCTGTTATCCCTTTCAGGTGACGAGACTTAGCAAGATCAAGATGGGGGATAAACCACAGTGTTTTCTTTTCTTTTCTTTTTTGTACTGTCTACATTTCTAATTGGACACCTGGAATAAAATAAAATCCCAAATAACCATGTTTGTTTCCTTTTAATAAACATTCGGTACCCAATTATTTTATTTTAATTTATTCGCTTGCGCTACAACTACAAAATTATTTGAATTATTTTATTTTCATCTTATTGTGACGCCGAGCCTTTGGGTACCGGATTTGGGTCGTGACAAAAGCTTTGAAGTGGATTGCGAAGATGTGAATCATGTAGTGCAACCAAAAGGATTAAAGAAAAAAGTGATAACTAGTAAGGGCAAAAGGAAGGTAAAAGGTGGATTCGAAGCGGCGTTGGTAGCGAACTCCAAAAAAAAATCCCATGCTAACAGCGTGGCTTCGTCAAAATCTATTGCAAGTCCAACAGTTACACATTCTCCATTATCTGTTGGAGGAGATATCTATGTTCATCAACATGTTCCTCCTCTTCAACCTCTTCATCCTCTTCCTCCATCTTTGGCCATGGGTGGTAATTCTATTCATCTGCCATTGATGTATCCCACATATCATGTAAGTGTTAGTTTAACATTGTATTTTTTGTGTGGATATAATATGTGACTCAAACCATGATTGCGAAGCCTAATATATGACATTGTTGTAAGCAAACAATTTGCGGGAGATGTTTGTAGTGCCAAATTCTTTGCCAAATTCAATGCCTCAACGCTATTCTGCTCAACCAACATTCCAGTCACTACTTCAAGGTTCATGTGGATATGACATTGGGTTTCGATATTCTCAAGAATCAAATAGTCCAATGTGTAGTCAGGTTCTTCCTTGTTGTCTTTTTAATTAGTTGCTAAAAATTCTGGCTTTTTAGTTGCTGAAAATTCTGTTTAGAGCATGTATTTACTTGCTGAAAATTCTATTCAAAGCATGTATTTAGTTGTTGAATTTGCTACTATCTTTTTAATTTTTACTTGCTGAAAATTCTATCTTGTTACTTGCTGAAAATTCTGTCTTTTTAGTTGCTAAAAATTATATTTAGCTCATTTATTTAGTTGCTGAAAGTTTTGGAAAATTCTATGTTTTCCATTTTAGGCTATCGACAAGCAGAAAGAGATGGAACGCACTAGAAATTTCAGTCATAGCAGTTGAAACTGTTGCGCAAACTAATGCTAAAATTGTTCATGTTGCTGCTACTACTGGTGGAAAGTGATGTTGCTGCTGTAGTTGCTAAAATTAGGCTAAAATGTGTGTTATGGCTTGTATTTACACTGGACATGTTTCACATTTTGTTAATGTTAATGGTTTGTATTTACACTCGATGTTATCCTTTGTATGGTTTTTTAGTGTCATTGCTACATAGAAGGATGTAGTACTTCATGTTCTTCTGAGTGATTGTTTCAAAAGGAATAAATGGACCAATGTGTGTGTTGAAATTTTTAGATTTTCTTTTGTGTGAAAGAAAAAGGACACAACATTTTCATTTGTTAGAAAAATTATACCAAATTGGTGTCTTATTTTTTGAAGACTAGAAAATCTAAAAATGTACTCTTGACTTGGGTTCCATGTCACCTTTTTTGTAGTTTGTCATTTTTGTTACTTCAGATTGCTACTTTCATATTCCCATACCTAAGCCAAAAATTGAAGAGATGAGATAAGACCTACAGGTGTATTGTCAAGCATAAAAGTTAGTTTAAAGCATAAATTCCAATCTTGGCACTAGCAGTTATGTTATTATATATATATATATTCGGTGGGTAAGTTATGTTATTATAAGCAGTGAACTATTAGTTGTGTTTTGAGTAATATTTTCTTATTTTTGATATTTGTAGAGTTGAACCCAGGCCTATGGTAATGGAGACTTTGTGCTTTGTGTAGATAACTTGTGAGTGGTTGGTTTTTCAAGAGGTACTTGTGTTGATCAGATCTTTTTTACATTTTTCCTTGCAAATCTGGATACCTAATCAAATGCCAAAATCCCAAGTAGCAATTTGCTAGTTGAACAGTTGGTATAGGAATTTTGAGCTCTAACACCATCAAATATTATCTCTACACCCAAACCAAATCATGGTAAGATTGATGCAAACAAGACCAAAATGCTATAATTTCCAAGTTCTATAATCATCAAATCCATAACTACATTCATCAAATTTCCATTCATAAAAACCATCTAAAATCATTGCATCTATAATCATCAAATCCATAACTACATTCATCAAATTTCTATTCATGAAAACCATCTAAAATCATTGCATCTATTCATCCAAGCCAAAATGCTACAAACGCTAACAATACATCCGTTAAGTTTCATAAAATCCATAATAATATTAGTCAAATTTTCCCGAAGCCAACCAAACAATAAGTTACAGCATAAAGTACAAAATTATAGAAAATACAATGAAATACACCATCGCTTTCAAATTATTTTCCATCCTTTCAAGCCTTCGACCATAGTCATCATTTTTATTTTCCACATCATCAAGCCTCGTCCTTAGCTCTTTGAAGTCTTCTATTGTAATACCATCGCAAGCTGTAGTGTTAGAATGGATTGTGGACGTAACGTCTTCATCATATTCATCCACGAACTTGAAGTAATTACAATGGGCAGTGTTACTCTACAATGCATGACAATCAGTTAGTCGAATAACACAAATTAATTTTCCACTACTAAAGGATTAATATTTCCAATACATACTTGCATATTTTGATGGGCAAACAAAGAACAAACACCCTTGATTTCGATTATCATTGGTTCTTACAATATATATGGCAGTTGTTATTCCACAATTGCACAGTCTCAGTTTTAATCTTATGTTGCTATTGTTAGTAGAAGAAGAACCCATTTTTAAATCTACATACACAATACAAACAATCTCAGAACTATAGGTGGGTAAGCTTTCTTATTTTAATGTTTAGTATTTAGTTTGTTTCCAAAGATTGTCATGTGGTTGCTTTGATATGTCTTTCACTCTATGGAAGGACACAACCTATTCTACTAGCTAAAAAAATTGTTATAATCATCCTCTCCCTTTTTTTCCTTCTCAAATCCTAACCCTCCTAAACCACCACCCACCATCCCCTTCCCTTCCCTCTATCTATCACTATGTAGTTTTTTGATACTATGATTCATATTCACTTTTTCTCAAACTAGTACATATTTCAATTTTCAGAGTCAACTATGGTCTTATTGGTCTTAGGAATTTCTAGATAAAAAAACAAACAAACAGCAAACCAAAACAGCAGAAACACAGTTTGAACTCAGAGACTTTACGAAGAAACCAAGTTGAACCTTACATACTTGAGCACAAATACATTTGCCTGGTTTTTGTGTTGCTCTATTTTTCTCTGATTATCATTTGTTTTTATTATTGTTATCTAAACAATCTTAAGAACCTTAGTTCTCTGTTGAGAGTAGTTGAGGATTTCAGGAGAACTAGAGAATCAGCAACATCGTCAATTACAAAAGAAAAAAGTTGTATGGATGGGCTATGTACATCAATTGAATATCAGCTTGAAAACATAATCAATTATAACAAGGAGATCAAAAGTTTGAAGTGAAAGAGTACCTACTTTGGCAATCAGGAGTTAATCCATTACAGTGGTCAAAACAGGGCTTACACAAACAACAATAGAAGTGATAGTCATAAGGATGATGTGGTACTGCAGGTAGGGGAAATAAACTATGAATGAATTACAATTTGACATACAATGTAAGATGCTAACTTTCATAATTGAAAAATGAGATTTCGATAAACTTGATGTTAATGGAAGTTGGTAATCAAACTTGGTTCAGGCTGAAAGATACTATTTCAAGAACCATAGTCCAATTTTCTAACACTTCTATTTATAATCAATTTGCAGTTCTGGAACTAAGATTCATATTCATTTTTCTCAGACTGGATCATCGTCAATTTCTAGAGCTACATACGATCCAATTGGTCTTACAAATTTTCAAATAAAAAACAAAATGAACACCCAAACAACAAGAACACATACCAAATTAATAGACTCGATCATATACCTCCACATAAGAAGACATCAACTTTACCAGAGTCAAACCCTCACTAACTTAGCAAAGAGACCAAGTTGAGCCTAGCAAACTTGATTGCATGTTTTTAAATCATTATTGCATGTTTTTAAAACCATTCCATCCAGCTACATAATAACAACGAGATCAAACTAGAATAGGTTCTGTTATATAACACCAGGTTCAACCAATAAAAAAAATAAAAATCAATAAATAAAGTAAACAAACTCATAGCACTACAAATTGCACGGAGGAGAATAACAACAAAGAATGAGCAAAAAATGTATTTTTATTTTACTTTTGAAATTTAAGATAGAAAATTACAAAAGTAAGAAATTAGGGAGCATCAATTTGTCTCACTAATTAAATAGATTTATGGATACTGATTCATCAAAAACACACAAAAACACACCCACAACAAAGAATAAACAAAACAAACCTAAAGAAGTATTAAACCATGTAACAGAAAGATGGAAAAAAAAAAAGAAGAATAAGAAGAAGATAAAACCCAAATCAAAGCCCTAATTTTTTCGTATTGAAATCCCAAATCAATGCCCTAATTTTGAAATTTCAAATCTATTTTCTCAATCACAACCCTAACTTCTTAATTTCAGCGTTTCGAAGACAAACCTGGTCCATCTATGGCCTGAGAACCCATGTTCTCGTCAAGAAATTTCTTCGCTCCAGCCGATGGTGGTCGCGGTGGAGCTATGGTTCACGAAGCAGAGAATATTAGGGCTAAAGCGGTGGGTTGGGGTTAGGAGTGGGTTGCCGTCTGGGTCGTTATCGGGAGTATGTCGCCGTCGGGACTGGTCACCAGTGAGGGTGGGTTCGGTAGAGGAGAACGGGTGAGTGTGAGGTTGTGTGAGAGTGAGGTGAATGTATAACCTCTGTATGTATAGCAATGGGCGGGAAATTTCAGAAATTTCAATTTCATAATTTTTTTTTTTTTATAGCCATTGGATCTGCAACGACTGATCTCAGCCGTTGCAAAGAGAAAATGAAGGAGGATAGTCAATGAGGGGATTCAGACTCGGAGGAAGGAAAGAAAGGTGGGCCATGGTGGTGGGGTAGAGGGTGTAGACAGAACTTTTAGTTATGAATTTTAAAGTTTCATTTCTAATGAAAAGTTTATTGTGAAAAAAAATTGTAATAATTTTTTTTTTTTTTTAAATAGTGGGTTCTTAGAGAAAAAGTTTATTTAGGCTATGTTTGACATAAATTTTTTGAATTAAAATAATCACAAAAAGACAAGATAAATTAAAAAATCAATAAGATAAAATGCTACATCGAAATCATAATTTTTTTTTTCTCTTACAAAAGTCAAAAAGCCCATCCCAAACGAGACTTTTTAGACCAAGGCTAAAATAGGGATGGCAATTTGAACCTGGCCTGACAGGGACCCGATCTCCCGACCCCGATTAGAGCGGTTTTTTCTCGAAAAATACCCCCGATGGGCCGGGATGGTATTCGAAAATAAACCCATGATGATTTTCGGACCGGGGATGATGATACGTTTCCTAGTCCCATCCCCGGTGCTGACCTACGCCCTATTTCCCCCGAAGTAAAATTACTATTCTACCCATGTCTATATATATGTGTGTGTCTATTACTTTGCTCCCTCACACTTACACATGGCTTCGTTCGCATGAGAAAAATGAGGAGGGGGAGAGAGAGAGAGAAAAAAGAGAGCCGATCTTCACAACGCCGCTCCTCCGCTACCCTCCTCTGCCGATCTCCTCCACTCGACTCTTTCCGTCTCTTTCTATTCTTCTCTCTTTCTCTATGTTATATATATTTATATATTAGATTGCAGCTCAGATCTATAAGATCTATGATGATGACGATCTGTTGTTTTTTTTTTTTTTTGGATCTGTTGTTCTGTTATTGTTTTTTTTTTTTTTTGACCTACTGTTGTTTTTTGTTGATCTGTTGTTGATGATGATCTATGATGATGACGGTCTGTTGTTGTTCTTCTCTCTTTTTCGCCATGTTGATCAGTTTTTTTTTTATCCTCCATAGAGCTTCAAAGCAGTTTTCAAAAAAAAAAAAAAAAAAGTCGGGGATTTTTCGGGGTCGAGGAAACCCGATCCCCGTTAAGGGGCGGGGGTGGTGTAACAACCCTCGTACTGATTACCGATAAACTACTGAATTAGCTACTGGTTACTGCTAAACTGAACTGATAATGACTGATAATTAAATTAACTGAAGTACTGAATGGATTGATTGAAATCGAAACTGAGATTGAATAAGTTTATCTATTGAATTGTATATTGCATCTGTTTGATTGATTGATTATCTGTTTGAATTCTTATGTTTAAACTGCTAATTGAAGGCCTTATCGGCGGCCGAATTAGAAACCGTTTGGTGTTTTGGACTCAGTAGAATATTTGTGATTTAATGGTATATTTATCTAAAAATTGATTAGGAAAGATTAAATTAGATTAAATATTGATTTAATGCCAAGATTGACTTAATTACACTTAAGCCACCTAGTGGACCTTTATTTATTATCACTTGAGCCTATACACTTGATCAAACATTCCAAGGCCCTATTCTTGCATTCCAACCGACCAAACTAGAGAGAGAGAGAGAGATAAGAAAGAATTGGACTCAAATTGTTGAAATTGCTAGAAGAACTTGAAGATTTGAGGCATAGATTGTATCATTGAGCTTGTCATCTTATAATTCAAGGTCTAAGGTAGCATTCCATCTCCTTATTTTAGTGTTTGAGCTTAATCTTGCATGATTCATGCCCAATTAGAGAGCTAGGCCATGATTTAGTGCAAATAGGTTGGATTATGCTTGAATTGTTGCATGCATGCTTGAATTGGTGCATTTTGAAGTTGAATTCATGATAGATTGTACATGCAAGCTCATGTTTTCGTTCAAGCCCATGTTTTCATTTTGTTTTCCAAGTATTGAGCTCAATTGAGCTAGTATTGAAGCTTAAAATTGTTTAAAGTGCATGCATGTCATGTTTGCATGTTGTTCATGAAATTTGGGTTTGAAAATGAGTTTGATTAAACACCCTTGGGCTTTGATTTCTTAAATTGAGTTTTGAAACATGTTATTCTATGTGTTTAAAAGAGTTTTTCCAGAAAATAGCCCAAGAGGATCGAAAATGTTGCTTTTGAACTTGGTTTTGAGCTTGGGACTCAAATCTGGGATTTCCAGATTTTTGTTGTCCGCTCGAGCGGAGGAAGTAGCGCTCGAGCGGAGAAATCGAGCTCCCAACATCTTGTGCTGTGCATCAGTCCGCTCGAGCGGAGTATTGGGCGCTCGAGCGGAGGACTGGGTGACACGCTCGAGCGGGCGTCGAGCGGAGATTTCACCTATCCAGTACTTTTTGGTCCGCTCGAGCGGGGATGTTGCGCTCGAGCGGGGACCTTTGTTTGCTTGTACGCTCGAGCGGGGAAACCTGCGCTCGAGCGGGACTCTGTTTCACTGAAAATTCTGGAATTGTTTTCTAAGTGTATTTTCACATCCTAATCCCATCCTAGGCATTCTTAGGCCTAGTTTAAGACATCTTAATGAGGATATAGATGTAGAACACACCGAGGCATAATAGGAAGTTAATTATTGTACTTCCCCAACTGTTAAACTTAGAGTGTGTTCATTTTGTTAACTGTTTAGGGTTGGCACTCGGGGACGCGCTCTAGCATACTGTAGCCCAATCTCTGTGAGTAACGATTGTGTAAAGATATGTTCAAAATGGTTATCTTTTAAATACTGAACTGAACTGTTTATTGAACTGATATTATTTACTGAACGAATGTATGTCCTGTATTCTGAACTGTATTGTGGCATCCTTAGCACTTACTGTTTATCATTACTGTTACAGAGCTCTGTCGGTTCCCTTGTGGAACCATACTGTTTACTGATTGATGGCCATCATTACTGTTGGGTCTGTTAAGACCCGGTCCTTTTGGACCTACTGTTTATTGTTATGCTAATGGATGTACCACATATGACTGAATAACTGTTCTGACTGAAAGACTGAAATACTGTTTAATGAACTGTTTTCATTACTGTAAGGACATTACATTCTTAACCTCTTTATACATTATGTTATTCACTGGGCTTTAGCTCACTGCTCATATATATATATGTAGGTGTACAGGCACCGGATCAAAGCTAACAGCGTCGGAGTAAGCTCCAGTTTTGTCAAGCCAACCAATGTGCCTCACTGCGAGGTTCCGAGTTGCCATGCTATGGCTTGGGGTGTTTTTGTGCCCCCCATCGGTCACCTTACTATTTTGTATTACTGTATAGACTGTCTACTGTTTTACTGTACTGTTAACGAGGGATTAGGTCCCCGTACTGAATGTTTGTATATGATTGTATAGACTGCATATAGACTGTACTGTTCTGAACTGTATGAATGCATGAAAATGTTTTTGGCATACAGATTTTCACAGCTCAATGGACACTAGTTACTTACTGTATTGATTTCCGCCAGGCCCTGTACTCTGTTCAACTGTATTACTGTTCAGTAGGCCTTCGGTAATCTCGGATTACTGGCCAGTTACGGTGCTAAACCCATAGGGCCGGGTTTGGGTCGTGACAGGTGGAGGGTAATGTGTTCTCTGTAGGGGATCAGGAACGAGGACAGGAAATTTTGTATCTTCGGGGATCGGGAACGGGAGTGTAATCCCCGGCCCCACCTCGGCCCGTTGCCATTCTTAGGCTAAAATAGGCAAAAAGTCAAAAAATTAACCCATATCCCAAACGAAGGCTTATTCAAATATTATTTTTTTAATAAAATGTGGATTGTAAATTTAAAATTAATGAAATATGAATTATGATTTATTGACGTAAACTTTATGTTTGTTACATGAAAAATACTCTAGACTCCAAAAGTTTTACAAACAAACAAACAAAAAAACAAATACCACATACAGGTGTTTGTTGAAAGAGGTCAACCTTCATGGTTACTTGCGTTTAGTGGTGTAAATCTAACCCATCGGCCCGCAGCTCAGTACAGCCGGCCCAGCCATATCCGAGCTCGAGCTCAACATGAGACCCTAGGCCTGGGTGGTATGTTTTAAAGCTAGGCCTAGCCCGCAGCCTGGCCAGTTTGGCTCAAAAATTTTTGCCCCCTATTCGCTCAGACCGGCACTACCCGACTCGACCAATTGACTTAGGTGCCCAAAAATTTTATTCATTAAATATTATCTATTTAATTTAATGATTGTAATATTTTGTTTCATTTTGATATATAAAATTATTCATTTCATTTCATTTTCTTTCGGGAAAGACTATGTACGCACTTTATAATTAAACAAGAAAATTGTATAATTTCATACTTTTTGAGTTATAACTACAAAACATAACAAAACCAAATATCTCAATAATCATAACTAAAATAATGTCATAAAATTAGTCATAACTAAAGTAAAAAATGACATAATTTGATACTTAGTCTGTGTGAGTCAATTTCTGACCACACTGCGAAATTAGTATTCAGCTGGAGAGCACCAGTAGAACAGATTAAGCCCAAATGACCTATCACAAAAAGAAGAGATTCCGGCGGTGATTCGTCCAATCGGGGGCACTTCGACGATCAAGTCAGTTATCTCTTAAATATAGCAAAAGTGCTTAACTCACTATTCAAAATATCAAAAGCGTACCTTAGACCCATAAGGGTGTCTCCCTTTTATAGCCAACACAAACCTAGTCCCAATAAAAGCCTAGCTCCAATGGACTCTGGATTACTGCTAATCTTGGACTCCCAGTAGGATTGGGATAAACTCTCTAAGAGGCTTATCTTTATCCAAACTGAAGTTTTCTCTCATTCTAGGACTCTTGTCCCTTATCCGCTTATCCCGGACTCAGATATCTTCGGAGATAACCTCGGCCGAGATTATCTCGTCGTCATGACCAGGACACGTGGCACCCCGGCTGACACTTCGGTGCCACCTCGGCCACGTGCTGTCATTCAAAAATTATGTCCCCACAACTACCCCCTAAGTTCTATTACCTCGGCATACTGAGGTGATGGAACCTACATCATTTTATCATATATCACGTCGGCTAGGCTAACTTCATTATTTATTGCCGAAATAAAAACTCGTCGGCTCAATATGACCAAGATCTGTAATCTGTTTTCCCCAAATGCCTTTAGAGCAAATAATTAAGTCAGTTTAAATTATTTAGCCAAGATCATTCTCTTAGCTGAGGTCTTTGCTTCATTAAACCAAGAACTCCAAGAGTTTTATCACGCGTGAGAGCTGTCACGCACAGTATTTCAACCGTTTCTGCCACGCGTCTTTCCCTCACTGGATCGTACTTGACACGCGCCTTTAAGTTGCCTTACATCTGCGTGTGCTGTCTGACAAACACGTTGTCCTAAGCACATTGATGGTAATTTTGCCGCCATTTCGTGGTTTTGATCCAAAACCACTTCTCTCTATCTGTCTTTTCACTTTTGTATCTTCGTCTTCGTGCAAACTCTCTCTCCTCCCAACTCTTCCTTTGCTCCAAGCTCTTAAGCTCTACAACTTGCTCTATTCACCTCTTCTGGCGAGATCTTCACCGCTCTGTCGCTTTTGCTATCGTCGTCTGACTTCGGCGAACCCCACACCGGCCTCACATTCTCTGGTAAGCCATTGTTCCCCCTAATTTTGGTTTTTGGTTTACTTCGAACTCTGTTACATTCATACTGTGACTTTATTCACGTTTTTATGCTTACAAATATGTGCATATGATTTCATTCATGTATTAGGGCATGTTCATCTTATGATTCTGCATTTGCCTAATACGTTTCTTGAATAAACACACACTGATTACCCATTTGTTCATTTTGCCACTGTTTTTGGCCTCACACCCTTGTACACTTTGTCACAGTGTTCTTGGTATGTCATCACTATTCTTGATTCTGAATCATTGTTCTTGTTTTTGTTTTCTGTGTCTTTTCCAGATTCTTGCCTTCAATCTTCATTTGCCTAGACTTAGGTTTGAGATTTGTAGAACATACGAATCTTAGAAAAAACTGAAACGAATTCCCATTAGATCTTTTGGAAAAATTTGCCCCAACACACTTGCAGTTTTTAGCCGAGGTCCCTCAAACCCCTACAAAACACTCCCTTCTAAAATCTAATACTTTCCCTTTAAGCCGACATCATGGGTATGTGGAAGTATAGGGTAGACACCCCGACCAAGTTAGAATATTTCAGGCAGGAGTTTTCCATCCCTGCCAACATTCATCTTAGGTTGGCAGGGGAGGATGACTCCATTATGCCCACAATCGACTCCATGCCCTTCCCAGTTGTAGCTTTCATAGAGTGTGAACTTAGGCTCCCACTTGACATCCTTTTCCGAGAAATCCCCCACTACTATAAACTCAACCCAATGCGATTAGCCATTAACTCTTACCGACTTATCAATGACATAATAGCCTTAGCCAAAAAAGAGAATGCTAGGGTAACTTTAGCCGACATCCAATACTGCTACACCATATATGGCCTCAAGTTAGAAAAAGGCTACATCTACTACCTCAAACCGAAGTCCACCGAATACAAACTTGTTGCCGACCTCCCTGACTCCAACAAGGGAGCCAGGGACGATTACTTCATTGTCTCGGGCAACTGGGAGTTCGCTCCAGATAAAGACCTTCACCTCTACCCTCTTAGCCGAACAGTATTCATAGAGGGTAATGGTAAGAGCCAAGTGTTTAAACTTACTTTTTTTTTCAAAGTCCTTAATACTTTGTTCTTTCTATACGTACTAACATCTGTTTTTCTTGCAGCTCTTCCACAGCTAGCAAAAGACTTCCGTAAGTCTTTCTTCCCTAGCAATGACTTGAAGAAGTTGTTGGGTCTGCTAGTTCAGAGGCGGAGAGCTCCTTTGTTACTCAACTATATCCCGACTTATAAGTCGGTTCTTCCTAACATCCCGAAGAAGAAGAGCAAGTCTCCTCCTTCCGCTACAACTCCACCAGTAACTTCATCATCTCAGCCAGATCAGGGATCAACCTCCGATCCAGCTGAGCAGCCATCAACCTCGGCTTCATATCTGATCCCTCTATCTCAACGCAAACGTCGACGCCGAACTGTAATCGCTGCCGAGATGGGTCGCAAAAAAGCAATTGCAGACGATCTTTTGGCCGACATCCCCGACACTATTAACACTCAAACAGCATCATCCCAACCTCAGCCAAAGTCGAAACCAAAAAGGCTAAAGAAAGCCCAACCCAAGGCAATGGTGACTCAGATCGACTCTGAGGATACCTTGTTGATCTCCAAGATAGTAGAAGCAGAAAAAAAGTGCCACCGCCGCCGAGAAGAGGCCCACGGAGGTCACTCCCTCCGAATCGACCAGATCAAAAAGACCAAGGTCCAGATCAGCCACAACCTCGGGTTCTCTGAAGTCTGATGCCCCTAGGCTCCTCCAATTACAATTAAGGACAAGCTGGTCAGAGCTAGCGACAGCGCCGACGACATCAAAGTCGGCGTTGCCCTCTCTGCGACGCTGCTCTTCCCCCAAGATCTCGATCGGAACGCCGAGATGAGCGAGTATGAGAACTTTACTCTAATGTTGCAGTGCTCCGTACAAGTAAGCCTCTAACACTTGGTGCTTTACATTCTCTGTTTCTCTTACTTAGAAAATTTTTGCTCACTTTTGTTTTGTCCATTTCTTCTAGGCGATCCAACATGGCCACTCCTTTGCGATGCAGGCCTTTGCCATCAAAAATGAGTGGGCAAATAAAACCAAGGAGGCTGCAAGCTTGTAGAGGGCCCTTAACAAGGCCGAGGGCAAACTGAAGGGCTTGACAGATCAGGCCGAGGTGGCCAAAAAGGCTCAGGACGAGGCCGAGGAAAAGGCTGACGTTGCAGAGGCCATTGCCAAGGTCCTTGAGGCCAAAAAGAAAGAGGCCGAGGCAAAGATGGTTGAGTCCCAAAAAGAGCTTCAAGATGCCCTGGCCACTAAAGAGGCCGAGATCAAGGCCGCCGATGAGAAGGCGTACGCTGAGGGGGCGGCTGACGTCACAGAGGACTACAAGAGACAAGTCAGGCAGGCATGCAACAAGGGCTATACCCTTGGTTGGATGGCTGCTCTGTAGGCGTTGGCTGTCCCCGAGGACTCCCCGCTCAAAAATGCTAACAGCCTTGTCCTGCCATTCCCCCCTACTCCAAGCCAATCCGAAAACGATTTCGAATCCGATGAGGAAGCTTTGGTCAGGAAGAAGAAGGAAGCTGTTGGGGCTAAGTCCCCTACTCTGAATGAGCAAGTCGTGGACTTGTCTCTGGATGAGGAGGGTGAGGTCTCCAAAGATGCCGCTCCTGAGAAGACAACATCGGACGCGCCTATCGCCGAGAAAAGCATCGACCAGACTCTTCAAGAGATCGATGCTGAGCTCGCGGCTGAGAAGGCCACCGAGATGTCTTGCCAACTGTCTTCTGAACCCCAGACCCAACCAGCCAAAGACGCCGAATAGTCTAGTTTTGATGTTTTTCTCTTTATTTTCTTGTACCCTGAACTTTCTTTCACTATTGAAACAAATTTAAGCTTTAATTTGGCCGAGGTGCCACTTTTGTAATTCGCACAAGTAATCTTTTTGTAGGCCGAAGTGCCCTTTCTTTTGAATGTGAATACAACTTCATCTTTCGAATGTTTGTTCTCTTTTTACTCTTGTATGACTCTTATACTTAGAATAACTTACATCTCTTCAACATACACCTTAACTGTGTAATCTTCTCGGTGTGGAGTACTTCGACTATACCCACTAACAATTTACCTCGGTTTTAACCTAACACTTGAAAATATTCTCAATATTTTCACAAGTGTAATTTACAACTTGCCACTTCACTTTTTTCCTATCAGGACCTCTGTCTTCTATTATTTCAATATAACCTTAGGTTAACTTCAACTTGTAAACTTTTCTCAAAATTTCAACAAGTGTTAAACCATCTTCTTTTAACATAACATCGGCTTAACTTCAACTTGTAAATTTTTCGCCAAATTTCAACAAGTGTTAAACCAACTTTAGCTTGTAAATTCCAATTCCCAAGCATCATTCTCCAGCTCTCTGCCCCCTAATATGAACCTAAGTTCCACTTGGGTTCTCATTAAGCATGGGACTTTGACCTTGCCGCCGAGGTCAAATCCAAACCAAGATTGGCCGAGGTTATCAACCTCGGTCTCTTTGTTAATCTGACTGACATGCACTTAGCTTCAATCCGTGTCTGATTCTGCCGATATGACAAGTTCAGGTTAATTCAACTTAGTTTAACTCTATTATATGCAAGTAGGAACTCTGCCATAAAATAAGTCTAAGTTATTCGTCATGTTTCAATTAGAAATATCGCCAACTTAGTTCAACTCTATTATATGCAAATAGAAACTCTGCCATATAATAAGTCTAAGTTATTCGTCATGTTTTAATCAGAAACATCGCCAACTTAGTTCAACTCTATTATATGCAAGTAAAAACTCTGCCATATAATAAGTCTAAGTTATTCGTCATGTTTCAATTAGAAACATCGCCAACTTAGTTCAATTCTATTATATGCAAGTAGAAACTTTGTCATATAATAAGTCTAAGTTATTCGTCATGTTTCAATCAGAAACATCGTCAAGTATCTTATCAGTCATACTGCACAAGTTAAAAAATCAAGTTAAAACTTTATTATTACTTCGGTTAATAACAAAACAAAAGAAAGCTTAAAAAATAAGAAAATTTAATGATAGAAAAACTTCAAATTGCAAGTATTTCAGGGTCTTGGCAACTATTTGCCTTCACTGTCCTCAAGCCGATATGCCCCGTTACCCAAGACCGAGATGATTCTATGGGGTCCCTCCAAATTCGGGCCAAGCTTGCCCTCTCTGGGATCCTTCTTGTTGCCGACGACCTTTCTCAGGACGAGATCACCAACTTGGAACTCTCTTGGGTTGACTTTCTTATTATAAGTCCTAGCAAGCTGCTGCTAGTATGCCCCCAGCTGAATTGTTGCTTTCTCCCTTCTTTCTTCTAGTAAGTCTATATCTCGGGCCAAGAATGTCTCATTGGTCCCATTTTCTACTCCTTGGGTTCTGATCCCTAGGATGCCGACCTCCAGTGGAATGACTGCTTCTGTGTCATAGGCCATAGCAAATAAGGACTCTCCATTTGATCTTCTCGGCGTAGTCCGATATGCCTAGAGTACACTGGGTAACTCATCCACCCACTTTCCCTTTGCTACTTGCAGCCTCTTCTTAATCCCATCCAAGATAACTTTGTTGAATGCTTCTGCTTGTCCATTGCTTTGAGGAAAACTTGGGGTGGAAAAATAATTCTTGATTTTGAACTTTGCACAGAAGCTCTTGATTAGCTTACTGTCAAACTATGTACCATTGTCAGCTATTATTGCTCTTGGGATCCCAAACCTGGTGATGATGTTCTTCTATATGAAGTTCTTCACATCAACGTCCCGAATCTTGGCAAGGGGTTCAGCTTCTACCCATTTGGTGAAGTAATCTATTGCTACCAGCAGGTACTTCCTTTGTCCAGTTGCTTAGGGCAGTTTTCCAACAATATCCATGCCCCATTGGGCAAATGGCCAAGGACTGGACACTGGGTTCAAGTCTGCTGCTGGTTGATGTATCAAAGGTGCAAACCTCTAACACTTCTCACACTTCTTAACATAGGCTTCAGCATCTTTCTACATGTAGGGCCACCAGTACCCCTGAGTAATGGCCCTATGAGCAAGTGACCTGCCCCCAACATGGCTTCCACATACCCCTTCATATATCTCGTACAGAAAATCTTCAACCTGTGCAGAATGCACATACCTCAGAAGGGGTCCAGTAAAAGATCTTCTGTAGAGATGTCCTTCTGCTGTCAAACTGAATCTTGCCGACTTCAATCTGATCTTGTGCGCTTCTTTACGGTCATCTGGCAGCTTCTCATCTCTAAAGAATACTATTATTGCATCCATGTAACTTGGTCCCATCTCCACACACATTGCTTCGCGCTCTGTGCTCAGTGGTTCTATGCTTGGACCTGACAAGTAGTCAACCATTATCGTTCTTGCTTCTCCAGGTTTCATTGCACTAGCCAGGTTGGCCAAAGCATCTACATGGCTGTTGTCATCTCGGCTAACTTGTTGTAGTCGGCAATTCTGGAATAAGGCTACCAATCTACCCAGTCTGCCCACTTCCTTTGCATAGGCCGACATCCTTTCATCTCGGGCTGCATATTCGCTTGTTACCTGGTTGACTATAAGCTGGAAGTCACAGAAGACTATTACCTCGTCAGCTTCCATGGATGCTGCCAGTTTTAATCCCGCGATTAGTGCTTCATACTCTACTTCATTAGTTGAGGCCTTAAACCCCAGACGAATGGATTATTCCTGTATCGGCCCATCTGGTGATACTAGGACTACTCCTGCCCCCGCTCCTTGTCGGTTTGAACTTCCATCAACAAACAATCGGAAGGAGTCGCCGATGAAAATGCTACAGGGCCTGAGTTTTTCTTCCTTCCTTTGTTCTGTTGTCCCCCGCTGGGTTTTTCCTTGCTCATTTGGACGTTGTATACCTAGGCTCAACAAAGCCCGATATGTAACGGCGTCTGGTGTGAACTCAGCCACGAAGTCGGCCAAGACTTGGCCTTTGATTGTTGTTCTAGGTTTGAATTCTAGGTCATATTGGCCCAACATTACTGCCCATCTGGCTATTCTGCCTGTTAACTCTCCCTGCTGCAACAGGGACTTCAAAGGATGCTCAGTTAGCACCACAATTTTGTGGGCTTGGAAGTAATGATTCAGCTTTTTGGAAGCCATTACTAAAGCCAATGTTAACTTCTCCAAGGGTAGGTATCTGGTCTCTGCATCTACCAGGGTTTTACTCACGGAGTAAACTGCCATTTGCTCTCCCTTTTCTTCTTTGACTACTACTGCACTTACTGCATGCTCTGAAACTGCCAAGTATAAGAACAACTCCTCTCCAGGTACTGAATTTGAGAGAATTGGAGCTCTAGCCAAATACTTCTTCAAGTCGGTCAAGGCGGCTTCGCACTCTTCTGCCCACAAGAAGTCTATAGCTTTCTTCACTAAGCTGAAGAAAGGTTTGCATTTATCAGAGCTTCTGCTTATGAATCTATTCAGGGCTGCAGCCCTTCCAGTCAATATCTGCACCTGTTTTGCCGATGTTGGGCTCTTCAGTTCTAAGATGGCCTTGATCTGATCTGGGCTTGCCTCGATGCCCCTTCTGGTTACCAAGTATCCCAAGAACTTACCAGACCCAACTCCAAATGCACACTTCGATGCATTGAGTCGGAGGCGATATGTTTTAAGGATGTCAAATACTGTCTTTAAGTCTTCCAGATGATCTTTAGGTTCTTTGGTCTTCACGACCATATCATCTATGTATACCTCCACAGTTTTGCCAATTAGATGCCTGAACATCTTAGTTACCAATCTCTGGTAAGTTACTCCTGCATTTTTCAACCCAAAAGGCATTATTCCATATCAATATAGCCCTTTTGGGGTGATAAATGCAGTCTTTTCCTCATCTGGGGTACATGGCTATCTGATGGTACCCCCTGTAAGCGTCTAGGAAGCTTATTCTTCCATGTCCTGAAATGGCTTCCACCAATTGGTCGATCTTAGGTAATGGGAAACTGTCTTTGGGGCAAGCTTTGTTCAGGCTGGTGAAGTCCACACATACCCTCCACTTACCATTCTTTTTCTTCACCACCACTGTGTTTGATAACCATGTCGGGTAATTTACCTCTCGAATGGCTCTGGCCTCCAGAAGTCTATTCACTTCCTCTTCCACTGCCTCAACATACATTAATGTCGACCTCTTCGCTCGCTGGATGATAGGTTTGGCCGACCTATCCACATTCAGTCTATGGCAGGTGACCTCGGGGTCAATGCCAGGCATCTCGTATGGTGTCCATGCAAACACCTTCGGATTTGCTCTTAGGAATGCCTCCAGCTCTTTTTCCTCTTCCTCAGCCAAGCCCGAGCCAAGAAGAAAGAAGCGTTCTTCGTCCCCTTGCTGGACAAGGTTTTTCTTTAAGGCTTCCTCACTTTTCTCAGCTGGCTCTTTGCCGACATCCTCTAGGAATTCTACGTTCTCATCTTCGATCTCTGTTGTTTCTGCTTCTTGTATGTTGCAGGTAGATTTCATTGCCGCCATGGAGCAATTATTTGCCTGCAACTGATCCCCTATGACCTCATCTATTTCATGCTTTGTTAGGAACCGCAATAGCTGATGCAATGTTGAGGGAACAGCCCCCATTGTATATAGCCATGGCCTTCCCAGGATAACATCGTAAGGGGAGGGGGTGTCGATTATGGTGAACTCTGTTTTTATCTTCTTGGTGCCAACCTGCACCTCCAAGCTCGCTTCTCCTAGGGGCCACGTCGGCGTTCCATTGAACCCAACCATTAGGTCATTAGACTGCTCCATATCATCTGGGTAAAGACCAAGCTCCTTGTAACACCTGACATACATGATGTCACAAGAGCTGCCCTGGTCAACTAAGATGTGCTTCACTTGGCACTCTCTAATCTAGAGGGATATTACCAAGGCATCGTTGTGTGGATGTTGCACCATCTCCAAGTCTTCCTCAGTAAAGGACACCACTGGTCCCTGGCTCTCGTCTACCCTAGGTCTCTTCTTCCCAATCTGATACACATGTTGTAGGTGTTTTACCTTCTGGGTTTTCCCCCTTATCTCATTCTCATTCACCTTCGAGTGAATCACATTGATCACTTGAGGTCCGCTTGCCTGCGGTTGTGGTGCTGGTAGAGGTGGTGCTGTCGATGCCTGGGGCAATCTTGCCTACTCTTCCCTTGTCCTGGCTTTGTCTATTAGGTCTCTTAAATGGCCCTATCTTACCAGGTCTTTCATATGTGTTTTTAGGGCTTTACACCCCTGAGTTAGATGCATAGCCTCATTGTGGTAAGCGCAGTGCTTGCCAAGGCTTCTTCCTATAAATTCGCCTGGTACCCTTGCTGGTACTCTGTAATAGGGCTGATTTCGGATTTTCTCCAGGACTTTGTAGACCGGTATTCGGAATGCGGTTATGACTGCCTGTGCAGCCCTTAATCCTGTCTCTGGTTTATTGTAACCACCATCACCTCGGCCTCGTTTTGGCGAGCCGCTTTTCTTTTTTTGTTTTGATGCCTTTGTGCCCGGCGTGTCCTCCTCGGCTCTGGCATACTTCTCTATCTTGGCCATAAGCTCCTCCATGCTTTTCGGCAATGTCTTTGCCAGTGATTTTCGAAGCAGGCAATCATCTTTCAGGCCGTTCTTGAACGACACAACTGCCACCTCTTGGTTGCAGCCTGGTATTCGGTTGAATACCTCATAATACCTTTTGGCATAGGCCCTAAGGCTTTCATCCTCGCTGATTTTCAGGGCCATTAAGGCGTCCACCATCAATGGTTATAACTTGTTTGTCATGAACCTGGCCACAAACATCTCGGTCAGGCCTTCCCAGGTTTTCACAGTTCCTTTTGGCAACTTATGAAACCAGTCCGATGCAATTTCTCCGAAGGATGAGAGAAACACCTTGCAAAGCAACGGCTCGTTCCCAGTGTACAATGCCATCGAGTTCAGGTACAAACTGACGTAGAAGTTAGGGTCCAACTTATCGTTGTATATCTAGAATTTTGGCATGCTAAACCTCTTCGAGGCTTCAAATTTGTCCAATTCTACCGAGAACGGCGTTCTTGGCTTGACCGGGGAAGTTACCTCGGCATCTTGTTGCTTCATCTGGAGGTAATCCCTTTGATCCTCTTTAGTCCGTCCAGGAGCTCAGCTATCTCCTGACTTCAGCCTTTTTGGTGCACTACTCTCAGTTTCATTATGAGTCCTCTTGGGCTTTTCTCCATTAGTTACGTCAAAGCACAGCTCCTGCCCTTGAACATGCCAATGTTCTTTGGGGTCAGCTTCCTTAGTGAGATGCGTCCTCCTAGATTCTTTCCTTCTTGACTCTCCTTGCTCGACCTCCCTTGAAGGCCGGTGAGAGTGTTTTTCGGTCCTGGTGTACTGGGGAACTGTAGGGACTGTTTTCTGCCATTTTTTCGGGCATCTTTCTTGGCCACTGGAATCGGCGTATCTTGTAACGAGAATAGTGGCTGCATGACATTGTTCTGCATCATGAAGTTAACGACCGTTTGCATGTCCGCCAATTTGTTTGCCATTCCCTTCATCTCGTCATCCGTCCGCATGCATCTTTCTTTCCATACCTAGAGGTCATCCTCGTCATAATACCCGTTTCGGTTTGATTTCTTTGACGTGTCGCACGCCTGGCTGACATCCTTTTCTCCGTGATTCTTCACGAGTCTCTTTGTTGCAGTTGTCTTATTCAACGTCAAGGTCAATAGGTTTCCCACTCCCAGGAGGAGTGTCGTCCCCAACCTTCTCTTTCTGTCAATTATTGGCCATCTATTCTTCTTTCTTTCCCACAGACGGCGCCAAATTGTGTGAGTCGATTTCTGACCACACTGCCAAATTAGTATTCAGCTGGAGAGCACCAGTAGAATAGATTAAGCCCGAACGACCTGTCACAAAAAGAAGAGATTCCAGCGGTGGTTCGTCCACCCGGGGGCACTTCGACGATCAAGTCAGTTATCTCTTAAAGATAGCAAAAGTGCTTAACTCACTATTCAAAATATCAAAAACGTACCTTAGACCCATAAGGGTGTCTCCCTTTTATAGCCAACACAAACCTAGTCCCAATAAAAGCCTAGCTCCAATGGACTTTGGATTACTACTAATCTTGGACTCCCAGCAGGATTGGGGTAAACTCTCTAAGAGTCTTATCTTTATCCAAACTGAAGTTTTCTCTCATTCTAGGACTCTTGTCCCTTATCCGCTTATCCCGGATTCAGATATCTTCGGAGATAACCTCGGCCGAGATTATCTCGGCGTCATGACCAGGATACGTGGCACCTCGGCTGACACTTCGGTGCCACCTCGGCCACGTGCTGTCATTCAAAAATTATGTCCCCACATAGTCATAACTAAACATCACACGAGGCATAACAAAATAGTACTCATGAATCATAATTAAAACAATGTCATAATAAAAGAAGAAAATTACATAATTTCATAATTTTTAATCATAACTAAATACCACATGAAACATAATTAAATATCTCATTAATCATAACTAAAATAATTTAGTACAATTTTTCTTTTGCTTTTTATCCCTTATAAATAATCTATATATGTAATATATATATATATCAATTATTTTTCGCAAAAAAAAAAGGTTCGCCCAACCCTATTTTGAGTGGGTTTGGGCCTGGGTCTAGATTTTGTCACGTGGGCTAGCCCAAGTCTAGGTTGGGCCAAATTTACACACCTATTTGCATTTAGGGCTGTAAACGAGTTGAGCCGAGTCGAGCTTTAATATGTTTAGACTTATTTACTGAGATTTTCTCGAGTTTAATAAAATTTAACGAATTGAACTTTAGCTGAGTTGGCTTAGGCCTGACTTGTACTCGAAACTGCTCACGAGCCTTAACAAGTAAAAAAATTATAAATTTATACTTACGTATGAGACTAAGGTGACAATTACAATTACAATTTTGATTGTACAATTATATATACAACATATATAAACATACTAAAAAAATTAATATTTTATCAAAATAATAATTTCTGCCATCACTAATTTATAAATGTATTATCTATAATTAGTTATTATTTGCATTTACATTTTTTAAATATATAAATAATATATTTATCTTATTTTATATATATATTTTTATATTATTTAACATATAAATAATAAATGTTAAATGAATCAGTTAACGAGTTGAATTTTAATAGGCTTGAACTTATTTAGTCTTCGTTTGAGATATGGATTGGATTTTTGGCTACTTTAGTCTGGGGCTAAAAAGTTTCATTTGAGATAGATTTTTTGGTTTTTTTGAATTTTGTAAGAGAAAAAAATGAAATGATTATGGGTTAAATGCGACATTTTATCTTATTTGATTAAAATAATTTATTTTAGAGTGCTGCTATTAGCACCTGCCAAAATTCTTTGGACCCCCCATTTTATAATTTTTTTTTTATTACAATTATACCCTAAAGTAAAATTACATTAAAAGACATTATTAAATGAAACACCCACCTATCAATAAGAACTAATACTCTATAATATTGGAAACTCACCCCCACCCCCACCTCCAACTCCAACTATATGTATTCCATGTTTGTAAACCCTAAACATATTGCTTTTCATAACCAACTAACATAAACCCTAAATCTATTATTTTTCATAATCATCTTAAATCTTGAATGTGTCTCTTCATTACCATCATCAACGCTATTGAACTTGAAAGTTTTGCTTCAAGTATAACGTATACTTCATCATCTTATAAGTTTATCTGTCTTCCATTAACATTCTCGGTCATTTTCGGTCGTTCTTGTTTCGTTCGAGCTGTTCGGTACTGGTTTGCTGACTGTTAGAATTATGTTCGGTAATATAACACTGAACATAATCCTTTCGTTCAATACATAGGTTCCGAACATTAATGCAAATAGTCGGTTATGTAATTTTCTTTGTTAAACTAACTTAGAATGGAAAAGAGTGAATTGGAATGGATTTAAGTTATGTATTTTGAATGGATTTAATTCATGTTATTTTAAGTTGTGAATTGGAATGGATTCAAGTTACACAGTGATGAACAAATTTTGTTCGGACATAGAGTGCTGACAGGATCATTATTGTTCGATAAAACAATTCTGAACAAAATATATTTTTTCGGCTACACAGTGGTGAACAAATTGTTTTGGGTTACATTCAGAATTCTGATGGCGATTCAGACGATGATTCTGATGGCGATTCAGACGATGATTCTGATGGCGATTCAGACGATGATTCTGATAGCGATTCAGACGATGATTCTGTTTTTCCTCATCTTGCAAACGGTTATACAAATCCCGTAGAAATTGGAGTATCTTCGATCGATCTCAGCGATGACGATAATACAAAAAGCAACGAAGAAGATGATGATGAGAGAATGAGAGAGGTTACTGATTCGGCAATACGGAGAGCGTTCAGAGAAGATGAGAGTCGTCGGAATGCTCCGTTGACGGCCGAGACGGCGACGAGAGTGATGGAGGGTTGGGGTCCAAGAATTCTATACTGGACCAAAGCTCCAAACTCTGAAGATTGAGTCAAGGAAGGAGAGGGATGAAAAATTAGGTGGGTGTGCATTTCATTGTGAAAATATTATGAATATGGGTAGATTTGATAATAAGTGGGGTGTCCAAAAAAAATATTATTAAATTTTAGGGTTTAGGGTTGGGGTCCAAAGAAATGGGGAGTCCAAATAGCAGCACTCTTATTTTATCTTATATGGCTATTTTAACCCAAATGATCTTTCCAAATGGACCCTTATTAAAATTTGAACGAGTTTAAATTTAAATTTGAGGTTAAAAAATTTTAAAAAACCAATTCTAACAAAAAGCGAGCTCGAACCTATTAACAAATACTTACATTTACTTGATGAAAAATGCTTCATAGTTTGAATTTGTATGATCTAAACTAGGATATCACACGTGTTATGCACAGATTGTATTTATAATTATCTATATTAGCCTATCACACGTGCTATGCATGGGATAATTATAGATATTTATATTTGTTTTAGATTTTTTTTTAATATATAAATTATGTTTTTTAGGATTTTTTATAAAAATAATTTAACAATCTAATCACTAATCATAGTGTATGAGAGAAGTTGAAAAGGGTACTGCAGTAACTATACACAGATTGTATCTATAATTATTTGTATGAGGGGATTTTAAATGCTGATTAGGGGATTTTGACTAAATCAATAAATGCAGGCATGTGGATTGAAAAAAGTTAATAAATGCTGATCAGAAAATTTTGATAAAATCAATAAATAAAAGGAGATAATTTCAACAAAAGGAGATAACTTCAATCATACAAATCACAATTTTTTTAATGCTATCTAATCATCATCAATAATTAAAAAAATCAATCACAAATTAAGTCAATTGATAATTAAAAAACACAATAATTTATTTTTTAAAAAACATAGTGAGTTAAAAAGATCAATTACAATTTTTTTTTTTTGTCAAAATACAATCTAATCATCATCAATAATTGGTACATTATGTGACCCTAATGAGTACAATCCATTTTGTTTTTCAAAAAATACAGTGAGTTAAAAATCAAATCACAAATTAAGTAAATTGAGAGTTAAAAAAAAACAAAAAAAAAATTTCAAAAACACAGTGAGCTAAAAAAATCAATTACAATTTTTTTTTTCAAAATACAATCTAATCATTATCAATAATTGGTACTTTAAAAATCAAATCAGGAAAAAATCAAATCAAATCACAAATATTTTTATGCTGTATAACTACAATCATATTTTTTTAATAAATAATTGTAAAGAAAACTATTAAAACAGTAAATAAAAGATTAAATCACATTTAAAAAAAGAAGCATTGAACAAACTACGATTACATCACATTTTTCCCATAATAAAATAAATAAATAAATGAATGAAAAAAAGAACCATTGACTAACTACAATCACATTAAAAAAAAAAAAAAAAAAGAACCATTGAACTAATTACAATCACATTTTTTTCTTTGTGAGTGTTTATGTTTATCTAACTTCAATCATATTAAAAATAAAATTAAAATAGTAAATAAAAAGATTAAATAACATAAAAAAAAAAAAAAAAACCATTAAACTAACTACAACAATCATATTAAAAAAAGAGCCATTGAACAAACTACAATCGCATCACATTACAATCACATTTTTTTCTTTGTGAGTGT
Organism: Camellia granthamiana; assembly: GCA_036172215.1. NCBI lineage: Eukaryota > Viridiplantae > Streptophyta > Magnoliopsida > Ericales > Theaceae > Camellia > Camellia granthamiana. Next base: position 43,162,871 of record CM069910.1, read on the forward strand.
TTATGTTTATTTAACTTCAATCATATTAAAAATAAAAATAAAATAATAAATAAAAAGATTAAATAACATTAAAAAAAATCATTTAATTAACTATAACAATCATATTAAAAAAAAAAGCTATTGAACAAACTATAATCACATCACATTTTTCCCATAAAATAAATAAATGAAAAAAAAAGAACTATTAAACTAACTGCAATCACATTAAAAAAAAAAAGAATCATTCAACTAATTATAATCACATTTTTCTCTTTGTGAGGGTTTATATTTATCTAACTTCAATCATATTAAAAAATCAAATTATAATTTTTTATTCGCTAGACAAATCACAAATATTTTTATGCGCTATCTAACTATAATATTAAAACAGTAAACAAAAAGAAAAGTCAAGAAGGAGAAAACAAAAAGAAGACTTACTATTTGCATACGTAGTGACTGGAGTTGAAAGTGTAGAAGTGAGAAGTCAAGAAGGAGAAAACAAAAAAGAAACTCACTGTTTGCAATAGATATGTAAAAAATTAAAAAGAGTGTGTGTATTGGACAAGTTAAAAAAACTTGAAAGAATTTAATAAGTGCTAAGGCCTCGTTTGGGAACAGGCTAATTTAGTAACTTTTTGGCTATTTGGCTAAAAAGGTAGGTAAAAAAAACTTGTATGTTTGGGATGACTTTTTGGCTAATTACAAAAAGATGTACAAAAAGTAGAGAGAAAAGTGAATCTTTGACTTTTTGGTATGAGTGGTTGGCTTTTTGGCTAATTTAGTAACTTTTTGGCTAATTGGCTAAAAAGGTAAGTCCCCAAAAAAATTAAAAAAAATAAGAAATTAAGGTTCAAATATTGAAACTCCTACAAAACTTGTGGGTTAGAGATATATATAAATAAATAGATACATATAGATATAGATATTTATATTTGTTTTAATTTTTTTTTAATGTACAAATTATTAATTTTGGAAAAGGTACTGCAGTAATTATAAGAGAAGTCAAAAAGTCTTGTGGGTTGAAAGAAGTAATAAATGCTGAGATCAATTTTTTTTTTAAAAAAAACAAAAAATTAGAAAATTAGGATTGACATATTAGAGCTCCCACAAGCCTTGAGGGTTTAAAACCTCATTTTCCTTAATATATAGTAAGTATATAGATAGATATAGATTTTTTTCATGCTTGTTCTTAATGCATTAAAGTGTTATTATGAGGGTAAGACTTGGGGGTTGGGAGAAATTAATAAATGTCAAGATTTTTTTTTTAAATAAAAAAATCAAGAAATTTTTAAATGTCCTTCTTTTTTTTTTAAATGCCTTCTTTTTTTCCTTTTTTTTATATTATATTAAAGTTTAATATTTTGATAATAATCATATATGTTAGATTTTTCAAGGAATTAAATGTCTCTTTTTTATTTATTATATTATATTAAAATTTAATATTATGATAATAATCATATGTGTTAAATTTTTCAATAAATTTTTTTTATACTTGTTCTTAATGCGTTAAAGTGTTATTATGAGGGATAATAATCATATGTGTTGGGACTTGTCAAAGAATTCATATGTGTTGGATTTCAAAGAATTTTTTTTATACTTGTTCTTAATGCATTAAAGTATTATTATGAGGGTAAGACTTGGGGGTTGGGAGAAGTTAATAAATGTTAAAGTTTTTTTTTTAAAAAAAATTAAAAAATCAAAAAATTTCGATTGAGAAATTGGAGCTTCCACTAGACTTAGGGTTAAAAATTTCCTCTTACTTAATATATAGTATAGATGACTCGAATGTGTTAAAAGGTACCATTCTACTTTCAAAATAATATTGTTATAAGACATTCAAATCATACAGATATGGAAATTCGGACTACCCATCTTTATTGTTACTTGATATAGAAAGGGCCACGTGTAGCTAAAGCCCTATATACCCTTTTCTCCCAGGCGAGCAACGAAAGAGAGCCGCACCGAAAGCCCCCTTAAACCCCTCTCGCTGCTGCTGCTACTACTGCTACCCAGCGAGAAAGGGAGACAGACAAACCCAGATATGGATCACATAGCAGCAGCTGAAGAGCAAATTGTGACTGAGAGATTGAGGAGAAAACTCAACCAAGTCAACACAGCCACTCAAACCCAACTCTCTCCTATCCAAGACCACGTCAATTTCACTCTTCAGGTCTCTCTCTCAAAACTCTTCTTTCTTTATGCGTAGCATATGCAATGCCTATATTTGATTGTTGTGTGATGGGTTGTTTTGATTTTGAATCGTCTCTGCAGCAATCCTACTTCAAGTGTGCGTACCACTGCTTTGACAGGACCAGAACCCAAGATGAGATTAACAATTGTGTGGAAAATTGCAGCGTCCCTGTTCTCAGAGCCCAGAATCTTGTTGACACTGAAATGGCCAAGTTTCAAGTAAAGGTTTTTTTTATTTTTTTTATTTTTTATCTTGATTGAAACTTGAAAAGTAATTTTCAATAATCGGTTTTACCCACATTTTGGTGTTGTTTGAACTGGTCGGAATCATATTCAATCTGCACATATAACACACAGGCGCGTATTTTAATCTTCACAAGTATGGCAATTGTAGTTTGCAATTTGGGTCAAGGTATATCAAAGAAAGAACATAGGTCCCACTTTTTTCTTAGACACCATACTAAACTAAAAGCACATGAAGGAAGTTGATGGCAATACTTACCCTAACATAGATATGTCCACTCAGCTCTTCCCCTACCTACCATAGCGACAACAGGAGCTATTGGAAAGGCAGGAAACAGAAAGTGCCTTGGCCGTGTTTGGTTGGGGGATTTGAAAATAGATTTTGAAAGGGAAAGGGAAAGGGAAAGGGAAAAAATAGGTAAAATGTGAATAAAATATACTTATATTTAACTTAGTTTCACACACCTATTCCTTTCCCTTTCCAAGTCTCCCCCAAATCTCCCAAGCCAAACACAGCCTTAGAGAACTGAAATCGAGGGAAGGAAGATCAGCGATTCAGCGGAGTAAGATACAACCGATCTTCTGAAACCGGGATTTTGGTTGTCTAACTAGAGGTAAGCAACCTTCCTTAAGGATCCCAGAGTGCAGTTTGTGAGAATATATTTGTCTATATTGTATTTTAGTACTTGCTTGGTTCCATTTTTCTAAAAACATTTTTCAGAAAATTCTACTTTCTTATTTTCCTTATTTTTTGTTTTTACTGAAATTTTTTTAATAGTTTAAGCAATTTTTTTACTTTTTAGACATATCTAACATAAATACACCTAAAAAGTAAAAAAATTATAAAAAAAAATCTTTTAAAAATTCACTAAATACCAAAAATACAAGAAAAAATACAAGAATTCAGTACATTTTTTGTATTTTTATGTATTTATTAATTTTTTAAAATATTTTTTTATAAATTTTTTACTTTTTAGATACATCTAAGTAAGGTGCATCTGAAAAAGTAAAAAAAATGTTTAAAATTTTAAAAATATTCACTAAAAACAAAAAACACGAAAACCAAAAAACTCAGTTTTCAAAAAACTTAATCCAGAAAGCTCAAACCAAACACACTGATTGTATTTTAGGAATTTGGAATGGTTGTGATTATGTAAATATTCTATGTAATTCGTATTTCCTTTTTAGGCTTAGGGATTAGAGTACTATATAAGTGATGTACTCTTTGTATCTATCATTCAATTGAATATACAAAAAACTTACATGGTATCAAAGCAGGTTGAGAAACCCTAGCGCCGTCGATCTCACTCCTGTCAGACCTGGTTGTTGATCAAAGCTCTTTGCTTCATCTATCGTCAGTCGTGAGTCTTCTTCTTGGCTCTATCTGGTTCGTGATCTCTCTCTTTCCTTCAGACCTGGTTGTCGGTCGAAGCTTCTTGCTTCATCGATCATCGTGGTTCGTTGGGTCTGTTGGCCTCTGACTTGATCGCGAGGACTTTTTGCCTCTCTCTCTCTGGTTCAGATCCTCAAACATCATGGTTCGTCGGGTCTGTTCGAACGACAATTTGGTTTCTGATTTTGGTTCGTTGGCCTCTGACTTTGGTCCATTGGTTTCGATCTCTCTCTTGGGTCGATACATCATCACGGTCTCTCTGTTTGGTTTGCATATCTCTCTCTCTCTCTCTCAGTCTCTCTCTTTGTGTTCGTATATTTCTCTCTCAGTCTCTCTCTCTCTCTCTCTCTTGTTCATTTGTTGCCCTCAGACTCTCTCAGCTTATTACTCTCTGACTTGTTAATTCTCTCTTTATTACTCTTTGGCCTATTAATTCTCTCTTTAATCTATCCCTGGTCTATTATAATGACGAACACCAAAATCCAAGCTATCAACTGTAAACTCACTGGTTCCAATTATGCTTATTGAGCCAGTGTTATGAAGAATTTTTTTCTTGGTCAGAAAAAATAGGATTATGTTTCCGGTTTAGTTCCTCGTCCATCGGATCCGAAGAAGGAAGGATATTTGACTTCCTATAATACTTGGGATTATGATAATACCCAAGTTCTGACATGGTTTCATAATTCTGTAGATGACCGTATTGGGATGATGTTTTCTAAATACAGTACTGCTAAGGAAGTATGAGATTATTTACGGAGTGTTTATCAGCAATCTAACTTTGCCAAGCAGTATGAGTTGGAAATAGCTATTCAGGGTGCTCGTCAGCGAGATCATTCTATTCAAGACTTCTATATTGAGATGACAGGCCTCTATGATCAATTGGCTCTTATGGAACCATCTAGCCTCAAGGTTCTAGATGCTTATATTGAGTTTTGGGAACAAGGTTGATTAGTGCAGTTCCTAACGGTTCTCTCACCGCAGTATGAGACTATCCATGGTGGTATTCTTCACCTTGCTCTTCTTCTCTCTGTGGATACTATTGTTCGTAAGCTCCTCTCAGGGGAAACTCAGCTCAAGACGGCTAGTCAGACTCTGTCTCTATCTGTCTTTCTGGCCTTCTCCATTCCTTTGGTCAGGTTTGTCATCTTCGGCGTGCTCTATATGGTCTGAAGTAATCTCCTTATACTTGGTATGATTACTTTTAGACTACTATTACTGAGCTTGGGTTTCATCCTTCTGTTCAGGACCTTGCTTTGTTTCTCCTCCACATTTCTGCTGGTTTTGTTGCCTTACTACTGTATGTGGATGATATGATTATTATTGGCTCTGATTTTTTTGCTATCTCTGAGGTCAAGTAGCATCTCTTCCGCACCTTTGAAATGAAGGATTTGGACCCATTGCGATACTTTTTTGGTATTGAGGTGGCTTCTTCTACCAAGTGCTACTTTCTGTCTCAAGCTAAATATGCTAATGAAGTTATTCACCATGCTGGTCTTGCTGACACTAAGATTGCTGATACTCCCATTGAGCTTAATGTAAAACTTAACACTACTGATGGTGTTCCTCTGCTTGATCCTACTTTATATTGAAAGCTTGTGGGTTGCTTAGTCTATCTGACGGTTACTCGCCCTAATCTTGCCTATGCTGTTTATATGGTTTGTCAGTTCGTTTCTGAACCTCGTTCTACATATTGGGCTGCTTTGGTTCAGATTTTTCGCTATCTTCGCGGTACTATCTTCCAAAGATTGTTGTTGTCCTCTACTTCTTCCTTGGTTTTAGTGGCCTATGCTAATGCTGACTGGACTGGTGATGTTATAGATCGTAAGTCCACTTCTAGTTTCTATATGTTTCTTGGCGATTCCTTGATTTCTTAGAAAAACAAAAACAAACTGCTGTTCCCCGTTCTATTGCCGAAGTTAAGTATTGTGCTATGGCTCATGCTACTACTAAAGTTGTCTAGATTCATTGTCTTCTCTCTGACTTGGGCGTCCCTTAGTCTTCTCCAACCTCCCTCTATTGTGATAACCGTAGTGCTATTCAGATTGCTCATAACACTGTTTTTTATGAACGAACAAAGCACATTGAGATTGATTGTCATTTCGTCCACTAGTATCTGTAATCTGGCTCTATCTTGCTTCCGTTTGTCATTGCGACTCTGCAACTTGTTGACTTCTTTATCAAGATTCACACCACTGCTCGGTTTATGTTTCTTCTTGACAAACTCTCAGTGTTTTCTGCTCAAACACCTTGAGTTTCAGCGGGTGGCGTGAGAATATATTTGTCTATATTGTATTTTAGGACTTATTGTATTTTAGCAATTTGGAATGGTTGTGATTATGTAAATATTCTGTGGAATTCATATTTCCTTTTTCGGCTTAGGGATTAAAGTTCTATATAAGTGATGTACTCTTTGTATCTATCATTCAATTGAATATACAGAAAACTTACAAAGGTCTTATGCTTAGAGTGCAGCAGCAGGAGCAGTAGCTGTTGCAGGAGCGGTGGGGTGCCTGTCTCTATCGTCTGTATGCCCATCTTTCATTAGCAAGAATGCCTCTTCAAGCTGTTGGAAAGGCTTGGCAGCAAGCGTAGTGGCAGGCAGGCGATAGGATGGTAGCAGGTCAGGGCAGGGGTAAGATTAGTAAAGCTTTTGATGATTTCAATTAATCATTGTGAAGATAGGTTCAGGGCAATGTCCAGGAGTTGAAATATTGGAGCATAATCATAGGGAAAATATGACAGAAATGTAGGTCTGCGAATAAGTTGAGTTATTCACAAAGAACTTGGACTTGGCTAGACAATTGGCTCGTTTCAACTCCTTTGTTTACTAGATGAATCAAGGCCAATTTTCAAGCGAATTTAGCAAGCAATGAAAGTCAGACAGGCCCAAGGTTGGCTTGGGTTGGCTCATGGATGGGAACATAATAATTGCAAGAAGTAAGTTTCTAAAATTTGTGATGCCCTTCTCTAAATTTGAAGATCTATAAACCACACTAGGAGTAAAGTAATGTCAAGTATGATACAATCACGTTAGTTTATATAAAATTTGTTAATTTCTCCCATGCTTTTGATCATCTTGTTCACTCTTCATTTTTTTTTTTTTTTTTGATTGGCACTGGGGTGTTCAGATTAAAGCCCGACTAGTTTTTTCACTCTTATTAATTTGACATTTCAAAATTGAAGTAAATTGGAAAGTTGATATATGTCACGTATAACAAAAGACAATGACATACAAGACAAGCTGAGTTTGAAAGATTGTGTAGTTGCCGAGCCGGTTAGGTTTGAAGATAGTTGAGCTTGTCAGGAGTGCTGACTAAAGTTTGAACATCTGAAATTTTAGGCAAACTGCGCTTAAACTGGCTGACACAACTTGGTATGTTTGCACCCCTCTAGAGAAGACGGTTTGAGGATTGAGTGGAAAGAAAAGAGATATATGTGGTTGAGGAAATTGGGCAAGGGATTATTTATGGTAAATAAGTGAGTCACAGCCAGAAATGTGCAGTCTAGTGAGATTGTTGATTCCTTGGCAGGGATGTTCAATTTGGAATGATGCTGCTTTGGAATAACTTAGTATGGCATCAAGGACTTTGCCTGTTACCAACTTACCATCTTGGCCCCCAAACATCAGCTTCCTACCATATCTGTGTTTTCTGTCACAAATGAAGGTAAAGTGTTAGCATTACCAGATTGCATGAGGCTCTTGGAAAGCCCAGTATAAATGAGGCATCTTGAGCTGGCAAAAGTGGAAACATATTTCTTGATGCTCTACCAAAAAGCATCGAGAGGTTCGCAGATTTAAAAGGAAATATCTCAAAAGATTAAAATTATTTTGTTCTAGCTCAACCCTCGGAAGGCAGACCGAGTGAGGTTAAGGGATGATCTTACTCAAATGGAATGAAAAATAAATAAATAAATAAATAACGAAAATAAAAGAAAAGAAAAGAAATTTTATGTACTTTCCGGTCAGGGGTATCTTTGTTAATTTCCTAAGTTTCTGATGAGCTGAGGCAATGTTCCATGGGTTGCATTTTGGGATTGTCTTTGGTCTTTACTATGTGTATGTGTATGTGTATGATACTAAAGTTTGAAGATTTTAAATTTGGAGTCCTTTTAGTAGGAAAAGTTGTTGGCCTTTATGTTTGAAAACCTTCTAGCACTTTTTATGCATTAAGTCTTCTTTGAAGGCCTTTGAGTGGCCTTGTCTATTGCGTTTCATTCATTGCTTGAGGATGACACGAGCTTTGGGCTCAGCTGAATGAAAAATGAACTATAGGTCCCTATGCACGTATACTAATGTGTTGACATATTTTGGACTTATTTTTCATCTCTCCCTTATATGCGTGTGTAGAGGGTTTTATTTATTTATTTATTTTTAAATTTATCATTTACTAGTCTTTTTGTTTACTATTTTTTATAGGCTATAGGGTTGGCCAAATTGACTCTTGAATCTCCTATAAGCATTGCTCATGTCCTTGTGGACTTACTGGGCTAGAAAATTGTGTGCTTTTTCAAAACCAAACTAAGCCTTCTTTTTCTAATTGTTCTCGAAACTTTTTGTATGACTGTTCTAGCAGTGGTTCCGTAAACTAATAAAAGATTGTTTGAACATTTTTTTCTGATGATGTATTCAGGAAAGGTTGAATAGGTCTCTAATGGTCTGCCAAGACAAATTTGAGGCAGCCAAGCTCCAACAGATCAGAAGCGATGCCACAAAGGATTTGGAGTCATGTGTCGACCAGTCAATACAAGACAGCATCAAGACACTGCCACATCTTGTAGGAAGATTGAAGTCCTCTCTCTCCATTAGTGAATAGAACAACACTGTAGTGTATGACTCCCAACTTTTGGCGACTAATATATGTGATGTGATACAATTTATGAACACATAGGAGACCTGGTTGCAGGCCAGAAGACATAAAGAACCATATGCTGATTATTTTCACAAACTATAGACTTCATTAACCAATTGGTTGACATAATTGTTTCATGATGTTGCTCACGCAAGCAACAGTGGTTTCAAATTTTGGCTTCCATCTGAATTACATGGTGATGTCATAGATTATTTCAATGCTGGTGCATTGCTGAATTTGTGTTGAATAAATGGGATTGTTCTTTTGCACTTTCTCTGTGCTGGTTATTGATATTTTGTTCATCAATCTCTTGGTGCAAACTGGGCAATGAAGCTCAATCTGAGTCTTTACCTAACACAGAACTAACATGTTATTCGGTTACATCATGAAGCAAATCTGTTTTTTTTAGCATGTGTTGAAATAGATTGTGAGGCATCTTATTTTGGTGTAGGTGCCTAAACTTTCCTAACCTTCCTGCTGGTTTGCTTCCTAACTTTCCTTGCAAAAAGTGAAAGAACGACTTCAATAATTTTTGTTTTTCTTTAACATGTTAGTTCTTATCATCAGAAAGAAATTTCCAATGGTCCATCTCATCATCAGACTTCCACAATTACAAAGTGCAGAAAGAAATTTCCACAATTACATGGATATCTCAATGGCCCATCTCATCATCAGACTTCATGTTGCAGCTCAAGCAATATCTACATGCACCCACCCATCACAAACAACTCAAAATATTTTACTTTATTTCTAAACAAATAACATGCACGTTCAAAAAGAAAAAGTCTCAGAGGATTAAGCCTTTCGATGCCAAACTTGCTTGAAAACTATTTACTTAAGTTATTTGGAAGATCCACCAAAAAAAAAAAAAAAAACTGGAGCCACAACAAGAAATATTAGGCCTCGGATGCCAAACTTGCTTCAACCTAGTTCTTGTTTTTCTGCCCTTCAAATTTATCAATAGCCACCTGAAGTTCATCAGTACCGCCAACAGCTCTCATGGTGTAGAAATACACACCAAAAACAAACGCCGTCAACCCTCCAGCAACAACCAGATTCTTGGTCTTGGGTGCAAGATTACCAAAACGCAAAACCCCAGCCATCTTCCAAGAAAATAACTTTGTTTTGGTGTGCCTTCAACCTGTGAACCAAACACACATTTAATTGATTTCATAACTTTTGCAGATAAAAGATACAGAATGCAATGTTGAAGCACTGGAAGTAAGAAATTAGGATTCTGAAAAACTCCAGGAGATTAGGACCCTGAAAGTGTTGCTTTCCACCTGTAAATTTAGCAAGACCCGAGAAACACCCTCAAGATGCAAAATCTACTGTAATTAACCTAATGTAACCAGCCATGGCAGAATTCTGCAATTGATTTTTAAGGCACTCAAATTCTAGACTTTAACCATATTTGATTTTCAGAAAGAATTAGTTATCTTGAGGAACGTATTTTAGTCATTTGGTGATGAAAGTCTTATTATAGGATAAGTTGTCCAAAATTATCACACACATGTAGGATAAAAGGGCTGCCTGGATAAGATATCAAGCCATCCCGTCACAAAATCTGAACCAAAAGCCAGATAATTTATCTCAAGAAAAAACAGTTCTACCCCGCCCTTATCAGTGAATCAAGTGTGGCTGGTAGATTGCAGCCAGGAGATTGAAAACTATCCTCTTGTTGGTGGAAACAGAATCCTTCGAAATTTCCTTTATGTTAATAGTTGCTTTGCAAAGTCATATAATACAACAGATCAAAATTGATCACCACAAATGTAGGTTGTTGACCTTTTAGCCCGTGAAAGATGTGCACAGCAGAAAGTGGAAAAAACTACTACATATTCCACATTTTATTGATTCAGCAAAAAGTACATGAATTTGGAAGAGAAGAGATTAATATTTTCGACAAAGTATATAAAAAGCTATGTAGTACAGACATGGACACGAGAACACACTGATTTTTAAAAATTGACTCATCTAACTTTTATACCATGATTTGCCCATTATAGCTTCCAGGTGGACTTAAGTTCACACTAAATTTTCAAAATATTCGCAAATTTCTTGATGCCCTTGATATACTAACACTCCATTTGGATGGAGGGATTTGATGAGAAAAGAAAACAAATTGTGAGAATAGGAAACTACTTCACTTGTTTGGATGGTTAAGTAGGTGAGAAATGGTAAGAAAAGAACTCTCGCCAACGCTTTGTTTTGTTTCTCACCAAAAGTGGTGAGATTGGGTGAGAAAAGAAATGAATTTAATGAAACTTTTCTAAAATACCAAAATTAAGAAGTTGGAAAATAACTTTTTAATATGGAAGGTTATTTTGGTAAAATGAAAGAAAACACTTTCTTTTCTTTTCTCTTATTGACTCTATCCAAACAAGATAGGTGAGAAACCACATTATCTTCTCTTTTATTCATCCAAACAAAATGGTAAGAAACCATAATCATTTCCTTTCTTTTCTCACCTAGGTGAGAAACTATAATCATTTATTTTCTTTTCTTTTCTCACCCCACGATCCAAACGGATCAAAGAGAGTCTCTATGTGAAAATAGGAGTCAATCAGAGGAGGCGGGCTTATTCATTCAAGCACATCCTCGTGGATACAACCATACAATTTTTCACCAACATTAGATTGATTGCATGGATAGAAAAGGATTATAGAGAGCATAATGACATCAATAGGTGTTGTTAGCCTATGGCAAAACACTATTTTTTTTTTTGATTCCAAAAAAGTTTGGGCCTTTAGATTCATTGTGGCCACTTATAACAGCTCAAATTCATTGTAATTCACTTCATTTTGCAATCACTAGAAAGGAAGAGCAAACCAAAAGAACACCATAACTCGGTTTTTACAAGACCACAAAAATTACCAAAATCTTTTTGGTTCCCAAGAAGAAGGGAAAGAAACCGAAACGGAAATCTAAAATTTCTCAAAATTTAACGCTATATAAAAAGAAAACAACACAAAAACTCTCAAAGGAAGCCTATTTCAACTAATTAGGTATGATCGAGTAGAACCTTCATTTCAATTCCATCTATATATAGACAGACAACTTTCGTTTTCTAAGCAACCAAACAGGTTAGCGTTTAGAATTCAATCAAACAGAAGAACAATAAAATTAAAACCAATTAAGAGGGGATGATGATGATGATATCAACCAACCTTACGTTCTCGAGATGAACTTCGAAACTTCAAAACCCCAAGCCCTAATCGCAGTGCTTCGCGTTTGTCACTCTAGCGTGGGCTGAGTGAGATGGCCGAGTTAGTGAAGGTAGTAGGATTTCGGAGCGGGTCGGGTCGTTTTTGGTTTTTGGGGTGGGGGAACCCAAGCCCCGCCCTCCCAACAAAAAAGCTAGGGACCCGGATAAGGATGGCAAAATTCTCTAACCCTATTATATTTCTTCAAATTTAATTTTAATATAAATGATTTAAAAGAGTATTGATTGGATACCATAAAGTATAGTGGTAGATAGGTTAAAACTGTCAAGTTTATAATAAAGTATGAAATCGTATTACTAAAATAATTGAGTTTAAAAGTAAGAATTTACATACAAAATCAGATTCGTTGCCATACCTAGACCCAGATTTAGGATCTCAAAAATTTATCCGAAATAGGTATGTGTGATAGAAATGTATAGATTGGCGATGATGAAATGCAGATCGGTGACAGTGGAGATTAAATATTATGGAAATTACTGGTGAATGATGGCGAAGATCGAACAACGAGGTGGAGGCGACAATGGCAAGTAGACCACAACAATAGTGGTGTCGGGTAGTCGACAATAGTGGTGTGAGTGGTTGCAACGGTGGTCGGCGGTAGATAGTGATGGTGGCAATGTATGGTGGTGATGTTAAATTTCAAAAATGGAAGAAAGATGAGAGAGAATAAAAGATATTTAATGAGAATATGAAAAACATTTAGAGACTTAATAATGCATATGAAGAGTCTCTAAAATCTAAGGGATAATAAGTTAATTAAGAACAAATTAGTAATATCCCCATTTCTTTTAGGAATGAGTTTAGAATGGTTTGATTAGGCCAATACTAATAAGTGAGGCCAAGTTTAGAATTGCATGTGTTTTTGTTAGGGCTTCGTTTGAGATGTAGGTTGATTTTTTTGACTTTTTAATTTTTTTGGTTATTTTAGCATGAGGTTAAAAAATCTCGTTTGGGATAGGCTTTTTAATTTTTTTGACTTTTGTGAGAAAAAAAATGAAATGATTATGGATTGGATATAACATTTTGTCTTATTTAACTAAAATAGTCAATTTTATCTTATATGGCTATTTTAACCCAAATTTACTTCCCAAACATAGCTTAGGTAGTGCAGCGTGGACAAAACCCAATCCAATCTAATCGATGTCGACTCCACCGCATGCCAACCATATGATGCCGCGCCTCGCAAACAGTAACATCATTATTTGTTAGATGTAAATATTTTCTAAGACAAGTCACGCATCAAATAAAATACAGTTACGAGCATAATCTGAATTTCATCTTGGAAAATAGTGAGAAATTTTATTTCCACACACTTGATTAGTTTAAGGTACACATTTGATGAAATATTAATTTAATAACAATTATTTCCTAAGTAAAAATGACCATAATAAACATCCAGCAACACCCATAATATTATATAGAAAAATTCTCTGTACACATCTTTTAAGAACAAAAAAATCTCAATATACACCTTTCGTCTCCCCCGTCGCTACGTCTCTGTCTCTCTCTCAGTTGGTCACCGAAAGGCTAAAGCTTCACAATCAAATGAAGAAGATAAATTTGAACTGCAGCGAATCGTTAGCTGCCTCTGTCTCCTTTCTGTGTGTATATATATATGTATACAATCATAGATTCTTTTCTCTAATTTTACATTTCTTCAATTTTTGTGTTTTCTCAAATTTTTAGCTTCTGCTAGTTTTTCAATTGCACCTCATCAAACATCCATGTTAGGTTTTCAAAAGTTCAAAAATAGTTGTAATAATATATATATATATATATAAATGTAATAATAAAATGGAAAGATTTCTTACCTTTAACAAGGGTTTTCAATGGTTGTTCAATAAAGGTCTTCAAGATCTGCAATGAAAGTGAGGAAAGTTCACAGACTTTTTTTTTTTTGTGTGTGTGAACGAAACTGACTTTGGTCTTCACTTTTGTAGATGAAACTAGAAATGTGAAGTAGGGTCAATAAAAGTGTATGTACCATGGTTATGAGTGAAGATGTAATTATAATTTTAAGGGTGTGAATTGAGAAAATTAGTTAATAATCAAATTAATAAGTGTGTGTATTGAGAAAAAGTGTACCTTAAGTTAATTAGGTGTGTGGAAATAGAATTTCCCGAAAATACCACGTTGGTAACATATCAAATATGGATCTCATTTTGATGTCATCAATAAAATTTTTGATATCAACAAAATTAGTGCATATAATTCTCATTTTAATATGAAAAATGTACTTATAAATCTCATATTGAGAAACGGTGATCCGATTAGTTTCAAGAGTTTTCTTATAAACCAATTAGTTTCATTAATTTTGGAAAGGTAGATTTAATATATTATTTAAAAATTAAATTTACGATTATACCCTTATTTTTATTATGTTTCCTTCTTCTTTTTTTTTCCTTTTTTTGTGTGTGTGTGTGTGTTAGAAAGATAAGATACACAACCTATGGGAATCAAATTTGGGATGAATTTTTAGAGATTATTTCATTTTAACCCCTATACTTTGTCTCGATTTTCAATGACCCCCCTAGACTACTCTTATTTTCATGCGTACCCCTATACTATCTAAGTTACTATCAATTTTGTCGTTGCCATCAGATTTGAAATGAAAAAATTTTAAAAAATTACATTTTGGCCCTAAATTTCAAAAGAAAGATGTAAATCCACATTTTTCTACCAGTAAACCACCACCAGCAATCACCACTTCAAGCTCTTCTATCTCTTTCATCATAATTCCGTTTCGTCTCATTTTTACATCGTTGGATTCAACTCACGGTCTAATTTTCGTATCGCATCTCACACGTCTCATTATTCCTCTTTTTGTAAGCTATCGGAGTTCCAAAAGTTGATAAAAAAAAAAAAAGTCTTTTCTTCTCGTTTTCAACTTTTCTTCGAGCGATCTTTCGAACTTCATATCTTTCTCGATTCTTGACGGTTCTACTTCATTCTTTCGCCATTCTCTTCACGTCACTTCCTACTTCGCCCTACACTACCTCGTTTTCTCACTTCTTCGTGTAATGGGCAGTTTTGGTATGCCGAAAGTTGTCCGAAAACTAGTTTCGAAAATTTCAAAACATTCATCTTTTGTTTCTTTCTTCTCCATCTTCTTTATTATTATTATTCTTCTTCTTCACTTATAACATGATGTGGAACATGGTTCTTGGTGGTAACGGAACTTGTGATGGTAGTGGTGGCGGTCCGACGATGGCAGTGGGTTTTGTGTTGTAAGGTAGGTTTGGTGTTGTAATGTGATAGTGATGGTAATGTCCATAATGGTGATAATGGAGTTCAATGGTAGTGAAGTTAGTGGTTCGGGTGGTGATGTTGGTGAAGTTGACAATACAAAGCCTTTCTTCTAATACAAAATCAGCTATTTGCTATGAGATTTTTCTTAACAACACAAATTTCTTTTATTTTTGGCAAAACAATTGAGGTTTGCATCTCATTTACGATCCAAGTCTGAATGAGCACGGTGTTCCATTCAAATGGACTGAGAAAATTCCAGTAGGAAATATGATATGTATGTATATAATTGAAGAAGAAAAAGAAGATCATTACCCGAACCACCAACTTCACCGTCACCGAACTCCATTACCGCCACCACCACCATCACCAGTTCTGTTACCACCTAGAACCATGTTCCACATCATGTTATAAGTGAAGAAGAAGAAGAAGAATTAGGAAGATGGAGAAGAAATAAACAAAAGATGAATGTTTTGAAATTTTCGAAATTAGTTTTCAGACAATTTTCAGCATACCAAAACCACCTATTACACGAAGAAGTGAGAAAGCGAGATAGTGTAGGGCGAAGTAGGAAGTGAGGTGAAGAGAATGGCGAAAAAATGAAGTAGAACCATCAAGAATCGAGAAAGATACGAAGTCCAAAAGATGGTCGAAGAAAAGTTGAAAATGAGAAGAAAAGTCTCTTTTTTTTTTTTTATCAACTTTCGGAGCTCCGATAGCATACAAAAAGAGGAAGAATGAGACGTGTGAGATATGATATGAAAATTAGACTGTGAGTTGAATCCAACGACATAAAAATGAGGCGAAACGGAATTATGACAAAGAAGATAGAAGGGCTTGAAGTGGTGATTATTGGTGGTAGTTTGCTGGTAGGAAATGGTGGGTCTGCATCTTTTTTTTGAAATTTGGGACTAAAATATAATTTTTTTTTTTTACTTTTTCCATTT
This sequence comes from Camellia granthamiana, assembly GCA_036172215.1. Classification (NCBI taxonomy): domain Eukaryota; kingdom Viridiplantae; phylum Streptophyta; class Magnoliopsida; order Ericales; family Theaceae; genus Camellia; species Camellia granthamiana. The sequence continues at coordinate 43,178,946 of CM069910.1, forward strand.
CAAATCTGACGGCATGGGCAAAATTGATAGTAACTTACATAGTATAGAGGTACGCGTAAAAATAAGAGTAGTTTGGGGGGATCATTGAAAATTGTAACAAAGTATAGGGGTAAAAATGAAATAATCTCGAATTTTTATATGAAAATCTTTATTATTTGGAATGATTTGAAATATAAGATTCTTCAAACATTAAAAAGAGTATAAAAATGACTTGAAATATGAGATTTTTCAAATATTCTGAAAAGATATGAGATTCTTTAAATATTTCAAAATGAGTATGAAAACTTCTTAATAAGTTTTGAGCAAATATATAATTTTAATCTGTAACACTCTAATATAACACTCCAACGTAACACTTCAAAAAAAATTTCTTAGTGTAACACTCCAATGTAACACACAAAAAAAATTTCTTATTGTATTTTCTCAAATGTAATACTCCAAAAAAAAAAACGTGAAATTCTTCAAACCATTATAAAATGTTGTGAGATTTTTCAAATCATTCCTAAAGGAGTACAAAAATTTCTTAGTAAATTTGGGGGTGAATGTATAATTTCAAATTATGAGTATTACGTTTGGAAAAAAATACATTAAGTAGTTTTTAAGTTATTTTATGTGTGTTACATTAGATTGCTACATTTGAGATTACATTGATTGGAGAACGTTTAAGAAAAATACGCTAACGAGTTTTTTTGTGTGTTATATTGGAGTATTACATTTAAGTGTGTTACATTAGAGTGTTACGTTTAGAAAAAGTTTAAAGTGTTACATTGTTACGTTTGGAAAAAATACACTAAAGAGTTTTTTAGTGCATTACATTAGAGTGTTACGTTCTTATTCGTAATGTGAAATTTGTTCCAGATGAAAGAAAATCCAAAATTTCTATATTGCAGATTGCCTAAATTTTGTAATTTCACATTTTGAGAAATTCACTTTTATCCCTCAAAAATTAAACCATAATGTGTAAGTGACTACCTTTTTGTATAAAATTTCCACTTTAATAGGATATTTGGGTTCATTAAAAAAAAAAAAAAACTAAACAATTCATAAGACCACATTTTGAGATTTATTAGTGCTTCACCCTTTTAATATCAATAAAAAATTTCTTTGCAAATCAAAAAAAAAAAAAAAACAAATATTGATCGGGATCTATATCAAATTCATCAACTAATAATTTATAACACAATTTCTAACACAGGTCTCCTTCTTATTCTTTCATCACCACCGTCAATCATACTTGATCACAACTACTTGACATTGGGGTTTATCAGTACCAAAAAGAGTGAATGATTTTTTTTTTTCCTCGCAAGTTTCTTGTGAGAAATTGAGAGAACCCATTCAAAGCAAGATCCATCTATAACTTAGAGCACATGGCATTGCTATGAGCTATATAAAATTTTCCAGTAGGAAGTTCTTGAGGAGGAAGCAAGGCTAGCATAGCTCCAATTGCTGCAGCATCGTCAGCGGTGTGAGTACCCCTACCTCGAGTCATAGAAGTCTGAGTGAAGCCTGGACAATAACAGTTCACACTCAAACCACAACCTTGGTTTTGCTTTGCCAATAGCTTTGAGTAAGCATTTAGAGCAATCTTGGAAACAGAGTAGTCAGTCCATATCTCAGGCCAACCTTGGCTCTTCCATGTTCCTTGCTTTACGTTTGAAAGAAACAAACTAACCATGTTGTCTATTTGTTCTTCAGATAGTTTTTCTTCATCTGAAATTATCGACTTTATCTTTGTATTTCTGAGCTTCTGCATATGTATGGAGTGGGTTCAGCAAATCAAATTAATAAAAAATAAATAAATAATAAAAAAGGAAAAATAATTGTTAAAACAAAATTTAGAACTCTGACATTGGAAAAATTATCAGGTGGGTCAGAAATTTCAATAGGGTTGTATCGTCGTTTAGTTATTATATATTCTATTATTATTAGATGAGCATGTACAGTGACAGACGTAGAAATTGTGTAAAGGAGACTAAAGTAAAATTACTTAGATTTTAAAAGAATTGAAAGAAGATTATATAGATTTTGAGAAATTAAAATATTAATTTATTTTATAAATACTCAAAATACATTAAAGTAAAGAAAATTTCAAAGGTTTGGGTAGCTAAAATACTAACTTATTTTATAATTACTATAAGTTACATGAAAATAATGAAAATTTCCAAAATTTAGGATAGCAAAAGTAAAATTATTTAGATTTCTAAGGGGTTGAAGGAAGATTATATAAATTTTGAAGGGCTAAAATGCAAAGTTCTTTTATAAATATTCAAAAATTACATGATAAAAGTGTAATGTTATAGAAGTTTGGGAAGGCTGTCAAGCACCTTGTGTCTGCCATTGAGCAAATACTCACGTGGTGTACAAAAAA